>OW240920.1:105660157-105779248 GCA_933207985.1 Pelobates cultripes | reverse complement strand
AAAGAAAACTTTGATAATTTGTCTATCTACACCTTCCAAATTGATTGATTAATGCGTGCACGCTTTCCCTAGAAGTAATTCACACCGGAGACAAAGTTTCTGATCAGTGAAAAACCAAGGAATGCTTTAATCCCCGGAGTGGGGGCTCCTTCTTAAAGCAAAAATACGTCACAGTTTAAACATACAGTGTACATTCAACAATTGGTTAACAGTCTAAGGGGTCTTGTCTAAACCCCCCCTACAGGATGTAGTGTCGTCATTACAGACTTCTCCCACTATATTGGATACACGATGGGAGGGGGAGTGAGTAGTTTCTTTAACAGTGATTCTCTATTTTGTTAGCTGTTACTTTGCACAAAGGAAGTGGGGGAGGAGTTTAATAAATAGACATTAGTAAATTTTATTTTAATTCATCTGTCCATAACAGTCCCCACACACAAAATAATCAATCCCACACAATAAGGCTCCTGTCCCCACACACTAAATCAATCCTCCACAATACTGCACCTGTCTCCACACACTAAATAATCAATCCACTCCAATATGGCCCCTGTCCCCACACACTAAATAATCAATCCCCCACAATATGGCCCCTGTCCCCACACTAAATAATCAGTCCACCAAAATACGGCCCCTGTCCCCACACACTAAATAATCAATCGACCACAATACAGCCACTGTCCCCACACTAAATAATCAATCCACCACTATACGGCTCCTGTCCCCACACTAAATAATAAATCCACCACAATACGGCCCCTTTTCCCACACACACTAATAAATACCCCACAATACGGCCCCCGCCTTGACACACAAAATAATCAATCCCCCACAATACGGCTCCTGTCCCCACACACTAAATAATCAATCCACCACAATTTGGCCCCTGTACCCACACTAAATAATCAATCCACCACAATATGGCCACTGTCCCCACACACTAAATATTCAAACCCCCACAATACGGCCCCTGTCCCCACACTACATAATCAATCTGCCACAATATGGCCCCTGTCACCATCGCAATAAAGCCCCAATCCTTCACAATACGGCCCCTGTCCCCACACACTAAATAATGAATCCACTACAATACGGCCCCTGTCCCCATACACAAAATAATCATTCCCCCAAAATACGGCACCTGTCCCCACACACTTAATAATCAATCCTCCACAATACGGACACTGTCCCCATACGCTAAATAAACAATCCCACACAATACGGCCCCTGTCCCCACACACTAAATAATCAATCCCCCACAATATGGCCCCTGCCCCCACACTCAATAATTAATCCACCATAATACGGCCCCTGTCCCCACACACTAAATAATCAAACCCCCACAATATGGCCCCTGTCCCCACACTAAATAATAAATCCACCACAATATGGCCCCTTTCCCCCCACACACTAACCAACCCCCCACAATACTGCCCCGCCTCGACCCACAAAATAATCAATCCCCCACAATATGGCTCCTGTCCCCACACACTAAATAATCAATACTCCACAATATGGCTCCTGTCTCCACAAACTAAATAATCAATCCACCACAATTCGGCCCTTGTCCCCACACACTAAATAATCAATCCACCACAATTCGGCCCCTGTCCCCACACACTAAATAATCAATCCCCCACAATATGGCCCCTGTCCCCACACTAAATAATCAGTCCACCAAAATACGGCCCCTGTCCCCACACACTAAATAATCAATCGACCACAATACAGCCACTGTCCCCACACTAAATAATCAATCCACCACTATACGGCTCCTGTCCCCACACTAAATAATAAATCCACCACAATACGGCCCCTTTTCCCACACACACTAATAAATACCCCACAATACGGCCCCCGCCTTGACACACAAAATAATCAATCCCCCACAATACGGCTCCTGTCCCCACACACTAAATAATCAATCCACCACAATTTGGCCCCTGTACCCACACTAAATAATCAATCCACCACAATATGGCCACTGTCCCCACACACTAAATATTCAAACCCCCACAATACGGCCCCTGTCCCCACACTACATAATCAATCTGCCACAATATGGCCCCTGTCACCATCGCAATAAAGCCCCAATCCTTCACAATACGGCCCCTGTCCCCACACACTAAATAATGAATCCACTACAATACGGCCCCTGTCCCCATACACAAAATAATCATTCCCCCAAAATACGGCACCTGTCCCCACACACTTAATAATCAATCCTCCACAATACGGACACTGTCCCCATACGCTAAATAAACAATCCCCCACAATACGGCCCCTGTCCCCACACACTAAATAATCAATCCCCCACAATATGGCCCCTGCCCCCACACTAAATAATTAATCCACCATAATACGGCCCCTGTCCCCACACACTAAATAATCAAACCCCCACAATATGGCCCCTGTCCCCACACTAAATAATAAATCCACCACAATATGGCCCCTTTTCCCACACACACTAATCAATCCCCCACAATACTGCCCCGCCTCGACCCACAAAATAATCAATCCCCCACAATATGGCTCCTGTCCCCACACACTAAATAATCAATACTCCACAATATGGCTCCTGTCTCCACAAACTAAATAATCAATCCACCACAATTCGGCCCTTGTCCCCACACACTAAATAATCAATCCACCACAATTCGGCCCCTGTCCCCACACACTAAATAATCAACCCCCACATTATAGCCCCTGTTCCCACACTAAATAATCAATCCACCACAATACGACCCCTGTCCCCACACTAAATAATCAATCCGCAACAATATGGCCCCTGTCACCATTGCAATAAAGCCCCAATCCCCCACAATACGGCCCCTGTCCCCACACACTAAATAATCAATCCACTACAATACAGCCCTTGTCCCCACACACTAAATAATCCATCTCCCACAATACAGCCACAGTCCCTACACACTAAATAATCAATCCCCCACAATACGGCCCCTGTCCCCACACTAAATAATTAATCCACCACAATACGGCCCCTGTCCCCACACACTAAATAATGAATCCACCACAATACGGCCCCTGTCCCCACACTAAATAATCAATCCATCACAATATGGCCCCTGTCACCACACACTAAAAAATCAATCCCCCACAATACGGCCACTGTCCCCACATACTAAATAATTAATCCACCACATTACGGCCCCTGACCCCACACTAAATAATCAATCCCCCACAATTTGGCCCCTGTCCTCACGGTAAATAATCAATCCCCCACAATATGGCCCCTGTCCCCACGGTAAATAATCAATACCCCACAATACGGCCCCTGTTCCCTCACAATAAATAATCAATCCTCCACAATACGGCCCCTGTCCACACACTAAATAATGAGTCCAGCACAATATGGCCACTGTCCCCAAACTAAATAAGCAATCCACCACAATACGGCCCCTGTCGCCACACACTAAATAATCCTTCCCACAAAATACGGCCCCTCTCCCCACACACTTAATAATCAATCCTCGACAATACGGCCCCTGTCCCCACACACTAAATAATCCACCGTAATATGGCCCCTGCCCCCACACACTAAATAATCAATCCCCTGTCCACACACTAAATATTGAATTCAACACAAAATGGCCCCTGTCCCCACACTAAATAACCAATCCACAACAATACGGCCCCTGTCCCCACACGCTTAATAATCAATCCCACACAATACGGCCCCTGTCCCCACACACTAAATAATCAATCCACCACAATATGGCCCCTGTCCGCACACACTAAATTATAATTCCCCCAAAATACGGCCCCTGTCCCCACACACTAAATAATCATTCCCCCAAAATACGGCCCCTGTCCCCACACACTTAATAATCAATCCTCCACAATACGGCCACTGTCCCCACACACTAAATAATCAATCCCCCACAATACAGCCACTGTCTATACACTAAATATTTAATCCACCACAATAAGGATGTGCAATTCCATGCCTAAAGAAGTGGCTTTTTCAATTCAATTTAGGGTTATAGCTGCTTGATCCAAGAATAAATCTGACTGCCATTCTGGGATAACTATGTAACAATGTAACAATACGGCCCCTGTCCCCACACTAAATTATTATCATTATTATGATATTTATAGAGCGCCGTCAAATTCCGCAGCGCTTAACAATCAATCAGCCGAAATATGGCCCTGTCACCATCACAATAAAGCCCCAATCCCCCACAATACTGTCCCTACCCATCCCTCCCACCCCCCACTAAAACTCTATTGTACAGTATGACAAAGCAAAGAACACCTGGGTAAACCATTTAGGAGGTAATCCACTTTGTAGCAATGAGTAACCCAAATAATAAATAAAACGTCACTTTTAATATATTGATTAAAATATTCCTATGAAATTAATATCCAAACAAATAGAACTGTCTGGCTCCTGACTCCATTATGGGGCTCAGTGTCCTGGCGCATGTGCTGTGCTGTGGTTGGCAGCAGCACAACCTTGAGAGGGATTCAGCACTCTGATATAGAGCACTTCCACTAGTAACCACTGAAGGTTCAGCATGTGCAGCAAGTAATCACAGAGCACCGGGACATCAGTTGAGCATAACCTAGAGTACCAGGTCAGCCTCCACCTCCCTATCCCCTGAATTTTTTTTAATTTATTCATGACCGTCCCAGTCTGCCCCGGCGGAGGGGCTGAATGGGGAATGCAAGAGCTTTCCCCAACTGGTTAGTATCCTGTTAGATACTGTCAAAATTGGAGCCATGGCCTCACTGGGTCCTTTGGAAAAGCCAGCCCTGCATACACACATACTGCCTAATACATAACTACATACACAAATACTGCCTAATGCGTACACCCATTCACACATACTGCCTAATACATAAAACCATACACACAATACTGTTTAAATGCATACGATAAATTGTGTGATAAATTATGGATTTAATTTATAATATTCTGACATTTAATTTATAATAATGATGGTATTTCATTTATGTTACAGTGAACATGTCTGACAGGTTCACTATAAATAAATAAAATGTTTTCAATATATAATTATATTAATACAGTTGCAAGAAAAAGTATGTGAACCCTTTGGAATGATATGGATTTCTGCACAAATTGGTCAAATTGGTCATAAAATGTGATCTGATCATGATCTAAGTCACAACAATAGACAATCACAGTCTGCTTAAACTAATAGCACACAAAGAATGAAATGTTGCCATGTTTTTATTGAACACCATGTAAACATTCACAGTGCAGGTGGAAAAAGTATGTGAACCCTTGGATTTAATAACTGGTTGAACCTCTTTTGGTAGCAATAACTTCAACCAAACGTTTCCTGTAGTTGCAGATCAGACGTACACAACGGTCAGGAGAAATTCTTGACCATTTCTCTTTACAGAACTGTTTCAGTTCAGCAATATTCTTGGGATGTCTGGTGTAAATCGCTTTCTTGAGGTCATGCCACAGCATCTTGAGGTCAGGACTCTGACTGGGCCACTTCAGAAGGCGTATTTCCTTCTGTTTAAGCCATTCTGTTGTTGATTTACTTCTATGCTTTGGGTCATTGTCCTGTTGCAACACCCATCTTCTGTTGAGCTTCAGCTGGTAGACAGATGGCCTTAAGTTCTCCTGCAAAATGTCTCGATAAACTTGGGAATTCATTTTTCCTTCAATGATAGCAATCCGTCCAAGCCCTGACGCAGCAAAGCAGCCCCAAACCATGATGCCCTCACCACCATACTTCACAGTTGGGATGAGGTTTTGATGTTGGTGTGTGGTGCCTTTTTTTTGCCACACATAGTGTTGTGTGTTTCTTCCAAACAACTCAACTTTGGTTTCATCTGTCAACAGAATATTTTGCCAGTACTGCTGTGGAACATCCAGGTCCTCTTGTGCAAACTGTAAATGTGCAGAAATGTTTTGTTTGGACAGCAGTGGCTTCCTCTGTGGTATCATCCCATGAAATCCATTCTTGTTTAATGTTTTACGTATTGTAGATTCGCTAACAGGGATGTTAGCATTTGCCAGTGACTTTTGTAAGTGTTTAGCTGACACTCTAGGATTCTTCTTCACCTCATTGAGCAGTCTGCGCTGTGCTCTTGCAGTCATCTTTACAGGACGGCCACTCCTAGGGAGAGTAGCAGCAGTGCTAAACTTTCTCCATTTATAGACAATTTGTCTTACCATGGACTGATGAACAGCAAGGCTTTTGGAGATACTTTTATAACCCTTTCCAGCTTTATGCAAGTCAACAATTCTTAATCGTAGGTCTTCTGAGAGCTCTTTTGTGCGAGGCATCATTCACATCAGGCAATGCTTCTTGTGAAAAGCAAACCCAGAACTGGTGTGTGTTTTTTATAGGGCAGGGCAGCTGTAACCAACACCTCCAATCTCATCTCATTGATTGGACTCCAGTTGGCTGACATCTCACTCCAATTAGCTCTTGGAGATGTCATTAGTCTAGGGGTTCACATACTTTTTCCACCTGCACTGTGAATGTTTACATGGTGTGTTCAATAAAAACATGGCAACATTTAATTCTTTGTGTGTTAGTTTAAGCAGACTGTGATTGTCTATTGTTGTGACTTAGATGATGATCAGATCACATTTTATGACCAATTTGTGCAGAAATCCAGATCATTCCAAAGGGTTCACATACTTTTTCTTGCAACTGTATGTATTATGAATATAAATTGTCACATGGTGTTGTGGTTTTGGATAAATTAGTTTGCAGAATTCAAAGAGTTTCACAATAAATGGCCAAGATGGCTGCTGAATATATGCTTCAAAAAGCATCAAGATGGCCACAAGTCATGTGTCCTGGTGAAACCTAGTTACACTAACAATAGAGTTAATGAAAGCCCACATATAGTTGCAAGCATTCAAAACCAACCCTTTTCTTTTGTACGGCTGTAATATTAGATCTTTAGCTCCATAAAGTATTTCAGCAGAGTTATAGCCTAACAGGAAATCCTCAAATGACAATTGCTCAAAGTGCAGCAAAATATTTAATAACTAGATGTTGGAGAAAATATAACAAATATTAATAAACATGTTCTGGCTAAACACTTGTAATACTAACTAGACAATTATCCTTTGCATTAATAATCATATATTTCCCATGATTGCTGTTAAAACATATCAAAGGCTTTCCAAGGAATTTAATCTTAACCCAAGTGTAAAAGCTATAACAAAATTAAACAGTTTTATACTTAAAGTCACAGGATCTTAGATGAAATGGAGATCAAGGATTCTGCTTCTCTGGATAGATCAAACTTCATGTCCCAGGATAAAAAATATGGGCCCAGAGCACATACGTGCAGTGCCGGTGCTAGGATTTTTAGTTACACAGGCGAACATGCATTTTGGTGCCCCTCAACCTCCTTTAAAAAAAAAAATGCATCTTCACCTGTGTGTATTTCCTCCCAAGCCACAGGCATAATTTTTCAGTCACACAGTCAAAGTCATACAGGTACACTGTCATACAAACACAGAAATAATCATACAGAGACATTTAGACACATACAGTCAGTCAGAGACATACAGACATACAGGCAAAGACATCCATGCATACAGAGACATGAAGGCATATAAAAACATGCATACATACAGAGGCATACCGTCATACAGACACATACATACATACAGAAACATACATACAAAGACATCCAGGCACATACATACATACAGACACATACATACAGGCATACAAAGACATGCATGCATACAGAGACATACTGCCATACAGACACATACATATATACAGGCATACAGAGACATACAGATACACATACATACATACAGACATACAGGCATACATACAGAGACATACAGGCATACAGAAACATACATACATACAAGACATACAGGCATACAGACACATACAAACATTCATACATAGAGAGGCAAACCGTCATACAGACATACATACATAAACATACATACAAAGACATACAGGCATACAGAGACACACAGACACATACGTACATACAGAGACATAAAGGCATACAGTTACACACATGCATACAGAGACATATATACAGACATTCAGAGACAAACAAACATTTAGTTACATACATGCATGCATACAGATACATGCATGCATACAGAGACATACATACATAGAGATAGATACATACATACAGAGACATACATACACAGACATACAGACATACACACATACAGAGACATACATACATACAGAGACATACATACAGACAGAGACATACAGAGACATACATACATACATACATACATAGAGACATACATAGAGACATACATAGAGACATACAGACACACATTCATACAGACATACATACAGAGACATACATACACAGACATATATAATTACATACTTACATCTGTTAAATCTTGTCCCCTGGGTGCATGCTGTCCGGCTCTGTGGAGTCCAGTCCTGCAACCCAGCCCCATCACAGGGCGCCAGCCGCGCTGTGTGGGACACAGGGAGCAGGGATATGATGTCATTCATATCCCCGCCCCCTCCACACAGCCTGCGGCAGACACCAGGATAGGAGGTGGGCGGGCTGAGGCTGAGCTCCGCGGGCGGGAATCTCTGGGCTGCGCTCGGCCACTCTACAAGTAGTAACCAGCTGGAGGGGAGCCAGGTGCGCTTCCCTCCTTCCTGTCTGCCTGATGTCGCGCCCCCAGGGCTGGTGCGCCCTAAGGCGGCCGCCTGGGCCGCCTTATGGTAGCGCCGGCCCTGCATACGTGCAGCCTTAGAAAAAGAGTAAGACTGCCTGTGCCCCCATACTGCTACATCGCTGCTATCCCCCAACAAACTCCAAAAAGTAACTCTCCAAACATCCACAAAACAGCCTTACAATTATCATAGTAACATGTCCCTCCTTCCAGCCTATTCCCTACCCATCAATCTGCCTCCTGACTCTGAACTGGTTAAACTGGTCAATTGTCAATTAACCTTTTCAGTGCTTAAGACTGGCATTTATGTAGGGAATATTTGTTAAATGGGGAACTTATAACTTTGAGAGTTATGGGTGTTAAAGTACAAATATTGTGTTAAAATGGTAGTCATATTTCATGTCCATAACACTCCACCTCTTGCTTTTACACAATGATGATACTGAAGTTATTGTTAATAGGGAATTTCTTCAAAATCCATATTTGCTATTTTGCGAAACATGCATCTGAGCTTCCCATCCAAATAATTTGAAGTCTGGTGTTTCATAAAGCTTGTTCATTGCTTTCATCAGGCTGGATATATGGGCACCGTCTTTCTTCTTTACTGATGGGGACTTGGTATTCGAAGGGAATGTACATCTGGTTTTAATGTAATGTGTTGGACATCTATGGAATCAGAGGGGCTATACGGTCATTATCATTAGAATAATCATTTAATAATACAGTTTTAATATTACCATGACTAACTTTAATAACCTCTTCTTCTTTCTACTTCATAAGACCTTTGGATCCCTACTTAATTAGTGGGATGCCCTGAATGACACCTCTCCTAGAACTGTATCAGCAGTTTTCCTACTTGTTTTAGTTCTAATCAAAGATGCACATTAATTTGTCCACACATACTGTACAGTTCTACAACCTTCTTTGGTTCACTCATCAGTGACTTAATTACATGTACTGGAATATTTTGACTGGAGGCTGTGGAGGCTGCCTCTATCCAAATGGAATGGCCAGAAAAGTTGCTAGCATTCAGAATTTAGCTGTTGTTAAGACATCTTTGTATAAGACTAGCAGTGGAATGTCAGACTGCGGTGGTAATAATTGGAGGTATGTATCCAGTACTTTCATCGGGCACCATTTGTTTGCAGTAGAATAATATGTAATTGGTACTATCTTGCCCAGCTGGCTTGTTTTCGTAACTGGTAGTGACAAGATATAGTGATCATGTAATTTGGTGAGATGAGACCGTTTGAGGCAGTTTCGTGTATGGTAAACTCGCCTGGTCTAAGAAAACCGAAATATGCCGAATAGATAGCTGTTTTGATTACCATGTTTGTATAGTGTTCAAATGGGGCCGTGTCCAACAAGTCAGACATGTCCTTAAATAGCTGCTTATGTACTGGTAATCTTGTGGTTGGAGGAGTGGTACCGGATTTTTCTATTCCTTTGAGGATGTTTTTTATAGGGTAAGATAAGAAACTAGAGTTATCTGGGTATAAGGTATACATGTGGTGTTGTATGCTGGTTAAATATAATTTGATGGTGTTGTGTGACAGTTTGAATTTTAGATGACAAAATGAAGCAAAAGCTACCAGTGTGGAAATGGCAACAAAAACTGCACCAAGTTATGTTCTACCATAAACCTCTTGTATAGTTTGAAGGCTCTATCGTAAGACAGGTTAGTATTTTTGGACAGGGCTAGACTAGCCAATTCTTTCAGTCCATTACCAGCTCCTGAAAACTTGGTGCTGCAGTGGCCATTGGGGATGCCGTGGCTGACTTCTCTTTGAATGCCTGGAATTCAAAGTGAGACAACTCGTCAGCTGCAGTATTAAATGGTACATGAGAACACACCAAATAAAAGTGATTGCAGCCAGCCAGGTCAGTCTTCTCATGAATCTCATGATTGTCAGAGACTCCGAACAGCCTTTGTTTATGATGTGGCAGGTAGCTTGGTTGTCGGAAAAACAGCATACCAAGCTACCTGCCCAAGACTGACCCCACACCACGGCTGCTGCAACTATGACTTCAATGTGCTGGACCTCCTCTGGCCAACCATCCCAAAGCCACTCATTTCCAAATATGGCAGCAAAACTCGTTGATTCTGCCGCATCCATCCAAATGACCGGAGAATGGACAGACAATCTAGGCAAGAACATGCTTCTGCCATTCCACTGCAACAAGAATTTGTGCCACATTAGCAAATCAGCCGTAGCCTGTGCATCCAAGCTGATACGGACAACTTCATTTGGTATGAGAGGGAGGGGGTGTCACATCATGCCATGTTCTGCGGAGATGTCTGGCTTTGGCTTCTGGTATCTAATACTCTTTTTACATTTCTTGTTTAGTTTTTCTTGGTTTTTCTGGTTTTCTATTCTGTGTCTGGGTTTCTTTATGCTGTTTTTTTTTGGGTTAATTCCTGTAATCCGTCCCTGGAATTACTAGTCTCCTGGATTAATTTATATGTTTGTTTTATGTTGCCACACCCGTTTGTTTTCCATTTTCTTTTTGTTTCAGTCTGGACCTGCAGCAGTGTTTCAAGTCTCTGCCCTTTCTTGCAGGTAAGTGCTATTGTGGTTTAATATGGTTCTTTTAGCGAACATTAGGCAGTGTAGGACCTGCCGAATATGGGGTACATTGGCGTTGTGGCAGGCTTATGCAATGTATGATCATATAATGTAACTAAATCCCCACATTTTTCATATATAGTGCTTAGTTATGTCTCCTCTTGTTTTGTCTATTATATCTTGTCTTGTTTTATTTTGTAATCCCAGTTCATGTACAGTCCTGTCCTGCCCTGTTCTTGTTTTCCTCATGTCTTGTGTACATGTTCTGGGTTCTGCTTTCTGTCCTGCTCTGGTTCTGGGTTCTATTAGTTCTGTCTTGTTTTCATGTTTGATGACTATCCTAGCCTTGCCTTGTTTCTGTACTGGATACATGTCTGCTGCAGATCCCCCCTATCCAGTTCCTGGGAGGTCTGCATATCAAGCTCCTAGGTCCTGGGATCAGCTGTAGCTGCATCAGGGTTCTGGTATGTGGCCGCATAAACACTGGTGCTCAACGCCAGAGGATGTGTGGTTACCCTGCACCAGGCCCTGATAGTCTATTACCACGCTGAAGACACCCACTTCTCATCAGGTACTCAGGGGTCCTGGTTTCTGTACCGCCACCCGTGACAGGGGGCAAAGAAGTCTAGAAATAAAGGCCCAACCTTGCAGGATGATGCGTATAGCAAAATTTAACAATCCCAACAAAGATTGCAATTCTTTCCGATTGCATGTCCTATTGACCAAAAATGTGTTGATGGTTCGTAGTATGCTGTAAATTTTACCTGGGGGTAGGCTCGCTACCATGTTTACTGAATCAAGCAGGATACCAAGGAAATTAACTAACGTGTCAGGGCCTTCTGTTTTCTTGGGAGAAACTGGCACCCCCAAAGAATTAAAAAATGAGATGGCCTTTGTCAGATCACTGGGGGAAGAGGACTTATTCTCCATCAACAGAAAGTCGTCCAGATAATGTATAATGGCCTGGCATCTGCAACTGTTTAACAGCAGCCAACATAGGGTTTCGGAAAAGGTATCAAATATTTTTGGGCTGCTTTTTGACCCGAACGTGAGTCTTGTGAAAAAATAATAGACACCTTTCCATTTCAAACCATGCAGATGCCATAGTGATGGGCGTATGGGTAGTAATTTAAACGCATTGACGATGTCAGTTTTACTGAGCCAAGCCCCTATGCCTGCTGTAATGATGGTGTGTATGGCGTTGTCTATAGTGGCGTACTGGAGTGAAAATTCTTCAGATGGAAATAGGGAATTAAGGCTTGGTATGGCCAAGTAGTGAGGTGCGTATAGGTCTAAAATAAGTCTGTGTTTCTCTGAGGATTTCCCAGTTACTAATCCTGTGGGGTTGGTTCGCCAATTGCAAAATGGGGGCTTGCGAAAAGGTCCCAATAAGAACCCATCCTCCAATTCTTTGTGTAAGAGAGCGTCAACCATTACCACGTTTGAAAATGCTGTTTGTAAATTGTTGCATTCGTAAATGCCAGCGGGGATATGAACCAACCCTGGATGGAATCTCTCTGTGAAAACATCTATCAAAAAATGCAATAGGTATTTGGATGGATGAGAGGCTAATGCGTGAGTGAAAGAACCAATCTTTACAGATGTCAGGTATGGTTTAGCATGACTTTTATTGGGATACATGAACTTGGCGTGTGCCCTAAAACAATGTGAACTAATAAGCAGAGTAAGTAATACTACAACAGTGGAAGGACCTAAATGATCGATCCACCGGAGTTGTTATTGGTTGAAGGGTATCAGGGCATAACCCAAAATAACAGTAACAAAGAAAGAAATTAAATGGGTAAACTGAAACAGTACACCCAAAATCAGAATCTAAACCCTAAAAATTATCAACTCAAAAAGTTGCCAGTAATGGAGCCTAAAACGAACTAGTTATAATCTGTATAAATCTTTATTAATCCCTCTTAAGGGGAATAAAATAAAATAAAGAAATAAAGTGAAAAAGTGTGTGTGTACAATGACCAAATTCTAAAAAGGATCATCAATTGACCGATTCACACAGTATCATTCACACAGTACAAATCACTTTAGATAGCTGTTGGGAGATATAATATAAGTAAAGTCTTCTTATAAATAGCTTCCAAATGCTGCCTTATCCATAATCGGCTAAATATATTAAAAAATGTATGCCTAGCTCACAATAAATGCATGTCTCCTACTTAATATTATCACAGTAACAAAAGGATGTTGCAGGTAGTCAGGGCCGGATTAACATAGGGGCTGATGGAGCTGCAGCTCCAGGCCCAGGCCCAAGCCCATGGAATAGGCCCACTGATTTATAAAAAAATAAATATATATATATATATATATTTTTTTTTTTCACACACTACTCTTAGGGATTCCACCTGGCTTTTATTTTATTGGCACAGGCAGTATTTGAGGCTGCCTGGCTGGTGCCAATATTACAGTGATACTGGCAATACAAATGCTGGTATTTTTCTCAGTATAAATGGAGATTACTCTGCACTGGCCAGTAGGGGTCACTGTGTGTGGATACAGGCAGGGATAGGAAGTTCCATCATATCCCTCCCTGCCTATCTATACTCACTGATCTGCAGGGGTGCCCTACAGAGAGTCCAGACAGCAACTCCCACCCTGCAGAGACAGCCTACAGCTCAGGGAAGTAAGGGATGGGGGAAAGGCTGCAAGGAGACATGGGGACACTGAGACACTAAGGGACATTGGGAGACATTATGGCAGACACTGAGACACTAAGGGACATTGGGAGACATTATGAGACAAACACATGGGGACACAGTGTCCCCATGTCTCCCAGCCAGTGTCCCTGGTGTCTCAGTGCCCCCTAGTTTCCCAGTGCCCCCAGTCAGCCAGTGTCTCACTGTCCCCATGCCTCCTAGTGCCTCCATGTCTCCCAGTGCCTAAAGTGTCTCAATGTCCCCATGTCTCCAAGCTAGTGTCCCTAATGTCTGTGGCCCTGGTGTCTCCTTGTCCCCATATGTCTCAATGTCCCCATGTCCCCCAGCCAGTGTCTCTAGTGTCTGTGTCCCTGGTGTCTGTGTCCCCATGTCTTCAAATGTCCCCTATTTTCCCAGTGTCCCCATGCGTCCCAGCCAGAGTCCCCTAGTCTCCCAGTTTCAATGGTGTCTCCGTGTCCCTAGGTCTCCCCGTGTCCCCAGTTCTTCCCGTCTTCCTAGTGACATGGGAACCCTGGGATACATGGGGACACAGGGAGACATGGGGCATTGAGACACTGTGATACATAGGATCACTGGGAGACCTGGCGACACGACACTAGGGGACACTGGGAGACATGAGGCACTGAGACACTGATACATAGGAACACTGAGACCTGGAGTAATCGACACATGGGGGCACTGGGAGACATGGGGCCACTGGGAGGAATCCATCTATACAGCAGAATCAAACTAAGTAGGTTTTTGGTGATTTTACAGCATTTTCTCTTATGTCACTCCTTGTGATTTACATCAGGTGATGTCACCCATACATATTTTATTATGCAAATTAGCAAGGCCGGTATGTTTTTCCAAGAAAGGTGGCAACCCTAACTACTTTTCACATACTCTTACTTAAGTATGGAAACTTAAGAGGGATGTATGGGAACAAAACTTGTGTGAACTGGCTGACAACGGATATAGTTAAAGGGACACTAGAGTCACCAGAACAACTACAGCTTATTTAATTTGTTCTGGTGAGTAGAATCATTATCGTCAGGCTTTTTGCTGTAAACACTGTCTTTTCAGAGAAAATGCAGTCTTTACAATACAGCCTAGTGATAACTTCACTGGCCACTCCTTAGATGGCTGTTAGAGATCCTTCCTGGGTCATGCCTGCCTAAAATGCATCCAAACATTCAGTGCCTCCTCCCTCTGCATGCAGACACTGAACTTTCCTCATAGAGATTCATTGATTCAATTCATCTCTATGAGGAGATGCTGATTGGCCAGGGCTGTGTTTGAATCATGCTGGCTCTGCCCCTGATCTGCCTCTTTGTCAGCCAATCCTATGGTGAAGCACTGTGATTGGATTAGGCCACCACTTCTAATGATGTGAGCAGACTGCTTGTTTTTCTGAGTCTAACAGCATGCAGAGTTACAGCTTCAGGCTTGAATACATTAAGATTTTGCTATATTTAAGGAGGCATGAGGGGCCCAGGGGGGCTAGATGGTGGTGTTAACACTATAGGGTCATGAATTCATGTTCGTGTTCCTGATCCTATAGTGATCCTTTAAGGTAATGCTGACTTTGGACTCACTAGCACTGTGGCATGTTCCCTTTCTTCTACACTCACTACATACAGCTTTTCTCTGTCCCAGACTATATACCAGGAGCTTCTGCCTGCTGGTAAGGAGACAAGTGGACCAGCGAGTGCTAGGGGACAGTCCTTAGAAAGCGTTGAGGGAGCGCATCATTGGATGCATTTATGCCAAGCTCAGGGTGCTGTCTGCATAGTATGCCCTTAGTTGGCCATGGGCTGCATGATTAGCAGGCAGCCTGACATGCATTCATACCAGGCTGGCCTTCTAATTCTTTGGGCAGACATATCCTCTTTTTGGGCATGTTCGCCCCTTTTGGCAGGTTAGGTGATTTGTGTCAGTGGCACACCCTTTTACCGTGCCCATTGACTTCCTGCTTACTGGACACTGCTGTTAGGGGTTATGGATTTACTTGGAAGATGAAAACATAAATTAGTGATAGATTAGCCTAGGGTATGTGTTTTCTTATAGCTGCTGTTTTCTTTCTCTCCAGCACCATCTCCATCAGATACATGACGCTTGGGAGTGTTTTACTGTTTTTGGTCGATATGATTCTGTAATTAGGCCCATCATAATTGTCAACACCAGGCCCACTGGGCTCTTAATCTGGCCCTGCAGGTAGTTTGTAAGTGGATACAGTATCCGTAGGAAATTTTTTTACAGGTAGCTTATAAGTGGATATAGTATCCGTGATGATGGATAAGAATATAGCCCCTGGGAGTAAAGACTGTTTTATTATTACTGTAAAAAACAGGGGTAGTGGGGGATATATTAGCCGACAATGCAATGAGTTGCGGAGGGTGTGCTGGAGTATCTGGGGAGCAGTGTAAACTGAACTAGCACAATAGTTGTAGTGCTAGTCGGTAAATAACGCTGTCCCTCCAATTAGAATACCCCAGAAGAAAGATCCCCAAATTCAATGTGGATATGGGGGGAACTGAGGGAGGGTAGAGAGTGAAGCCGTATTAATGATATGGCCGGACGAGGGTGGTTTCTTCATTAATATCTTCCTGGTTCAGAAAAAGACTGGAGATTTCCGCCCAGTCCTAAACCGAAGGCAATTGAATTCTTACTTGATTTACCGCCACTTCAAAATGGAAGGAATTCATCTTCTACGGGACTTCCTACTGAAGGGCGACTGGTTCACCCATCTGGATCTCAAGGATGCCTGCCTATCGAGGCAGACCGCCTCCCATTCGGACTCAGCTTGGCGCCATGATGTTTCACGAAACTGCTGAAACTGATCATATCTCATCTCCATTCCATACGCAGTCTGGCTCACAACATGTCCAATTGCTGCATTCTCCTGTGCATGGACAATATATCGGCTGTCCAATATATCAACCGTCTGGGCGGTGCTAGCTCTCAGACTCTATCGGAAGCGGCCAAGGACAAGTGGCCTTCCCCACCACATAACACTATGGGCAGAATACCTACCTGGAATATCCAACTGCACGGCGGATTGGTACTCACGACACTGGAGGGACAGCAGCGACTGGCATCTCCACAAGACGATCTTCCACAAACTAGCCGATTACAGGGACTGTTCTATCTCGACCTTTTCGCCTCCCGGACCAACCGTCAACTTCCCAGATTCTTCAGGTGGCTTCCGGACCCGGAATGCGAGGCAGTAGACACATTCCTCCAGAGGTGGCCACCAACCGGTGCCTACGCCTTCCCTCCATACTCCATGTTGGCGAGGGTCCTCCACCAAGTTCGAGCTCAGGGAACCTCACTACACCCTGTTCCAAATTATTATGCAAATTATATTTTTCTCATTTACCTAAATAATTGATGTAAATAACAGCCAGCATAATTTTCATGTTATCAACTATTAAGTGTACAATTCAAATTTTATTGTACAAACTTCCTAATGATAACAGTATTTTTTTTAAACATTAAAAACTTACAATGCACTGTTCCAAATTATTATGCACAGTAAGTTTCAAAACACTTTACAGGTTGTAAAGAACTGAAAATTGTCATTTGTTGTGTTTGCAGCATATTTACTGAAATCAAAAGCTATTTCAATCAAACTTATAACAACATTTTAACTTTTTAAACATTTTAACAGGTCACGTTACATTTTAACATAGGACTCCTTATTTGATAGCAGCTTCACAAGTCTTGCATCCATTGAACTTGTGAGTTTTTGGACAGTTTCTGCTTGAATTTGTTTGCAAGATGTCAGAATAGCCCCCAGAGCTGCTGTTTGGATGAAAACTGCCTCACCACTGTGATAAGGTGAATGGGGTGGTCTCCAAGGGAGTTTATATTTCAACTGCATTGTTCAGAGAGGCATATGATCTTTAACACCAGGGGGAGTGTGTGTGTATGTATAGAACTTAAATGCATATTTATGGGCCCCTGGGGTGGAGCATTTGGAGAGAAGGGTAGGCCAGTGCTCCACTCTGCTGTTTATTTGTTTTTCTTGGGAGACTAGGTCCAGTCCAGGGTTTGGACTGTCTCCAACCCACTGCTCAGCTTCAGTTAATCAGCTGCAGCAGTGGGAATAAACCCCTCCCTGCTAGGCAGGTAAGGGGAGAATGTATGTTTGTTTCTCTCTTGAAGGGCTGCAAGCAGCAGGCTGACAAAGACACTAGGTTGGTGAAACCAATATTATTTTTGTTGTAGTTTAACCCCTGTGAGATAGGGAATCTGATGTTAGTTAGTGCTCAGATGAGCTAGGCTTTTGTTTTTAGGGATTTGTGTTACATTATTGTTTTTTTGTTATTTTGCTGTTGTCTTCGTGGTGAAGCTCAACAATAAAGTGCCTGGAATTAAGTTACTTGTAAAAGACTGTGCATGTTTGTACCCAAAAGGACCGTGCTAACTGCAGACAAGGATCACACCACCCTCACAGATCTTTTGCTTGAGGATGCTCCAAAGGTTCTCAATAAGATTGAGGTCAGGGGGGGGATGGAGATCACACCATGATTTTCTCTCCTTTTATCCCCATAGCAGCCACTGATGCAGAGGTATTCTTTGCAGCATTAAAGGGTGCATTGTCATGCATGAAGATGATATTATTACGGAAAGCATAGTTCTTCCTTCTGTACCAGGGAAGAAAGTGGTCAGTCAAAAACTCCACATACTTTGCAGAGATCATCTTTACACCTTCGGGGACCCTAAAGGTGCTGACCAGCTCTCTTCCCATGATTCCGGCCCAAAACATGACTCCACCACCGCCTTGCTGATGTCGCAGCCTTGTTGAAACAGGGTAGCCGTCCACCAACCATCCAGTACTCCATCCATCTGGACCATCCAGGGTTGCACGGCACTCACCAGTGAACAGGACTGTTTGAAAATTAGTCTTCATGTATTTCTCTGCCCAATGCAGCCGTTTCTGCTTGTGAGCATTGGTTAGTGGGTGGCGAATAGAAGGTTTATGCACAGTTGCAAGGCTCTCGAGAACTCTACACCTTGATGTCCGTGGGACTCCAGAGGCACCAGCAGCTTCAAATATCTGTTTGCTGCTATGTAATGGTATTTTAGCAGCTGCCCTCTTGATCCGATGCCTGGATCTGGCAGAAATCTTCCTCAATGTGCCTTTATCTGCACAAACCCCTCTGTGCTCTAAATCAGCCACAAATATCTTAATAGTGCGATGATCACACTTATTTTTCAGGAAATATCTAATGTTTTCATACCTCGTCCAAGGCATTGAACTATTTCACTCTTTCCGGCAGCAGAAAGATCCTTTTTCTTCCCCATATTGCATGAAAATGGTGCTTTGCTTAATAATGTGGAACACCCTCCTTTAGTAGTTTTTCCTTAAATTGGGCTCACCTGGCAGTCTAATTATCACAGATGTCCGAGATTGTTTTCAGTGATCAAAAGAGCCATTAGACACAATGCCATCCCTGAGTTAAACTGAAAAACAAAATATTTAATCTTTGTGACACTTAAATAGAATTTGCGTAATAATTTGGAACAAGGTGTTCCCAGATCTATTGGAAGCAACGTCCAAGGCCCCGCTCCTCATCCCTTAGTTCCCTAACCTCCTGACTGACACTCAGGAAATTCATCACCCGCTAATCCTCCAAGACCGGTTGGAACTCATGGCTTGGATGATTTCAGGGGTTTCTGGTTGACTGATGGCCTATTGCAGGTCACTAGGGACCTACTGTGGGTCTTGTGGGCGCCAGGCACTAGGCGTAGTTACATCAATGCCTGGGACAAATTGACTGTCTGGTTTTGGGAACGAGACTCCGTTCCCTTTACGGCACCTATTCCCATAGTGCTGAATTTTCTGTCGCAGTTATTCTCATTAGGATTAGCCTATCGCTCCATCTACGTTTCACGCTCGGCCATTTCACCAGCCCACATCCCAATATAGGGCCTACTGGTAGGTCAAGACCCACTGGTTTGTAGACTGCTTCGCGGGATCAAGATATCATGTCCTCTGGTGCCGAAATATACGCACCTCTGGGACGTCGACATTGTCCAACGTTTCCTTTGTGACTGGCCGGACAATTCATTGTTGTCGTTACGGCAACTCTCCGTGTGTCAGGTATTCATTCGCTTATAGAAATGTGATTAACCCCTTAAGGACACGTGACATGTCATGATTCCCTTTTATTCCAGAAGTTTGGTCCTTAAGGGGTTAATTGAATTTACTGTTCAAACAGGAAAAGTTGTGCCGAACAACATTACTGTCCTGACAGGAAAAGTTGTGCCGAGCAGCAATCAAATCCACAGGAGGGTTTGTGCTGAGCATCAATTGTGCAAATGGGAACCTGGTAACTGCCTTTGGGGTCAAAGGCCGATTACAGCCTATCAGATCCAGAGGAGGGGTATTTAGGCCCAGATCTCATCCTGCTCAGTGCCCTGTCGTGGTTTCCCTTGTGGTTGTCCGAAAGCGCGTTATTGATTCTGGTAATTCTGGTTATTTGACTTTGACTTTGTTTTTGACTAAGGCTTTTCCTTATCATTGTGTCTCTTTCTGTATCCCTTGACCTCGACTATTCCTGACTATTCTTTGCTACGTTAGTCCGGCCATTCTAAGGTCCGGTATACACGTTAACTATCCGTCCTCTGTGTTACACAATTCTACATGCTGGATCATACTGTAATCCTGACACCGCGAAACTGACACTTTTGCTCTGCTTTGTATCTTTTCGTCGGGTCTCTGACGTGCGAGCCTTCGACATGGATTTCTATCCGTTTTTGACTCAGGACCCCCAGCTCTGTGTAGTTAAAATGTTGCTACGCTACATGGAGAGTACTGCTCCGCTTCGCATCTCCTCCAAGGGCCAATTACTCATATCGTATGTCCAACCACATCGATCAGTAATGGCCACTACGTAGCTAGATGGGTACGATGGCATCTGTCCCTAGCAGGCTTTGAATCTTGTTTCGGAGAGTGTTCAGTACGCGGTGCGGCTGCATCACAGGTGTTTTCGTCGGGCACTTCGCTTGCTGATATCATGCGGTCAGCTGCCTGGTCACGGGGAGATACTTTCTTTGTTTTCTATTTTCATCTTTCTTCTCACGCTTCTTTTGCTTTTCTTCCTTAGCGTTAAAAATGCAAATTAGGAAGCCTCCTGTAATGTGGTAAAATTGTAGATTATGCTAACGTAGTGTACCTATAATGTTAATTTTAGTAATGACAGGAGGCAAGTATTTTCCCTCCCTATTCTTTCTATTCTATCCCACCCACTTTTATATCTTATGTATCTGTCCAGACTGTTGGGATTGTACTATGTCATGTAAGGTTCTTAGGGATGGGTCTTGCTATAGTTAGACATTAGTTTAAATTCCACTAAATGTTTTAAGATGAATTACTCTATTATTATGGTTGTTTATGTTGACATGACTCCATGGCTCTCGCCTTTCACTTGTTTCTGCTCTTTCTAGGATGAAACGCATCTTACACAAGATTGGTCGTGTTTCGTCATGGTCCGCCAGTTTTTCCGATGAGGATCGTTCCGGTTTTCGGTTTCCTACATTGGGAATTAACTGATCCATACATTTCACACCAAAGAAAGAGGAAGTGTGTGGGCGGACCTAGACTTATATACTGTGTTTCTTCTTTTTGATTGGTTAATACTTTGCTGCTGGAGTAAAGTAAAGAAAGTTAATGTAAAATACTCGCCTCCTGTCATTACTAAAATTAAGATTATAGGTACACTACGTTAGCATAATCTACAATTCCTCTGCATCCGGCCCCTCTCAGTGATATTTGTCTAACCCTGCAACACAACCCATAATACAGACTCTGGTTATAGCTTATTTTATGGTGTGCCATTCTGTATGTGGTTCAATGTCTTTGTTATATAGGAAAATCTTTTAATGATTCTCATTAAAACTGAAATTACCTTTAAAGGACCACTGTAGTGCCCTGAGGGTGCCCCCACCCTCAGGATCCCCCTCCTGCAGGCTCTGGGGAGAGGAAGGGGTTAAAATCTTACCTTTCTCCAGCACCGGGCGGGGAGCTCTCCTCCTCCTCCTCTTCACAGTGAGAAGTCGCAAGCGTCCATTGGAAAGCATTATGAATGCTTTCCTATGAGACTCTTCAGCCAGTCTCATAGGAAAGCATTCATAATGCTTTCCAATGGACGCTTGCGACTTCTCACTGTGATTTTCACAGTGAGAAGCACGCAAACGCCTCTAGCGGCTGTCAATGAAACAGCCACTAGAGGCTTTAGAGGCTGGATTAACCTATTTATAAACATAGCAGTTTCTCTGAAACTGCTATGTTGATAAAAAAAAATGGGTTAACCCTAGCTGAAGTGGTCTGGGTGCCTAGAGTGGCCCTTTAAGGCTTCACACTAACCTTAACACCTGTGTAATCTGTGGATTAATTGTGAGCTGACCAATGTTTATGGCTTCAGCAGCATTAAGAATGATCTTATCTGCTCCAGTATCCCATACACGCAACAACCACTCACCACGAGGTCATGCGTTTAGACTGGATGGAAGAAAGAAGGCAAAGGAAAGTATTTTTTTTTTTACTGTAAGGACAATAAGGATGTGGAATTCTCTGCCTGAAGAAGTGGTTTTATCAGAGTCCATACAGATGTTCAAATAGCTACTTGATGCATACTTGCAAAAACAGAATATTCGAGGATATAATCTTTCAATGTATTGTAATAACTGCTTGATCCAAGGATTCATCTGACTGCCATTCTGGGGTCAAGAAGGAATTTTTTTCCAAGCTTGTTGCAAAATTGGAAGTGCTTCAAACTGTTTTTTTTTTTTTGCCTTCTTTTGGATCAACAGCAAAAAACAAATGTGAGGAAGGGCTGAACTTGATGGCCGCAAGTCTCTTTTCAGCTATGTAACTATACAACTATGTAACCACTGCTTTCATCCAGAGTTTGCTTATAGAGCTTTGTAGAATCAGTTAGCTCTGGTTGTGAGTATTGTCGCACTACTTACGTGCACTTTTATGCACTTCCTTGTTATCATCACGGTCTCTGTGTACCCTTTATTTATTCTGATGGGCAACATGTGGGCAGAGGAAACATATGAGTATTCTGAGTACTCATCATCTTCAGAGGAGGATGAGAAAAGTGACTCTGGGTCCCCACAGAACCCTTTAGTCCGAGTTCTCACCTTTCTGGTGGTGTATGGCACTTTACCCCTGTGAGAGCAACTACAGTTAAGTTTATTGCTTAGCAATGTATTTGTCTCCTAAAATTCACTGTTACG
Source organism: Pelobates cultripes (assembly GCA_933207985.1). Classification (NCBI taxonomy): domain Eukaryota; kingdom Metazoa; phylum Chordata; class Amphibia; order Anura; family Pelobatidae; genus Pelobates; species Pelobates cultripes. The sequence goes on along the minus strand of OW240920.1, from coordinate 105,756,119 downwards.
GACATTGTTACTTTCCAAACATCTATCTGAGATTTACAATTTCTGTTTTACATCAGTTTATTTTTCTAGGGCCTGTCTCTTTACTACCTAATTTTTTTAAGGCATGTAATATAATCAAACCCACTCCTGATGCAGCTCTGCTCTCACGTTTTGAATAAACCCCTGAATCAAGCTTAAATGCCATACTTCCTGTCTCTTTCCCAACCTCTGGGTACACAGGAACACCATAACAGACTAGCTTATCTGCTATGGCATTTCATTTGCCCATAGTAGTAGCCCAATGTGGTACAGCCCCAAATTTGAGGTTTTTTTTTTATCCCCCAACAATACACTCAACTTTTTCTTAATGAAACCCATTGTCTCATTCATAATCTCAAGAACAATCAGACAGCACGTGTTTCCCACGTGTTTCTAGTGAGCCTTACTAGTAGGTATTGTACCACTAACACGCAAAAGGAGGCCTCACATATGTTTTTTATATATATACTTTCACACATAGGAACGTGACAGAAAAACAAACAAAACTGTTTTGTTTACAAGCACTTATGTTCACTTTCACACTAGAGAAACACATAAATTATAGTGGAAAGGACAGCGCATACAGCTAACAGTGAAAAAAACAGAGAGAACACACAAACTTTCATCTGCTTGCCTTATTGGACAAGTCAATTGTCCAATTTAATGACACAAGTGCTAGTTAGTCACTTGTTTGATTACAGGCATTCAAAATCACTTGTCTAGGTACAAGTGCTAGTGACTAGTCAATTTTCCAATGTAATGGTACAAGTGCTAGTTAGTCACATGCCTAGGTTACACGTGTTACAAAAAAATATAACCCCTTACATGATGTTGCACATTATGTTGGGCAGCTGCAGTACCTTTGACCCACGGTTACAAATTAATTATATATGCTTCAAGTTATGCTTAACATACAAAATCACGGTTTAGTGAATAAGCGTCTTGCAGCAATGACAATGCTAAAACACACCTCTTTAGTCGCGGTATGGTATTGTCACCCAAGATAAACTTAGGAGGCCTACTCGCTACATAACTATATATTTTTTAAATATTTTTTTTCTTTAAAAATACAAATAACAAAGAATATATTTGCTAAAAATTATTAAAAAATAATCTTTGTCATTTGGCTATTAACTGCTAATATTCATAACTAGAGCAAAATCCATACTGACTACCACATTATGTTGTGGTTTGTGGTTTTGGATGAATTAGTTTGCTCAATTCAAAGGATTTCACAATAACTACTGTGTTAAACTTTCAGGAGCACCAAGATGGCTGCCGAATATGTGCTTCAAAGAGCATCAAGATGGCCACCAGTCACGTGTTCTGGTGTAACCTAGTTACACTAACAATAGAGTTAATGGAAGCCCACATATAGTTGCAAGAATTCAAAACCAACCCTTTTATTTTGTACAGCTATAACAGTAGATTATTAGCTGCATAAAGTATTTAGGCAGAGTTATATTCTAACAGGAAATCCTCAAAAGACAATTACTCAAAATGCAGCAAAAGATAATGTTTAAGAACAAGATGTTGGAGAAAATATAACAAATATTAATAAACATGTTCTAGATAAATACTTTTAATACTAACTAGACAATTATCCTTTGCATTAATAATCATATATTTCCCACAATTGCAGTTAAAACATATCAAAGGCTATCCAAGCAATTTAATCTTAACCCAAGTATAAAAGCTATAACAAAATTATACAATTTTATACTTAACATCCCAGGATCTTAGATGAAATGGAGATCAAATATTTTGCTGCTCTGGATAGATCAAACTTCATGTCCAAGGATAAAAAATATGGGCCTAGAGCACATACATGCAGCCTTAGAAAAAGCTCCTATATGTGCCAAGTGTTCCTGCCAGGTATTGCTGAAAATGACGATATCTTCAAGATATGCCCAGGTATAATCTTGGAACCCATCTAGGAGCCATTCCACCATTCTCTGAAACGTAGCCGGAGCATTCTTCATCCCAAAAAGCATGACCAGAAACTGGTAAAAGCCGAAAGGTATGACAAAGGCTGACTTAGGGATGGCTTCAGTGGCTGGGGGGATCTGCCAGTACCCCTTACAAATATTGATTGTAGTGAGGTACTGGCCCCTAGCCATCTATCTTAGGCATCGGATAGGCGTCTGACACGGTCTTATCATTTAACTCTGGTAGGTAGGCCACACAGAAACGGATCATACCGTCCTGCTTCGGTATGAGGACAACTGGGGAGGCCCTGGGGCTGTCGGATGACTCAATAAGCCTCAGCCTCTCTTGGATCTCCATTTGCATACTCTCCCTTACCAATTCGGGGTTTCGGTAAAGGGATTTGTGTCCTGGTGTCTCTACCCAGTGAGTGGCCAAAGGAGTGTACCCGGGCACGTTGGAGGTGGCCTTCTTGGACTCTAACAACTGTCATACCTGGGTACACTCCTGAGGACTGAGTAATTCTCCCAACTTGACCTCTTCTAACTCACCTGTCACCTGGTTCTCACAATCTTCAGAGGTAGGGCACAGATCGCCGACACCTTCTCCAATCTTTCAACATGTTCACATGGAGCATGCGTTGCCCTCCCATTCCACAGCAAGGGCCGATCATATAGGCAATATCGCATTTCTGCTCTACCACCTGGTATGGACCCTGCGGACAGGTTTTAAAACTAAAACTTTCTGTACCAACTGAAAGTTGTGATCCCTGCCTCCCTCATCGTACCATGTGTGGCTCTGGAGGTTCGTCCGCACGGCTCTAGTTAGCTCCTCCAGGCTGTTACGGAACTCCAGTACAATGGAACTATGGGTGCTCCGTCACGTCTGACATTACCTTTCCAGTGCTCTCAGATAAGGTCTAGTGGCCCCCTCACACACCCTCCCGAATAATAGCTCGAACTGGGAGAACCTTGTGGGTTCCTGGTGTACCGTCTGGAGCATTTGCTTCAATGTCCCATTGAGCCGTTCCATAAGCTGTTAGTTTCGGGATGGTAAGGGGAGCTCATGATCGGCTTGATGCCGCAGAGCCTCCAGAGTTGATGGGTGACCTCTGCAGTGAACTGAGAGGCCTGATCCAAATCTATCTTCCGTGGAAATCCCATTCAGGAGAAGATTTGCATCAGCGCTTCAGCGACTTTCTCTGCATGAATATTGATCAGCTCCACTGCTTCTGGATACCTGGTCGTGTAGTCCACCACCGTCAAGATGTACTTCTTCCAGAAGGGTCTAGGCTTAGCTAGGGGTCCGACTAGGTCCACGGCTACCCTGCCAAAGGTGGGCACACAGGCACCCTTCTTCTCCAGCAATTTCGGCACTTTAAATGCCGGCCGCGATAGCCCTGCCCCCTTTTATGACGTGGCGCAATTTCGCTTACGTCATGACGTCGATGATGTCACGGCCCGCTGAAAAAGTCAAACCAGGACATTTTGGGGGCGTGGACATCAATTAAGGTGGCAGGGTATAAAGGGTACTCACTTACAGTGAATCATTGCCCTGTCGTGGTTTCAGCTTGTCTGTTCCCTCAGTGCGTTTTCTGTTATTGGTTTGTGGTTATTGACTTGGCTTGTATTCTGACTTTGCTTCTCTCTCCTACCCTTGGACTCAGCTTGGCTTCCGCTTACCTGTCTTCTCATTCCCTCGACCTCGGCTCGTTCCTGGCCATTCTTTGTTTGTGTGACGTTAGTTCGGCCCCTCTAAGTTCCGGTATACGTCTTTATAGTTGTTAGTACTCTGCATGCTGGATCCCAGTATCGATCCTGATATTACGACAGGGCCATGGATCCTGCAGGTACTAGTTCTCAGTTTGGCTCCCAGGACTCAAGATTTGAAGCCATGGACCATAGAATGGACCAGATGGCTATGGCCTTGCAGTCACTGTTATCACGGCCGAATATTCAGCCTGAGGAGACTCGTGCTTCCTTTATCGCTCCTGTAAGCACAGGGTTAGAAGTAGCCACACTATGGGCCTTGTGATCCTTGTCTGCAGGTAGCACGGTCCTCTAGGGTAAACAACAGGTACAGTCCTTTGGTTTGCATATAATTCAGGCAGTTTTATTGTCAAACTCCACCACAGCTACAGCAGCAAATGAAAACAAAATGTAACAAAATCCTATAAACAAAAACTTAGCTCGGTCTGAGCACTAACTGACATCAAGTTCCCTCTCTCTCAAGGGTTTAATCTATAACAAAAACAAGAAGTGGTTTCACCAACCTAGCGTCTTTTTCAGCTCTCAGCACTCCAGCGTTTTTGACAGCCTGCTGCTTCCAGCCCTTCCAGAGAAAAATAAACAAACATTCTCCTCTACCTGACTAGCAGGGAGGGATTTATTCCCACTGCTGCAGCTGATTGCCTGCTGCTGAGCAGTGGGTTGGAGACAGTCCAAAGCCTGGTCTGGACCTAGTCTCCCAAGAGAAAACAGTAAATAGTGGAGTGGAGCACTGGCCCACCCTTCTCTCCAAATGCTCCACCCCAGGGGCCCATAACTAAATATGCATTCAAGTCATATACATACATACATACATTCCCCCTGGGGTTAAAGATCATATGCCTCTCTGAACAATGTAGATGAAATATAAACTCCCTCACAGACCACCCCATTCACCTCATCACATATCCCCCTCCCCAGCTCAGACCCATCGGGGCGAGCGGCCTGGGACCATAGACAGTGAACACGGGAGAGGCCATCTGCATTACCCTGGGCAGTTACGGCCCTGTGAGCTATAGTAAACTGGTAGGGTTGAAGACTTAGGAACCACCTAGTCACCCTGGCATTTTTTTCCTTGTTCTGCCTCATCCATGTTAAAGGTGCATGGTCCGTGATCAGTGCAAATCGTCTCCCCAGTAAGTAATATCTCAAGGATTCTAAAGCCCACTTTATTGCCAGGCACTCCTTTTCAACAACGGAGTACCGCCGTTCACGGGGATTCATTTCCCGGCTCAGATACATGACAGGATGTTCCTCTCCTTCATGTACCTGGGAAAGAACCGCGCCAAGGCCCACATCAGACGCATCGGTCTGTACCACAAATGGTTTAGTAAAATCCAGAGCCACCAAAACAGGGTCAGCACACAAGGCTTCTTTCAAGACTTGAAAGGCGTGCTCTGCTTCCGAGGTCCACTTAACCATAACCGGGCCTTTTGCCTTAGTAAGCTCAGTCAATGGGTTGGCAATGGTAGCAAACTCAGGGATGAACCTGCGATAGTAGCCAGTTAAGCCTAAGAAAGCCCTGACCTGCTTTTTAGTTACAGGACGTGGCCAACCGGTGATGGCCGCTACCTTGCTCTCTTGTGGTTTAAGGAGCCCCTGCCCGATTGTGTAACCTAGATATTTTGCTTCTTCTAGCCCTAAAGAACACTTAGCAGGGTTGCCTGTCAGACCAGCACTATCCACAACTGCCTGTACCTTCATCAAGTGGGTTTCCCAGTCTGGACTGTGAATCACCACATCATCCAGGTAGGCGGCTGCATACTCTCTGTGGGGGTGAAGTATCCTATCCATCACACGCTGAAAAGTGGCTGGGGCAACATGCAACAGAAATGGCAGTACTTTATATTGGAACAACCCATCAGGGGTAGAAAACACAGTTTTTTCTTTTGCTCTCTCTGTCAGGGGAACCTGCCAGTATCCCTTGGTGAGGTCCAGGGTACTCAGATACCTGGCCTTACCTAATCGCTCTATTAGCTCATCCACTCGAGGCATCGGGTAGGCATCAAACTTAGAGATAACATTAAACTTACGAAAATCATTACAGAAACTTATTTCCCCATTTGGTTTGGCTACTAACACTATTGGGTTGTTCCACTCACTCTGTGACACTTCAATCACCCCCAACTCAAGCATCTTTTTTACCTCTGCACTAACTGCTTCACGTCTAGCCTCAGGTATCCTGTAGGGCTTCAGGTTGATCTTCTTCCCAGATTCAGTTATGATATCGTGCTTGATTACATTTTTCCTGGTATTGAGGGAAACACATCCCTATTTTTTGACACAAACTTCCTGACTTCCTGTTTTTGATGGGGGGCAAGAGTATCGGCGATGTGCACTTCCGAACCCTGCTCACGAGTGGCTTGAGTAGGTCTATCTTTGGTCATGACGAGGACCTCTCGTTCTATCCACGGCTTCAATAAATTTATATGATAGGTCTGTTCTGGCTTCCGTCTGCCTTGCTGTCTTACTTTATAGTTCACCTCACTGACTCATTCAGTGATTTCATATGGCCCTTGCCAGCTGGCTAAGAATTTGCTTTCAACCGTGGGAATGAGAACTAGAACCCTATCACCTGGTTTGAATACCCGTAGCCTTGCATTCCGGTTGTAGCTTGTTTGTTGGGCTCTCTGGGCTTTCTCCATGTTTTCCTTAACTAAGGGAAGTACCGCTTCGATACGCTCTTGCATTTGAGCTACATGCTCTATAAGACTATGATGGGGGGGTATGCTCTTGTTCCCATGTTTCCTTGGCAATATCCAGTATGCCTCTTGGATGGCTACCATACATTAACTCGAAAGGTGAAAACCCTGTGGAAGCTTGAGGGACTTCTCTAATAGAAAACATCAGGTAGGGTATGAGATAATCCCAGTTTTTCCCGTCCTTGTCTATCACCTTCCGCAGCATAGCTTTTAGAGTTTTATTAAACCTCTCCACCAGCCCGTCAGTTTGCGGATGGTATACTGAGGTTTTCAGTTGCTTGATTTTGAGCAACTTACACAAATCACGCATGATTTTTGACATAAAAGGGGTTCCCTGATCTGTGAGGATTTCCTTTGGTATACCCATCCTGCTAAACATCAGTAACTCCCTTGCAACACTCTTAGAGGTGGCGTTTCGTAGAGGTACTGCCTCTGGGTATCGTGTTGCATAATCAACAACAACTAAAATGTACTGATGTCCTCTAGCGGACTTAGGTAATGGCCCAATCAGGTCCATTGCTATTCTTTCAAATGGAACCTCTATGATGGGAAGGGGTACCAACGGACTACGAAAGCCCTTATGCAGAGCTTTCAGTTGGCATTCTGGGCATGATTTGCAAAACTTTTCTATTGCCGAAAATACACCCGGCCAATAGAATCGGGTCAGGATTCGATCTCTCGCCTTTTCAAAACCGAGGTGCCCACCTAACACATGGCTATGGGCTAGCTTCAAAACAGTGTTTCGGTGAGATTGGGGAACTAACAACTGTTCCACCTCCTCTTCCCCTTTCTTCTCTACTCGATACAGTAGATTATGTTTCACCATGAAATAAGGAAAGCTTAGGGGCTTGTCAGGGTCCACCCTTGTACCTTCCACTACTTGCACATTCTCTCCTGCTGCTGTCAAGGACATATCTTCCCATTGGGCTGCGCGGAAGTTACCAGGGGGGACCCTGAGATACTGAAACTCCACTTGTTCTATAGGATCTTCAGTATGGGAAGGTTCTACCTCATTACCCAGGCACACCACAGGTGTCTCTTGCTCAGTACCCAATTCCCAGTCTATCTCAGCAAAAGGAAAAATGTTATCTATACCCTCTACCCCTGGTGGCTCCCCAGAGCGCATTTTCGGATGAGTAGAGCATTTATCCCATAGGTGGTAGAAATGGGGGAAGTCCGACCCTAATACCACATCATATGGTAACAGAGGCACTACCCCTATAGGGCATTTAACCTTTCCTACCTCCGTGCCAAACTCTACCTCTGCCGTGGGGTATGTGTGGGTGTCACCATGTATACACACTATATCAATCACTTGTCTGGTATCCAATTTCCCTGGCTGGAGCAGGACACTTTTTATCAAGGTAACCTCACTCCCTGAATCAATCAGTGCTTGTACATTCTTCCCTTCCACCCTCACCATTTTTACATGCATTGCATCAATAGCACTAGTCACCAAACACATCTTTGAACAAGTCAAAACAGTCCTATGCAGAGCCCTTCTTCCTATGTCACACTGCATGGGCTCTTCACCCTCTGGACAGTGGCATGCAAAATGTCCAGGTTCATGGCATTTGAAGCACCAAAGTTGTTCCTCAGCTTGGTCTTGTGGCCGTAATGGAGCTGGTGGGGACCTTCTACCACCATGGTCATATAGTCCAAAGTTTTGTCCTTTGTTTCCCACTTTCCCCTTTAACCGATCTGGAGTTAGGCTGATGAACAATACTGTGGGGTTCCTTGGCAACCAAATACCTCTCAATCAGGCACATCATTGCTTCCAGATCCTGAGGTTCCCCTTGGCTGACCCATTGTCGCAGTCCTGTTGGCAGGTGTCTGAGAAAACGGTCCATCACCACCATCTCCACTATCTTGGTAGCAGGGTTGCGCTCTGGTTCCAACCATTTCTGGGCGAGCCTTAGCAATCCATACATCTGGGCTCTGGTGGGTTTACTCATATCATAAATCCAGTTGTGAAACCTTAGGGCCCTAATGGCAGGTGTTATGCCTATACGCTTTAGAATTTCTGCTTTTAGATGCTTATAATCTTGGGCCTGGTCCGAAGACAAATCTTCATAGGCTTTCTGGCACTCCCCACTCAGGCATGGAGCTAGAAGCCCCGCCCACTGGTCTGATGGCCACTTTTCCCGGGCAGCAACCCTCTCAAAAGTGGTGAAGTAAGCTTCCACGTCATCTGCCTCTGTCATTTTATGCAGGAAGTCAGTTGCTGGAATCCGGGGTCCATTGTCCCCTGCGCATGGCAATAACACTCTCTGCAAAACCTCAGTAAGGACAGCTCTATCCTCTTGCTGAGCATCCCTTAGCTTCTCAACCTGCGCAGCCAATAAATGGTTTGTAGCTTACAAGTACAACTCAAACAGTGTACATACAAAATAACAAATTAAGAAAGCAATAATACTTAGCTTATAAAGATGCGTAACAGCCTCCCTAGGTCGCTACCCAAATAAGCGACCTATATCATGCAAAGTATAAACCAAAAAAGAAGATTCGGGATATGGCTATGTCAATCTACAGAAGAAATATAAAACAAAACATAGTGTGATATTGTTAAAGATACAATATTATATGCGCAACAATCTTTTGCACTCACAAGATATAGATGATAAAAGGGCTCTTAGGGTGCCTCCCCTGGAATAATGGGGGGCTAGTTGGTATTGCTTGTCACCTCTGGATCCTCGTTCCACCAAAAAGACATCCACAGGTCAGGGTTCAGCAATAAAAAAATTTATTGAATAAAAAGCGCAGTCACCATATTCAGCAAATAGCATAAAATAGTCCTACGCGTTTCGTTCAGCAAGAACTTCCTCAGGGACCACAAATAAAAATAATTATCATGTATCAATACACATAAATAAACATATCCTATACAAACCCCCCCTCCCTGTGTCCTTAAGTAGGGCTAATCCCTAGAGTCCATTGGTGGATTCAGTGGGAGTGTAAATCCTTCCTGTGCTTGATTGGAGGGATGATCTCACTAAGCAGCTGTTATTCATTCATTAATTTCATAATGCGCGCTTTTTTTCCGACTTATACCGGAGATATTCTATTTTGCCGAAACCGGAAGTGACGTCATGGTTGCTTCCGCGTTCCAAATGCGTTCCACACATAACGTTCCCATAACAACCAAGCGTGATCAAGCTGTTCAAAGGTCACCCATAAAGAAAGGGAGAGTTAACCCATATTCTACTAAGGAAAAGAATATTAGACATATGCACTACAAAGCAATTAATCATTGATCACTATTCACATCCAATACATATAAAGGATCATCCTCCTATAGTGTTATCATTAGAATTTAATAATAATAAAAATAACAATATTAAATCATAATAACTTTAATCCTTATTCTACCAATACTAATAATATCTCAAAATATTATAAGTAGAAAAACTTAATATTCTAAAGTGCTTAAGTGTCTCATATAAATCAATACAAAGTTTTTTTGTTTGTTTTTTTGTTTTTTTTTTCCCTTCCTCAAATACAACTTTATATAAATAGTGAAGAATGAACAACACATTTAATCAATCAGCATCATTCATTGATCTTCAATATATTACATCCCATCAATGTTCCTTTTAAAGAAACTTTCAAATTTGTGTTCATATCTAAGTGTAATTCATTTAATTATAAAAAGTGTAAATATATAACTTATACAATTAATATATATCACAACATTTAGGAAGATACTAATCCTATATATCACTAAGATAAATTTATTGTTCAAATAATCAATTGCTATACCTCCATTATATCCTTATAGTTTAAGTCATATAGAACCATAAACACACATATCTATTGTTCCAATAATATGGCCACTAATATGAATTTTTTATCCGATTTACAATCTGATCGGAGACGGAAATTTGAGGCTATGTTTCAGGAGTGGGATAAACCCCAACCATTTAAAGGGTTGGATGAATTATTTAGAAAAAAAGAAAAATTACTTTCTGCTGAAACTAAGAAATGGTGGGAGGTAGCGTATTTAGAGAACTATTTAAAGGAAGGCCTCATACCACGAGGACTTAGAATTGACAAAACACCTGCTTTTGGGCTAGAGGATGATCTATTTTTAGAGGAGTGGGATACCATTCTCTCAAATTGTTCTTTTCAGCTGATCCAATTGATTATTAGACATTCAAAAAATATACAGAATGAATTGGAGGCTGAATTAATTACTTTAGATTCTAACTCCACCATTGATGTAAACAGTAAGGAATATAAAGAGAGAGAAGAGTCCTTACATGATAATATCAAAAGATTGGATGAAAAAATTGCTGATACCAAAAATAGAAAATATAGTAGAGATAAGCTAGATAAATCACTTAATACTTTTGCAACAAAAAATAGATTGACCCGTAGAAAGAGACGCCCCTCCGTTTATAGGAGAGCTATACCGGGATCCCCAAGGGGGAAGGTTAGGACTAATTCTCACTCTAGGGCCATACAAAGGGGCAGAAAACACTCTATGAATGACCCGTACAAAATGCCCAGTAGGGAAGATCTCCCTAATTCTCCAGATCTATGGGAGACACGTAGTAATTTTGGCAGAGATACACGTAGGATACCACAAAATGGAAGATCCCCAAAGCATCATAGGGGCCCATTGCCTCTGAGAGGTGAAATAAAAAGATCTGAGGGACAAAGGGTCAGAAATAGAAATAACAGCTCATCTCCTGTGAGAAGGGAAGTAAATAGACCCCATATGTCAACATCTAGAGGTAGAGATAATTCAGATAATTTTGTATCTCAATATAATGATTCCATTGTAAATTTTCAGGGGAAACCGAGAGGTCCCAAAGAGAAGACTATAACCAATTATTTTCGGCCCAGGGCAGAGACCTGGGAACATCCCAACCGCTTTGGGACTCTAGGCCAGGATTCCCCAGTAAAGAGAATTCGAACGGAGGATTAGGAATAACTCCTTTAGATGGGGGTTTGTTAAATGAGAAAGAACTGAGCAAAGGGATTTTCAATTTAACTCCAACTCCACTCACAGATGAGGAGATTAATCTGTTATCAAGGGGTTTGAAATTTGCCCCAAATAGAAGGGCCAATAACTTTGAACTTTACATTGATTTGAAAAAGTTTATTCGTTCTCTAACAATTAAAAGGCATTTTTTGTTACATCCACCTGAGATTGAAATTGGTGGTGGGAACATTGATGCTGACTATAGATTTCGTCCTAAGTCCCATTTTTTCCCTACTTATAGCAAAGGTCCCTTTTTAGAAACTTTTGAACATCTGGTAGATCAACAATTTCGAAATATGATGAAGGGTACCAATAGGAATAAAAAGAACTGCTCTCGAAATTTAAATAAGAAAGAAGAAAATACACTTAAACGATTGATTGAAAAAGATGATATAATTATCAGGGAAGCAGATAAAGGGGGGGGGATAGTATTAATGACTATTACATATTATCTTCAGGAAGCAGCACATATCTTGGGGGATAAAGATACTTATAGTGTACTTAGAGGTAATCCAACTAGCCGGTTTAATGTAGAGCTCCAAATAATTTTGAATGGAGCTAAAGAGAGAGGCACCATCTCACAGAAAAATTATGATTTTCTATATCAAAAAAATCCTATTATCCCTATCTTTTATTTTCTTCCAAAGACACACAAGCGTCTCCCCAACCCTCCTGGGCGACCTATAATCAGTGGTATTAACTCACTGACAGCTAATCTGTCGGCTTATGTTGACTCACGATTACAGAAATATGCCCAAGGTGCACCTTCTTATGTAAAGAATACAAAGTCTTTTCTCCAAGAGGTTGAGAACATTGAATGGGATCCGGAGTACAGTTGGGCCACTCTTGATGTGACCTCTCTGCACTCGGTGATCAGCCACAATTTGGGTCTGGAGGCAGTTGACTACTTTATGAAGCAGGATTTGGAGTTACCAACGGATATTAGAGAGTTTATTTTTTCTGCTGTCCAATTTATGTTATATCATAATTATTTTTTCTTCAATGGTGATTTTTTTCTGCAGATCACGGGGAGCGCCATGGGGACCAAGTTTGCCCCCAGTTATGCCAACACATATATGAGAAGATGGGAGGAGTTGTTTGTGTGGTCTGGACATGGCTGGAGGGCGAACTTGGTCCTATGGCGGCATTATATTGATGACATTATCATTATTTGGAAAGGGTCCTCTGTCCTGTTTGGTGATTATGTCAACTCCTTGAATGATAACGAATATAATCTGGTTTTCACCCCCATTTGGAACAAAAATGAGATCAACTTTCTTGACCTTTGTTTGTCGCATGATTCAAGACGAATAAGAAGTAAATGTTTTTTCAAACCTACTGATGGAAATGGGTTCGTTCACCGTAAGAGTGGGCATTATGAACCTTGGCTTAAGGGTATAGCTAAGAGTCAGTTTACCCGACTTAGGCGTAACTGTTCAGTTAAACAGGATTTTCTTACTCAATCATCACATATAAAGAGGAAGCTTATGGATAGGGGATATAATGATAAGAAATTAGAGAGAGAGATCTGCCGTATTGGCATATAGAAAGAAAGACGCTTTTGGAGAACAGATCATCTATTCCTGAAACTGGACCATCCAATTTTCGTTCGGCATTTATTACTCATTATAACACTGATTATAATAGAATCAAGAGGAGTCTCCAAAGTTCTTGGCCTATTTTGTTACAAGACCCCGTTTTGGGGGCACATTTAACGGATAATCCTCTAGTGATTTATAAGAGAAATAAAAATTTGAAGGATATGTTGGCACCTAGTTATGCCATCAAGCCGCCTTCTGTTTCTACCTCCATTCGATCAGGTTCATTTCAAGGCTGTGGTACTTGTAAAGTTTGCACCACGGTATCTATTAAAAACATACATACTTTTTCTAGCTTTATCACAGGGGAGAATTTCACACTGAGGGATAGCATCAGTTGCCACACGGACTTTGTAGTATATTTGCTGCAGTGTCCGTGTGGCATGCAATACGTGGGACGAACTAAGAGGATTTTGAAGGTTCGTCTATTAGAACATCTTAACAATATCAGAAAAAGATTGATGACACATTCAGTCCCAGTTCACTGTATGTCTTGCCCTCTTTTTTCATTTAAGGATTTCAGATGCTGGGGAATAGAACGAGTTCCTCCCTTTTGGCGTGGGGGCAATAGAGTACAAAGACTAGCCCAAAGGGAGACTTTCTGGATATATAAGTTACAGACCCTCACACCAAAGGGTCTAAATATAGATATTGATTTAATGTGCTTTTTGGATTGATTTGGCCTCAATAAAGTTTTAAAATGGAATACAATAGATATGTGTGTTTACCCCCAATTTGGGGGTTTTTCTACAGTTGCATGTTTAATTTTTATTTAGATAGTGCATTTATGTATCTGGTTGTTTCGAATAATCATATACATGTATGTATTTCTTTTTTATTTTATGTGATGTTTTATGGTTCTATATGACTTAAACTATAAGGATATAATGGAAGTATAGCAATTGATTATTTGAACAATAAATTTATCTTAGTGATATATAGGATTAGTATCTTCCTAAATGTTGTGATATATATTAATTGTATAAGTTATATATTTACACTTTTTATAATTAAATGAATTACACTTAGATATGAACACAAATTTGAAAGTTTCTTTAAAAGGAACATTGATGGGATGTAATATATTGAAGATCAATGAATGATGGTGATTGATTAAATGTGTTGTTCATTCTTCACTATTTATATAAAGTTGTATTTGAGGAAGGAAAAAAAAAACAAAAAACTTTGTATTGATTTATATGAGACACTTAAGCACTTTAGAATATTAAGTTTTTCTACTTATAATATTTTGAGATATTATTAGTATTGGTAGAATAAGGATTAAAGTTATTATGATTTAATATTGTTATTTTTATTATTATTAAATTCTAATGATAACACTATAGGAGGATGATCCTTTATATGTATTGGATGTGAATAGTGATCAATGATTAATTGCTTTGTAGTGCATATGTCTAATATTCTTTTCCTTAGTAGAATATGGGTTAACTCTCCCTTTCTTTATGGGTGACCTTTGAACAGCTTGATCACGCTTGGTTGTTATGGGAACGTTATGTGTGGAACGCATTTGGAACGCGGAAGCAACCATGACGTCACTTCCGGTTTCGGCAAAATAGAATATCTCCGGTATAAGTCGGAAAAAAAGCGCGCATTATGAAATTAATGAATGAATAACAGCTGCTTAGTGAGATCATCCCTCCAATCAAGCACAGGAAGGATTTACACTCCCACTGAATCCACCAATGGACTCTAGGGATTAGCCCTACTTAAGGACACAGGGAGGGGGGGTTTGTATAGGATATGTTTATTTATGTGTATTGATACATGATAATTATTTTTATTTGTGGTCCCTGAGGAAGTTCTTGCTGAACGAAACACGTAGGACTATTTTATGCTATTTGTATCCTATGCTGAATATGGTGACTGCACTTTTTATTCAATACATTTTTTTTATTGCTGAACCCTGACCTGTGGATGTCTTTTTGGTGGAACGAGGATCCAGAGGTGACAAGCAATACCAACTAGCCCCCCATTATTCCAGGGGAGGCACCCTAAGAGCGCTTTTATCATCTATATCTTGTGAGTGCAAAAGATTGTTGCGCATATAATATTGTATCTTTAACAATATCACACTATGTTTTGTTTTATATTTCTTCTGTAGATTGACATAGCCATATCCCGAATCTTCTTTTTTGGTTTATACAATAAATGGTTTGTGTCTTGCTGTACAGCAGTTGCCTCTTGTTGTGCAGCGGTTGCCTGTACCAGAGCCTTCAGCAGGTCCTCCATTATAGCACCTAGCAGGTAACAGTCTTAAAGGTACAGTGCTACTTTTTTTTTTTTTTTTAAACAGGTCTGCAAAAATAAAAAGTCCTCAAGCAGACTACCAAATGACTGGCACACCCACAGACCCTCAATGTGCTACTGTGCCCGCATTCTCCACCATATTGTGATCCTTGTCTGCAGGTAGCACGGTCCTCTAGGGTAAACAACAGGCACAGTCCTTTGGTTTGCATATAATTCAGGCAGTTTTATTGTCAAACTCCACCACAGCTACAGCAGCAAATGAAAACAAAATGTAACAAAATCCTATAAACAAAAACCTAGCTTGGTCTGAGCACTACCTGACATCAAGTTCCCTCTCTCTCAAGGGTTTAATCTATAACAAAAACAAGAAGTGGTTTCACCAACCTAGCGTCTTTTTCAGCTCTCAGCACTCCAGCGTTTTTGACAGCCTGCTGCTTCCAGCCCTTCCAGAGAGAAATAAACAAACATTCTCCTCTACCTGCCTAGCAGGGAGGGATTTATTCCCACTGCTGCAGCTGAGCAGTGGGTTGGAGACAGTCCAAAGCCTGGTCTGGACCTAGTCTCCCAAGAGAAAACAGTAAATAGTGGAGTGGAGCACTGGCCCACCCTTCTCTCCAAATGCTCCACCCCAGGGGCCCATAACTAAATATGCATTCAAGTCATATACATACATACATTCCCCCTGGGGTTAAAGATCACATGCCTCTCTGAACAATGTAGATGAAATATAAACTCCCTCACAGACCACCCCATTCACCTTATCACAGGCCTCTTCTCGTGTTACCTGACCACTACGCTATGGCAGATCACCAGATACTTGTCGAGGTTTTCTACACCAGATTAGTATTAATTTTGAATTACAACCCTGTGCCTATCCTACTGATAGTGCTAAGGTCGGATTTATAATAACCTTACTGATAGATAAGGCACATAGATGGGCTAATCCGTTATGGGAAAATGATAACCCGTTAGTTTATAATTATAACGCTTTCTTGGAAGCCTTTAGAAGGACGCCAGGAAGAAAAGCCAATGCCGCTAAGGCTTTGCTATGTCTTAGGCAAAAAAATAGCACACTTGTGGATTATGTGTTAGAATTCAGATCTCTGGCTTCTGAGGTTAAATGGAATGAACAAGCCTTCACAGATGTCTTTCTAAATGGTTTAGCAGATGAGATTTTAGATGAGGTAGCCACTAGAGAACTCCCTGATAATTTGGAAGATCTGATTTCGTTTATCTCACGCATAGATGAACGCTTGAGACAAAGACAAAATACTAGAGATAGAATCCGTAGACCTTCTATTAGATTGGCTCCCTCATTCCAGAACCCTGATTCTATGGCACTACCTGAGCCAATGCAATTAGGAACTACTCGATTAACTGATCATGAGAGACAATACAGGGGAAGGGAGGGTCTTTGTTTATATTGTGGACAAAGGGGTCACCTACGCCTTAACTGCCCTACTCGTCCGGAAAACGCTTGCACCTAAGCTCCTCCAGAGGACAGGCCTTGGGTGTTGCGATCTCGTCCTCTATAAATAATCATAAGGACCATAGGCTTCTAATTCCTATCTCTTTGACCTGGGAGAAGAGTTCCTTAACTACCTTGGCTCTAATAGATTCTGGAGCAGCAGAAAGCTTCATGGATCAAGCTTTTGCCAAAAAACAACTCCTTACTTCTCAACTAAGAGATACACCCATGGCCGTTGAGGCTATAGATTGTAGACCACTATCAGAGCCTATTATTTCTCATGAGACCATACCAATTAAAACAACTATTGGCATGTTACAAGAGGAAACCATATCTTTAAAATTAATTTCTTCACCCTCATTTCCAGTAGTTCTGGGGTATCCCTGGTTAAGGAAACACAACCCCGTCATTGACTGGGAATTAGGGGAGATAGTATCATGGGGTTTGGGTTGTACTGGCAGATGCTTGCAAAAAAATCACACCAGTTCAACTCTCCCCAGGTTACTGACTTACAGATACCCTCTCAATACCAGGATCTAAAGGCAGTCTTTGACCCCCCCATAGGTCATTTGACTGTACTATTAAGCTTCTACCTGGCACGATGCCTCCTAGAGGTACTGTGTATCCATTATCCACTAAGGAGAATCTGGTACTAGAAGAGTACATAAAGGAAAATTTGGAAAAGGGCTTTTCCCGGGGGCTGGATTTTTCTTTGTAGCTAAGAAGGATGGCACTCTGAGGCCTTGCATAGATTACCAGGATCTAAATAAAATAACTATTAGGAAGCTTATCCTATTCCCCTGATCACCGAGTTATTTGATAGACTTAAAGCCTCCAGAATTTGTACCAAATTGGACTTAAGAGGAGCTTATAACTTGGTAAGAATCCAGCAAGGAGACGAGTGGAAAACCGCATTCAATGCTCATTATGGTCATTATGAATATACAATAATGCCAATCGGGCTATGTAATGCTCCAGCTGTCTTTCAAGATTTAATCAATGAGGTTTTGATGGAGTTTCAACAAGAATGCGTTATAGTATACCTGGACAATATACTAATACATTCCAGAGACAAAGAGATTCATCACAGACAAGTGAGAAGGGTGTTGCGTAAACTTTTGCAATATGGGTTGTACTGCAAATTGGAGAAATGTAATTTTGACCAATCTCAGATAAAATTTCTAGATTATGTCAGCTCCGGAGATGGATTTAAGATGGACCCGATTAAACTTTGATCCATCATACACTGGCCTTTACCCAGGGGACTCAAAGCCATACAGAGGTTTATCGGATTTTCCAATTATTATAGGCGCTTCATTAAAGGATTCTCATCTATAATAGCACCCATAACTAATATGACGAAGAAGGGTGCTAATACCAAAATGTGGACTACGGAGGCTTTATCTGCCTTCAAGACTCTCAAGGAGACTTTTGCCTCTGCCCCAATATTGGTTCATCCAGACACTTCTTTGCCTTTTTTGCTTGAGGTAGATGCTTCTGAGACAGGGATAGGAGCAGTATTATCGCAAAGAGAAGGGTTGGATAAACCATTGCATCCATGTGGATTCTTCTCTAAAAAATTATCTATTACGGAGAGAGGTTATGACATTGGAGACAGGGAAATGTTAGCAGTAATAATGGCTTTGAAGGAATGGAGGCATCTATTAGAGGGGACTTTTGACAGACCATAAGAATTTATCTTGCATAGGAGAGGTCAAAAGATTATCCACCAGACAGGCTCGTTGGTCTTTGTTTCTTACCCATTTTAATTACGTACTTACCTACAGACCGGGCTCCAAGAACACTAAAGCAGAAGCTCTCTCACATCTACTGAAATTCCTATGTCTTCCATCATTCCCAAGCAGAATATTATAGCCAATACCAGTGTGAAAGTACACTCACCTTTACTCTTCAATATTGAGAAAGAACAATGTGTAGCGCCAGAACATACTCCTGAGGGAAAGTATTATGTTCCTCCCCATCACCAAGGTGAATTGCTTTCATGCTTTCATAACAGTAAAGCTCCTGGACACCCAGGCATACACAAGACTTACTCTCTGATTTCCCAAAGCTTTTGGTGGTCTACCTTACACAGGGATATAAGAGATTATGTCATGGCTTGTGAAATATGTGCCAAAAATAAACAACCTCACTCCCTTCCATGTGGGTTGCTTCAACCTTTAGATATACCAAAGAAATCATGGTCCAGTTTAGCTATGGACTTTATTGTTGAATTACCAGTATCCAATAACCAAACAGTCATTCTCACAGTTATTGACAGATTTAGTAAAATGGCTCATTTATGACTTACCTAATTTTTGAGAAATACATTTTTCGCCTACATGGAATTCCTACGGTTATTGTCTCGGATAGAGGTCCCCAGTTTGTATCTCGTTTTTGGAAATCCTTCTGTTCTCAGTTGGGGATCAAGTTAAATTTCTCGTCGGCCTACCATCCCCAATCTAATGGGGCAGCCAAACGTACTAACCAAAAGATTGAACAATATTTGCGTTGTTTTGTGTCTGACACCAAGATAATTGGGTTGGTTTGATTCCTTGGGTGGAGTTTGCACACAACAATCTGGTTTGTGATTCTACTCGTAATAGCCCCTTCTTCATGAATTATGGCTTTCACCCTACCATTCTTCCGTCGGTATCTTCCTCACAGGGTATACTGATGGTTGACGACCACGTTGCCAATCTGCGGAAGTTATGGGATCAGATTCATCATGTTCTTGTTCACACTTCCACTTTATTTAAACGGCAAGCGGATAAACGCAGAAGGCCTGCTCCTGTTTTACCAGGGGGATAAAGTATGGTTGAGTACCAGACACATCCGTTTAAGGGTTCCATCCATGAAGTTCGCACCTCGTTACATAGGACCTTACAAGGTTTTACGGAAGATCAACCCAGTTGCCTATCAGCTTGCTCATTCCTAATTCTTTTCATGTTTCGCTATTGAAAACTCTCATTTGTAATAAATATACCTCAGCATTGACTCCTCCCTCTTCTGTTCAGATTGAAGGTCAGGAGGAATATGAGGTCAAATGCATTCTCGACTCTCGTATTTCTCGTGGAAAGTTACAATATCTCATTGACTGGAAAGGTTATGGTCCTGAAGAAAGGTCCTGGGTATCTCATGTGGATATCCACACTCCTCGCCTTCTCTGGGCATTCCATGCTCTCTTTCCGTCTCGTCCTGGATCCTTCCACCCGGTGGGCGTTCCTAAGGGGGGGTACTTTCATGGTACCTGTTGTTGCCAATAGTGAGGAGATTGGGTATCTGGAAGTCCAGTCTCAGGTGGGCACACAGGCACCCTTCTTCTCCAGCAATTTCGGCACTTTAGATGCCGGCCGCGATAGCCCCGCCCCTTTTATGACGCGGCGCAATTCCGCTGACGTCATGACGTCGATGACGTCACGGCCCGCCGAAAAAGTCAAACCAGGACGTTTTGGGGGCATTGACATCAATTAAGGTGGCAGGGTATAAAGGGTACTCACTTACAGTGAATCATTGCCCTGTTGTGGTTTCAGATTGTCTGTTCCCTTAGTGTGTTTTCTGTTATTGGTATGTGGTTATTGACTTGGCTTGTATTCTGACTTTGCTTCTCTCCCCTACCCTTGGACTCGGCTTGGCTTCCGCTTACCTGTCTTCTCATTCCCTCGACCTCGGCTCGTTCCTGACCATTCTTTGTTTGTGCGACGTTAGTCCGGCCACTCTAAGGTCCGGTATACGTCTTTATAGTTGTTAGTACTCTTTTTTTTTTTTAGATCCCTGTATCGATCCTGACGCTACCTTCTTTCTGGCAGGCATCGCACTTTTGGCAATATCACCTAATTTCTTGGAAGATACCTGGCCAGAAGAAGTTTTGAGTTAGCCTGTTTCTCGTTTGGCAAACTCCTAAGTGGGATATTGCGAACAATTCCAGTCTGTACCTCTGATGTATAACTAATTGCCTGGTGAGGATCGGTTCCAACCCAACCACTACCCTCTCTGATTCTCGGTAGAGTAGCCCTTAGTTTCATAATTACTTCTCTCCCTCCAACCCAACTCGACTGCAAGCAATTTGTTCCCCGTATATCTGCAGATTGGGATCTATGGCTAACCCCCTCCCAAACTCTGTAAGGCATCTCAAGGAACAAATTCTAAGGATGGGGATTGTACCCTTACTGGAGCCTCCGTGTATGAGCTTTGGTCCATGGGGTGGGCCTGCTGCCGGGTGACTTCTGGAAATAGTTCCTCTCTCTGGACTTTGGGCTCCAAAGTCAAGGTTAACTTGTCCAAGTCATTCCCCGGCAAAACTTCAGCCGACAACTTCTGTGTCAACCCAACCTCTACCATCCCAGACCCAGCACCCCAATTCATGTGCAGTCAATAGTTGGTACACTGCCCCTCCAGCCAGACGAACTGCTACCGAGTTTCCCATTCAGGCCGATTCAGGAACTAGATGTCATTTCACTAGAGTAAGTGTACCTCCAGTATCACAAAGACCCTGTACACATTTTCCCTGGAGGTATACGGATTGGCAATTGTGTTGACGGTTGTCAGCAGCAGCGTGGACGGGATCTGTTCATGGAGGACTTCCCAGTTCCCCTCTGGGAGTTCAGGAGCGGAAGGACAGGTAGTTGCCTCTGTGTGGTAGTAATGGGCCGCTGATCTGGTTGCTGGTGGGGCCCGTGGCGGATCCAATTTGCCCAGTACCGGTTCTGGGGGAAGTCCCTTCTTCTGTGTCCCATCTTTTAGCATAGATGGCACTGCATATTGTTCAAGTGTTGGAAGTGAAGTAGCATGGAGTTATATGTACCTCCGCTTCTGAGTTGCACTGCTGATCTTGGAGGAGGTAAAGCTGGTCGGGGAAAAATCCTCAGCTGTGTCGACCTTTGGTGTCTGCAGGCATCTAGATATTCATCTGCCCACCTTGCTGCTTTGGTAAGGTTGGTGGAGTTGGGATCCCGTACCCACTCCTGAATGTTTGGGGCCAGCCCATTGAAAAATTGTTTCAGTAGCACCAGCTGTAATAGTTCCTGCATGGTGCTCACTTTGTGGTCTTGGACCCAGCCCATGGCGGCTCTGTGAAGCCAGCATGCCCACTCAGCATGACAGTCTTTCTCCGCTTTCTTAAGGTCTCTGAACTGCCTGCGGTATGCTTCTGAAGTTATGACATACCTGGCTAGTATGACTGCTTTCACTCGGGTATAGAATCTGATGTCTTCGTCCGGTACTGTCTGATAAGCATCAGCTGCTCTCCCTGGCAATCTGCCGGCCAGAAGTAGAACATAGTCCTTGGTTTGCATTGTCTTTCAAAATCTTAGATACAGGCATTGATGTCTTCCTCAGCCTCAAGGAAACTCTTGAATGCCCCATAATGGATTTTTGGCTTCCCTTTTGAACGATGGTTACTGTGTCAGTCGTTTGGTTCTTGCCAGTATGAATTCTTGCACTTCCGACATGGTTCGGGCAACAATTTCTGTCGAAGGGTTCTCCCATACAGTGAGGGGAAAAAAGTATTCAATCCCCTGCTGATTTTGAATGTTTTCCCACTGACAAAGAAGTAATTAGTCTATAATTGTAATGGTAGGTGTATTTAGCAAATATACAGAATAACAAAAAAAAATCCATAAAAACGCATGTAAAAAAAGTTATAAATTGATTTGCATGTCAATAAGTGAAATAAGTATTTGACCCCTTCGACTTAGTACTTGGTGGCAAACCCTTGTTGGCAATCACAGAGTTCAGACATTTCTTGTAGTTGGCGACCAGGTTTGCACACATCTCAGGTGGGATTTTGTCCCACTCCTCTTTGCAGATCCTCTCCAAGTCATTAAGGTTTCTAGGCTGACGTTTGGCAACTCGAACGTTCAGCGGCCTCCACAGATTTTCTAGGGGATTAACCCCTTGAGGACCAAACTTACAGTGGTTCCTTGCCAATTGAGTTTGACGGGTTACGTTTAAGTATATGGAATGAGATGAACAAGTTTTTAAGGTCTCAACCTCCCCTGCTTCAAACGGTTAACATTAGGTTGCCTGAGGTGTCGTGCCCATCGAGTGTGGATAAGGTCGGCTGATGGCGGGCATTGGAAAGATATTATTTTTATGACGAGGGGGGAGGTGAGAGGAAGTGGTGATTAGGAACCACTGTATGTTTATTGGCAAGGACGGTTGGGTCACTGTATAACGTGTGGAGTTATATATATGTGTTAATTTATGCTTATTTATGTCTAACATTTTTGGTTACAGAAAAAGAAGAGATTTAATAAATAAAGTTATGGATGTGTTATGCAGTAATTTAGTTTATGATAAATGCTGTTGCCTGTTTCACCCATACTAAGTGGTCTGCTGTTATTGGGGGGTTGAATGGGGTTAGTTTATGTTCTAGGCTGCATCGCGATTCCCCACTACGTACATACAAGTAAATACAATACACTGCACACTATGCAGAGTACATGATGCTCACATTGCACACTATACACAGTACATGGTGTTCGCAGTACACACTATGCAGTACACGCTGTTCACAATACATACTTTACAAAGAACATGCTGTTCATTGTCCACATTAAACACAGTACATGCTCTACATAAGCAGTACACACTATACTCAAAACATGCTATTTATACACACAGTACACCCTAAACACAATACATGCTAAACACGGAGTATACATTAAGCATAGATCACAAAAAATATACTTGAGGTCCTTCCATTGCTCCCCACAATGCATCCCAGAATAAGATCATACTCACCTGAAAATAGTTCCTATATTTTATGAATACAGCATGTAGGAGCCTTGCTAATATAATAATACTTAGGGTAAGTCCTGCCCCAAACCTACAATCCTTCTCAGTTCCCCTAGAGCTCTTCATGGACTGGCATCAAACTTCATCTAAATAACATCAGACATCACACAGTTCAATCTTGAACACAGTTCAGTCGACCGATGTGCTGGCATTGAAACCAGTCAGCAGAGGGATGTGCAAGGTGTTGGGAAAGCTGTTTGAGGTTTTCTCAAAGAGAGGCAGTCCTCATGAAAACATCACCCCCACAAAGTTGGGCTTATAGTGGCACTGGAATAGTTGGAGAGGAGATCAGATAAAGCATCATGAGAACAGGTGAACAAAACACATTTTTGGTAGGTATTCATGTTATTAATTTCATTTATTTAAAGTGTTAAGCAGGTCTAAATATACACTCTATTATTTTAAAATATGTATTAATTTGTATATTAATTGGTTGTTGATCCAAGAAAAAAATCTGATTGCCGTTATGGAGTCAAGAAGGATTTGTTTACCCTTTTTGCAAGAATAAAACTGCTGAGGAACTTCAAGGATCTTGTTAGCTCCTGGAGGAGGGGAGCAGCACCCAGCAGGTCCCAGGTAAGAAGTTAAACTGTTCAAAAATGGGTTGGTTCCTCAGAATGGGTACTGCCAGGGCTCTTCTGGCACCAAAGCCATTACAGCAAGCTATAGTGATTATGATGGCTGATGTGTTCATTTAATACCCATGTGAAGGTTCCTGTTCATAAATGACTCTTGGAAATTAAACTTTAATTCAAGCTTGCATCAATGTAATAAACAAAGGCTTTCTATTAACCCCTTAAGGACTCTGGATGGAAATTTTCTGTCTTTGCAGTCCTCCCCTTAAAGCGGCACTGTCATGCCGAACTTACCTTTCCTCAATCTCTTCCTCTTCTCCCCCTCTCTCATGATCTCTTCTTCTTTTCTTCCTGTCTTCTTTAGTTTTCTTTAAAATCATAAGACAAAGTCGGGACCCTTTGCCTTATGGAGGATTCCTCCGCTTGACCAGCTCTGACCAGCAGAGGAGCAAAGTGTGCTTCATTTCCGCTGGTCAGAGCAATTTTCCCATGATCCCTAGCTTTCCTCTGTGTTCCCACAATGCTTCCTGTCACTTTACACAAAACTGCCGAATTGCGTTCTAACTGAATGAGAACAGTATGTTCATTTCTTTTAGAACGCAATTCGGCACTTTATTCGGATCGTAATTTCATTCGAATGAATGAAACTCCGATCCTATTGATTGCTGTGGCTGCATCTTGCAGCCGCTTAGTAGATAACTCCCTAATTCCCACGGTATCAGGGAGCTATCTACTAAAAGGCTGAAAGACCTAAATTGGTCTTTCAGCCACATTTACTAATACTAAGTAAAAATTACTTAGTATTAGTAAATAATATGCCCCTACTACCTATACCGCGAGTAGGGGCATGTCTGGTAAACAGTGAGCAGCCTGTGGCTGCTCACTGTAAAAAAAAAAAAAAACTATTGGCCCCCACCCCTAAACGACGGGTGGGGGCCCTAAAGTAAAATAAGGGGGGAGACTTAATGTCGTCGTCCCCCCCGGCCCCCACCCCTGGGCGGCGGGTGGGAGCCATAGTGAGAATGAGGGGAGGGGACCTACTGCCCACCCCTGGGCGGCGGGTGGGGGCCATAGTGAGAATGAGGGGGGGGACCTACTCCCCCCCCGCGGCCCCCACCCCTGGGCGGCGGGTGGGGGCCACAGTGAGACGGGTGGGGGCCATAGTGAGAATGAGGGGGGGGACACCTACTGCCCCCCCCGGCCCCCACCCCTGGGCGGCGGGTGGGGGCCATAGTGAGAATGAGGGGGGAATTACTGCCCCCCCACCCCTGGGCGGCGGGTGGGGAACATAGTGAGAATCAGGGGGGGGACATACTCCCCCCCCCGCGGCCCCCACCCCTGGGCGGAGGGTGGGGGCCATAGTGAGAATGAGGGGAGGGACCTACTGCCCCCCCCGGCCCCCACCCCTGGGCGGCGGGTGGGGGCCATAGTGAGAATGAGGGGGGTGGACCTACTGCCCCCCCCGGCCCCCACCCCTTGGCGGCAGGTGGGTGCCATAATGAGAATAGGGGGGGACCTACTGGCCCGCCCCCGGCCCCCACCCCTGGGCGGCGGGTGGGGGCAATAATGAGGGGGGGGGGACCTACTTTATAAGCCTTCCCCTGCCCTGCAGAGCTCAGTCTGCGCCCTCCATGGGTGAAGATGGATTATTTTTTTACGCTCAGGTTTTTTCTTTTTCGTCTGTTTTTTTTTTTGCGCTCAGGATTTTTATTTTATTTTCAATTCGACGGTTATGATGGTTTTTTTATTTGGCCTTTTTTGGGGCTGAAAAATGAAGATTTGAGAAAAAAGAAGACGTCGAATGGTAAGTTTAATTTTATTTTACAGGTTAGTTATTTTATTCCCCCCTCACTATTTTTTAGGGTGAGGGGGGTAGGTAGGGATTTATTTTGGGTGGGGGGGTGACTAGGGGCTTGGGGACCCCTAGTCACCTTGGTGGGGGGGTAATTGACTTAGGGCCCCCACCCACCGCCCAGGGGTGGGGGCCGGGGGGGAGGACAGTAGGTCCCCCCCCCTCATTATCTTCATGGCCCCCACCCGCCGCCCAGGGGTGGGGGCCGGGGGGGGGCAGTAGGTCCCCCCCTCCATTCTCATTTTGGCCCCCACCCGCCGCCCAGGGGTGGGGGCTGGGGGGGGCAGTAGGTGTCCCCCCCATTCTCATTATGGCCCCCACCCACCGCCCAGGGGTGGGGGCCGCGGGGGGGCAGTAGGTACCCCTCCTCATTCTCACTATGGCCCCCACCCGCCGCCCAGGGGTGGGGGCCGGGGGGGCAGTAGGTTATTAGGTCTCCCCCCAGTAGGTTATTAGGTCTCGATATTAGGTCTCCCTCCTTATCTTACTTTAGGGCCCTCACCCATCATTTAGGGGTGGGGGCCAATAGTTGTTTTTTTATTTTTTTTTACAGTGAGCAGCCACAGGCTGCTCACTGTTTAGTAGACATGCCCCTACTCGCGGTATAGCGAGTAGGGGCATGTGGGAGATTTTAATCTCCCTTGTGCTATTATGGGGGTCATAATGACCCCCACAGAGTTAGGGGGGGCTGGGGGGGTTTATGAAGTGGTGGGGAGCACTGCTCCCTGCCGCTTCTATAGTTACATATTACAAGGAGGGAGCTGAGTGCCGGTGGCTCCTCCTTCTAATAACCTGCACAAACAAACATACACTGATACATTGTGTTAGTTTGTTCGGCTGATATTTCTATTCACTCATTCGGCTGTCTGATGAATGAATAGATGACATTCCCGTTCGCATGTCCAGGTGTTTCACTGGGCATGTGCGGGAATCTCACAGTCTGCCTAGTGTGGGCTGATGACGGTTCCCACAGGGACTTCACCTACCCACACAAAGATGCCGGTGCCCTGAATAAAGATCGGGGCAGAAAATAAGGATTAAAAAATAGGTAATATGGGGGGCTTAGGGGCATTTGGGGGTGACTAGGGTGTTAGTTAGATGTAGTGGAGGCCGGAGGGGGGTTAAAAAAAAAACAGAATTTGGCATGACAGTGCCGCTTTAAGAACGCAGGACTCAAAATTTATGTCCAATAATAAAATTAAAGGATCACTATAGTGTCAAGAACAAAGCGGTTTTCCTCCCCCCCCCTTCAGCCACTTACCTTAATCCAGCACCGGGCTCCCTCGGCGCTGGTGACCTCTCCTTCCCCGCCGACGTGAAATCCCCCGCCCAAAGTCAGCAGAGCCGAATGCGCATGCACGGCAAGTGCTGCGTGCGCATTCAAAGTGTCCATAGGAAAGCACTTCTCAATGCTTTCCTATGGACGCTGTGCGCGATGGAGGCGCAATGTGCCTCCAGCATCGCAGATGCGCCTCTAGTGGTTATCCGGAAGACAGCCACTAGAGGCTGGATTAACCCCAAATGTAAACATAGCCGTTTCTCTGAAACTGTTATGTTTACATGTGAAGGGTTAAAACCTGAGGGACCTGGCTGAAGTGGTCTGGGTGACTATAGTGTCCCTTTAACCCTGGATTGCCAGAATTGCAGCAATCATGGGGTTAATGTTCCTGCAGTGTGCCTCCATGTCTGAGGCACACTGCTGCAGGTAGTCTCACTGCCCCAGCCCATGTGATTGCTTTGACCTGGAGTCAGAGCGGTCATGCATGCTGCAGTGAAACCCGATCTGTGCAGGGAGACAGATAAGTGCTGATTAGTGATGTCCCGAACGGTTCGCCATGGACGGCGAACATATGCGCTGTTCGGTCCGCCCCCTATGTCATCATTGAGTAAACTTTGACCCTGTACCTCACAGTCAGCAGACACATTCCAACCAATCAGCAGCAGACCCTCCCTCCCAGACCCTCCCACCTCCAGGACAGCATCCAGTTTACATTAATTGTGAAGCTGCATTCTTAGTGACCTCCAGGATGTGGGAGGGTCTGGGAGGGAGGGTCTGCTGCTGATTGGCTGGAATGTGTCTGCTGACTGTGAGGTACAGGGTTAAAGTTTACTCAATGATGACGAATAGGGGGCAGACCGAACAGCGCATATGTTCGCCATCCGTGGCGAACCGTTCGGGACATCACTAATGCTGATCTATTTCTCATTGCTGAATAAAAAGTATCAGTGAGGAAAACCCACCACCCCTCACCTTCTCCCAATAAAATGTAACCCCTTCCCTGCCCTTTGATCACTGTCTGTGAAAAAGGTAGAAAAATTGCTTATTACCGCTACACTTGGTACAAGCTAGCAGAAAAATTATTTCACACTAAGGTTCAAAATTGTCAGGCCTTATCTTCACTTCACTCCTCCCACATTTATGATGATGTATTTTCTCCACCTTAAAGGGAAGCTGCATCAGGTGAATGATGCTTTGTTAATTTGTTACCTTGTGTTGCATTGTGCCGGCTGAGCTTTCTTGTGATTGAATTACTTGTGTACTGAACTCTGCTTATTTCCTGGATTCTGCTGCCTAATCCTGCCCTGTAAACCTAGACTGTTTGCCATTTCTGTGACCTCTCCTGCCTCAAGACCCGGATTGCTTAATCACTATTCTCTCTCTACTGTTATCTTCACCACTTAACACAGAGATAGGCAACTTTCGGCACTCCAGATGTTGTGGCCTACATCCCCCATAATGCTCTTACACCCACAATGTTGGCAAAGCATCATGGGAGGTGTAGTCCAAAACATCTGGAGTGCCGAAGGTTGCCTATGCCTGACTTAGCCTTAAGTTAACATTATTTAGTCTGAAATTTATTCAGCTTTACCTGCTTTATCCTGTGCTGGATCTATTTTAAGCTTGCTACTTAAATCGTGCTGGACTTTTGTGCCTATATTTAACTACTTCTCTACAAAGACTTGTTTGAAACAAAAAGAAAAAGTCAACATCTGCTTTGCTGGATTACTTTCTTAAAGCTATATCTGCCTTATTAATTTATGCTTGCTGGACTGTTTTTCATTTTGCCATCTATCCTAACTAAAGTCTGGAGTATTTATGTTTTTTACATCAAACATTTGTTTTATAATCAAGGAACATTCTGGATAAGTTAAGATTCAGGAAAATAAAAGTTTCACTATTTTCATTTTCTGCAGTTGTGTTTCATCTCTCAATAACACCCAAGACAAAAATATGCCTTTTGAAATACCCTGGGGTGTCTTTTTTTAAGAAGTGGCATGCCTTTGTGGGCTACTTGGAATAAGCAACCCGCTAAGAAACTCCTAATTCGGACATTGACTCAGTTTTTTCATAGTTTGAAAAAAAAAACCTGTAATCATCATGTCTCAAATGTGCCCCTTCAAGATCCACATATACCTGGCAAATGTACATACAGGGGTATTTCTGTATTCATATGACATAGCTGAGCAACATATGAAGTATTATACAGCTGTAGCACATATAAGGTTTGTAAAATATAAAAATGCTTATTACCACTACACAAGCTAACAAACTAACAGAAACATTATTTCACATCAAGGTTCAAAATATCCCTTTTGAAATGCCCCCCTGTCTCTAAGAAATTGTGTGTCTTTTTGGGGTAGTTGGAATGAGCAGACTGCTAAAATACTTTAAAATAGAACATGTAACTATCAAAATCATCTATGAAAATTTATGCTTAAAATCTGAAATCGACACGTCTCTTTTACAGCACTGTAACTTCACAAAATAGTGTCTTTGTCATACATTTGGCATATTGTTTTACTCAGAAGAGGTAACTAAGCATAATTTGGAGGATTTTATGACACTAACATATAAAATGTGCAAAATACACAGCAAAAATGCAACATGTATGTAAAAAAAAATGCCTTTTTTTTTTTCTCACCACAAAATTTGACATGATTTGGTGAAAGAATGGCCACAATTTAAGGTACAATATATGCTATATAAGATACCCTGGAGTGTCTGTTTCTCAAAATGAAAGCCTTTGTGGAGATATTTGAACAGTCAAATTGTTAGAATGCCACAAAATTAGACATAGGACCATCAAATCCATCTATGAAAATTCTAACTATAGAAACCTATATAGCATTGCAGGTTTACAGAATAGTGGCAATGGCATCCAATGGGGGTATCATTGTACTCAGCAGATGTAGTTGAACACAATATGGGGTTTTGTACAGGAATAGCACACACCAGCTTTACGTAATACACATTAAAAACCTTGTTATATGTGTGTATGTTGAAAAAACACCACAACTTTACTACAATATTTAGCAGAGATTAGCAGTAAAATGGCTAAGCAAAAAGTGTCAAAATAACCTTTAATAAATATGTGATGTCTACTTTATATAAATATATAATTTTGTGTGGCAATTTTGTTTTCTGTAATGGCTATTAAACTTACAAGACAAACATACCAACTTCTAAAATTGTTTCACATTAAAATTCTATAAAATTCTATTTTATTCCTTGTATTTTGTGACCTGTAACTTTCAAAATAAACTGAAATCCTACACATATTATGTACTTTGTAAATCAAGACATATTAATGAATTTATTTTGAATTAGTTTTCCTAAACTGGACATCATATGCACATGTTATTGCCAAAACTGTGAAAGAAATTTTATTTTTTTACCCATTATTTTGCATTTTATTTATAATAATGACAATTTATATATGTATGTCATATCAAATTAAAGCCCTTTTTGTACTCTAAAAACAGTGTATAATAGGTGTGTTCAATAAATGAGAGAGATGCAAACTGCAGTTGAACACAAAGAGCAAAAAATTCAAAAATTGTGTGTGGTGTTAAGGGTAAGACAAGTTTCTGAAGACAACAAATAGATGATACATCCTTAAGGGGTTAATATTCATCTATTTGTTGTCTGGATAATATTTAAGCTCTCCAACACCTGACAGTGAATTGAGATCTATCATTATTTAAAGCATAAAGACAACTAAACTACAAATAATATATATGCTGCCAAACCACTCTGTTTTACCTACATTACCTAAATGTTAGTATTGGCCAGAGAAAGAAAATGTGCTTAAAGTAAAAGTGGCATAATATGCGATTGAGAATGGAGAAGACTGGAATCATATATATTCTGTTAACTCAAGACCACACAAGAAGATATGAGATCTCAAAACTATGATACATACATATATATATGCCCGGTACCAGAAAAAAACCTGAGTAACAGATGACAATGAAAATATCTGTGAATGTATTGGATTAGATGTAGATATGATTCCCAAAGCTTTTAAAATTTTAAATACACACAAAGTATTTGGTCTAAATATTTCAATACCATAGTCCAAGCTACTTCAAATATGAAGTAGACATTATTACAGTAGACATGGCTTATAATATTATGGTTCTCTTGGGCCTAAGGGTGAAATGGAGAATACAAGAGCAACATCAAATTACACCCTAATGCTAAAAGGCTGAATGAATTATATTTGATGTGAAGGAGTTTAAACAGAGGTTAACATATTTCATCCAGTTTCCCATAGAAACCCAAAGTCACCAGGTCATAGTTGAAATTATGCTAATTAAATTAGTGATCAATGTAAGACATGTCTAGAGAGCTTGTAAACCAGAGACATTTCAGTGAATGCTTATCAGTGCTAGGAATTTTAAATGTTTGATAATTACTTAAAACTACCATCTATTCTCTGCTGTGTATCACAATAAAGCCAGATGTTTTTGTGTTGTTTGTACTATCTTTTAGTACATTTTTCTAATTTTATTAAAATATTGCAGCAAAAGTGTGTCTTTATAAGTAAATACAGTTCAATTAATACAGTTGTGCATGCATTGCAAGATTTACCATTAAAACCATTGTGGATGCTTTCCTGTTCACTAATGGTGTTGGCACAGAATATTTTTTCTCATTCTTGTTTGTTTTTCACAAACAGAAAGGGTGTATTGAAAACCCAAAGTGTTACAAATATTAGGGATAAACGCACAAATTACCGATATTTCTGTTTAAAAAATGGTTGATCAAGTAAATTACTAGTAGTCCTACCCAAATTTTTTGTTGGCTATTTTAACCATGGACTCAATTTAATTCTGTTGGATAAGATTTTCAAAACTTTTAAAACGATGTATCTGCTGACGTCAACATTAAAGTCTATGGGAATTTTTGAAGATACATGATTTGAAATATTATAACACATTGTGATTGTTTGAATATCTTATCAAAAAGAATTAACCCCTTCAGGACGGAGTCACTGGTACACATTCTGATCAAAACAAAATGTAAACAAAACCTGGAATTTGCACGTTATGTCTGTTCAACTGTAATTCACCTCTTTCATATTAAGTGCACCCACACCCATATATCATTTTGTTCAGGAGAAACAGGGCTTTAATTTCTCATGAACTATTCATATATCATAACTTATTATGAATAAAATAAAGAATAAAAACGGTGAAAAATTAAGATTTAAAAAAATATATTGTAGTTCTGCCTGACATTTTAGCTGAAAATGTCATGATACTGTTCACTTTTACTGCAATAAAATGCACATATTTGTATTCAGCAATGTCTCATGAGTAAAACATTCCCCCATAAACAGGTTTTACATTGTTTAGGAAAGTTACAGGGTCAAATATAGCACATTCCATTTTGCATTTTTTTCACATTAAAATTTGCCAAATTAGTAATGTTACCTTTGAGAACATGTGGTAGCCCAGGAATGAGAATTACCCTCATGATGGCATACCATTTGCAAAAGTACACAACCCAAGGTGTAGCGGAGTAGCAGGGGTTAATCCAATAGCTCTCCGCTAGGAACAAAGATTCAGCATACAAAATCACAGGAACACAGCATAATCCACCTCCCCAAGGACTAGACGACACATAGTCTGGGAGTCAACTGTCAGCTTTATTCACAGGTCTGCTTTTATGCATTTCTCCCATGCAAGGGAGGTAACTTTCATGATTACTACAGTACCCAATCATATCGTGGTCACCTCCCATCCCTCTCCTCCCTTTAGATTAACAATTAACCAGATTAATATGTACAGAGTTTTCCCCAATTTGTGGATGTCCCCTAAATACAGGGAGTACAGGGTTAAATAAGGGGTCCCCTGGTAGCCCTGATCTGGGTGAGCAACATACTCAAAATTCACCCAGATCGGACCAGGGGTTCGGGAGTTACAGCCAGTGAAAGATTTGACCGACCGCACGGGCTCAGTAGCCGAAAACAGTTCCATGAATTCTGGCCCTGCGGTCGGTCTTTTCTAGTGAATCAAAAGTCCTGAACGGCTGAGGCATCCAGGCTTCTTTTACCGTTCAAATTAACCCCTTCGTTCGTGGGATTCCACATACCGAATGCCAAGGTGTTCGTGTGTTTGCTTCGTGATTTTTGAGCGTGCTGGAGGTCTTAGCGGTACTTGGTTAGTCCAATGCCAGGTTTGAGTTCCAGGCGTTCGACGACCAAGTACCGCTGTTCGTGCGTAAGATGGCCGCCGCCACGTGTTCGGTAGGCGAAATGGCGGCCACACACACTCGCACTTATCACACTTCGCAACATTGTATCTTTGGTTAATAGGAGACACACGACCACCCCGGGGTGGTCTCTCGTTCGGTAGTTTCAAGGCATTCGCACGAATACAGCATGAATAACAGTATAGCCCGTTCGTGAATTGAGTCTCTGCCTTTGCACATATTCGCTTATAATAACTCCAGTGTTCATTCGCACAGAACAGTTCGCATTTTAGTGGCAGGGTTTGCCACACAAGGTATTGCAAGTGGGGTATGTCCAGTCTTTTTTAGTAGCCACTCAGTCACAAACACTGGCCAAAGTTAGCGTTCATATTTGTTTTTGTGTGAAAAAAGAAAAAAATAATATTTGGCCAGTGTTTGTGACTAAGTGGCTACTAAAAATTACTTGACATACCCCATTTACAATACCTTAGGTTGTCTACTTTGCAAATGGTATGCAATCATGGGGGTAATTCTCATTCCTGAGCTGCCATACGGTCTCAAAGGCAAAATTACCAAACTGGCAAATTTCAATGTGAAAAAAATGAAATGCAAGCCTTATATATGACTCTCTAACTTTCCAAAACACCATAAAACCTGTTCATGGGGGGTACTGTTATACTTGGGAGACTTCACTGAACACAAACATAAGTGTTTCAAAACAGTAAAACATACCACAACAATAATATTGTCAGTAAAAGTGCAGTTCGTGTGTGAAAAATGCAAAAAACTTAACTTTTACTAAAAATATCATCATTGTAATACAATTTATCATTTTGAAACACTAATATTTGTGTTTAGCGAAGTCTCCCGAGTAAAACAGTACCCCCCATGTACAGGTTTCATGGTGTCTTAGAAAGTTACAGGGGTAAATATAGTGCTTGCAAATTAAATTCTCTGCACTTTCTGCCTGGGTTGTCAGGCATGTCAATCAAATTTTAATTAATTACATAATTATGTTAAAAGATTACTTAAATATACAAGTAGAATTTTAATATATATATGTATTTAAATTCTTCGTGTATACTTATGTAATCATTTATATAATTATATATATATCTATTTGTGGTAATTTGTATTTTATGTATAGATAGATATATATAAAGAATGTCATTCTAAGTGTATTTTGTTACCAATATATATATTAATAACAAAATACAGTTAGAGTGAAATTACATAGGTATTTATAATTTATTTTATTTAAAAAATATATATTTTATTTTTTTATTTTATTATTGTATTTGTTTATTCTTGTAAGTATACGTGTGACAGACTCTCTGTCCCTGAATTTTAAAGTTTGAAATTGTCTGTTCGTCTAACCGTTAATATGGAATAAAGCCTGTTTTATTTCATCATTGGCCGTTCGAATAACAAAAAAACTACCGAACGACCTACCACCCAGACCTGGAGCGTGGCGCTTGTTAACCTCACCGACCTTATTAACACCTCTAAAAGCCATGAACTCCCTGACATTCTAATTGATCGTCTGGGTGGTCGATGTTCGTATGCACCAACACGTGGTGGCAGCCATCTTGGGATACGAATGCGGCCAGCGGTGTTTTGTCGTCGAGTGCATGGAACTAAAATCAGACACTTAACGGCACGAACACCGCTGGGACTTCCACTTCTCATTCTGCTTGACGGTAATTGCATGAATGGAGCGCCGCTCGGGAGATAGAATCTACCGAACCAACTACACTCAATGCCTCTGGGTACGAACAGCTACATTCCACTATTTTAATAGACTTTGACTGTGTGAAAGAGAACGGCCGCACAGCCTAATCCTCTGGAACTATTTTGGGCATGAAACCCTGCGTGCGGTCAGTCCAAAAGAGACTTCCACCCAACTCTTGAACCCCTGAACCGGGAAACATATGGGAATCTCATAAAACATATATCCCCTGATAGCCCCGATCTGGGGGAACAATATACTGAAAAATCACCCAGATCGGGGCTATCAGGGGATATATGTTTTATGAGATTCCCATATGTTTCCTGATCATTATTCATGGCAACATTTACTCATGGGTTAGCTCCTCCCCTCACAGCAGAAAGGACAGGAAATAGAACTTTGAAACTGGTATCAATAGATCCTCCCCCTTCCCATCAGGCAGTCTTTTTTCCTGCTTATGCAGGCCTAGAATTTTTCTTTTATGCTCACCAGGCAATATTTTTTAGGCACTGCCGGGGTTCAGCCTCTAAGCCCTGAAGACCCAGCAAATGCACTAAGATGAAAGTGGCTAGCCTGGGTACCCCCTTTAGATATCGTGGGTTGGACCCAACCTCTCCCTGAAGGGATGAAAATGGTCCACTGCATGCCAGGGTTCAGCCTCTTATCCCTGAAGACCCAGCAACAGGCCAGCTTGGGTACCCCCTCAGGGGATGTATGTTATATACTGCCTACATGAAGCCAGGCCAGGGTTCAGCCTCTTATCCATGAAGACCCAGCAAACAGCATACCGGTAAGAGTTGCCAGCCCGTGTTCCTACTTCAGCAACCAGGGGTCTGACCTATCTCTCTCAGAAGTAATGACAGCGGTCCACTGCATACATGAGGCCCAGCCAAGTCTAAGCCTTTTCTCCTTGAAGACCCAGTAAACAGCACTTCCATAGGTGACTACCAGGGTATACCTATTCTATGTATTCCACCTTGTATGGTGATGATGAACGGCATATTGGGTACAGATGGAAGCCTATAGTTTAAACAATTTAGGCTGTCAGTTGTTCAAATTCCCATTTTGCAGCTGAAACACAGGCCTGCAACTGTTCAAGTAAGTGCATTAGTAATTTAGATTAAAACTAGTATAGGTACCTGGGTCTCTGTTCTTTCAGTCCCTCCCAGCTGCTTACATTAGGCTTCCTTCTAACAAATAGGTCACATTTAGGAGATTTGTGTGGTGAGCATTTAGATAATTTTATACAAGGATGTTTGGTGCAAAAGAGTGCTGATAATACAAGGATGCATTGTACAAAAAAACGCTGATAATGCAAGGATGCATTGTGCAAAAGAGTGCTGATAATGCAAGGAGGCATTGTGCAAAAGAGTGCTGATGCGCAATGAGGCATTGTAAAAAGAATGCTAATAATGGATATCCTGGCTGTATAAAGTCTGCTGGAATTCCACAGTCCTGAAGACAGAGAAATATCCAAGGTAAGAGAACTTTTCTGGGTGACTGATTGAAGTACACACATGTATATGACAGGTTTTAAAAACCTACCTCTAAGTCCACACACACATTTGTTTCTATCAAGGTATGTGGCATTGATTGCTGTTATCTGTGCATTATCACAAATAAGCGGGCTTTTTCAGACAGTGGTAGAATATACTGCATATGAGACCACTGGGCCTCAGTATCTGTACATAAACTGGTGTTGGTACAGCATCTGTATGTTTTCACTATATGCTCTAATGTATGAATTGTTATGACTTCTCAGTGTGTGTCCAGTATATGCTCTATGTATGAGTTACTATGAGGACACGGCCTCAGTATATGTATCCACTATATGCTCTATGCACAGCCTCAATATATTGACACTACTGGAGTGTCATTTAAGGTGTGACTTTCCATTTAGTGGGTGGTATAGTCCAGTTTTGGATAGCCACAACCTTTGGTAAGTCGTTTTCTATTATTTCAGTTTCAAATAGGTTTAAATACCTTGACACCTTAAAAGTGCTGCCCGGATATGGCTGGCTTTCTATCTGATAAAACTTCAAGAGATGCCATGGTATTCTGATATTGATTCAGTTTTTTCTGAAGGGCATCTACAGGAAAATATTACACACACAAATATAAACTCAGCATTTAACCATCTGACGTTCCTTTTTAAACAACAAATCAGAGCAGGATGGGAAATAGCCTCTATAGAGAAATATCTAAGTAAAGAACTAATTCCTAGGGGACTCAGGGTTCAAAACATTCCAGCCCCACACATTGAAGAATCTGAATTCATTAAAGAATGGGAAGAGGCAGCAGGGACATGTTCAAAAAAATTTATGGACACTCTCTGTAGGTATGAAAACAAGAGGTTAGAGAAAGTTAATAAAGAGGTTGAGAAAATCCAAACATATAAAAATGAATCTAATTTCGAACAACTTGAAATTAAATTGAAAACTAATCTTGATAGATTCCATTGGAACCTTTGATTCAGGATGGAATGGTGTAAAAAAGACATTAGAGAGATTCTGGCCACTAATATACCAAGATATACATCTGAAAGAAGTTCTGACACCTCACGTATCGCTTACAGCAAGAAGAGGCCAGAATCTAAAGGACATTCTGGTCCCTAGCCACCTATCCTCCTCAAAGGTTACAAATACCTGGCTTAAATCACCTGCAGCAGGCACCTTTCAGTGTGGCCGTTGTAAGGCTTGTAAATTTATTCGGAAACAATCAAAATCATTTACCAACTCGGACAACACAGAAACACACACAACAAAAACCTTCTTTAATTGCCAAACAGAGGGGTTAATATATCTCATTACCTGCAGTTGTAACTTAAAATATGTTGGTAAGACCTTTAGACATTTCAAGACCCACATTCTAGAACACGTAAACCCATATAGACAGACAGATACACCAATTTCAAGACATCTGAAAATCAAACATGGTGGATCTGCACAGGGTCTACGCTTCAATGGAGTGGAAAAAAT
Organism: Pelobates cultripes; assembly: GCA_933207985.1. Lineage (NCBI taxonomy): Eukaryota > Metazoa > Chordata > Amphibia > Anura > Pelobatidae > Pelobates > Pelobates cultripes. The sequence continues at coordinate 105,717,974 of OW240920.1, read as the reverse complement.
TAAGTTGGGCCCAAGGAAGGGTGATTTGGACAAAAGACTTCTACAGCGAGAAAGCTTTTGGATTTTTAAACTTAAAACCTTATCCCCATTAGGCCTCAATGAAGGATTCTCATATACCCCCTTCATCCCTGACTAAGTTATGAGCCATTCCTAGCAGCACTTAACCTAGTATCTAATTGTTGCAAATAAATCCATTACATGTTAGACATGATTTAGACCTATTCATAGCGTAAATTTACCCTTAAATGCTTATGACTGACCCTTAGTGGCAATCAATGAACATACACCCCATTTCGAGTACAGTCTGACTATAAGGAAGAAATTGAATATTCTACACTCTACTACACTCTTCGTTTTACAGGATAAGGACACCACTCTTGTTTTATACCAATAATCTTTTATGTCAAACGAAGAGATTGTCATATGTTCTTCCTAATTGACACAGTATCCTAAAATATGCATTATTATTAAAGAGACTATCTCCCTTGATAGGCAACAATTACCGTACTGGACATAAAACTTAAACCCTGATTTACTCCTTGTGAGTATAACACAAGGATATAACCTCTGTACAATATAATTTATTGGTCATTTAAGTTCGACTAAGTCACTGTCTTCATCGATGGTCCAAGTGTATCAACTCGGATCCTATGTCTTTATAAATCTATGAATCAGAACAATCTATTCATTAGTATGGTCCCACTAAGGAGTACCAATTTTGTTGTCCTTCTTTAAGAGCAATATGTTCTCTCAAGCTGATATAATATTTTGAAATTATAATACCCGTATGGGTCCTTGTTTGAATGACGAGATTTGGTTCCGATATATAAGGCTACTACTAATTAGTCTACATAGTATTTTATTAAAATATAGTTGCCAGGACCCGATGGGAAAACATTTGAGTAACTGTGAATAGAAGATTCCTCGCCCCACGGCTTTTAGAGACCAGTGGCACAGCGAGGGTTAACTTCAACTTCACCTGTATAGACATATCTCTTTGCCAACTGTCTATCCATAAGAGGACTATACCTCTTTAAGTTGATACACTAGTGGCACTGTTTATGCCCACACGGATCACTGATGGAGATCTTAGTGACGTGTTATGGGACTATATATTTTCTACTATCTATGATGTACAAACTATACAGTGACTTATTAAGTGTACCAACTCGGATCCTATGTCTTTATAAATCTATGAATCGGAATAATCTATCTATTAGTATGGTCTCACCAAGGAGTACCAATCTCGTTGTCCTTCCTTAAGAGCAATATGTTCCTTGAAGCTGGTATAGTATTTTGAAATTATAATACCCGTATGGGTTCATGTCTGAATGACGAGATTTGGTTCCGATATATAAGGCTATTAATAATTAGTCTACATAGTATTTCATTAAAATATAGTTGTCTGGACCCGATGGGAAAACATTTGAGTAACTGTGAATAGAAGGTTCCTTGCCCCACGGCTTTTAGAGACCAGTGGTATAGCGAGGGGTAATTTCAACTCCACCTGTATAGACATATCTTTTTGCCGACTGTCTATCCATAAGAGAACTATACCCCTTTAAGTTGATACACTAGTGGCACTGTTTATGCCCACACGGATCACTGCTGGAGATCTTAGTGACGTGTTATGGGAATATATACTTTTTACTATCTACTATCTATGATGTACAAACTATACAGTGACTTACTAAGGTTCCGTTCCTTTGGCACGATATATAAATGTCCGAATTCTATCTATGTTTCTCTGTGTACGAGGATGCGTTGTCCTACATGCACGATATATTCACAGCATACACATGGTTAATTTTAGTCTCTTTTACAAAACCCACACCTCTTGGATGCAAGTTCATCCTTGATTGGAGATTTCATATACATAATTAGCATACTCTGACGTCACAATTTTTTGGCGCTGAATAACGGTCAGTGATGGAGCTCTGATTGGGGAATACATTCAAACAGTCACAGCATCAAAGGTATTTAAGAGAGATTTGTGTTCATAACGGATTCAGCCCCTGACGAAGGTGCACTACTATAGCACCGAAACGCGCGTCGGGTTGAAGGATTCTTTCCTTCACTTTTTCACTTTTCTTCACTTATAGGGCACTGTATCACCAGGTGCAGGTAACCAACACCCTAAGTATGGTTCTGCACATTAGCACGATTTTATTCTAACACTTTAATTTCCTTTTTTTTTTCTCCTGTCACTCCTATATATGTTGTCTATTGGGATTATCATCATTATTATTATTTCTTTGATGGCTTCCTGCCTTGGGGTGGGCTATGGATACTTTATAAACCTCATTGCGATAGAAGATTGTATACCAGCAAGTACTTAGTTGATAGTTAACATAGTTGGATTTTGATAACATATTCTATTCAAATAGTTACGATTACTTCAACTGGCTAGTGTTTCACTTCTATTGCTTATTTATCTGTACTCTGCACAGGTCTTTTTGTAGCAACAGTAATTGGATACAATTATTAGAGGGATTGTTCTGACCCTTATTACTCTTGCTACTTAGAAGTACAACAATTCCTCTAGCCATAATTAAGTTTGTTTTGACTTGATTTATTCCCCCTTTAGACCACAGGAGTTTATTATAAGGCTCTTTGAATATCATGCATACGTTTTAGACATGGACAACCTCGGTTGATCACATTAAAGTGTGAGTCTAAACAGAATATTTATGTCAAAGAGTTTTTGCAGACAGGAGAATAGCCATTAGGCTATGTTAATTCATTCTAGTTCCATGTATGAACACTCTATATATTTCTATGATCCATCTTTTCATTGTTTATATTTATTTATTTGACTTTTGATTTTCCAGTTGACATTCCTGTCTCTGGTCTTAGCAACCAGTAACAGGAAGGTTGCCCAGCCTCAATATATATCTAGGCCGAAAGGTTGTTTTAAGTGCAATAAATGCATTGTGTGCAGAACCACAAAAAAAAACTACAATCTCCAAAACCACTCACTTTTCCTCTAACATTACTAAAACTTCTTACACAATTAAAGAATTTATTTGCTGTAATACCAGAAATGTTATATATTTATTGGAATGCCCATGTGGACTCCAATATGTGGGCATGACTAAAAGATGCCTTAAGTTGAGATTGGCAGAACATTGCCGTAACATTAGAAGAGGTTACGAAAACCATTCAGTTTCTAAGCATTTTTTAATACATAACAAAGACCCTACTCTTTTAAAAATAACTGGGATCGAACAAGTTACTCTCCCATGGAGAGGTGGAGATATGATTAAAACTCTAGGAAAAAGGGAAATGTATTGGGTTTTTCAACTTAAAACTCTCTTTCCTGAGGGTTTAAATGCTGAATTTGATCTTTTTAATTTTTTATAATCAATAAATATTTATTATAAAAAATATAAAAAAAATTTTTTATATTATTATTTATTTATTTTTTTATATTTTATTATAAGAGTATAGTTGATAACTATATGCCCTTTTATTTACTCATAAATATTGTTACCAAGATTATTTTTTCCCTTTCTTACATATTCTTTTTATATTTTTATTATTCTTTTATTTTTATTTTTATTTTATTCTATTTTTCTCTATTTAACTATTAGCTCTCTGCTCATAGAAGCTACATGCCAATATGTAGACATGGATATATGTTTGGTCGTCCAGCTCCTTTTTGTCATCAGCATTTGCTGCTTTGTCACTCAGATCTTTATTTATTTATTGCTAGTATTTATTGTGTTAATCAGACTGATTACCAGTTTTCGATTCTATTTTATTGCATGCTCTTTGTCTGTTTGGGCGTTTTGCCCTTTGCTCTGCAGACTGATATAGGTCTTTTTTTGTCGGCACTTAACCCCGCCCCTTTTAGTGATGTCAGACGGAGGCGTGCTCTTTTATGCTAGCTTCCGTCTGATCACTACATATCCCATATGTATTTGCGGCATATACTGTTGCCGCCCCCTTTGCTGACGTCAGACGGAGGCGTGCTGCGAGCTGCCGACCTCCGTCTGACTACTGTTTTCCTCCCAATACGTGCGGTGAGCCACGTGATCGCGGAAGTCCGCGACCACGTGACCACTCTTCCTACCACTACATTTCCCATCCTGCATCAGTATTTACCATGTGATCGCATTAGATTGCGATCACATGACTTCCTATCTCCTTTTTACCTTTTTATTTTTATTTCTATATATAATACTCGTTTTACTGTTAAAACCTAATGATTACTACATACATTGTTTTATTAATATTATGTATTTTGTTCTTTATGTTCTGAAAGGTTTCTATATTTTATCCATTGTACTGATGACGTCATTTTGGCTCCAAAATTTGAATTAGCATGTTTTATCTAAGTTTATATAAGTATCTATGTACCAGGCTGTTTTTTACTATTGCCAGTTTATAAAGCCCTGTGTGGCGAAACACGTTTTGGCTATTATTTATATTTTATACTGTATTAATAAAGGAATATTGGCTTTTTTATTATAATTTTGCCATATACCTTTTTTTATTCCATTTTATTAATTTCCTGGTACCTGGTTAAATTTTATCTTGGAGTCTAAATACAGCCAAGAATCCTGGGTGGGGATTGTACCACTCATGCGATTATACTGAGCAGTCTATTCTGCTCATCCGAATGTGAGTATTTTTATTCTTTCATTTTATTTGATTTTATTTATATCCAGTGAGCACTATATTCTGTTTTTTATCCTTTTTCCCATACTGAGGAATCATCTTCACCTATATCCTACTAGTGGGGGACAAACGCCACTGAATGCCTAATATACTAGAGCGAGTTTATGCTCTGAAATAGGTGAGTGTATTACCTCCCTATTATTCTTCATATTCTCAGTTATTTACAGACAATCTACACTATTGGATTTTCTCTGTTTTCTCTATTTTTCATGGTTACCATTGAGTCAAGACTACGTTTATATTAGAAGATCCAGTTTTTCATTGAATACATTACCTCTTTGCTGAAGACAGTAAGAGAAGGACATAAAGTACTGAGATCTTCACTTATCCATTGGAATTTACCAAAAGTGCACCAAGTATTTGGACTATTATTTATACATTCCTTTTTATGTTTTTTAGTGTATGCTAATATATTATATTCATCTCTTTACATTTGTTGTAGCGTGACCTATTATTTCTGTTTTCAATATATATATATATATATATCTATATATATATATATATATATATATATATATCCACTATATGCTCTATGTAGGAGTTACTATGAGGACACGGCCTCAGTATATGTACCCACTATATGCTCTTTGTATGAGTTACTATGAGACACGGTCTCAGTATATATATATCCACTATATGCTCTATGTAGGAGTTACTATGAGGACACGGCCTCAGTATATGTACCCACTATATGCTCTTTGTATGAATTACTATGAGACATGGCCTCAGTATATATATATATATATATATATATATATATATATATATATATATATATATATATATATATATATATATATATGCTCTATGTAAGAGTTACTGTGAGGACACAGCCTCAGTATATGTATCCACTATAGGCTCTATGTATGAGTTACAATGAGGACACAGCCTCAGTATATGTATCCACTATATGCAGTATGTATGAATTACTGTAAGGACACAGATTTGGTATATATATCCACTATATTGTCTGTCTATTAGTTGATCTGTAGACTTGTTGCTGTGAAAACACAGCCTCAGTATATGTCCTCTACATGTAAGGTGGTGTGGAGACATTGCTTCAGTGTATCGGTTCACTATATGCTTGATGTATTAGTGGAAACACAATATATGTGAATGATATAAGACACATCCTCTATGAGTCTAATCTAATACTGGTTCTATGTGTAGGTTGTGAGTCACAACCTCAGTATAGGTGAGTGCTATAATATGTGCATGAAGATCTGTTAAAACACAGCCTTAATTTATGTCACTCATATAATCTTAATATGTGTGCAGGCATAGTGTCACTGTATATAGCAGATGCAGGCTATGTATTATTACTGTATGAACAGACTCAGTATATGTAACTGATATATCTGTGCATTAGGTGCTGTCAGAAACATCCACAATGTATTTGATTCATATAATCTGTATGCAGGTCGGTAGTATTATATAACCCCAATTTATACACAGCATTGGTAGATTTAATATATACAAATGATCTCTAAGGTCTGTTTTGTGCTGAAATGTAACACTGCACAATTCTAGCAAATACAAATGCACTGTTGTACTGGGTAAGTAACTATTGCCTACTGTGGATTTTTTATTTCAGTTTTTTAAATGAAGTAGATAAGGAATCTTACTGCTTTTGGCTTCATATTAGATTCTCTCTCCCACAGGTGTTTCAGGATAAGCAATTAACACATTTTACCACTTCAGATAGATTGCAGGTGTTACTGAACCTGTCTGAGTACCTCTCCCAGGAGAGAAAGAGACCTGTTTTTCAAAAAAATGGAGCATGGTAATGTTTAACAGAATCAATGCTTTTTTGTGTGCACACCTATGCAATTATACATGAGACCATTCTACAAGTTTTTCTATTGCCAGGTATCCTCTCCTCTCTGATCAAGATAGGGAATGTTTTTTCAATTTGGTGGCAATGTTTTACCTTCAGATATATGCCAATTACTGATGCACAGCTTAGTAGATCATACTGGTTGCAGGAGCACAAACTGGGCTATTAATTGATCTCATAAGTAGGTAACGCTGAAGCCATTACCTGATTTAAAAGCTGTTAATATTGTTTTTTCTTTTACCTGGTCATAACTTTTTATTCTTTAAATTTGAGTTAATTTCCTTAAAGCATAAAATTTATATTCAGTATTCTCTTTCATCCCTTGGGGACCTGAACGTTTGGCAATCCCTTTAGTATATGTCAGGGGTGGCATGCTTTTGGTTCTTAAGGAGTTAATGATCAGAAATTTCTGACAGATCTCCCTGTCGTTGAAGGGGAACATTATAATTTCCTTTTTGCAATATAATGTATTCTTTTAGGCTCATATGCTCCAGGTAACTTTGATGCTGTGTATTGCAAGTATTTTTTTTTTCTCCTCAATTGATCTGTATATGATCCTTCTTGCCTTTGCCTAGTAATGTTATTGGTTTATTATTGTTATTGGTCGATATATACTGCTTGGGTATTCCCCATGAGTAAATGCTGCCATGAATAATGATCAGGAAAGTGGAAAATTGTTTCATACCGTAATTTTATTTTCCTGATCATTATTCATGGCAGCATTACGTTCCCTCCCATATATTATAAGAGTTGTGAAGCTAGTTACAAAGACTGCCTGATGGGAAGGGGGAGGATCTATTTATACCAGTTTCAAAGTTCTATTTCCTGTCCTTTCTGCTGTGAGGGGAGGAGCTAACCCATGAGTAAATGCTGCCATGAATAATGATCGGGAAAAGAAAATTACGGTAAGAAGTATGAAACAATTTTCCACTATTCTTGTAATTATACGTGTGACAGACCCTCTGTTCCTGAATTTTAAAGTTTGAAATTGCCTGTTCGTCTAACCATTAATAAGCAATAAAGCCTGTTTTATTTTACCATTGGCCGTTCGAATAACGAAAAATCTACTGAACGACCGACCACACCAACCTTATTAACACCTCTAAAAGCCATGAACTCCCTGACATTCTAATTGATCGTCTGGGTAGTCGGTGTTCGTATGCACCAACACGTGGCGGCGGCCATCATGGGATACGAATGCAGCCAGCGATGTTTTATCGTCGAGTGCATGGAACTAAAATCGGACACTCAACGGCACAAACACCGCTGGGACTTCCACTTTTCGTTCTGTTTGACGGTAATTGCATGAATGGAGCACCGCTCGGCAGATAGACTCTACCGAACCAACTACACTCAATGCCTCTGGGTACGAACAGCTACATTCGACTATTTTAATAGACTTTGACTTTGTGAAAGAGACCGGCCGCACAGCCTAATACTCTGGAACTATTTTGGGCATGAAACCCTGCGTGCGGTCGTTCCAAAAGAGACTTCCACCTAACTCTTGAACCCCTGAACCGACCTGGGTAATTTTTCAGTATGTTGTTCCCCCAGATAGAGGCTATAAGGGGATATATGTTTTATTAGATCCCCATATGTTTTGGGGTGTTTCCAAAAATGAGTACAAACTTGTACTTTTTGTTTAAAGATAATTACTACTGTAATTAACTTAATTATCTCCCAAACAGAGGGGAGGGATTGTGTACAGTATCTGGGAGTGTCTGAATGTAAAAGACTGTTTTTATTGGTTTGTTGATTTTGTATCCTGTGCCCCACAAGGTCCACCTGGGCGGTAACCTTGTGGGGAAACTTATATAAAAGACCTGTATACTTCATTAAACCTTCAGTTCTTACTTTACCCTCAATCTAGAGTCTTGTCTCTTATTGGGGGAAACTGCTATAAAGCTATCACACTAGCTCTTGTAAGAGCTTCTCTGCTTGGATGACTGTTGGGAATGCTGTAATACCCCTCACACTCAGGAGAAGGACACCCTCTGGTGGTGGAAACCCCTCTACTCATCAGGGTAACCACTACAATACGTATATATATATATAAATATATTGTTGTAAGAGCTTCTCTACTTGGATGACTGTTAAGAATGCTGTAATACCCCTCACACTCTGGAGAAGGACGCCCTCTGGTGGTGGAAACCCCTCTACTCATCAGGGTAACCACTACAATATATAGATATATCCACTATAGGCTATATATATGTAACTTCATTCTAAGTGTATTTTATTACTAATATATATACTTATGTTACCATTAAAATACACTATGTATGATGTTACATGTATATAAGATGTGTATATATATATATGTATAATATATATATATATATATATATATATATATTTACATTTAATTTATTTTAACATGTTTAATTATTATTTTTTTACACCTCCCACCATCAGGGGAACTGTCTGACAGCCCAGACAGTCTTCCTGCTTGTAGATTCACAGCCAGCTATAGGAGGCTATGTGATCACTTTTTGAGAGCGATCACATGGCTCCTGGGGGCCTGATTTGCCAGGGGAGGGCTGCCTGGGCTGTCAGGCAGTCCTCCCAAAGATGATTACGGTGGAGGTAAGTAGCTGGAAGCTCCAGGGGCTGAAAGCCGTTACGGTGTTCTATGCCGCCGCAACGGCTTTAAAGCCTATTTAAATGGGACGGCATAGAATGCCGTAACGGCAATAAGGGGTTAAAACAAGACCTGCAAAAGGTATACTAGAGTGCACATAAATATAATATTAAAATTCCCCAATTCAGAATAGCAAAACATCCATGGGTATTTGGACATCCCAACCTAATCATTCTTCATAAGATTTATCAATGTCTAACTTTTGAAATACAGCCATCAAATGTGATTAAAATAAAATCCAAAGCCAAATAAATCCTAGATTGTAATTACAACTGAGGAAGGCCTTTTCACCTCTATATAAATGCTAATAATAATAATAATAATAATCTGGAATGGGATTGTTAAAATGTAGATAGATTTGTCTTCAAAATGCAAGATCCGGTATAATTAAAGTGTTTGGTTAATATGCAAATTCCATTTTACATATGCGATATGTATTAAAAAAAATCTTTTAATTTTAAAATGAGATGTGCATATGGCTGTATTGACTAAACTACAACCAGATCTTACTTTAGGAAATATGTAAATTGCAAATCCACTTAGAATTTCCTTACTTTACCAGACTTTTGGACTTTTGTCAAAAGTTGCTTGTTTAGAGAATAACCCCATAAGGCTACTCCTTCTATGTGACATAATGTAAATTCTTCTTTAAAATACAAAAAAAATATAAAAATACACAGAGGTGCATAATATAATACAAAATAACAATAATATAGAAGATCAAGTGGTATTGAAGTACATAATGTGTTCCAAGAAAATATTCTGCACACTATTACACCGCAATTAACCTAAATCAAGGACACAAGGCAGGATTATTATATTCTTACTATTTTGTCATACTTCAGGTTGCCATGTGGCACTTGCAGGCTCCAGTGATAGCTGTGTGGCAGCCTCTAAGTTCAGGATTCCGCATCACTTCGGTCATGCTGATCACGGAGTGCTCTGTCACTTACGAATTGTAGATTGCGTGGCCCCAACTTTATGTGCATGATATGTTCTACAAGTCAATGGTCTTGTGGGGTTGCCGGCTTACCATGGCAACAGGAGTCCTTAAAGTTAAAGTTCTTCTTTTCTGGTATCCTTGATCCCTGACTCTTACTAAATACATCCTTTACCTCCCAGTATTGTATGGGAATTTCAGGAGTCTGAAGCGTAGTAGTGGGTAAAGTAACAATGCCCACTCTTTTGGTAATGGGTAATAAATATCTCTCTGTACATTCTTTACCCGATTCCAGTATTTCTCCCTTTGCCCAGTCAATATGAGGATTATAGGATGGTAAATGGTAGTTTTCAAACTTCTGCAATAAAACATAAAGTACAATTCATAGCGTAATATGTTTAAAAATATTGCAGGTGATAAGTATAAATCGGTCAAACTCACATATTGCTGAGCCTATTCCTAGCAGGCTCAGACTTTCAGGCTCATTAGTGTATAACCTACAGATTGCTGTATCTTGAATAGATAGATTAGCTGATGGTCTAGGTTCTTGAAACTTTGGTAACTTTGGTAAATTAACTTTGGTAAAGGCTAGGGAATAAGCGGCTTAAATGTGACGGGGTATAATGCCATCTAGCAATGCGTTTGTAGTTGTATTTGTGTGTGGCGTTGCTGATTGAGGAGTGGAAAATATTCAAAAAGATGCCTTTGCATTCTGAGTCGGAGAAGGAAATGTTGAGTTCCTTTTCCCATTGGGCTAGGAATGGGGTGACATGTGTCGTTCTGAAATAGATTATAGAGTTTTGAGATGTGTTTCGACTTGAGGCCTACGCTATCGCACAGGTTTTCAAATGTGGATAAGTCTCTTGTTTAGCCACTGAGGAGTGGTGTGGTTGATATGAAGTGTGTAAGCTGATTGACGTTGAAGCATAGTAAAAGTGTGGCTATCGTGTCGGGTATGATCTCCTCTGGTGGTTTAATCCCTTGGGCGTTGAGCAAGGTTCCCAACCTAAGGTAGCTAGATATGTGTATATTTTTGAATGTAGATGGATTCATACCAGGTTGAAATAGCGGGTTGTAGGTTAGTGGGTATGGATGTGGTGAGATACTTGGCAGCGGTCTAATCTGCTGCCATGTGCGTAGTGTCGGGGTTATGGTTGGGTGGAGATTGTGTGGGTGGTTGAGAAGAGTTCTGCCGTTGTCATGCCAAGATATGGTGTGTATAGGTACTGGGAAACAGAGTGCTTCTAGTTGCACCCATTGTTTTGGGTTATTGGGTATCGTCCACTCGTAAATCCGCGAGAGGACTATGGCTTTATGGTAGTTCTCGATATTAGGTAGGCCAAGACCTCCATAGTGTTTATATGTTGTTAGTAGCTTGTGTGATAATCTGGGGTGTTTATGTGCCCATATGAAGGTACTGAAGGTGCGTCTTAGGGTGGTGAAAAAAGTTTTGGGTAGGGTAATAGGAAGGGTTTGTAGTATGTAGAGAATTTTGGGGAGGATGTTCATCTTTAGGATGTGTGCGGCTGAGCCAGCCAAAGATAGGTTTATTCCATCTGGTTAGGTCTTTCGTGAGAGATTGTAGCAAGGGCGAGAAGTTTAGACTATAGATTTTGGATAAATTGAGGGGTATGTGGACTCCCAGGTAGGTCACAGCCTCATCTGCCCATCGGAACTGGAATTCTCCCTGCAAGGAGTTTTTCGTCTTTTGGTTCACCTTCAGTGGTAGTATCTCACTCTTTGTGAAATTGACCTTGAAGTTGGATATGGTTGCGTACCCATTAATGTCTCGGATTAGGGCTGGTAGGGAGGTTGTGGGTTGTGCGATGGAAAACAGGAGGTCGTCGGCAAAAGCTGCCAACTTGTGTTCCCCATTATTTATTCGTATTTCATGGATATCTAGGTTGTCTCTGATGCCCTGCAGGAAGGGCTCCATTACTAGAACAAAGAGTAGAGGAGAGAGGTGGCACACCTGTCTCGTGCCATTTCTGATATGGAAGGGCTGGGATAGTTGTCCGTTGACGCGGACTTTAGCAGTGGGGTTGGAGTAGAGGACGTTCATCCACCTGAGCCATGCGGGGCCAAACCCCATGTATTCCAGGGTTGTCAAGAGAAGGGACCAGTCCACCCTGTCAAAGACCCTCTCTGCGTCAATGGAAACTAATAGGCTTGAGAGGTGTATAAGATTGAGCACTTTCATGGTGTTATTTTTGGCCTCGCGAGATGGGACAAAGCCCACCTGGTCAGGGTGGACTAGCCCCTTGAGAAGTGGGCGTAAGCGATTGGCCAGGATCTTGGAGAAAATCTTTAGATCCACATTCATCAGGGAGATAGGTCTGTAGCTCCCTCAGCTCAGGGGATCTTTGCCCGGTTTGGGAACCAGCGTAATATGTGCTTTTAGGGCCGAGTCTCGTATTTTCCTTAAAGTAGTATTGGAGAGCCTCCGATACATTGGCTATGAGTGTTGGATTGTTTAGTAGTTGGTTGTTGAACTTCCATTGTAAGTAGTGTATCGGGAGAGAGGGTATTTGAATGGCAAGAGACAGGGGCGCATGGTCTGACCATGTGATGGGACCGTAGTGACACCTCTTTATAAGGTGTAGGAACCTATGGTGGAGAAAGAGCATGTCTATCCTTGAGTATGTTTTGGTGGCTGTTGAGTAGTATGAGTAATCTTTGGAGTGTGTGTTTGTTGCCCGCCAAGCATCAAATAGTTGTGCTCGGTCTAGTAGGTGGTTAAATTGCCGACATGTGGGAATTTGGTATGTAGTGGACCCTGAGGTCGTATCCATTTGGGAGTCCAGGGAGACACTGAGATCCCCGCCCATGATTAAGATACCTTCCTGGAATGATTCTATGGTTCTGAGATATTTTCTAAAGGATCGACATTGATTCCTATTAGGTAAGTATAGATTGGCTAGGGTCACCATGTTGTGTCCGATGAGCCCTTTTACCAGAATCAGTCTACCTGATTCGTCTGTATGGCTGTCTTTGAGTATGAATGGGATCTGGGAGGAGAAAAGGATGGCTACCCCTCTCTTCTTGGCTTCTGTGTAGTCACTGAAAAACCCCAGTGGGTATCTGGTATTTCTAAGAGAGGGTGCGACACCCTTCTTAAAGTGGGTCTCTTGTAGATAAGAGATGTCCACCTTCTGTTTTTGCAGTTCATGGAGGGTCAGTGATCTCTTCTCAGGCGAGTTGAGACCTCTAGTGTTGAGGGTGAGTATATGTATGTCTGCTGTCTGGGGTTGATTATTGGGTGGGGGGGTAGAGTCCATTGTGTCTGCTTTCTCTATAGATGCACTTGTTTAGGATTTCTGCTAGTGTGACTATGTACAATTAAACCGATTAATATAGGTTAAAGTAAGGGAAACCAAAGTTGTAAAGGAGGGAGATAATAGCATGGTTTATCGGTTTGTAGCGGAAGATTGTTTAGGAGGAGTATAATTGGGAACGAATGTCCGTCGGTGTCTATCCCAGATAGTGGGTTAATTGCCACTAGGGAATCTTAGGGGCACCGCTAAAAGGAGGGTGGGAGTCCGGGTTTATATCAGAATTGAGTGATATCCGGATACAGGATGTAAGGCCCTGCACGTCAGGAGTGTAAGCTGGGTGACTTCCTAGCGCACCAGCAATCCATGGGAAGTTGTGAGACAATAAATGATGGGATGGGGGGGAACAGGGGTAAGGGGGGGAGGGGGGGTCATTTGGGGTACCTGGGAGCTAAGCCTGCCTGTGTATAATTGCTATAATGATACTTTGGCTTTTGCTACTGCTATTCCCTACATCTGTATGGTGCACGTTCAACGTCCCGGTGTACCCGCAGTGACCACGGGGACACTGCGACGGGCCCACCCACACAGCACACATTCCAATGTAAAGGCAGAGAGATACATTACAGTTTTGGTCAGTGGCCCAGCATGTGTCAACAAGCCCCCTCTTGCTGGGGTTGTCGAGGTCGCCTGATCCACCCCATCAGCTCCCCAGGCCCGGCCAGACCCGCATTCCCCCCCATGCCGTTCCCCCCGGGTGCCAAGCCAGCATGTTTTAGGAGGGGTAGGGGGCAAGAGAAGGCGGGCCCCAACCCGGCCCAGGCGCAGATTCCCCCTGGGCCCAAATCGGGGCACGAGACCCAGTGATATGTTAGTGTGGGAGGAGAAAGTCCATCTGTGTCCGTGGTGGAGGGGGGACATAACCGCCAAGTGGCAGCACAAACGGGGCCGGTATCCGGCCAGGTGGATAGTCGGGGTAGTAGGGTCTCTTATGGGACGGTTAACTTACTGTCACCTTGTCCCGGTCTGTGTTCGTATCAGGCTTTGTGCCGGTCTAGGCCGATTCTTCGCTGTGTCGGAGATCAGACGTGCATCAGGGGATATGCGTGTACTCAATTTCGGCAAGCTCTTCCCAGGTGGTCGGCAATTTAGTGGCGGGTTGATCTTGGGGTGGATGGGCCCATATTTCGCCAAGTTCCACCTGGTTCATTGTTCCTTCTTTTAGCTGGAGTTTGGCTTCTGCTTTGTTGGGGGAGTTGAGTTGTGGATGGGCCTGGGAATGTGCCATACCAGTCCATCACTTCCGTGTTGGGCAAGTCCAGAGCTCTTGTGAAAACTGGAACATCGTGGATTGATGCTATTTGGTGCGTAGATCCCATATATGAGGCTATTAGGGCGAAGGGAAAGCCCCATCTGTATTTTATATTTATCATCCTGAGTTGTTCCGTGATGGGTTTTAGGGTCCTCCTCGCCCGTAGGGTTGCCCAAGATAGATCCGGATAGATCTGCACCGGGGAATCGTGGTACAGCAGCGGTTGTGAGGTCTGTCGCAGCGCCCTCAGGATATCTTCCTTTACGGAGTAGTAATGGAGTCTGCAGATCACGTCCCTTGGTGCTGTGGAAGGTGCGCCTCTTGGTTTTAGGGCTGTATCAGCTCTATCCAGAAGGATTTGGGTGCCTGGAGGTCTATTTAGGAGTAGATTGAATAATTTGGTTAGGGATGCTCCTATATCTTCCTGATCCTGTTCTAGTATGCCTTTAATCCACGATTGTCCACATCATCTAGTAAGCGGTAGAATGTTGAGATGGTGGATGTATGCGTGTTCATAGCAGCTTGTAGTTGCTGCACTTGTGCACTGAGCAGGTCGCGATCGTCTTCCAGTGAGGTGACTCTGTCACCCACCTTGCGTACATCTGAATGAGGCTTCCATTTTGCCTGACAAGTTTGCTATGTCGTCTTTAGTGGGTAAATTCCTTATAAGCTCCTTGAGCTCCATGTCCTCTGGGATTGTGGACCTCATGGATCCTTCTGGGCTCGAGGGTGCTGAGCTGTCCTGAGAGGATTCAGGCACCATGTGTAGGCCCGCGGCCTCCTGCTGGGGTTCCGTGTGATCACGGTAGAATTTGGTAAGTGCGCCGTGTTTACTCGCCGGGGGTTTCCCCGTTTAATGTCGAGGGGTTTGGGATCTCTTGGGGTGACCCATCATTTATTTTCAGCCCGATGTGGACGGATTAGCTGGTGTTTTTTTGGGAGAGCTAGCAACACACGTCCATGCAGCTCAGCTGTTGGCTCCGCCCGGCGTCCTCTTTTTATACCCGGGTACCGGCACTTTCCCGCTTTGTTCTGAGTCTTCTTCTGGGTTCGCGGGGTCAGCCACTGTCATTTCCGGAATCCGGCATCATTTCTTTGTGTCTGACGTATTAACGTCATGACGGTGTTATAGTCCTCCTAAATAATGTTCATATGATGTCCATATTACATGCTACTGGAGGATAAAAATGATATTTTAAAGAGACATTAGTGTACCAATATTGTGGTTTCTAAAAGAAAAAGACATATAAGTATACATAATAAAATAGGATATACCGGGGGGCGTGGCCTGACCGTCGAGAAGACTGGACGTGTCTCCTTAGAGCTCCGCTCTGATCGCGCCCTAAAAGCTAACAAAAGCGACCTAAAGTGCTTTTTTCTCCTTCCCACCTTGCCCCCTACCATGGAGAAGAGGATGTCTAAGAAACAGCCCAAAAAGATCTCTGAATCGGGAGGCTCCGTCTTAGACCTTCTTACCGCGCCTAAGCAAGGCCGGCCTGAGTGCCAAGATGGCGACGGGGGTTCCTCACAGGCCTCGCCTCGTGGTAACAGGGAGACCTCATCCGCCGACCACAATACAATCCTGGTTAAGCTGGCAGAAGTCCGGACCTACCTGGCCGGTGAGATTGCCAAATCAACGGCAGTCCTACAGGCCGACATAGGCGCCCTTGAGGAACGGACCGCGAGGCTAGAGGAGCGCATGGACACCACTGCTCAGGCTTACAATGCGGTGGTGGACCGGGTCAACCACCTCACTGCACACGCGGTAGACACCGACCTGGCAATGGAGGACATGGCAAATCGCTCACGGAGGAACAACCTCCGCATAAGGGGCCTGCCGGAAGACAAGGGCGAAAATCTGCAGGAGATTGTGCTCTCCGTCCTGAGGCCTCTCCTCCCAGACCTCCCAGAGGAAAGCTGGCACATGGAGCGAGTGCACCGGGCAATGCGCGCAATACGGGCAGAAGGGAACGCCCCGAGGGATATCATAGTCCGGTTCCTGCACTACCGTACTAAGGAAGGGCTTATGAAGAAAGGCTGTGAGGGTCCCATCAGGTATGCCGGCACCCTAATATCTCTATATCAGGACCTTGCCCCCACTACGCTACAACGACAAAGGGACTGGCGACCCGAGACAGAGGCCCTTAGGAGTGCAGGCATAAAGTACGCATGGGGATTTCCCTTCAAGCTCCTCACCTTTCAGGGAGACCGGGTGCACGTCCTACTGCCGGGGGGTGATCCCCTACGCCTGTTCCGGAGCCTGGGTATCCAACCACCCCAAATCTTCCCAACCTGGCATTGGGTCCGGAGGTGCTTCCCCAATTGCAGCCGGACTGGCAGGCAGCGGATGCGAGAGGCCACCACTAGAGCTGGAGGGTATCGTATTTTTTGTTCCCTCATATATTAAGGCCTTCGCCAAGTGGTGGGAGACGACACTTTATACAGTTGCGGGTGGGGACTGGGTGATGGCCTGACACTGGGTAGGCTTTTATTGTATAGCGGGCTTTGGGAGGGTACCCGGGCCTTCCTCGTATTCCTCATATCTGTGGCGGATATCTGTGGAGTGTCCCGCTATGACTGTGTTACCACAGCTATGGTACTACAGTTGGGAGAGTTCCGTTTTGGGAGGGAGGTTGTGGGGACCGGGGCCTGATGGACCACCCAAGCGGCCTCAGGACTAAGGGAAGTGTTTTTTTTTTTTTTTGGCACATACACTTCTGTTCCGATCTGAAGAGCGCCACGCAAGAGACGCGGAGACTGTTGTGGTACAGACTTCCTCAATACTCCAGGACACAAAGGAACTCGAGATCCTGCTAGTATTTATTAATCTATCTGACTTTGCTATAGCTGTAGCTGTAGTTTATGCTTTCGGACCCTAGGGTCTTTCTGTTTGCCTCCTTTTCTCCTCTTATTGAGTATGGGTTGATCGCACACAGGTGATTTGGAATGTATATCCTATGGAAACTAACCGCGTGACACGAAAACCCCACAACGACATAGGCTCCCCCCCGAAAAAAAAAAAAGAAGAAAAATATAAAAATATTAAAAAAGAGGGGGGTGAGAGGAAAAGAGAGGAAGTACAACAGAAAAGGGGGAAGGAGACAAGGGGAGGGGGGAAGGGGGGAGGAAAGGAAGAAAAAAGGGAAGGAGAAAATGTTGAAATAAGATGAAAAAGGGGGGAGGGAGAGGAAATAAGGGGTAAAGAAGAGAAGGGGAGAAAATAGGGGAAAAGAGGAAAAGGGGGAGGATGGGGAAGATGAAAGGAAAGAGGAAGCCCCACGTGGGTCGATGGTTACTGCCAGATAAAATGTGCGCTCGGTAACAAGGGTTATTGCTTACGCGACAAAGTACATTACTTCTACAATAATGATAATCGATATAGCATAACGAAAATGATACCGGATTCAAAGCGAAACAAGTAAAAGGATATCCGAGGTCGCAGGCTGTAGCTCAATGACCATGTACATTTTTGAAAGGGGTTATTGCTTACATTGAAAAAGTACGTTACTTTAAATGAAGGGTGGCAGGTTTGTGCCGGGTGGGGTAGTGGGAGCTTTGTGACAGGGGTGGGTGATAAGCACGAAAGAGTGCGTTTCCCTCAATAGGAAATAAGGAGAAAGGAGACCATATTGCAAAATATAAAATCGAACCATAACATGGAGGATAAGGGCTGTGGCAAAAAGAGGGAGTGGGCGCTTGATAAAGGGGGTTTTGTGCTTCCAAACAGACGGGTGCGTTATTTTGCCATGCATAACAGACGCGTCCCCTACTCAATATTATAAAGTTATGAAGTTATTTAGCTATAAAGTTGCACAGGTACAGGATTACACGAGAAGGAGTATGGGATACGGGGACTGTAAAAACAGTTATGAATGTTTCTGGTCAAGTTTGGAGGTGTGCAGAGAGGGGTGTTAAGCAAACTCTTTTTCAGCATGTCTGCGCATATTCCAGTCCTGGCACAGAACTGTGTTAACCCCAATTTTCGGCTGAAGGACAGGGGCATTGACTAATTGCACATGTAAATATTCCCTAAGATGTAACCATTTCGCTACTCACTACCGCAGGTTAATGTGTATAAGCTTACATGTTTTTTGGAATTGGTATCTCTCGTCATGCGAATTGCAATCAAAGATCGAGGGACTAAGGCTAGTGTGTGTTTTTTTTTTTTCTCTCTCTACCCACCCCTAAGCTGCCAAGGGCAGGGTTGTGTGACTATAGAGGGGAAGGAAGAGCCGGCCGGGGGGTGGGAGACGCATGGAGGGGGAGTATTGCACTCCCAACCGGAGACGTGGCTCTTCTTGCCCTACAGGCCTATTTGCCTCCACCCCTTGGGGGGGTAGAAGACAGGGAGTTTCGGGTGGGCTGCCCTTGGGCCTGGTATTTTAGATGACACAGCTGATTCCTACAGGTCAATAGATAAGTCAAAGTGGATGGTGGACACTTGTATGTAAATGATTTTATGTTATAATAGGCTTTTTCATCATGTAGAAGGACGGTATAGTTTCTCTGGGGGGATAGGATCTAATGCCGAAGGAATATCCCCACGGAGTTGCCCCAGGTTGTGACGGTTTTTGTGGCAGACAATAACAGCGTACAGTTCCGCAACCCCAAACTAAGGGGATAGAGTGTACATGGAGAGTAGAGACCCAGCTGCATGGTAGTGGGCCGACCCGAACGGGTGCAGTGGGATGCTGAAGGTGGAGGGGGTAGGGGATGGGAAGTATTGGCATGGCTTTCTTGACGAGCATTTAGAGGTCACTCGGGACAAGGGAGGGCGTGTGAGAGACAGGGCTCTGAGCTCCACAGCTCCTCCCAGCGTGATTACAGAGGAGAAGTGGGAACGTGCTCCCCACATGAATCTGGCGACAGGTAAGACCAGATTTCAAGGGCATCGGCCGATGCCCTTTTTGTATCGTACTAAATTCCAGTTTTTCTTTCTCTTTACTTTCCTTTTCTTTCCTTCTCTAGGGGGTGGGGGAGTACTCTCCGGAATAGTGGGTTTTAGGCCTGACCCGGGCCCGACAATACTGAACGAGGATACTATAGTCAGGGCGACTAGACCTAATGACATGGTAGACAATGGCTTGCAGAGAGACGGAACAGCTAGAGTCGCAGGTTTAAGCAGTAGAGATGGACATTATACACAATGGAGATCAAGATCACTACATTGAATGTTAAAGGCCTCAACGGCCCGAAGAAGCGCTGCCTCATGTTTAGAGAACTGAAGAGAATGAAATCGGATATCGCTTACCTACAGGAAACTCATATTCCTAAACAAGTCAAGTTCAGGCTACGTGACCGCACATACGCAGGGACGTACGAAGCGAGGTCCCATCGCAAACGTAATGGAGTAGCTATCCTCGTTAGCAACAGCTGTCCCTTCCGAATGACCTCCCAAGACATCGACCCAGACGGCCGCTACGTCATTGTCTCGGGTACCTTACATTCCCATACCATACATTTGCTGAATATTTATGCACCGAACCAGCCAGACTCCGCCTTTTGGCACGCATTGCAGGATAAAATATCAGAGTTGCCACATTGCATAGTTATAATGGGGGGGGATTTTAACGCGGCCCCGTGCCCAGCTGTAGACAGGAGCTCAAAAGACGGAACACCAAGGTCCCAAGGGAGAGGCAGACAGGACCAGTTACTCAGAAACGTCATTGCTGCTACGGAGCTGATTGACATTTGGAGGGCTCACCATCCGGGTACCAAGGATTATACTTTTTATTCGGCTCCTCATGGTACGTATTCAAGGATCGACCTATTCTTAACGAATGCTGCAGGTATTTCCCGCACTGTGGGCTCACAAGTTGGTAACATATCATGGTCGGACCATGCAGACGTCTCCATCACACTGGGCAATCTGTGCGCAGCTTCACCATGTACATGGAGGCTAAATACGTCATTACTTCGGGATCCTGAAGTGGTGGCACAGGTTAGGAAAGAGTTGATAGATTACTTTGGTACGAACGACACCCCGGAAGTGACGGTACGGTATCGGCGGCACACAAGGCTGTAGTGCGAGGGACACTGATCAAGATAGCTACCAGAAGAAAGAAACTGAAACATCAAAAGCTAGAGACTATGTTAGGACAACTACGAACCCTTGAACTGAAACATCAAACGACCCCGAACGGTGAGCTCTACAGACAATTAGAAGCGGTGAGGAGGAACATTCGTACTCTATTGCTAGACGACACGGCCAGGTCCATGGTGTGGTCAAAACGTACCTTTTTCGAAAAGGCTAACAAGATGGACACACTCCTGGCCAGGAGGCTACGACCCCGACAGGAACGGTCTCATATCACGGCCATACGACACCCGGATGGCACGACGAAATCAAAGCCGACGGAAATAGCTGAGGTTTTTGAGGACTACTATAAACAATTATATCACTACACTCCAACGGGGGGTGCCCGCCCTGAACAAGAGGAGGAACATATCCTGCAGTATCTAGAACCTTTAGGTCTGAAGAAACTAAGCAGGGATATGGCGTATGGTCTGGCAGCAGAAATCACTGAAGAAGAAGTGGACAGGGCCATCTCAGGCCTGAAGGGCAACAAAGCGCCGGGACCAGATGGGTTCGATGGCACATATTACAAGACTTACAGGGAGGAGCTTACACCGCGCTTGGTGAAGCTTTTTGCATACCTGAGGCAAGGCGGGAATCTAGATCCCGACATGACCATGGCCACGATCGTACTACTACCTAAACCCGGAAAGGACCCACTCCAGCCCACGAATTACAGGCCTATCTCGCTCATTAACCACGACCTGAAGATCCTAACGAAAGTGCAGGCGGATAGATTGAATCCGTTGCTAAACTCACTTATACACCCAGACCAGGTAGGTTTTATCCAAGGGAGGCAATCATTTGAAAATACTAGGAGGAATGCAGATCTGATTTGGAAGCAAGGGGTCACCATGACGCCCACCCTGATAGTGTCTATCGATGCCGAAAAGGCCTTTGATAGGGTTCGGTGGCAATTTCTGTTCTCCGTGTTAAAGCATTTGGAATTCCCGGAGGAATACATAACGGTGACCAGGGCCATGTATTATGAGGTGAGGGCACAAGTGCTGATAACTGGAGCCCCACTGAAACCATTTCGATTATACAATGGGACCAGGCAGGGGTGCCCGCTTTCCCCTCTTCTCTTCGTCTTGGCACTAGAACCCTTGCTGCAAACAATACGCAAACATCCGAACATCAGAGGGGTCCGAGTGGGGAATAAAGAATTTGCCGTCTCGGCATATGCAGACGACGTCCTCCTGACCATAACAGACCCGGCTGCTTCAATGTCGGCACTACAAGAGGTAATGACAGCATACGGAGAAGTGTCCGGTTATAAAGCGAACATACACAAATCAAGCGCTATGTCAGTGGGCCTATCGGAAACAGAAACGAGGGAAATACAGGAGACCTTCAATATACGTATGGAAAAGGACTCCTTGACGTACTTAGGTATTCACCTGACGGCAGACCCGGAACGTTTATACTCTGCAAACTATACTCCGATGCTCAGGGCTCTAATAAGAGATTTAGAATATTGGGTGGACAAACCCATCTCCTGGATAGGACGGATCAACTCTGTTAAGATGAATATCCTCCCGCGCCTCTTATTCCTGTTTCAAGCACTACCCGTTCGACTTGCGAAAGCGCAACTGTCCCCATTACAAAAAGCGATAGGGGATTTCATATGGCAGAACAGGAGGCACAGGATATCAAGAAAGATCCTGTATAGACGCAAAGATAGAGGGGGGCTCGGCCTGCCTAATCTATATTTCTACTATCTTGCAGCTCAATTGACGCAGATAGCCATGTGGCACTCCCCACCGGAAGAAAGAAGATGGGTAGAGGTTGAGTCCATGCTGGTAGGATCGGATATACCCCAATTCACGATGTGGGTCCCTAAAGAACATTGGTCTATGATAAGAGTGACCTGCCCGGCTATACTCAACTTGCTACATATTTGGGATATGACTAATGCCAAGTACGGGCTAGCGTCAACTCCCTCCCCTCTCACCCCTTTACTTAGAAACAGAGAGTTTCATCCCGGCATGGCTCCAAGAGACTTCCGAAATATAGAAAATATCGGCCTACAACGGATCCTTCAGTTATACCACAACGGAGAGATAGTCCAGTTTGAGGAGATACAACAAGGCCACCATTTAACACTGGCAGATTTTTTTTAGATATGTCCAGATACAGGATTTTGCTCGAAGGCCACATATTAGAGCCGCGGCCCAGAGACAGCTGACTTTTTTTGAGAAGTTGTGTTCGGAGGAAATGGCACCTAAAGGTATGATCACACTTCTGTATACACACCTTAGTACAGAAAACAAAGAGTGGGGGAGTTTGACGTATACTGAGCAATGGGAGGCGGACCTTGGAGA
This sequence comes from Pelobates cultripes, assembly GCA_933207985.1. NCBI lineage: Eukaryota > Metazoa > Chordata > Amphibia > Anura > Pelobatidae > Pelobates > Pelobates cultripes. Next base: position 105,694,889 of record OW240920.1, on the reverse strand, counting down.
GGTCCTGGAAGGACTCGAATGGCAGGAGATATGGGAATCGAACAAAAATGCTTCCATATGTGTTACGCTCCAGGAACAGACATGGAAGACTATGTTCAGGTGGTATACCACGCCAGTGAAATTGTACAAAATGCATAAACTAGATACGGACGTTTGCTGGAGAGGCTGTGGATCCCGCGGAACGTACATCCACATGTGGTGGGATTGCTCGAAATTACACAGCTTCTGGAAAGCGGTGGAAGATCTGCTGGAACAAACTTTTGATAAACCCCTGAAGATGGACCCCTGGACGTACTTGCTGAATAGAACAGTAGATGGGTGGACCAAGAGAGAACAGAAATTAGCTCATAAAATAACTCTAAGCGCGCGCAGAGAGATAGCGACTAAGTGGCTAAAACCGGAAGGTCCGTTTTTTTCCGGGGTGATCTCTAGGGTACGTGAATGCAGGATTATGGATGATCTGACTGCCAGGATGAAGGGTACGACTGTACCTTTCCAAAAACTTTGGGAGCCATGGGACAATAGCCCAGTGGGCTCGAGTGGTGACTGACAGGATCAGAGTATAGACTAGGTACGCTTATTGTCCTCCCCTCTTTGAGAACACTTTGACTGTACTGCTGTGGGAATAGAGGTTCTCCCCCCCCCCTTCTCCTCTCCCTTCTTTCTTCCCTTTCTCTTGACTTCTTTTTCCCCTCACTTTTCTTCTATACTGTATTCCTGATTCCTGTTCCTTTTCCTGCTATATATTTTTCTCTTTTTTCCTTTCTCTCATTTTATCTCTTGATAATCAAGAGACTAGTATTTATATACGCCAGGCTTAATCAAGCTGTCGGAGGTGCTGGGATGCCCATGAACAGAAGTAGCTATAAAACGCAGGGTTACAGACTGGGCCCCAACTATAGCCAATATGCCTGAAAGACAGGTGAAAGTTCCCTTGATGGGGCAGCGACTGTAAGGGGACGCAGTAAGATCTCGCATGGCCTACTTGATCTGTATAGTTTAGCTACTTGCAATGCTTATGTTGGCTTCTGCGTAAGCCCGAATGTTTCTGTGCAGTTGTTTCACCTGTTGAGTGGAAGCATAAAGTTATCTTAAAATCCTCGATGGGAAGCAAGGCACAAAAGGTTTCTAAATGGCTTGTCAATGTGTGCTCGTAATACACTTTGTACGTCCAAGAAAGTTATATTTGCTATTGGCTTCTGCGTAAGCCTGTAAGTTATATTGTACTTGCTATAACCTATCGTATGACAAATAAAGAATTTAAAAAAAAAAAAAAAATAGGATATACCATGATTCACATGTTGTAGTTAGAATTTATCACATTTAGAATCAATGTAGGGAATATATATATAAAAGTGTAATACCACAAACAAGGATATAGATAAGAAATATAACAGATTTTTCTATATATCTCCATACCATATGTTACAAGACCGATTTATACTTATCACCTGCAATATTTTAAACATATTATGCTATTAATTATACTTTATGTTTTATTGCAGAAGTTTGAAAACTATCATTTACCATCCAATATTTAAAGTGGTATGTTCCTTTTATTGTGTGTTTGCTCTCACCCAACTACCTTTGTTTTACTATTGATTGGTGTTGTTTGGGTGACCAACACTGGTGATTGTAGCAGCACTATTTTATTCAGTTGCTGTACTGTATTTGTGTGAATATGAGGATTATGCTTAGTGAGCCAAGGAAATCCTAATAATGGGACAAGAAGGAGAAGCAATTATCTGGAATGTAATGTCTTCCTTGTGTAGAGCACCAATAGAAATGTTAATAGGCAAGGTTTCATGGGTAATCAAAGGTTGAGAGAGACGTCTCCCGTCAATAGCCTCAACAGCGAAAGGTGACAATCTCTCCTTGAAAGGTATTAACTGTTTTTTCAACAAAATGTATGTTAATGAAGTTTCCTGCGGCACCTGAGTCCATCAGGGCTTTGCATGAAAAGTTATTTTTGTTACCATAATATCAAGGAGAAATATATTTTGGTTGTTGCCAGAGGACGTATCCATCACACCTAAGACCTGTCCCCTTAAGGTTCTTAGGTGCGAAAGTTTTCTGGACGTTTGGGACAAGCGCTCCTCATATTTCCTTTTCTACCACTGTATAGGCATAGACACTCACTTCTCTTATATTGTCTTTCTGCCTCTGACAGTCTAGTGACCCCCAACTGCATAGGTTCGGGTTCAGACTGTGTAGGAAGGTCAGGAACAACAGGTCTAGAGAAACGAGGTGCCAATTACATAGTCATTCGTCTAGTTCTGTTTCTGGTAGTTTCTCTGGTTCTTAATACATGACGCTGGCAGTCCACAGAGTGGAGACCCCAGGTCAAGTACCTCTATGACAGCAACCATAGCGCATCCCTGAAGCCGTTAAAGAGAGCATGTACAAGGAAATTTAGGTCATGCTAGAATTAGGAGTGATAGAACCATCACAGAGTCATTGGGCTTCCCTGGTAGTTCTGGTGCCTAAGCGGGATGGTACGACCCACTTGTGCGTTGATTACCGCAAGCTCAACGACCGGTCAGTTACTGACGCCTACCCCATGCCCAGGGTAGACGAGTTATTAGATCGGATGGCAGGAGGGAATTATTTGACCACTATGTATTTGTGCAAAGGGTATTGGCAAATCCCCTTGGAGCCTAACGTCATACCTAAGTCGACATTCATCACCCCATTTGGCCTGTCTCAGTTTAATGTTATGCCATTTGGGATGAAGAATGCCCCCGCTACTTTTCAGAGGATGGCTGACTGGCTCTTTGAGAGATTCCAGAGGTTCACCTGTGCGTACCTGGATGAAATCGCTATATTCAGTTGCACATGGGAAACTCACCTGGAACACATATCTGTAGTGCTCAAAAGAACCTCTGCCATACCTACATGGCATTTGTTGAAACCTGACAAATGCCATGTAGGTATGGCAGAGGTTCAATACGTAGGGCACCGAGTGGGCTTCCGACCAACAGCGACCCGAGCCAGCCAAAATTGAGGCCATAACCCGTGGCCCCAACCTCGTACCAAAACGCAAGTAATGGCGTTTTTAGGAATGGCCGGTTATTACCGGAGGTTTGTACTGGACTATAGCACCATAGCTAAGCCCCTTACTGACCTCACAAAAAAGTTCCTACCCTTGCAAGGTTTATGGTCCACAGAGTGTGCAGACTCCTTCCAGAAGCTGAAGATGGCATTAAGCGAGGCACCTGTATTAGCAGCACCTGACCACACTAAAAGATTTCTCGTTCATACAGATGGCTCAATGTTTGGACTGGGAGCCGTATTAAGCCAGGTCGGTGAAGATGGCATGGAGCACCCAGTGGCATATCTGAGCAGAAAGTTGTTACCTTGAGAATTCAGCTATGCCACTGTGGAAAAGGAGTGCCTAGCTCTGGTTTGGCCACTAAAGAAAACTGCAACCTTATTTGTATGGACACTCCTTCACCATCATGACTGACCTCTAATTTGGCTTAACAGAGTGGCAGGAGACAACCCCAGACTGTTAAGATGGAGCTTGGCCCTGCAGCCATACAACTTTACCATGCAATACCGACCAGGATAGAAGAACGCCAATGCAGATGTGTTGTCTCGGCAAACCAAACTGGAGAAATAACTTGTACTTCCCGGACATGCCAAGCCAACCAGTTGGGGTCTAGGCGGGTATGCCGTCCCATGGAACTGGGGGGGAGCTATGTGACAGTCATTCTCCTACTCAGTTCGGACATTTACTTAATATTTGATTCCCCTATTGTGCTACCATTCTAGAATACTAAGTACCGAACTCCAATCACCCCCCTAGCTCATTAAGTTCAAACAAACCACAAGAATTAAGTGCTCTCTGTGATGAGAGCAATCTCGCCACATTGCATTGGAGAAGCCTGGTTGCTCGCCTGTTGCCTTTAGACTATGGCCCCATGATAAGACATCTTTTTTACCTGCAGAAAAGATTTATTCATTCTTTTCTGCCTGGTGTTCGGTAGATTCAATCTACTGAACAACCGCACGAATGACTGGACCACCTGGGAGCTGGAGTGTGCCGACAATTAGCCTCCCTGAAGCTGCGGTTAACCGCAGCTTAATTGACGAATGCTGGGTGGCTGCCATTCGTATCACGAACACGAGGTCGCGGCCATCTTAAACATGCGAATGCACAGCGGTGTTCGACGCTTAATTCATGGAACTAAAATCGGACACAGTTTTGCGCGAACACCGCTGAAGCCGCCAACCTCCCTTCTTGGTCGGTGAAAGTGCATGAACGGCCCGGCATTCTGTAGTTTTACTGGAATATGTTATACCCCAGATAGGAATCCCATGGAGCCCATTCGCATGAAACTGACTGTGTAAAGACTTTAGCTCCATGGCGATTAAACTGTATTTGTGTGGTCTGAGCGCCATTCGCTTAATAATGTGCGCTCAGACCTGAGCTATCTGGGGATATGTTAAATGTATTCCTTTAATGTTATGTGTCTCACACAGTGTATTTTAATAGTAATTCGTGTGTTAGTATCCCCACATGCATAATGGTGATTTGCCTTTGTCTTGGGAGATAATTGAATTACTTCTCAATTATCTCCAAGGCAGAGGGGAGGAAGCCAGGATGCATTGTGGGAATATAATGTCACTGTGTGTCCTGTTTGGCTGATTGTCTGTCTTTTGTCACAGTCTCCCATTTGGTCCCCTAGGGGAGTGTCCACCAGGTGGGAGACTTGCATAAATACTGGGCAGGTACCCCTTGTGTGCAAAACGGTCCCTTACACTCTCTTTGCCATCTTGTCGCATGAAAGCAGGCAGCAGGACTTAGTCGCTGAGTGCCTGGAACTCTGAGGCGGACACTCGACAGCCCGAACACCATACAAACGCCTGCTTCTGTTCACGGAAAGCCAGGAGAGCGCTGTTCGGTAGGTTTGTTCGACTGGATCTCCTGAACAAATACTACCCATGAGCCAGGGGACCTGTTCACCTTTTTACTCGGTTTATAACTCTCGAACTGAACTGCTACCTGTAACGGACCGTTTCAGCACACAAGGGGTTAAAACCGTTTAGGCGAATGTCCCCTTTCAGAGATGCAGGCACAGCTACTGTAGAACACCAAACTCACGAACCGCATGTAAGGGAATGCTCCAAACTCACGAACTGGAACCATACGAATCGCTGCTAGCAGACGAATAGGAAAAGCATCCAAGCGGCTTACACTCCTAGCAATCAGTCTCTATCAGCATTCAGTAAATCCGACCAAAGACGAGACGAAGCTCTGTGTTGAGGGTCAAGCAGTGGTCTGTTTAATGAGTGCTATCTGCCCAGTATTTATGCAGGTCTCCCACCTGGTGGACAATCCCCTAGGGGACCAAATGGGAGACTTGTCAGGAACCAGGAACCAGACAGAGACAGATCTAGATGCAAAAACACCTTTAATAATAAATAACAAAGAAATAACCAAAAGCAAAGTCCAGGAGGCAAGCAGGGGTCAGTCACCAGAGCGGGTAGTCAGACGAGCCAGGATCAGGAGAACGGAGAGCAGCGGAGTCAGGAACAAGGCCAGAGTCAGGAACCAGGAGCAAACAGGAAACACAGGAACAAGGAGACTTCTGGGGAACAGGAAACCACGCAAGGGCAAGGAGGTTCTGGGATTTGCTGCTTAAATAGGCTGAACTGATTAGCAGCAGGGTTGATTACTATTCTCAGGTGAGTAACCGTGGCAACATGCTGAAGGAGCTGATCGTTAATTACAGCTGAAACCTCAGACACTGAAAAAGGAAGGGTGGCTGTTTAAAACAGCAAAGAAACCCTGACAAGACTGTGACAAAGGACAGACAAGTAGCTAAATAGGACACACAGTCACATTGTATTCCCACAATGCATCCTGGCTTCCTCCCTTCTGTCCTGGAGATAATTGAGAAGTAATTCAATTATCTCCCAGGACAAAGGCAAATCGCCATAATGCGCGTGGGGATACTAACACAAGAATTATTATTAAAATACAATATGTAAGACACATTACATTAAAACTATACGTTTAACATGTCCCCAGATAGCTCAGGTCTGAGCGCACATTATTAAGCGAATAGCGCTCAGACCACACGAATACAGTTCAATTGCCATGGAGCCAAAGTCTTTACAAAGCTAGTTCTCATACGAATGAGCTCCATGGGATTCCTATCTGGGGTATAATACAGTCAGGCAAAACAACCGAACACCGGGCCGTTCGTTCACTCCCGCCGAACAAGAAGGGAGGTCGGCGGCTTCAGCGTTGTTCGCGCAAAACTGTGTCCGTTTTTAGTTCCATGAGTTAGGCATCAAACACCGCTGTGCGTTCATGTGTTTAAAATGGCCGCGACCTTGTGTTCGTGATACGAATGGCGGCCACCCAGTATTCGTCAATAAAGCTGCGGTTAACCGCAGATTCAGTGAGGCTAATTGCCTGCAAACTCCAGCTCCCAGGTGGTCTAGTCATTTGTGCGTTTGTTCGGTTGATTGAATCTATCGAACACTGGGCAAAAAAACCCACAAATAAGTATTTTCTGCAGGGAAAAAGATGTCTTTTAACATGGGGCCATAGTCCAAAGGTGTTACGGTACCCTCAGCAGGAAATGCACAAACCGCCGTTTAGTAATGCTCCCCTCTCGCAATAGCATAGGCTGCAAGCGTATCCAGTACAATCATGCGAACCGCAAGCAAGGGAACGCTGAAAACTCATGAACGGGATCCGTACGGGCACTTCACTCCAAGAGCTCCACACTCACGAATCGCCAATATTAGCCGAACGCAGATATCTCCCAAGCGGCTAATAATCCCATCCAGCAGTCTCTAGTCGTCGGTAATAAATCCCCCCAATAACGAGACCAAACTCCGCATTGAGGGTAAAATAAGAACTGGCTTTACTGTGGGCCACCTGCCAGTATTTATGCAGGTCTCCCACTTGGTGGACCCTCCCCTAGGGGAACAAATGGGAGACTGTAACAATAGACAGACATATGGCAGGTTAGGACCCACAGACACAGAATATTCCCAGCATGCATTAGTATTTCCTCCCCTCTGCCCTGGAGATAATTGAGAAGTAATTGAATTATCTCCAGGACAGAGGCAAATCGCCATCTTAAATTCAACATAGCAAAACATATAAAAATACATAACTTTACAGTTGTCGAATGTCATATCACATATCCCCAGATAGCCTGCATCTGAGTGCATATTATTGGTGAATTGCGCTCAGATCCTATACGCACAGTTCAATCGTCATGGAGTCAAAGTCTATTACAGTCTTTTGGTATGCGGTTGACTTCATGGGAAGGCTATCTGGGGTACATCCATTCGTGCATTTAAACCTCCCGAACGGCCGGTGTTCGCAAACTTCTGTTGATTGAGAAGAGAGGTCGGCGGCTTCAGCGGTGTTCAGCTGAAAAAGTGTCAGTTTTCAGTTCCATGAAATCAATGCCGAACACCGCTGGTCTTTCGCATGGTTTAAAATGGGCGCCGCCTCGTGGTCGACAAACGAACGACGACCACCCTGTATTCGGTTTTAATTGAGAAGTGTCTGTGGTTAACCGCAACGTTCTAATTGGGATCAAGAGGTTAACCAGCAGCACACTTCTCTTCTGGGTGGCCGTCCGTTCGGTAGTTTTGTTCGGCGGAAAAGTCAATTCACTGAACAGGGGCATACGAACGGGTAATTCCATGAAAAGGCAAAACAAACGAATCCAGCAATCTCATTCTATACAGATGGATCTGTCACACGGCTCCCCCCTTGTGGAACACTCCGGCAGACCCGGCTTTTCCCTGTGGCAGGTCAACTTGGGGATGACCGGACTAGGAGGTAATAGGGACGTCTGTTTGCCGGGACAATCCATCTGCATTCCCATTCTGCTTACCGGGTCGGTAGATGATGGTGAAGTTGTAAGGTTGTAAAGCTAAACTCCACCGCAGCAGTCTACCATTGTCTCCTGAGACCTGGTTAAGCCATACAAGGGGATTGTGGTCCGTGATAAGGGAGAACTCCTGCCCGTACAAATAAGGGCTCAATTTCTTTAATGCCCAGACCAGGGCTAAACACTCCTTCTCCACTGCCACATAACTCACTTCCCGGGGTAGTAGCTTTCTGCTGAGATATGTGACAGGGTGCTCTCCTCCATCTTCCCCGACCTGGCTCAGCACAGCCCCCAGTCCATACATGGAAGCATCTATATGGACGAGAAAACGTTTGTTAGGGACTGGGGCAGCCAGGACAGGGGCATTCACAAGAGCCTGCTTAAGTGCCTGAAACATGGCTTCACAAGCTGGAGACCACAGGACCTGCTTAGGTAAGTTTTTTTTAGTCAGGTCAGTCAGGGGTTTAGCAACGGTGCTGTAGTCGGGGACAAAGCGTTGGTAATACCCTGCTGTTCCCAGGAAGGCCAGCACTTGGGTCTTGGTGATAGGAGTTGGCCAGTTAGCTACAGCTTCTACCTTGGCAGGCTCTGGTCTCTGGCTCCCACATCCTACCCTGTGACCCAAGTACTGCACTTCTGCCATGCCTAGATGGCACTTGTCTGGCTTCAAGGTCAGGCCAGCGGCCCGAATCTTGTCCAGAACCACCCCTACGTGTACCAGGTGTTCTTACCAGGACTCACTGTAGACCGCAATGTCATCCAGGTATGCACATGCAAACTCCTGGAAGCCATCGAGAAGCCTATCCACCATACGCTGGAAGGTAGCTGGAGCATTCTTCATCCTAAATGGCATGACCTTAAACTGGTACAAACCAAATGGGGTGATGAATGCCGACTTAGGGATAGCATCCTCGGCCAGGGGAATCTGCCAATAACCCTTACATAGGTCTATGGTGGTCAGATAGCGCCCCCTGGCAATGCGGTCTAATAACTCGTCTACCCAGGGCATCGGGTAGGTGTCAGTGGTGGTCCGCTCGTTGAGCCGCCTGTAGTCCACACAGAACCGGGTGGTCCCATCTTTCATGGGCACCAGGACTACAGGCGAAGCCCAAGAGCTGTCGGAGTGCTTGATGACCCCCAGTTGGGTCATCTCCTGTATCTCCTTCCGCATTCCTTCCCGGACTGCTTCAGGGATACGATAGGGGGGCTGTCGCAAGGGGGTCTTGTCCAGGGGTTTCTACCTTATGTACAGCTAGGGTAGTATAACCTGGCTCCTGGGAGAACGTCGCCTGCTTCTCCCACAACAACTGCTGCGCCTGTACGCTTTCTGTTGGGTTCAACCTGTCCCCTAGCTGTACAAGGGTAGTAAGGTCAGTCTGGGAATCCCTTTCTAACAAATCTGGAAGGGGTAGATTCTCAGAATCATCTGCAGCTGGGGCACATACCGCTGCAATGTTCTCAGGTCTTTCCTGGTACTCTTTCAGCATGTTCACATGAAAGGATCGCTGGACCCTCTCATCTGCACAGCTGGCTATCAAGTAAGTAGTATCGCAGATCTGCGCTACTACCTTATACGGGCCCTGCCAAGATGCTTGCATCTTGTTGGCCTTCACAGGTTTGAGCACCAATACCTTTTGCCCAACCTGGAAGACCCGCTGTCGGGCACCCTGATCGTACCATCTCTTCTGTCTCCCCTGGGCCGCCTGGAGATTCTCCTTTACCATCAGGGACAGTTTCTTCATGCAGTCCCGGAGTTCCAGAACATATGGCACTATGGGGGTCCCCTCCTGCTCCGTCTCCCCCTCCCAGTGGCCTCCAATGAGATCTAGGGGTCCGCGGACCCTTCTCCCATACAGCAACTCAAAGGGGGAGAACCCAGTATATTCCTGGGGCACCTCTCTGTATGCAAATAGCAGATGAGGCAGGAATCGCTCCCAGTCTCTGCAAGTGTCAGTAAAGGTCCTCAACATCTGTTTGAGGGTGCCATTAAATCGCTTGCAGAAACCGTTAGTCTGTGGATGGTAGGGTGAGCTAAGCAGCGGTTTAATGCCGCACACCTTCCACAGCTGCTGGGTGAGCACTGGTCGGAGAGGATCTCCTGAGGGAACCCAACTCTAGTAAAAATTGTAACCAGGGCATCAGCAACCATCTCTGCCTCTATATTAGACAGCGCTACTGCCTCTGGGTAATGTGTGGCATAGTCTACCACGGTGAGAATATACTTCTTACCGGATGGGCTAGCCCTGGCCAGTGGACCCACAATGTCAACGGCTATGCGGGAAAAGGGTTCTCCAATGATAGGCATCGATATGAGCCTAGCCTTTGGGTGATCCCCCCGTTTACCTACCTGTTGACATGTGTCACACATGCTACAATAGAAATTTTGGGTGATCCTATGAGCTGTGCGGCGGGAGCCTAGATGGCCCGCTAATGGCACATCATGCCCAATCCACAGAATCTCCTGCTGGTATTTCGCAGACACCACTAGCTGCCGATTCTGCGGAGGGGTACTCAGTCTTTGGGATGGTTTAGGGATCCTGTACAGCCTATCCCCCACCCACTCGTAACGCTCCCCATCAACCCCCTCTCCCCCTGTATCTGCCTGGGCTCCATACTTCTCCAGAGTCAGGTCCTCCCGGGTTTCCCTCCCGTACATCTCTGGGGTGTCCCAGCCTAAAGGGGCCTGATCTAAGGTACAAGTCGGGGTAGAGAGTCTTACCTGGATCTCAGCAGCAAGTGGGCCGGTCTCGGTGACACTCGGTGGCACGGATCTGGGCACGGGTTGTGACAGCGTCCACTTCAGCGGGACCCATGGGAGCGTAGGCTGAAACAAGGGGAGCCAAGTCATTGCCAAGGAGGACATCCCTGGTAAGTCCTTCAATGACCCCCAATCCAAATGCCCACTCCCCAATCCAAATGTACCCGGGCAACAGGTAGGCGAAACACAGCGCCTCCGGCTACTCGCATTGCTACCGTGTCTCCAGTATGTTGTGTCTCAGACACCAAGTGCTTCTGAAGTAATGTCATGGTTGCACCGGTATCCCTCAGACCACTGAGCTCCTTCCCGTTGACTTTGACAAAATGCCGGTGGTGCTGTTGGTTATCACGGTGAGCAGCTTGGACAGGGTCTGCCTCATGCAAAATGCCCAGCATTCCTCTTCCTCTACACAGTGGGCAGCCAGGGGAGGGGGTCGTTGATTTCCATTGGCTGGTCTCCTCCAAGACTGGGACTGGTTAGCACTGTTCAGCGTGCACTCCGGTCGCTTGTGCCCTAGCTGCTTGCACCCAAAGCATCTGATAGATTGGGAGTAGTCCCATGAGTTGAACCGGAGCGGCTGCTGATAATTGTTAAATGGAGCGGGTGCTGACGGCCGGTTCATCGGTGGTTGGTAGACGGTAGCTGCTGGAGGGTGCTGCTGGTCGGTACTCCACTCTGGCAGGAGTCTTACCAATATCTGTCACAAAAGGTAACAGTCGAGCAACCAGGCTTCTCCAATGCAATGTGGCGAGATTGCTCTCGTCACATTTACGGGCATCCGTGTACTTGTCCACCATGCAAGCTGCTTCATGTAGAGTGGAGGGTTTACGGTCCCTTACCCACTCTCTGACCCCTGGGGATAATTTTTCAAAACAGTGCTCCAACAGGAACATTTGCAGCACCTCTTCCCCGGATTCAGCTTGGCACCCTGCCATCCAGTGGGCAGCTGTGCGGTGCTCTTTGCATGCCCATTCCACATAAGAGTCCTCAGCTGATTTAACAGTGTCTCTGAACCGCCTCCTGTATGCCTCCGGTGTAACGGCATACGGCTCGAAAAGCATCACTGGCCCGGCCGGATAACTTGCCGAACAATATAGTAACCCAGTCTTCCAGGGGTACCTTGTGTAGGGCACATTGCCGTTCAAAATCAGCAAGGTACCCATCAATCTCTCCTTCTGTCTCACTGAATGATTTAAAAGCTGCAAACTGCACTTTCTTTCTTTCCACCGGGACTGCTGGAACTGGGGCTGCTGCAGCACCTCTTTGGCGTAGCAGGTTGGCCTCCACAGCATCCATGACCCGGCTGATGATCTCCACAGATGGGTTGAGACCATAATGGGCCAGCCTGATTCTTACCACCCGGTCAAAGCTTGCCTCCTCGGGGGTTCTGTCAGCTGCGCTGGGCCCATTGGTTTTTCCACCTCTGGTACTCCATCCATTTCGTTCAAAATGGCAATAATCTCCCTTTTCCTGAGATTACTGGCTTGTCTGCCTCTTTGCTCCAATAAATCTTTCAGGGTAGCTCTTTTCAGCCTTTGGTATTGTATTTCCATTTAATCCTGGTTGTAGTGGTCTCTCTGGGCGATGAGGGTCATCCCGTCGCTTGCCACCAGTTGTTACGGTACCCTCAGCAGGAAATGCACAAACCGCCATTTAGTGAATGCTCCCCTCTCGCAATAGCATAGGCAGCATGCGTATCCAGTACAATCATGCGAACCGCAAGCAAGGGAACGCTGAAAACTCACGAACGGGATCCGTACGGGCACTTCACTCCACGAGCTCCACACTCGCGAATCGCCAATATTAGCCGAACGCAGATATCTCCCAAGCGGCTAATAATCCCATCCAGCAGTCTCTAGTCGTCGGTAATAAATCCCCCCAATAACGAGACCAAGCTCCGCATTGGGGGTAAAACAAGACCTGGCTTTACTGTGGGCCACCTGCCCGTATTTATGCAGGTCTCGCACTTGGTGGACACTCCCCTAGGGGACCAAATGGGAGACTGTAACAATAGACAGACATATGGCAGGTTAGGACCCACAGACACAGAATATTCCCAGCATGCATTAGTATTTCCTCCCCTCTGCCCTGGAGATAATTGAGAAGTAATTTAATTATTTCCAGGACAGAGGCAAATCGCCATCTTAAATTCAACATAGCAAAACATATAAAAATACATAACTTTACAATTGTCGAATGTTACCCATTCGTATCACATATCCCAGATAGCCTGGATCTGAGTGCATATTATTGGTGAATAGCGCTCAGATCCCATACGCACAGTTCAATCGCCATGGAGTCAAAGTCTATTACAGTCTTTCGGTATGCGATTGACTCCATGGGAAGGCTGTCTGGGGTAAGTCCATTCGTGCATTTAAACCTCCCGAACGGCCGGTGTTCTCACACTTCTGTCGATTGAGAAGGGAGGTCGGCGGCTTCAGCGGTGTTCGGCTGAAAAAGTGTCCGTTTTCAGTTCCATGAAATCAATGCCGAATACCGCTGGTCTTTCGCATGGTTTAAAATGACCACCGCCTCGTGGTCGACATATATGAACGACGACCACCCTGTATTCGGTTTTAATTGAGAAGTGTCTGTGGTTAACTGCAACGTTCTAATTGGGATCAAGATGTTAACCAGCAGCACACTTCTCTTCTGGGTTGCCGTCCGTTTGGTAGTTTTGTTCGGCGGAAAAGTCAATTCACTGAACAGGGGCATACAAACGGGTAATTCCACGAAAAGGCAAAAGAGACGAATCCAGCAATCTCAGTCTATACAGATGGATCTGTCACTAAAGGTAACAGGCGAGCAACCAGGCTTCTCCAATGCAATGTGGCGAGATTCCTCTCGTCACATCTCTCCCCTTTTCCAAACAGACTAACAGGGTATCTGACCTCCTGCCGGTCAGTGCCCTTGTTAGTCCAGCAGCCCACCCACAAAACACAATCAACAAAACAGCCCCCCCACAATAAATGGTTACTACACCCGGGTAGAGGAGAAGCTTGTCCATGTCCAGGTGCCTCACCACGGCTGTGCTGGGTACGGGTACGCTGACTTGGTGGGTTGCTGAGTGGGCAGAGACCAGCGGTACTCTGCCCTGGTGCCAGCACTACTGGGGCGGTAGCCTGGTTGAAGCTTGGTTGTTGGAGGGGGAGACCGACTGTCTCCCCTTTAGATACACAGCCCTGCTGCTGGAGACCAACTGTCTCCCCTTTAGACAAACAGCCCTGCTGCTGGAGACCGACTGTCTCCCCTTTAGACACACAGCCCTGCTGCTGGAGACCGACTGTCCCCCCTTTAGACACACAGCCCTGCTGCTGGAGACCGTCTGTCCCCCCTTTAGACACACAGCCCTGCTGCTGGAGACCGACTGTCTCCCCTTTAGACACACAGCTCTGCTGCTGGAGACCGACTGTCTCCCCTTTGGTTAAACAGCCCTGTCGCTGGGGGGCAGGACCGACCGTCCCTACCCCCTGTGCTATACGTGCAGAGACCACGGTCCCATCTGCACAGTTGTGGGGCTTACTGTCTCCCCCTGGTACATTAAGCTGCCGCTGGGGAGAGGGGGTAACAAGCTCCTCTCCCATACATACTTCCAGCCGCGGGGGAGGGAGACCGACTGTCTCTGTTTCCAATACAGAGTCCTGCTGCTGGGGAAAGGAGACTGGTGTCTCTATTCCCGGTTGGACACTCTGCCACTGGGGAATGGAGACTGGGCTCCCAATTCCCTGCAATTCACACTGCCGCTGGGGATCTGAGCCGACTGTCCAGCATCCATGTAGCTCACCCTGCCGCTGGGGAGGGAGGACGCTGCTCTCCTCTCCCTGCGAGGAACACTGCCGCTGGGGGACAGGATCACCTGTCTCTGCCCCCTGTAACTCAGCCTGCCGCTGGGGAATGGAGACTGGGCTCCCAATTCCCTGCAATTTCTCCCACTGGGGAATGGAGCTCGGGCTCCCAATTCCCTGCAATATTGGTGGAGAGACCTCGGTCCCATCTCCACCCGCCACCTGGGGTTCTTCCCAGTAAAACTCAACAATGTCTTCCCAGCTGAATGGGTCTGGAACTAGATCTGTCACCTTGCTGTCCTGCTGAGCCTTCCCAATGGAGTGGAAGAGATCTCGGTAGTCCTGCTCCAGTTCCCACTCCAGGGTTGCTAGGTGAGCCAGGTCTTGCTCTACCTCATGGGGGTCATCCCAGTCATGCCTAGCCTCCCTCTCGTAGAAAATGTCCTGAAGTCTGTTCTGCGCAGGGCTCCCGAAGTCAGACTCTGCAAAGGACTCCCATAACAAGCCAGGACCATCAAACTCCTCTCCCTCTGGCTTGTCATGCTCGGCTGTCCAGGGTATATACTGTGCCATATAACACCAGAGCGCCTGGTAAGCATCCTCCAGCCATAGCTCCTGCCATACCCGGTGCTTAAGTTCCTTCACCCATTCCTCCATGGGCTGCTCTCCCAGGAAGGGCATTCGCAGGGCCACTTGCTTCTGCAACCGCTGCTCTTCACTGGGGAGACTCTCACCCCGCTGGTATTGTACATTATCTAGGGCCTGGTAACAGATGCCTTTCCTTAATGCATCCCGGCCATCCAGGTCCTCCTCCTCGTATAACACTGCTGGTTCCATTCTGTTGCTTTTAGGGTCGCTGTACTGGGACATGCGTTGCCCCCAACTTGTAAATCCAAAGAAATGGTGTCTCCTGTAGCTGTCCTTCTGGCTGTAGGAACGATCCCACCGCTGCCACCAATTGTAACGGCACCCCCAGGCATAAAAGCGTTAAACCGCCATTTAGTAGATCTTCCCTTCCCAGAAGACAGCTACTGCAGAACACCAATCCGCTGAACAGGAAACCATACGAATGCTGTAAACAGCCGAATAGGAAAAACCATACGAATAGGTTTACACTCCTAGCAGTCAAACTGGAACAGCATACAGTAAATCCCCCCAAGAACGAGACAAAGCTCCATGTTGAGGGTCAAGCAGTGAACAGACAGAGCTGTGGGTTTATTGTACTTATGTACACATTCTTACACATTAGTACCACCCACAGGTTTTTGGAACACAACCAATAAAAACATACAATACACTCAGACACTCCCACACAAATTCCTCCCCTCTGCATGTGATTCAATTACCTTACACAATGGGTAATGTAATTTAGAACAAGCAGAGAAATACAATTTTTCCACATTATTCATAACTTGAAAAGTATGCATCACATTCACATAAACTTACATTTTCAGAATCAGCATACTCCAAATACAAACATACGTCAAAATCATACAAATTGGTCCAGTGGTTCAAAAGATAGATCGTAGTCCTTTGTGACCACAGGAAACATGGCTTTTCTGCCCAAAACCAGTTCCACAGAGTCTTCTATCCTGGAGATAATTGTGAAGTAATCAAATTATCTCCAAAGACAGAGGCAAAACTCCATTGAACACATGGCAGCAAAAGACAGTAAAATACAATAAAATACACAAGGTTACATTTATGACATAAAATACAGACATGCAACATATGCCCAGATAGCTTAGGTCTAAGCGCACATTATTACTGAATGGCGCTCAGAGCACACACATACAGTTCAATTGCCATGGAGCCAAAGTCTTTCCCATAGTCTTTCATTATACGAATGGGCTCCATGGCATAGCTATCTGGGGTATCACTGCTCAAACAGGGCAAGTACCAAATTACCCAGCTTTCTTGTCTTTGCAGGGGAAAATCAAGCCTTTTAACATGGGTCCATAATCCAAAGGCAACAGGCGAGCAACCAGGCTTCTCCAATGCAATGTGGCGAGATTGCTCTCGTCACAAATAGCATTGTATGTATGGTACACAGGGCCGTCTTTAACGCGGGGCAAACGGGGCAGCTGCCCCGGGCCCAGTTTCTCTTGGGGGGCCCGAGGCACCTGCCCCGTGGGCCCCGCTGACCCCGGCGGGCAGTCTGGGTGGGTGGCCGGCCGGTCGGGCAGGAAGGCGGGCGAGCGAGGGAGCACTCAGTGCTTCCTCTTCAGCTCCCTCGCGCACCGCTCTGATGCCGGAGCCGGAAGATGACGTCATCTTCCGGCGCCGGCATCCCTACGCGGCGCGCGAGGGAGCTGAAAAGCTGTGATGCCTCGCCGCCGCCACCTTGACCAATAAGAATAACAACACCACTGGACCCCAGGGAATCCCCCCAGCACTCCAAAAGGTAAGGAGGCTGGGGGGATTACATTTTTTAAAAAAAATGTGTTTGTGTGTTAGTGTGTGTGTGTGTTAGTGTGTGTGTTTGTGTGTGTTTGTTTGTATGTGTGTGTTAGTGTTTGTGTGTTAGTGTGTGTGTGTGTTTGTGTTAGTGTGTGTGTTTATGTGTGTTTGTGTGTTAGTGTGTGTGTGTTAATGTGTGTGTTTGTGTATATGTGTTAGTGTGTGTGTATGTGTGTTAGTGTATGTGTGTATGTGTGTGTGTGTCAGCATGTCTGTGTGTGTGTCAGTATGTCTGTCTGTCTGTGTGTCAGTATATATGTGTGTGTATATCTGTGTGCGTCAGTATGTGTATGTGTCAGTATGTCTGTCAGTGCGTCAGTATGTCTGTTAGTGCATGTGTATGCATGTGTCAGTATATCTGTCTGTGTGCCAGTATGTCTGTGTGTGTGTGTGTGTGTCAGTATATCAGTCTGTGTGTGTCAGTGTTTCTCAGTGTATGTGGGTGTCAGTATTTCTGTCAGTGTATGTGTGTCAGTATGTTGATCAGTGTATGTGTCTGTGTGTGTGTGTCAGTATGTCGGTATATGTGTCTGTGTGTCGGTATGTCTGTATATGTGCCTGTGTCAGTATGTCTGTCAGTACGTCTACCAGTGTATGTGTCTGTGTGTGTGTCAATATATGTACCTGTGTCAGTATGTCTGTCAGTGTATGTGCCTGTTTATCTGTATGTAGTCAGTGTATGTATTTGTGTGTCTGCTTGTGTGTCAGAGTGTGTACCTGTGCATCTGAGCCGCAACTTTAAATACAAATACACCCCTCCATTCAAACTTCAACACTACATATAAAACACACTCCTGCATTGAAACGTCAACACTGCATACAAGCACACTCCTACATTCAAAAACAAACACTACACATAAATGCACACTTGCATTCAAACTCCAGTACCACATACAAACACATTCACACAAACATACTCCATACAAACACATGCTTACATTCAAACATACTAACATGGCTCAGTGCTAAATACAACCCTGCAAGCATAGGAAATTGGTAGAGTCCCAGCTGTCAAAGCATTGTTGGAGTTGCACGACAGATGGGGTTCTACCTTTAGTCCAACCTTGCAATTGGGGGTCCCAATAAAATTAATTCTATGTTAGTACCGCCACTGCGTTGGGATGGATGCCGTGATTGCATAACAGGGAGTGAGGGGCGAGAGCGGCAGGGCGCAGGGGGCCCAAGCGAAAAATTGCCCAGGGTCCATTCGTTATTAAAGACGGCCCTGATGGTACACTTTTCCTTTCTTATATAAAATAAGTATTCTACTCTTATTTTATAGAGCACAGGCCTGCTCTGGTGTAGTAGGGCGTTGGTGGTGCAATCCCCACCTAGGATATGTAGAACTGGAAGTATAATGGAATTCAGGAAACCGTAAGATTTAAAAAGTAAATACCAAATAAATTCAAATCTTAAATTTAAAGGAGAGAGCGATATCTGAAGGTGTATATCTTAAAATAAAAAGGACACAATATTAGTGCAATATATAGTAACAATAGTGCAGATATATCTATAGTGCCAAAGGAACACTCACACTTTATAGAGCTATATAAGCTCTATTCCTTGAGCCTGGATGCAATAATCCCTGTGTATGTATCTCTTTGTATATATCAGCACTGCTTGGCTCTCAAGTGGGTAGAGGTCATCATATATAAAGAGACCCGATCTGCAAGCATTCGCTTTTGCTAAAGCGTCAGCGAAACGTGTCAAGTGAGGACTATACTATAGGACTGTTTTTTTTTACTTAACACTTATTTATCACTTAATTTTAAATTTTTGTTTATTTATAATAAAGTACTGTAACAGAACCCCTGTTATTTCCTGGTCAACAGACTTGAAACATTGTAACCCCTGGATTTGTTACCCTTGTTATATTTAGCATACGAATGGGAAAATGAATGACAGTGCTAACCCATTCGTATGAACGAACAAACTGCCGAACCACAGACCACCCAGCCTAGGCGTGTGTTCTTGACTCTGTGCCAGACTGCAAACCGCAAACGTTCTAAGTGGTTCACTGGGTGGCCGTCGATTCGTATGCACGAACACGTGGCGGTGGCCATCTTGTTTTGTTCAACGCGTCCAGCGGTGTTTGGTCGCTGAGACTTCCAGGACAACTTAGCTCCGCACAGATTCATACGACTGAGACGGCGTTTGGTAGAAGTATTCCACGAACAAGGTGGCACACGACCATCAAAGGCACGAACAATAAAAGGCATAACTGTTCGGTATTTTAATTGTATGAAAAGAGACCTGCCGCAAGAGCTGAACGCATGGAACTATTTTGGGCAGGGGCCTCATGTTTCGGCCGGGCAGGGATGGGACTTCAATCTATCTCGCGAACCCCTGAACCGATTCGTATGATTTTTGAATATGTTTGTTCCCTAATTATGCTTGTTCGGACAATGTAAGTTTTATTACAATTGCATGTATAGTTTTGATGTTATAAAAACTGAGTAAAAAGTATATTTTTCGCTATGAGATAATTGAGTTGATACAGCAAAATCACTCAATTATCTCCCAAGCAGAGGGGAGGAATTTACTGTAATGAATGGGAGTGCTTAACTGTGTAACTGTAAATGAGTGGTTGTTAAGTTTGTGTCTTCGGTGCCCAACAAGGTCCACGTGGGTGGTAACCTTGTGGGAAAAGTTGTATAAAAGAAATGCTTGTTCTGCTTAACCCTCAATACATAGCCCTGTCTCGTTATTGAAGGGAACCTGCATCCAGCTAAATCACTAGCTCTTGTAACAGCTCTGCCTCACTCTCTAAACTGATCCAGCAGGTAGGATATCGGGAATACACTGCAGCACAGCCTCTCACCGGGGAAAAGGACATCTCCAAAGGCATACATCCCTCTAACAACCTGGGTGGCCATTACAAGTACTTTTCTCTCACTCTCTCTTATATATATATATATATATATATATATATATATATATATATATATATATATATATATATATATAGATATATATAGATAGATAGATATATATAGATAGATAGATAGATATAGAGATGACTGGGTATATATATATATATATATATATTAATATATATATACCTAGATACCCAGTCCTTTTTATACTCCCCTCACATCCAGTTTTCACACTGCTGTTCCAGGTCAACATGTATCCCTAGTTGGGGATTGTTCCACCTAAAGTTCTACACACTCGACCAGGTCATTGCTCTGTGTGATGTAAGTAGGTTTTATCCCTTTCGCATTTATTGTTTACCTACATATTATACCATTGGGTTTATTTTTGTCTCTTTATATATGATGACCTCTACCCACTTGAGAGCCAAGCAGTGCTGATATCTACAAAGATTCATAGACGGGGATTATTCCGTCCAGGCTCAAGATATAGAGTTTAAATAGCTCTATAAAGTGAAAGTGTTCCTTTGGCACTATAGAAATATCTGCACTATTGTTATTATATATTACACTATTATTGTGTTCTTTTTATTTTAAGATATACACCTTCGGATAATGCTCTCTCCTTTTACGTATGTAATCCATACATTTACCGCTGTTCACCTAATTGTCTTTATTTGCTTTGATTTGTTTTTTACAAGGTTGAGGAAACTCCTTGTTGGTGAAGTGCAGCTATTATCAGATAGAGAGCACTTATCTTTGATTTATTTTACCTATATTAATATACACTCGCGCTACAGCATATATAGCTGCACATGACAGGCAGTAGAAACACGTATATGCACACACTATGGCCCCTATACAAACACACTACCCTGTACACACAAACTACAGCCCGTATTCATTAACATCCTCACTACTTCCCCTGTGCACACACAAGCAAACTACAGCCCCTATACCCACACAGTACACCCTCTATATACCCTTATAGGCAAAAGTACACATATACTCTCTCTCTTCATAACCCCTAGATAGACAGACACAGAATCTTTATAGACCCTAAATGCACACTTATAGCTACTGGAAACACATACACACTAAAATCCTACTACAATCACTAACCACAAATAGTACACCACAAACAAACTGCTTTACATACACTACACCACAAACAATCGCCTCTACATCCATGCGTTGTCAACAGCAAATGCAATCATGAGATTAGATTTGCATTTGCTGTGTAAAACACAGGGCATTGTTTCTATGCAAGAGCTCTTCAACATGAGACATCATGGAAGGCCAGCAAACTAACATGTTCACAAAACCTCTTTGTCTCCACAACCTCCTACTGGGCTTCTCTGCCTTTAAATTCCAGGGCCATTTTTTTTTTTACCAGTCCCTCACTTGCCCACTGTTGCCTCAGTTTCCTGTTCTTAGTTTATAGAAGTGGAACCCATTTTTGGCTACTTGTGTTCACTGCAAGAATCACCATGTTCAAAGACACTCGAATGCACTGTTATTTCATATTCTGTTGTGTTCTTTTAAACTTGAATCATTTTGTCAATTTTCCCATGGCTCCTCTTTATATTTTGTTGTGGTTGAAAATCTCAAGAGAACAGTAGTTTCTGAAATATAAAAACCACCACGTCAGGCATTAGCAATAAGTCAGTGGTCAAAATCATTTGGATCACATTTATCCCATTGTAATAACATTATTGACAGTTATATGCATCAACTAGCCACCCTAATTACTGTTATGTGCCTCAAGTTCAGCATATGTAAATTGTCCTTGCTACTGTTAAATAGTGAAATTATGAGTTAGTAGCAGTATGTCAACATAGCTAAAAGGAACATAGACAGAGTGACCAGATTTTGAAAATAAAAAAAACGGGACCCCCATTATCGATCCAAAAATCGCTGGAAAAAAACACAAAAAACAGAGAAATACATACAGACTCCAAGCCCTTAACCTATTCCTGGCCATAAGTGGCTGTTACAGCTCATCCCCTTCCTGGTATTCAAATGAGTGTCTCTTCACTTACATTTTATGGTAGCATGATCAGAGCACACATACCCTAGACCAGGGCCATCTTAACAGAATAATGCACTGGGGCCCTGCCTACACAACTGCTCACAAAAAAATAAAATATTGATAAAATTAAGTTTACATTTATTGGTACCGCCACCAAATACAAAACATACACACAGACTTCTGAATACACACACATACACAGACTGCTAAATACACACAGACTGTTAAAACATACACAAATACTGATGAATTCACACATACAGAGACTACTGAATACACACACAGACTGCTGTATACACATACATGCTGCTAAATATACATTGTGGGGATATTTATGGGATAATAATAGTAAACAGTGAGAATTGCCCACTAATTCAATTCTCAGATCCCAAAGATCGTTATCGTGTTAAGTGAAAAGTATTTCGTATAAATAAAATCACAATTTGTTATAAAAATAGATTTTATTTTATAATAACAATTAATTAACAAATAATATTATGTAACATGCGTGACAATAATCAATGAATATCCAGTATAAAATGATATGCAATACAATGGAATGGGTATACACATTTCAATGGCTAAACAGCATTTTCTGTCAAGACTTACACGATTTATGAGGTATCCTTACAGACAAAAAGTGAAGCTTTTCACAGCGAAGGGCTATAAAACCCTGGCTAACAGTTAGAATAACCCTTTCAATGCTGGCTAGACCTCCTAGGTAATTAAGATCTATTCTTATGTAATTTTAAATAAAATAACATTTAAACCAGTTCATTAGTAATTTCCTGAAACCATCCAATAAAAGAATAATCTACCAGATTTTTACAAAAGCAGAATTTTAGTTTGTCTAAAAAGATATCTTATCTTATATTAGAGCAAATCAATACACCTGGATAAAAACAGCGGTATGCTAACATGTGATACTATCACATTAATATATAATTATTCTTAATTCCATCTGCAGAATGGAATGTTTATAACTATATATTCTTTAGTTAATTAAGATTTCTTAATATGGAAATCTGACTGTGATTTATCCAGTCATACATCATGCTATTAGTAAATTTTAATTAATTTAATTAATTAAATGAAACCAGTATAATTACCAGTTGAGTAGATATTTCATCCGATTGGTAGATAGTCTCAGGAATTTATTTGGATGTCTGTAGGTGCATGAGTTATGGTGAAAGGTGGTGTTGGTTAGAAAGTCAGTAAAATTCTAAGTGTTAGAGTTTTAAGAGTAGAGTGTTAGTCTCAGATGTTGTCCTGGGTTTCTCTGCATGTCCGAGTTGGAGTCCCCAAACTTCCAATTCCTCTCCTCTCTCCTCTCTTTGTCTTAACTTTTAAAGGGCCAGACTCTCTATACGTCATTAGTTGATAACCCAATAGAATCACTGGAGGTGTGGTTACCTTCCAGATAGCCATTTAGCATTTGGTCTATAGAGGGCAGTCTTGTCCGACTAAACATACCTATCCAGGAAAGAGTTAACTTTTCTTGGTGGCTATTTTGACGTCATTTTGGCTTATCTATATGGTTGCCATAATTTAAGTTTTCTGTCAGATCAAACAGTTTCTTTAAGTTTTGTCCAGACTATGTGTCTGGCAAATTCTGCTATAATTTCTAATATGACAGTTATAACTAAGTTTTGACCCGTAACTTACAATGGGATCTTGTACATATAGAAAGTAAAAATTTATTATTTAATCTTCTCTGTCACAAATGTCTGGGTTTAGAATTGATTATATTCCATTAGCATTTAGACAGTCTGTCCAACCCCCGTTCTCCTTATCACTTGGTTTGTATATATACTATGCATTCCTTTAGCTCTGGGAAAGTGGTTAGTTTTACAGATAGAAATTTTGTGTCTTTTGTTAGCTTGAAAATAACAAAATGGAGTCTGCTCTGTTCAAAAGTGACTCAGCATATACACTTTTAATTTCTATCATAGCACAAGATGTCTGCCGATATAAATACCCTGACAACACACACACTGCTGAATACACACACACAGACTGTTAAATACACACAAAGACTAACAGACTGCTGAATACATACAACAGGCTGCTGAATACACACACACACACACACCGACTGCTGAATACACTGATACATACATATATACATACACAGGGCCGGACTGGGGATATGAAGCAGCCCTGGAAAAAAATCTATGCCAGCCCCATAAGTCATTGTGCTATGTAGGGTGATATATATATATATATATATATATATATATATATATATCTATAGACAATTGAAATAGTTGGCTGCACTCTCGGATTTCCTTAAAACTTTACTTTTGTTGAAATATTCAAGAGAAGATCAACGGTTCAGTTACTCTTGTGAACTTTCATCAGGATCATGATGAAAGTCCACAAGAAGGACTGAAACGTTGATGTGCAGCCAACTATTTCAATTGCCTTGATACTGGAGCCCTGGTGATGCACCCGGTCACACAACTTTGAAGACTGAGTGCAAGGTACAACAGCTATATATATATATATATATATTATTGATACATTTCTTCTTCTAATTCAAAATATTAGTTCTTTCAGGGTAATTAAATTAACAGTAAATACTCACACACAGACACAGACAATCTTACTGATGCACACAAATAGGCTCATTGACAGACAATCTCAATGACTCACACAGACAAGGTTACTGGCACACACACAAATTTAGTACAGACAAACTCTAATACACACACAAGCTTACTACAGACAAGCTCACTGTCACATACACACGCTCACTACAGACAAGCTCACTGATGCGCACGCATTCTCCCTACAGACAAGCCCATTGACACACACATGCTCCCTACAGAAGAGCTCACTAACACACAGATTCACTACAGACAAGCTCACTGAAACACACATGCTCACTACAGACAAGCTCACTGACACACATATGGTCACTACAGACAAGCTCACGATCATACATATGCTTACTACAGACAAGCTCACTGTACACACATGCTCACCACAGACAGGCTCCGACACACCCATGCTCCTTACAGACAAGCTCACTAACACGCACACACACATATGATCCCTACAGACAAGCTCACTGACACACATACAAGCTCACTCACTAGCAGACACACACACACAAACTCACCAGCAGGCGCACACACACAGAGGCTCCCTCACTAGCAGATGCTCGCACACGCACACACACACACAGAAGCTCGCTCGCTCACTCACTAGCAGATGCACACACACAAAGACATCCACACACACACACACAGGCAGACAGTCACTGACACTGAGGCAAACATTCACACATACAGAGACAGACAGCCACACCCACACACACACACACAGGCAAACAGCCACACACTCACACACAGGCAGACAGCCACACTGTCACACACACACACAGGCACACACAG
The DNA here is from genome assembly GCA_933207985.1 of Pelobates cultripes. NCBI lineage: Eukaryota > Metazoa > Chordata > Amphibia > Anura > Pelobatidae > Pelobates > Pelobates cultripes. Next base: position 105,669,712 of record OW240920.1, on the reverse strand, counting down.
GCAGACAGTCACACACACACACACACAGGCAGACAGTCACAGGCAGACGGTCACACACACACAGACAGTCACACACAGACACACTGACCTGCTTCTTACTTCCACATCTCTTGGAGCTCCTGGAGGCTGGTTGTTGGGGAAGCAGGGACTCCTTCCTGCTTCCTATGCAGCAGTTACCAGGGCCCCCACTGCACACTAAGCTCCGCCCTGCCTTACACAAGCTCTGCCCCGCCGCATGCTAGCTCCGCCCCCACCGCAATATTATTATTATAATTTTTTTTAATGATCCCGGCTGGCCATGTGTGAGCTGTGCCGGCCGCCTGGCTCCCCCTGCTCCCATAGTGTCCTGTGCGCCGTACAGCTCACACATAGCTGGCCGGGTTTACAGGAGCCTGATCACTGATTAGGGCTGTCAGCCCAGCCCCAGGTACCGCGGCCCACCGGGAAATTTCCCGGTATCCCGGTGGGCCAGTCTGGCCCTGTACATACATACATATACACAGACTGATATATACATATATTGCGTTCTACGAAGAAGTAAGTAGAAGTATAGATCAGGGTGTTGCAGTGGATGTGATCTATTTTGATTTTGCCAAGGCATTTGATATAGTTCCACACAATAGATTCAAACTCAAGGAAATCGGTCTAGACTAAAATGCTTGTTCTTGGGTAGAACATTAGCTTAAAAATCGAGTACAAAGAGTTGTCATTAATGGTAAATTTTCAAGTTGGACAGAGGTTTGCCTCTTTATAAATCACTGGTAAGACCACATCTTGAATATGCTGTGCAATTTTGGGCACCTGTTCTAAAGAAGGATGTTATGGCACTTGACAAAGTGCAGAGGCGGGCTACAAAATTTATAAAAGTAATGGAACATATCCGCTATGAAGAAAGGTTAACAAATTTAAACCTCTTTAGTTTAGAAAAACGTTCCTGAGAAGGGATATCATAACATTATACAAATATATTCAGGGCTAATAGAAACCATTGTGTGGAAATCTTTTAACAAACCAGACTTTACATAGGACACAAGGTCATGCGTTTAGATTGGAAGAAAGAAGATTTCGTCTATAGCAAAGGAAAGGTTTTTTTTTATTGTAAGAACAATAAGGATGTGGAATTCTCTGCCTGAAGAAGTGGTTTTATCAGAGTCCATGTAACAAAAACAGCCCAGTTAACCAGTATAATGGCTGCTTATATATATATAAATATATGTGAACTCAGACTATTTGTTGTTTTGCCTTCAGTAATCATTTATTTGGGCTCATGGACTTGTAAAAGACTGTTTCTGGCCCTTTAAGTACCTTGGAAAAATACCTGCAGTTTTGAATTGGCACTTCGGATGCAGCCGAAGTAGTCGAAGTGGCCACCATTCAAAAATCGAACACATGGCGGCATCCATTTTGATTAATTCGAACGCGGTCACCGGTGTGTGCCGGCAAATCTATGGAACTATTTTCGTCTACCCAATTGTACGAACACTGCTGACCTGTACCTTCTACTACCCTTCAACACTGCAGCTGGAGACTAAGTCCCGTTCGAAGATTCGAACGCATGTTCGAATGTGACTTAGTCATTTTTTCATGGTAAAATAGACCGACCGCACAGCCCAAATCTATGGAACTGTTTTGGGCAGGAAAATGTGCTTGAGGTCGGTCCAAAGGCACTTTTTACTATCTTTGGAACCCCTGAACGGATTTTCACGAATTTTGGATATGTTTCTCCGCAAGTTATACTGGTTATAAAAATATAAGTTGTATGCATGTACAATATAAAATCAAGAAGTTATGAAAATATATAAAAAAAAATAACTTTTCAGCTTGGAGATAATTGAGTAGATACAGTTAATTAACTCAATTATCTCCTAAGCAGAGGGAAGGAATTCTGGGTAAATGCTGGGTGTGCTCTATTGTCATCTTGTGTATGATTGGTTGCTGTAACTGTATTGTCGGTGCCCCACAAGGTCCAGTGGGTGGTGTCTAACCTGTAAAATCCTGCATAAAAGCAGCAATAAACGCTCAGTGGAGTCAATTCTTCTTCACTCTTCAAAACGTAGCTGTGTCTCGTTTTTTAAAGGGAATTTGCAGCTTAATCACTAGCTCTTTTCAGAGCTCTGCCTCTCTATTGCTCCAGTAATCCAGTAGATGGGACTTTACCTCTCCCGTACAGCCCAGCATCTTGCCCGGAGGAAGGACGTTGCCAACAGCAGATACCCCTCACTACCCTGGGTCCACACAGATGTTCAAACAGCAACTAGATGCATACTTGGAATTGTCTCTTGGAATTTAGATTGTCTCTAAAACAAGTTGTTGAGGAGCCAACTCGTAAAGAGGCCATACTAGATTTAGTGTTAACAAATGGAGATTTGGTATCAGATGTTACTGCAGGTGAAAGTTTAGGATCCAGTGATCATCAGTCAGTGTGGTTTAATATAAGAACAGTGACTGAGTCACACCACACAAAAACAAAAGTTTTAGACTTTAGAAAAACAGACTTTTCTAAAATTAGAATATGGGTAGAGGAGTCATTATCAGACTGGAGCAATTTAAATGGAGTCCAAGAAAAATGGGATTATTTAAAAGTTGCACTATTGAAGGCAACAGAAAATTGCATTAGGCTTGTCAGTAAAAGCAAAAAATTCAAGAAACCACTGTGGTACTCCGCAGATGTGGCCAAAATAGTTAAAAACAAAAAGTTAGCATTTAGGAATTATAAAAAAACCCAGAGTGAGGGAGACAAAATGATCTATAAGATTAGGCAGAAAGAGGCTAAGCAAGTTATAAGAGCTTCCAAATCACACACAGAAGAGAAAATAGCACAGTCAGTAAAAAAGGGGATAAAACATTTTTTAGATACATAAATGAGAAAAGAAAAGTAAAACAAGGATTAGTTAGATTAAAAACAAAAGAAGGAAGGTATATAGAAGAGGATAAAGGTCTAGCTGACTGCCTCAATGAATATTTTTGTTCTGTATTTACAGATGAAAATGAAGGAAAGGGACCTCAGTTGAGAAAAAGGATAAATGAGTCATTTATTACACGTGAGTTTACAGAGGAAGAGGTTCTATTTCAACTGTCAAAAGTAAAGACAAATAAGTCAATGGGACCTGATGGAATACACCCAAAGCTATTAAAAGAGCTTAGTGGTGTACTAGCAAAACCATTAACAGATTTATTTAAACAATCAGTGTTAACAGGAGTAGTCCCAGAAGATTGGAAGTTAGCGAATGTTGTGCCCATTTACAAGAAAGGTAATAGGGAGGAGTCGGGCAACTATAGGCCAGTAAGCCTTACTTCAGTAGTGGGGAAAGTGATGGAAACCATGTTAAAGGATAGGATTGATGAACATCTAAAACACATGGATTTCAAGATCAGAGACAACATGGGTTTACTTCAGGGAGATCATGCCAAACTAATCTTATTGATTTTTTTGATTGGGTAACTAAAATTATAGATCAGGGTGGTGCAGTAGACATTGCTTACCTAGATTTCAGTAAGGCTTTTGACACTGTTGCACATAGAAGGCTTATCAATAAACTGCAATCTTTAAGTTTGGATTCCAATATTGTTGAATGGGTAAGGCAGTGGCTGAGTGACAGGCAACAGAGGGTTGTAGTTAATGGAATATATTCGAAGCTTGGACTTGTCACCAGTGGGGTACCTCAGGGATCTGTACTTGGACCCATTCTCTTTAATATTTTTATTAGTGATATTGCAGAAGGTCTTGATGGTAAGGTATGTCTTTTTGCTGATGATACTAAGATATGTAACAGGGTTGATGTTCCAGGAGGGATAAGCCAAATGACAAATGATTTAGGTAAACTAGAAAAATGGTCAGAATTGTGGCAACTGACATTTAATGTGGATAAGTGCAAGATAATGCATCTTGGACGTAAAAACCCAAGGGCAGAGTACAGAATATTTGATAGAGTTCTAACCTCAACATATGAGGAAAGGGATTTAGGGGTGATTATTTCTGATGACTTAAAGGTAGGCAGACAATGTAATAGAGCAGCAGGAAATGCTAGCAGAATGCTTGGTTGTATAGGGAGAGGTATTAGCAGTAGAAAGAGGGAAGTGCTCATGCCATTGTACAGAACACTGGTGAGACCTCACTTGGAGTATTGTACACAGTACTGGAGACCGTATCTTCAGAAGGATATTGATACCTTAGAGAGGGTTCAGAGAAGGGCTACTAAACTGGTTCATGGATTGCGGGATAAAACTTACCAGGAAAGGTTAAAGGATCTTAACATGTATAGCTTGGAGGAAAGACGAGACAGGGGGGATATGATAGAAACATTTAAATATATAAAGGGAATCAACACAGTAAAGGAGGAGACTATATTTAAAAGAAGAAAAACTACCACAACAAGAGGACATAGTCTTAAATTAGAGGGACAAAGGTTTAAAAATAATATCAGGAAGTATTACTTTACTGAGAGGGTAGTGGATGCATGGAATAGCCTTCCAGCTGAAGTGGTAGAGGTTAACACAGTAAAGGAGTTTAAGCATGCGTGGGATAGGCATAAGGCTATCCTAACTATAAGATAAGGCTAGGGACTAATGAAAGTATTTAGAAAATTGGGCAGACTAGATGGGCCGAATGGTTCTTATCTGCCGTAACATTCTATGTTTCTATGTTTCTAAGTGAGCATTACCTAAGACTTAATGCTGGGAGTTAACTGGCTTAATGGGTACATGTATACACTGGTACATGTATACACTGACCGCCAGCAGGGGGTCTCCATACAGCTGAATACACACTCCTCTCCGGCGTCCCTGTGTCTGGGAAATAATTGAGGAAATACCCCCAAAAAAATTTCCAGGAATCCCTATAAGTCTTATATCTCCGGATAGCCTGGATCCAAGCACCCAATTTGTCAAAATAGCCCTTGGATCCATTTGGTAGAACAAAATCACCATCTGGGTAAAGTTTTCACCGACTGGCCACAAGGCTGGATCCCAAAACAGATCCAGAGTGAAAGGGACTGTGGCCGGTCTCTGTTCGGGAGTTCCTGTGTTCGTATGAATGAAGGGATTCTCTTGATAACAGGGAGCGAATGGTCTTTCAGTTTATGCGTACCAAGAGCGCTCTCCTAGTTCACTTTGAAAAGAAGTTCAGTTGTGTTTGTGCCTCTGGCCTGAGGAATTGTAAAAAATTGTGAGTGCTGACTTGCATTAAACAGACCTGTTCTACTCTTCATGTCCAATTTTAGTTCCTTGCACTCAACGCCTGAACACCACTGCCTGCTTTCGTGCGACAAGATGGCCGCCAACTCATTTCCCACTTGTTCATGGCCACCCAGCAGAACACTTGGGATAACTAGATGCGAACAGATGATTGTGGTGTCAAGAGGGGTCAACAGAGTTAACAAGCTCCAAGGTGAACTGAGTGTGAGGGGTGTAATATGGGAAAATCTGGACTTGGTTCAGTCACCGAACTGAAAAGGGAAAAACATATGAACAGAGTATTTTCAGTGACAGTGTGTTCTGTCACATATATCTCTTTGATATCCAAACTTTCTGCCTCACTAAATACATTAAATGAATGAATGTATTGTTGAATAAATGTAGGCTCAATAATTAGACTGCTTGAGAGGGATTTTGATAACCATACATGGAACACAATTATTACATTTTTTGAGTTGCTTGCCTGATCTCTGGGATTCTTAACCCAATATACTAAAGTAATGTTTCTGAGTTGTGTCTTCATCATAGGAAAATCCAGCATGAGTCACAAGAAATGTGAACTTGCAAAGGCAATTACCTTTCTCCTTCTGTACCAATATACAGCTATGGGTATGTTATGTTAAACATTATCAGGATTATTTACTAAACTGAAAGCTTAGCTGACTTTTTCCATTTTGGCGACTTTGACCATAATTTTAAATTCACTTTGGTTTCTCCCTTTAGTGGGTAACCCTCTAAGTAAAAAGTGCAAAATAAAATCCCAAAGTATAATCAGCATCCACGTAATTTGTACCAGATGAAAAATATATGCTAGCACTACAATCCAAACACAGGAATGTTTAACCGTAAGGTTGACTCTCCAGTACCATTCCTCCCTGTCCCCATCGACATCCAGTTTCTAAAAAATCATCTAACGGAAGCATGGACAGCTGACGGGCAGGGGAGATGATAATTGGCATAGAACAGTCAGTTGATGCTTTAAGTCAATCAGTAGTTCCCTTTCAGGATTACTAGTAGATCCAACACGCAGAATTATATCACACCTAAGACTAAAGTCGGACTTAACGTACCAGAGAATAGTTAGAATACTTGCCAAGGTCAGGGACACAGAAGGAGGCACAACGTTGAGGGAAAGCCAAAAGTCAAGGATACCAGAATACAGGGAAGTCAAAACGAAGCCAAAGTTAGTAACTAGAAATAAATGCTCAGGAACACACTCTCGGAAAACCTACTAAGGGAAACCATGACAGGGCACTGATCAAAATGGTAATTTGTGTTTAAATATGTAACGCACCCCGGGCATAAAAGGGGTTAAACCACCAATTAGAAAATCCAATCCGCCGAACAGGAAACCATATGAATGCTGTATATGGCCTAATAGGAAAAACCATACGAATAGGTTTACACTCCTAGCAGTCAAACTGGAACAGCATACAATAAATCCCCCCAAGAACGAGACAAAGCTGCGTGTTGAGGGTCAAGCAGTGAACAGACAGAGCTGTGGGTTTATTGTGCTTATGTACACATTCTTACACATTAGTACCACCCATAGGATTTTGGAACACAACCAATAAAAACATACAATACACTCAGACACTCCCACACAAAATCCTCCCCTCTGCCTGTGATACTAATGTAATGTAATTATATCAAGCAGAGAAATAAAATTTTTCCACAGTATTCATAAGTTGAAAAGTATGCATCATATTCACTGTATCGGCACCCTCAGCATAAAAGGGTTAAACCACCATTTAGGAGATCTTCCCCTTCCAGAGACACAGGCACAGCTACTGCAGAACACCAATCCGCCGAACAGGAAACCATACGAATGCTGTAAACAGCCGAATCGGGAAAACCATATGAATAGGTTTACACTCCTAGCAGTCAAACTGGAACAGCATACAGTAAATCCCCCCAAGAACGAGACAAAGCTCCATATTGAGGGTCAAGCAGTGAACAGTCAGAGCTGTGGGTTTATTTTGCTTATGTACACATTCTTACACATTAGTACCACCCATAGGGTTTTGGAACACAACCAATAAACACATACAATACACTCAGACACTCCCACACAAATTCCTCCCCTCTGCCTGTGATTCAATTACCTTACACAATGGGTAATGTAATTAGCACAAGCAGAGAAATACAATTTTTATCTCCAAGGACAGAGGCAAAACTCCATTGAACACATGGCAGCAAAAGACAATAAAACACATAAAAACATATAACTGTGCAGCCATTGCACAAAACAGGTACATTCAACATATCCCCAGATAGCTCAGATCTGAGCGCACATTATTACTGAATGGAGCTCAGAGCACACTTGAAAAATATGCATCACATTCACATAAAACTCACATTTTCAGAATCAGCATACTCCAAATACAAACATACGTCAAAATCATACAAATTGGTCCAGTGGTTCAAAAGATAGATCGTAGTCCTTTGTGACCACAGGAAGCATGGCTTTTTTTGCCAAAAAACAGTTCCACAGAGTCTTCTATCCTGGAGATAATTGTGAAGTAATCAAATTATCTCCAAAGACAGACGCAAAACTCCATTGAACACATGGCAGCAAAAAGACAGTAAAATACAATAAAATACACAAGGTTACATTTATGACATAAAATACAGACATGCAACATATGCCCAGATAGCTTAGGTCTGAGCGCACATTATTACTGAATGGCGCTCAGAGCACACACATACAGTTCAATTGCCATGGAGCCAAAGTCTTTCCCATAGTCTTTCATTATACGAATGGGCTCCATGGCATAGCTATCTGGGGTATCACCACTCAAACAGGGCAAGCACCAAATGACCCAGCTTTCATGTCTTTGCAGGGGAAAATCAAGCCATTTAACATGGGGCCACAATCCAAAGGCAACAGGCGAGCAACCAGGTTTCTCCAATGCAATGTGGCGAGATTGGTCTCGTCACTAAATAACCCTCCTAGAGTTTAATTGGCTTATATGTGACCTCTGACCCCAAAGTGTGCATGCACGTCCATGCTGCTACGCCGCGCGCAGGTAAGCGACATCTTTAATATGAGCAAGGGGTATTTATTTAATAGAATTGGAACAGCAGCTGCTGACGTCTCTGATAACGCCGCACACGCCGAGAACCGGGATGAAAGGAGATCGGGTCTTGATCTGCTGCGAGTAAGGTGAGTGTTTGATATTTCTGTCAGCGTGACCGCTGGTTTTCATTGCGGTCACTCCGACAGAAGCCCGTGCCACCGTGACAGTACCCCCCACTTCAAGACCACCCACCGGGTGGGCAGGACCAGGTTTGAGAAGGAATTTGAATGGTATAAAGAAAAGTGTACACAGAAGGAGAAGGAACATATAATAGCTCTAAAACACCTATATAGTGGAATCCCCTACACCACTAAATACACATAAACATACATACAAAATAATAGGCGTAGCTATAAATTCTTGAATAATCTGTAAAACACAAATACAATACAAAATAGCGTAGTATGTCTGTAACTGACAATAAAATAGAAATAAGAGATAATAAAACTCACAAGGCTGGAGTCATACCGTCATATGACTCAGAAAGTATGCGTCTCTGGACCATTGGGGGTTGTCCAGTAGTGATGTACCGTACGGTTCGCCGGCGAACGGTTCCTGGCGAACATATGCGCGGTTCGACCTGCCCCCTATTCGTCATCATTGAGTAAACTTTGACCCTGTACCTCACAGTCAGCAGACACATTCCAGCCAATTAGCAGCACACCCTCCCTAGCAGACCCTCCCACCTCCTGGAAGCATCCATTTTAGATTCATTCTCAAGCTGCATGCTTAGTAAGAGGAGGGAAAGTGTAGCTGCTGTTCATAAGATAGGGAAAAGCATAGCTAGGTTAGGGATAAGGGTATGCTTTTTTTTATTTTATTTTTCTATGTAATGTAAATGCACTTAGTTGTCTGCCACTGCTGCCAGCTTCTGTGTCAGGCTCACAGTGCATACTGTGCCCATTTCCCCAGTCAGTGCCACCAATTACATCTGGTGTCACAATAGCTTGGATTTAAAAACAAAAAACTTTTTTCACTGTTATAGATTGAATAGCAGTCAGTTGTCTGCCACTGCTGCCAGCTTCTGTGTCAGGCTCACAGTGCATACTGTGCCCATTTCCCCAGTCAGTGCCACCAATTACATCTGGTGTCACAATAGCTTGGATTTAAAAACAAAAAACTTTTTTTACTGTTATAGATTGAATAGCAGTCAGTGTCCTTAAAGCGGGTGTGTTACGCTAACAGTGGATACGTGACCAGTGCCACTCACTTAGATCTGGTGACACAATAGCTTGGATTTAAAAACAAAAAACTTTTTTCACTGTTATAGATTGAATAGCAG
>OW240920.1:105636416-105660057 GCA_933207985.1 Pelobates cultripes | reverse complement strand
GGTGACCATTACCACCACTTAGATCTGGTGACACAAAGCTTGTATTTAAAAACAAAAAACACTTTTTTCACTGTTATAGATTGAATAGCAGTCAGTGTCCTTAAAGCGGGTGTGTTACGCTAACAGTGGATACGGTGACCATTGCCACCACTTAGATCTGGTGACACAAAGCTTGTATTTAAAAAAAAACAACCACTTTTTTCACTGTTATATTGAATAGCAGTCAGTGTCCTTAAAGCGGGTGTGTTGCGCTAACAGTGGATAAGGTGACCATTGCCACCACTTAGATCTGGTGACACAAAGCTTGTATTTAAAAAAAAACAACCACTTTTTTCACTGTTATATATTGAATAGCAGTCAGTGTCCTTAAAGCGGGTGTGTTACGCTAACAGTGGATACGGTGACCAGTGCCACCACTTAGATCTGTTGACACAAAGCTTGTATTTAATAACAAAAAAACACTTTTTTCACTGTTATAGATTGAATAGCAGTCAGTGTCCTTAAAGCGGGTGTGTTACGCTAACAGTGGATACGGTGACCATTGCCACCACTTAGATCTGGTGACGCAAAGCTTGTATTTAAAAAAAAACAACCACTTTTTTCACTGTTATATATTGAATAGCAGTCAGTGTCCTTAAAGCGGGTGTGTTACGCTAACAGTGGATACGGTGACCATTGCCACCACTTAGATCTGGTGACACAAAGCTTGGATTTAAAAAAACAAAACACTTTTTTCACTGTTATATATTGAATAGCGGTCAGTGTCCTTAAAGTGGGTGTGTTACGCTGACAGTGGATACGGTGACCATTGCCACCACTTAGATCTGGTGACACAAAGCTTGTATTTAAAAAAAAACAACCACTTTTTTCACTGTTATATATTGAATAGCAGTCAGTGTCCTTAAAGCGGGTGTGTTACGCTAACAGTGGATACGGTGACCATTGCAACCACTTAGATCTGGTGACACAAAGCTTGTATTTAAAAAAAAAACAACCACTTTTTTCACTGTTATAGATTGAATAGCAGTCAGTGTCCTTAAAGCGGGTGTGTTACGCTAACAGTGGATACGGTGACCATTGCCACCACTTAGATCTGGTGACACAAAGCTTGTATTTAAAAAAAAGCAACCACTTTTTTCACTGTTATATATTGAATAGCAGTCAGTGTCCTTAAAGCGGGTGTGTTACGCTAACAGTGGATACGGTGACCATTGCCACCACTTAGATCTGGTGACACAAAGCTTGTATTTAAAAAAAAACAAAACACTTTTTTCACTGTTATATGTTGAATAGCAGTCAGTGTCCTTAAAGCGGGTGTGTTACGCTAACAGTGGATACGGTGACCAGTGCCACCACTTAGATCTGGTGACGCAAAGCTTGTATTTAAAAAAAACAAAACACTTTTTTCACTGTTATATATTGAAATGTAGTCAGTGTCCTTAAAGCGGGTGTGTTACGCTAACAGTGGATACGGTGACCATTGCCACCACTTAGATCTGGTGACACAAAGCTTGGATTTAAAAAAACAAAATACTTTTTTCACTGTTATAGATTGATTAGCAGTTAGTTATCTTCAAGTGGGTGTCAGGCCTACAGCCTGTGCTCTGCACAACTGTGCCAGTGCACATTGCCACTCATATCTGGTCTCACAGTAGCTTGCACGCATAGTACCACTAATCCCAACAAAAATGACAGGCAGAGGCAGGCCACCCCGCAGGGGCCATCGTGGTCGTGGTGCTGTGATTCCCTTTGGCCCTAGAATAATGCCCAGTTTTCAGAGGCCACGTATCCTGAACTTGAAAAGTTCTGAGGACATAGTTGACTGGCTAACACAGGACACCCAATCTTCTACAGCCTCCGCTCAGAACCTTGACGCACCATCCACCTCAAGCTTAGCTTCAGGCACCTCTCAAGATACCACTCACCCGCCTGCCGCCACCACCAAAACTAGCACCACAGCCGCTTCAGTTGGTATGTCAGAGGAGTTATTTACACATCAGTTGGAAGAAATGAGTGATGTGCAACCATTATTGCCAGAGGATGTAGATAACAGGGATATGTCTCAGTCAGGCAGCATTACACACATGGACATACGGTGTGATGATGATGTTGTACCCGCTACTGCTTCTTTTGCTGAGTTGTCAGATACAAGTGAAGCGGGTGATGATGATGATGCGTCCATGTATGTCACGTGGGTGCCCGCTAGAAGAGAAGAAGAACAGGGGGAAAGTTCAGATGGGGAGACAGAGAGGAGGATACGAGTTGGAAGCAGGGGGAGGTCGTCGCAAGGAGCTAGTGGCACAGACAGACAGCATGCATCACACCTGGTCAGCCCGACAGCACGCCAATCAACGCGACATGCTGTGTCCACCACCAGAATGCCGCCATTGCAGAGCTCAGCAGTGTGTGGAATTTTTTTTGTGTGTCTGCCTCTGACAACAGCTTATGCCATTTGCAACCCTGTGCCAAAAGAAACTGAGTCGTGGGAAGTCCAACACCTACCTAGGTACAACTGCTTCTATGTGAGGCACATGATCTCACATCACAAACGCCTCTATGGGATCAACACACATGAGTACAAGCAGCTCGCCTACCTAAATTTCAGCCTCCTCCTGGTCCACAGCATCTTCAGCCACGTCAACCACTGCTGTCCTCCTTGTCCCCTCTCAACCATCCGCCACTCCGCCTCCCGCCTTGAGCGGTTCACGCTCATCTTCCCACAGTCATGTGTCTGTCAAGGACATGTTTGAGCGTAAGAAGACAATGTCAGAAAGTCACCCCCTTGCCCAGCGTCTGACTGCTGGCTTGTCCGAACTATTAGCCCGCCAGTTTTTACCATACAAGCTGGTGGAGTCTGAGGCGTTCAAAAAATTTGTAGCTATTGGGACACCGCAGTGGAAGGTACCCAGCCGAAATTACTTTTCGCAAAAGGCAATCCCCAACCTGTACTCAATTGTGCAAAAGGAAGTAATAGCATCTCTGGCGCACAGTGTTGGGGCAAGGGTCCATCTGACCACTGATACCTGATCTGCAAAGCATGGTCAGGGCAGGTATATCACCTACACTGCGCATTGGGTAAACCTGCTGACTGCTGCCAAGCATGGAATGCATGGCTCTGCAGAGGAGTTGGTGACACCGCCACGACCTGCAGGCAGTCCTGCTGCCACCTCCTCTACTCCTCCTACTCCATCCTCTTCCATAACCTCCTCGGCTGAGTCCTCTTCTGCTGCTGCGTCTTGCTCCACATCAACGGATAGGGACGTAACAGTGATTAAACTGATAACAATAGTACTAAACACACCACTCCTATCTGGTGGCACATTAGATTGGATTTAAAACAAAACTTTTTTCACTGTTATAGATTGAATAAAGCGTTATCTTCAAGCAGGTGTGTCAGCCCTACAGCTGTACTCTGCCAGTACGCTTTCGCCGCCTCCCACCTCCTACCCATCTTCTTCCATAACCTTCCTCGCTTAGTCCTTCTTTCTGTTGCCAAGGCTCTTGCTCCACATCAACGGATAGGGGACGAACAGTGATTAAACTGATAACAATAGTACTAAACACACCACTCCTATCTGGTGGCACATTAGATTGCACGCGCAGTGCCCCAAATTTGTTGTGATCTGTGAGTAAGGTAAACGGTTGTCCATACAAGTAGGTTGCAGTTTTTTGAGGGCCCACACCACCGCTATGCACTCCTTTTCAATGGCAGTGAATATACTTCGCTGTGCAAAAGTTTACGGTTTAGATAAGCCCCGGGTTGCTAGCCACCATCTGCTCCGACTTGGCTCAATACTGCTCCCAATCCAAGCATAGAAGCGTCTGTATGGACGAGAAAGTGTTTAGTTGGATCAGGAGAAGAAAGTACAGGTGATTTAATGAGCGCCGTCTTGAGCTGTTGGAAGGCCTGTTCACACTCTGGGGCCCATACTACTATCTTGGGGAGGTTTTTACACGTTTCTATATAGCACTTACTGGGCTTTAGGGTCAGTCCGGACTCCCTAATCCGGTCTATTACGGCTCCTATGTGGGTCAGGTGTTCGGGCCAGGAGCTGCTAAAAATGTCTATACCATCCAAGTAGGTGTGTATCAGTGTGTATCAGGGATCCTTAGGACAGATGTCAATCCATATCTGCCAAGTGACCCTATGTAGGGTCCCTATTCTGATCTGTGTCAGTGTGTATCAGGGGCTCTGAGGACAGGTGTCAATCCATATCTGCCAAGTGACCCTATGTAGGAGGAACAGTCTCTATTCTGCTCTGTGTCAGTGTGTATCAGGGGCTCTGAGGACAGGTGTCAATCCATATCTGCCAAGTCACCCTATGTAGGAGGAACAGTCTCTATTCTGCTCTGTGTCAGTGTGTATCATGGTCTCTGAGGACAGGTGTCAATCCATATCTGCCAAGTGACCCTATGTAGGAGGAACAGTCTCTATTCTGCTCTTTGTCAAAGTGTATCAGGGGCTCTGAGGACGGTGTCAATCCATATCTGCCAAGTGACCCTATGTAGGAGGAACAGTCTCTATTCTGCTCTGTGTCAGTGTGTATCAGGGGCTCTGAGGACAGGTGTCAATCCATATCTGCCATGTGACCCTATGTAGGAGAGACAGTCCCTATTCTGCTCTGTGTCAGTGTGTATCAGGGATCCCTAGGACAGGTGTCATCCATATCTGCCAAGTGACCCTATGTAAAAAAGGCCTGATGAGATGAGCTGCCTTGGGCTAAAAATGGTCCACACGCTGCTGTATTTTAGCTCTGAATGCCTGTTGACTTGCGTGACCTATCCGCCACCAACTAGGGTTCAAGCCGCCAGTGTGTACTTTATAAATGGCTTTATAAAGCAGTGTGTACTTTATAAATGGCTCCACCTGCCACCCGTACAGCAACACAGTCTCCAGTTAGGAGGACCAACCAAGCATCTTCCATCTGCCTGTTACAGAAATTACTGCCGTGTACACGACCACTGATAGGAGACGCGGAAGGTATTAAACTGATCAGAACAATACTAAACACACCACTCCTATCTGGTGGCACATTAGCTTGACCGCCAAGAGTGCCCCTAAATTTGCAGTAAGAGGACCACTCGCCTCTCCATCCCCTGTTAAGCAAAAATCGACGCCGTACACGCCCACTGGATAGGAGACGCGAAGGTATTAAACTGATAAAAATAGTACTAAACACACCACCCTATCTGGTGTCACATTAGCTTGACCGCCAAGAGGCCCCAAATTTGCAGTGCAAGAGGACCGACCGCTCTTCTTCCATCTCCCTGTTACAAAATCAATGCTGTGTACACGTCCACTGATAGGAGACGCGGAAGGTATTAAACTGATAAAAATAGTACTAAGCACACCACTCCTATCTGGTGTCACATTAGCTTGACCGCGCAGTGCCCCAAATTTGCAGTAAAAGGACCGACCAAGCCTCTTCTTCCATCTCCCTGTTACAAAAATCAAAGCCGTGTACACGTCCACTGATAGGAGACGCGGAAGGTATTAAACTGATCAGAACAATACTAAACACACCACTCCTTTTTTGGTGAGGCTTTACAGGACAGAGTGCTTCTCCACGGGACATGTTAACTCACGGGCAGCTGGCTCATCAAGGAACCACAGCAGCTTTCCATGTACAGGTAAGACACGTGCAGCCGGTAAGGGTTCAGGCTCTTCTTCCTGGAGGATACGCTGCAAGCCTGTTGAACGAGGTGACCTTGCTCGGGTCCCAGGTGTACGGTTCCTAAAATGGCTGCCATATACACGTCCACTGATAGGAGACGCGGAAGGTATTAAACTGATCAGAACAATACTAAACACACCACAAATAAGGTTTCTCTCCTGTATGGCTCCTCAAATGATGCTTAAGATTAGAAGCGGCTGAAAAGCATTTCTCACACTCAGAACAAAAAAATATTTTTTTAACATTCTCTCCACTTTGAACGAAATGACGTTTGGGAAGAGATTAACATAATTAAACACAGGCAGTAAAAATACAGTTTTTAGCCATACCCTGTAACTTTAAAACTACACATCCCATCTTCATAATTACATATTTGGAATCAGCACACTTAAAACATAAACATAACCAAAAATCAGCCAAATACATCCAGGGGTTAAATAGTTAGCTGGAGGTCCCTTTATGACCGACCGCAAGCACATTTTCCTGCCCAAAACAGTTCCATAGATTTGGGCTGTGAGGTCAGTCTATTTCAGGCTGAAAAAACGACTAAGTCCCATCGCCGAATGGGACTTAGTCTCTGCAGCTGAAATAATTTCCCATTTACTGAACCAAGTGGGAAATAGCAAGGCAGGCACAAAGGGTTTGCACCAGGTCTGGGGACACAGGGGACACCGTCTTAAAGGGGCCGTGTCCCCAACAAGTCTGGGGACACGGCCTTAAAGGGGCAGTGTCCCAATCTTCCTGATGTCCCAAAAAAGGTGTTTAAAGGGCCAGCACCAGTCACATAAAGAGTCCATAAGCCCCAATATGCCCACCGACAGTCTTAAAGGGCCATACACACCAAATAAAAGTGCATACATTTTCACAATCTCCCAGGGGCCATAGTCATGCGGGAGGAGGCTGGCAAATAGGCTTCTCCACAACCCAGGGAAGCAGGGCAATTTGCCATTTAAAGGGCCCGTTACAAATAGCAGTTTGTAACAAGGTGTCAATCCATATCTGCCAAGTGACCCGATGTAGGGGGACCAGTCCCTATTCTGCTCTGTGTCAGTGTGTATCAGGGAACCTTAGGACAGGTGTCAATCCATATCTGCCAAGTGACCCTATGTAGGGGGAACAGTCCCTATTCTGCTCTGTGTCAGTGTGTATCAGGGATCCTTAGGACAGGTGTCAATCCATATCTGCCAAGTGACCCTATGTAGGGGGACCAGTCTCTATTCTGCTCTGTGTCCGTGTGCATCAGGGGCTCTGAGGACAGGTGTCAATCCATATGTCAAGGTGTCAATATGTCATATGTCAGGTGTCAATCCATATTGATTGTGATTTAGGAATGTTAGGTGATTTCTGCCCTTTATGGATTAAAACCAGACTCTGTATCAACTGTGTAATTTTCCATGGGAGTTTTGCCATGGATCCCCCTCCGGCATGCCACAGTCCAGGTGTTAGTCCCCTTGAAACAACTTTTCCATCCCTATTGTGGCCAGAAAGAGTCCCTGTGTGTTTTAAAATTCACCTCCCCATTGAAGTCAATGGCGTTTCGGGCGGTTCGCCGGTTTGCGAACATTTGCGGAAGTTCGCGTTCGCCGTTCGCGAACCGAAAATTTCGGGTTCGCGACATCACTATTGTCCAGACCCTTCTATTATCGGCTTCCTGGTCTTCCCCTTTTTTTGTGTTCCTTAATTGGTCCCCCAAAAAATATTTGATAAGCAGGTAGTTCTTCAGTAGTAGTATATATTTATTAAAAAATAGTAAATAAATGTTCAAATGTCCAAAACGCATTTCACCTGTTTAACAGGCTTCCTCAGTTGGCTGTAATCTTCTTTCCCTCCTTTCTGTCCTTTTTATAAACTTGATTTGCCGTTTTTTTCGTCTTCTTTCATCACTTCCGGGTTTTTCGCGTCTGGAACGCAACGTGCGTTCCACCCCGGCAACTACTACGTGCGTTCCATTTAGATGTTAACCAGAAGTTCGAACAGCGGCTGGAACGCACGTGCGTCCCCTTTCTAGGTGACCCGGAAGTAGTTGCCGGGGTGGAACGCACGTTGCGTTCCAGACGCGAAAAACCCGGAAGTGATGAAAGAAGACGAAAAAACCGGCAAATCAAGTTTATAAAAAGGACAGAAAGGAGGGAAAGAAGATTACAGCCAACTGAGGAAGCCTGTTAAACAGGTGAAACGCGTTTTGGACATTTGAACATTTATTGGACACTTTGCATTTACAATTGTATATGCAGCATATTGTATTCCTATATTCAGTACCTGATATATGGATATTTTATAATTTTTATATTTACTATTTTTTAATAAATATATACTACTACTGAAGAACTACCTGCTTATCAAATATTTTTTGGGGGACCAATTAAGGAACACAAAAAAAGGGGAAGACCAGGAAGCCGATAATAGAAGGGTCTGGACAACCCCCAATGGTCCAGAGACGCATACTTTCTGAGTCATATGACGGTATGACTCCAGCCTTGTGAGTTTTATTATCTCTTATTTCTATTTTATTGTCAGTTACAGACATACTACGCTATTTTGTATTGTATTTGTGTTTTACAGATTATTCAAGAATTTACAGCTCCGCCTATTATTTTGTATGTATGTTTGAGAAGGAATTTGGCCTGAAAAGTACGAATCTTGCGGCCAGCATGTATGTCGGAAGCCGAGACCCAAGAACTATCGGCAGGCCCATACCCCCTCCAATCCACTAAATACTGTAAGAAACCTGGAATCAATTATCAAAGAGATTTCAAACTCCTCCTGTCCAGAAATGACCAAAGGAGGAGGGGGACAACAGGGACAGATACCTACTGCAAATAAGTGGTTTGAGTAAGGAGACATGAAATGTATTGGGAATATGCAAGGAGGCTGGAAGGGTAAGAGAATAAGAAACAGGGTTAATAATCTGAATAACACGAAATGGACCAAGAAATCTGGGGGCAAACTTCATGCTAGGAACATGCTAGGCACCTGACATAGGTGCACACACTGTGCACCGAAACGTGCGTCGGGCGACCTTTTCACTTCACAGGGCACACATTATCACGTTGGTGTATCATAGCATGCACACTTAAAGCATGGAATGTTTTAATTAGCACATAACTTTCTTACTCTTTTTCAAACTCTGACTGTCTAGCAAGTTTAACAGGGATAGAGGCTTTTTCTTATATCTATGCTGCATTACCTTGCAGTGTAATATGTGACGGACCGCCTGCCACCCCGACTGGGTGCCTCCGTCTAACAATACTCCTAGTGATCGCCAAGGACCATCAGCCCCGCACTCGACACCATTACCACCGGAAACCCCACAAACCGCTGCAGCTTGGTTGGGTTTTTGCCGTCCTCCACCCACCCCGGACCAAAAACCAGGATCCAGCTTCCAGTGGGTGAACCTCTCCTTAGTCCAGAGAGCGAAACAGGAACAGGAACAGCTCTTACAAGCGCTAGTGATTATACTCTGGGGAGTATAGTGATTATAGCAATCCCCAGAGTGAAGTTCTCCAATCCCCCAAACATGAGCCAAGACTACATGAAGAGTAGAACAGGTCTGTTTAATGCAAGTCAGCACTCACAATTTTTTACAATTCCTCAGGCCAGAGGCACACCCCCTGGACCTGATGGAACACGGGCACACAAAGGACACAAACCAATCAAAACAATACAACAATGTCCGACACTCCCACTTATAGCACACAAGCCTGGGATATAATTAAAGCAGCAAATACAATAATCTAATTATTCACAGGCAGAAAAAAACACACATTTTCCCCAAAGTCCAGAAAACACCCCAAAACACAACATATCCCCATAAATAATACAGCCCTGATCTGGGTGAGCAGCATATCCAAAAATCACCTAGATCAGTTCAGGGGTTCAGGAATTTCCTGGAAGTCTTATTTTTGCCCCACTGTGCACATAGTCCCATGCCCAAAACAGTTCCAGAGAATTTGGCTGTGCGGCCGGTCTATTTCCAATACTAAATTCAGTTCAAATAGACAAACGGAAACTGTTTGTGCAAACAGTCAATGTTAAAGTGTCGTTTGAATTGTCAAACGGCATTCGACTCCAGTCGAAGAGTTGAAGTCCAGAGACGGTAATGTTTCAGCGGTGTTCGTGCTGCCGCATGTCCGATTTGAGTTCCATGAACTCGACGACAAAACACAGCTGAACTCGTTCGATTGAATTAAAATGGCCACTGCCACGTGTTCAAATGTCAAATGGCAGCCACTTCGACACTTTGGCTGTATCCGAAGTGCCACTTCAAAATTGTAAAACTGTTCCAATATAATTTAAAGGGGCATAAACAGTGTTTTAAACCACAATATGCCCAAATAGTGCTTTTAAAGGGCCATACATCACAGGGGCCATAGTCACAGGGCAAGAGGCTTGCAAACAGGCTTCTCCAAATCCCATTGATGAAGGTGCTTTTGTCACACCTCTTCCCTCCCAGGGGAAGACTAACCAGGTACCTGACCTCCTGTCGGTCAGTACCTGAATTAGTCGAGCAGCCCACCCACAACCAAGTACTGCACCTGTAGTTCTCGGGTGTCCAGCTTTGTCCTGTCTGACCTAGGCTGCAGAGGGCACATCCACCGCCCCTGATCTCCCTTGTGCTCCCAGGCATGGAACTGTAGTGACGTGGTGGGCAGAAGCCAACTGCGCTCTGCCCTGGTGCCAGCGATTCTGCTGCTGAGGCCTGCAGGTATTCAGGTCCTGAACCAAGGAGCTGTTGTAGTGGAGAGGAGGGATCGCATATCTCCTCCTCCTGGCACTTCTGTAGTGTGGGTTGGGGATCTGGACCAACCGTCCAGCATCCCTGTAGAGTTGGTGCAGAGACCACAGTCCCATCTGCACCCTCGGGGACAGGAGGTTGTCTCCTCTGCCTGTAGGGTAAGTGGCTGCTGGAGAGAGAGAGAGGGATATGCTCCTCTCCCTGTAGGGTAAGCGGCTGCTGGAGAGAGAGAGGGATTTGCTCCTCTCCCTGTAACACCCACTGCCATTGGGGAGGGAGACCGGTTGCCTTCTCTCCCTGTGAAATGCACTGCCACTGGGGAGAGAGACTGGTTGTCTCCTCTCCCTGGTAGGTAAGCTGCTGCTGGGGAGTAGGACCGACTGTCCCCCCTCCCTGTAACTCACCCTGCCGCTGGGGAGAGAGACCAATTGTCTCCTCTCCATGTGAGATGCTCTGGCACTGTGGAGAGAGACCAGTTGTCTCCTCTCCCTGTGAGGTGCACTGCCGATGGGGAGAGAGACTGGTAGTACTGGGTCTCCACTCCCAGTGATGCTTGCTGCTGCTGAGATGAGGGGCCAACAGTCTCCTCTCTCTGTGACTCGGGCTGCCACTGGGGAGAGAGACCGACCGTCTCCTCTCCCTGTAGGATGCACTGTCGCTGGGGAAAGAGACAGATTTGTCTCCTCTCCCTGTAATGCTGCTTGGTGCTGGGTAGGGGCAGCGACCATCTCCACTCCCATTGATGCTTGCTGCTGCTGAGATGAGGGACCGACATTCTCCTCTCTCTGTGTGACATGGGCTGCTGCTAGGGGGAGAGACCAGTTGACCCTTCTCCCTTTATAACACACTGCCGCTGGGGATCTGGGCCGGATGCCCAACATTCCTGTAGGGCCGGTAGAGAGACCTCCCCCCCATCTCCACCTGATGACTGTGGGTCCTCCCAGGACCAGTCTATGAGGTACCCTACCTCTACAGCTGGTAGGGGAGCAGGGGGTACCTCAGCCGGGTCTTGCCAGTTGCAGTGCCGTAGGTCTGGTATCCATCTGTCCTGCAGGTTATGCTGAGATTGGATCGAGTGGAACAGATGTCAGTAGTCCTGCTCCAGCTCCCACTCCCTTTGGACCAGGAATGTCAGATCTTCTCTCACCCCCCTTTCGGGAGGCCATTCGTGCAGGTCCCCCCTGTGGTCATTAATGTCCCAGAATCTGGACTTTCCCGTGCTCCCAAAATCTGTTTCTTCAAAAGCCTCCCATAACAGACCAGGGCCATTGTAATCCTCACCCTCGGGTCTGCCGTACTCATCCATCCAGGGAGCCTGCCGAACTGTGTCCCACCATAGTGCCTGGTATGCGTCATCTAGCCAGGTCTCCTGCCATACCAGGGTCTTAAGCTCTGACACCCACACCTTCAGGGGCTGCTCTCCCAGTAGAGGCATTCGCAGTTCCAATCACATTTGCAACCTCTGCTCTTCACTGGGGAGACTCTTGCCCTGCCGGCGCTGCATGTCCTCCAGGGCCTCGAGCCGTATGCCTTTCCGGACTGCATCCCTGTAATCCGGGTGTAGCGGATGGCATTGGAGTGTCCTCAAGGGTTATGTTAAAAGTGCAATTTGTGTAAAATTGTATGTAGCATTCGTATGTTTGTTCATAGTTTTCATCCGTATTCCATACGAATGAAAACTACCAAACAACAAGACCACGCAGGAATAAGTGTGCCTCCAATTACCCTTCGCAACAATGTTGCAAACGGGTAATTGATGATTCGTGTAATGTGTGTTTTATCCTCTGGGTGGCCGCCATTCGGGAAACGAACACATGGCGCCGGCCATTTTAAAACTCCCACACAGTGGTGTTTTGCCGCCAAGTGTCTGGAACCCAAATCGGACACTCGGCTACGCAAACACCGCCGAGACCTCCACACTACCGGTAAATTTGTGTAGAAACTACTGAACGGCTACCCGTTTGGAAGACAGAAACACACGAACAAGGGGATTCATTCAAATCCTCTCCAGTCTCCATAGCCCAAGTCATTCATGCAGTTTATTCCCTTTTTCTGTGACCGACTGCAAGGCCAAAATGCATGGAACCAATTTCGGCTGTTACCTCCAGTGCGGTCAGTCTTTTTACTACTTCCACAAATCTCCCGAACCCCTGGTCTGATCTGGGTGATTTTTGGATATGTTCTTCACCCAGATCAGGGCTACCAGGGGATGTAATATTTAAAGGGGTACCCCTATGTTTAGGGGTACATACAGAAACCCAGGGAATTTGTGTCCTGCATAATGGGATTATGAGTCAGGCTAAGGGGAGGGAATGTGTGGGCGGCAACTCATGTATGATTGGCTACTGTAATAATTATTGTAAATCCCTCCCTTGCATGGGAGAATGCTTTAAAAGAAGGTAAAGTGATTAAAAGTTCGTGTTACGGTACCTTCAGCATGAAATGTACAAACCGCCGTTTAGTGAATGCTCCCCGTTTGCAATAATGTTGTCTGTAAGCGAACTGCCAGCCAGGGAACACTCCAAACTCCCGAACGGTATCCATATGGCTCCTTCCCTTCACGAGCCACAAGCTCACGAACTGCCAATATCAGCCGAACACCAATATCTTCCAAGTGGCAAATAATTCCAAATAGCAGTCTCTAGTCGCCGGTAATAAAATCCCCCCAATAACGAGACCAAGCTCCGCATTGAGGGTAAAACACGAAATGAGTTTACTGTGGGCTACCTGCCCGTATTTATGCAGGTCTCCCACTTGGTGGACACTCCCCTAGGGGACCAAATGGGAGAATGTAATAGCAGATGGACATGGGGACATTTCAGACATACAATCACACAATATTCCCAGCATACATCACAGTGTCCTCCCCTCTGCCCGGGAGATAATTGAGAAGTAATTCAATTATCTCCCAGAGCAGAGGCAAATCGCCATTTTAAATACAAGTCACAAAACACATAAAAATATATAACTTTATAACTGCCGAACATTTTTCATTCGTGTAACACATCCTCAGATATCCTGGATCTGAGTGCATATTATTGGCGAATAGTGCTCAGATCCCATACGCATAGTTCAATCGTCATGGAGTCAAAGTCTATACAGTTCTTCGGTACGCGATTGACTCCATGGGAAGGCTATCTGGGGTAAGTCCATTCGTGCCTTTATATCTCCCGAACGGCTGGTGTTCGCATACTTTTGTCAATTGGAGCGGCATCAGCGGCATCAGCGGTGTCCGGTTGAAAAAGTGTCCGTTTTCAGTTCCATGAATTTAGTACCGAACACCGCTGGTCTTTCGCATGGTTTAAAATGACCGCCGCCTCGTGGTCGACATACGAACGATGACCACCCTGTATTCGGTTTTAATTGACAAGTGTCTGTGGTTAACAGCAACGTTCTAATTGGGATCAATAGGTTAACCAGCAGCACACTTCTCTTCTGGGTGGCCGTCCGTTCGACAGTTTTGTTTGGTAAAAAGTAAATTCACCTAAATCCATGCATACGAATGGGTGAGTTCGTTATTTTATTACCGGCGACTAGAGACTGCTATTTGGAATTATCGGCCGCTTGGGAGATACCGGCGTTTGGCTTATATTGGCAGTTCGTAAGCTTGCGGCTCGTGGAGGGAAGAGACCGTACGGATACCGTTTGGGAGTTTGGAGTGTTCCCTTGCTGGCGGTTCGCATGGTTGTAGTTAATGGAATATATTCGAAGCTTGGACTTGTCACCAGTGGGGTACCTCAGGGATCTGTACTTGGACTCATTCTCTTTAATATTTTTATTAGTGATATTGCAGAAGGTCTTGATGGTAAGGTATGTCTTTTTGCTGATGATACTAAGATATGTAACAGGGTTGATGTTCCAGGAGGGATAAGCCAAATGACAAATGATTTAGGTAAACTAGAAAAATGGTCAGAATTGTGGCAACTGACATTTAATGTGGATAAGTGCAAGATAATGCATCTTGGACGTAAAAACCCAAGGGCAGAGTACAGAATATTTGATAGAGTCCTAACCTCAACATATGAGGAAAGGGATTTAGGGGTGATTATTTCTGATGACTTAAAGGTAGGCAGACAATGTAATAGAGCAGCAGGAAATGCTAGCAGAATGCTTGGTTGTATAGGGAGAGGTATTAGCAGTAGAAAGAGGGAAGTGCTCATGCCATTGTACAGAACACTGGTGAGACCTCACTTGGAGTATTGTACACAGTACTGGAGACCGTATCTTCAGAAGGATATTGATACCTTAGAGAGGGTTCAGAGAAGGGCTACTAAACTGGTTCATGGATTGCGGGATAAAACTTACCAGGAAAGGTTAAAGGATCTTAACATGTATAGCTTGGAGGAAAGACGAGACAGGGGGGATATGATAGAAACATTTAAATATATAAAGGGAATCAACACAGTAAAGGAGGAGACTATATTTAAAAGAAGAAAAACTACCACAACAAGAGGACATAGTCTTAAATTAGAGGGACAAAGGTTTAAAAATAATATCAGGAAGTTTTACTTTACTGAGAGGGTAGTGGATGCATGGAATAGCCTTCCAGCTGAAGTGGTAGAGGTTAACACAGTAAAGGAGTTTAAGCATGCGTGGGATAGGCATAAGGCTATCCTAACTATAAGATAAGACTAGGGACTAATGAAATTATTTAGAAAATTGGGCAGACTAGATGGGCCAAATGGTTCTTATCTGCCGTCACATTCTATGTTTCTATGTTTCTATGTTTCTATTGAATACACTTACAGCCTACATTATTGCGAACGGGGAGCATTCACTAAACGGCGGTTTGTACATTTCATGCTGAAGGTACTGTAACAACCTCCTAGAAGCAAGAGGTATTGCAGCAAGCAACAAAACAAAAGCAACTCTCATTGCAGAGGTCATAGCAGAATACCGAACCGATGTCAGTGCAACCCCTGAACAGCGAAATTCAGCAGATGGATTTGAACAAGAGGAATTTCAAAGGCAGCTACAATTTAGGCTGGCCTCCTATGGAGAAAATCCAACGGCTGACATTATCTCCAGGACTATGACTGAAGTGCAGGAATTTATAATACGCCAAAGACCACCACAGACTACAGAGAGGAACACAGCAACCACTACCAACACAGAAGGTAAGACAAACATACCTTACCAAGCTTTTAAAACGTATGTGGAGGCAGAGGAGGACATAGACGCATTCCTCTAAGATTTTGAGAGACCATGTGCACTGCATAAGATTAGTCCAGAAGAGTGGGTACCCATTTTAGCAGGTCGGCTAACTGGGAGGGCAGCTGAGGCATACAGAACAGATGAGGAAATTCGGAACTACCACAGGGTAAAAGAGGTTTTTCTGGCCAGATATGCCCTCACACCAGAGGCATACCGGAGACGATTCAGATAGCTGAAAAAGAATGATAAGGACTCACATGTCGAATGGGCTTGCAGGCTGCACAGGGCAGCCCTCCGATGGGTACAGGCAAACAAGGCTCGGTCCATGGAGGGCTTATTACAAATGTTGCTATTAGAACAATTTTATGATGGGATCCAGACAGATGTTCAGGAATGGGTAAGAGACCGCAATCCAACCTCCCTCACAGAGGCAGCTAAGAAAGCGGACAACTACTTGGATGCCTGCAGGCAACAAAAACCTGCACCCACCAAGACAGTGATTCGACCCTTAGGGGGATGCACCCAACCCCCCAGCACAGCATCCCTACCTCGACAACTACCTCCTTATCCACCAGCAACAGAGGTTCCGGCCACCCAGTTCTGTGCAATGACAGCAGTGCCAAAGGTGGGGACACTACAAACGAGATTGTCCCCAACAACCGTGTAGCGGAGAGCTGATTTCCCACAGCTTAACTCCACCAAGTACTTTAACAGGATGCAGGAACAAGTAATAAATCCAATAGAATCTTCAGCACAATCAGCAATACAATCCAATAATATCCCATCACTTTCCCCAATCACTGGACGACACACAGTATCAGGAGTAGAACTAACTTTTAATGGCAACATTCCTACTTTTATGAGATTCTCCCATGCAAGGGAGGGATTCACCACAATTAGCATTTTACCCAATAACAGCGACGTTACCTCCCACACATCTCCTCCCCTTAGATAAGCCTTTAATCCACTTATATACAACACATTTTTCCCCACTTTTCAAATGTCCCCCAAATAGATGGAATATGCCCTTAAATATGGTACTCCCTGGTAGCCCTGATCTGGGTGAGAAACATATCCAAAAATCACCCAGATCAGACCAGGGGTTCGGGAGTTATGGGAAGGTAAAGTTTTGACCGACCGCCTGGGCAAAGTAGCCGAAAAAAGTTCTATGAAATCTGGCCCTGCGGTCGGTCTCCATTCGTGCCCCAAAAGTCCCGAATTGCTATGTCATCCATAATGCATTCAGTAACCGGTGTTCGGCTAGTCGAATGTCCGTTTTCAGTTCCAGACACTCGACGGACAAACACTGATGTTCGCGGATTTAAGATGGCGGCCGCCACTTGTTCGGCTGCCAAAATGGCGGCGGGTTCGTGCGTACAAGGAAATGAAATGCAAGCAGGGAGGTAAATAGATCCATTATACACATCAGGGTGGTCCAGTTCATTCGGTACTTTGTTCTTATTGGGAATTTTGGTGGTTCACATGTCAGCTGTAATTCCCATACCGAACAAAGTATGTCCATAACTAGTCACTTAGAGTTTTGGGTACTTGAGGCACAGGAAAATCTCTGAGGGCCAACAATTAATAAAAGGAATAGGACAGCCAAAAAGGGGTTCTGCTACAGACCGCGCTACCTGGATCCGTCCAGGCCCTCCTCCACCACCTCGAGCAGCAGCTCACTGCTATCAAACTGAGACACCAACTCCATATGGCTCTGCAATCCCTATCACTACTGTGGAACAATGGGAAGTGTTACATGAAGCGGATCCCCTCCAAGTGAATGCAGACAATCGTCAACATCATCGACAAACTGTCTACCTGGAGGGGAAAGCGGTCCAAGGGCTCCGTTACTCTGGGGCCACCATAACTCTGGTCAAAAGTCACCTGGTACCCGATTAAGCCAAGACCAGCCGAACTGTAGCAGTCAGGGGAGCAGTATACCGGCTACCCACAGCCCGGGTACATTTGCATTGGGGAGCGGGGTTTGGAAATGGGGAAGTGGGGTTAATGCCACAATTGCCGGCGAAGGTTTTGCTGGGGAATGATCTGAGAAAACTCACCTCTGCTTTTGAGCCCCAGGCACCAGCAACCGGAGAACCATACCCAGTGGTCACTCAACAACAGGCCCGCACCCAGGACTACAACACACTCCCGGAGGTCCAGGAAAGAGATCCTTCCCTTCCCTTAGAATGTGTCCCCTGGGCTCCCCCTACCGAATTTGCGGCTGAGGTGATCACTGACCCCACATTATAGGTCTACAGAGACAAAGTCACCTCGGACCAACCTGGGGGGGAGGGTGAAAGATTTGTATGGGATAAACAGTTGCTGTAAAGGGAGTCTGACAAGCAGGTAGCTGGGTCAGACCTGATTGTCATGAGGCAGCTAGTAGTACCACAGCGGTACCGATCTGAATTACTCCAGATAGCGCACAATATTCCGCTATCAGGACATTTGGGGGTCAGTCGCTCCCGGCTGACCCAAAGTTTCTTTTGGCCCGGGAGTTAGCCAGGAAGGTACTGCAGTACTGCAGTACTTGTGACACGTGCCAACGGGTAGGGAAGAGGGGGGACCGGCGGAAGGCAAAACTGCACCTGCTACCCATAATTGGGGAACCATTCAGTAGAGTAGCTGTAGATTTAATAGGCCCCCTTCAGAGACCCAGCCCTTCTGGTAAAAAGTATATTTTAATGGTAGTAGACTTTGCCACCAGGTATCCAGAGGTGGTGACTTTGACTAATATCCATGCAGAAACAGTGGCTGAGGCCCTGATGCAGATTTTCTCCAGGATGGGGTTACCCAGGGAGATCATCTCGGATCAGGGCACCCAGTTCACTGCGGAAGTTACCCAGCACCTCTTGAAATGCTGTGGCATCAAGCCTATAATCAGTGCTCCATACCATCCCCAGACCTATGTGAGCAGTTCAATGGAACATTGAAACAAATGCTCCGAACCTTCGCAGACACCCATAGGGACTGGGAGCGATTCCTGCCCCATCTCCTATTCACTTACCGGGAGGTGCCGCTGGAATCGACCGGGTTTTCCCCATTTGAATTATTATTCGGGAGGAGGGTAAGAGGACCTCTTGACCTGATTAGGGAGCACTGGGAGGGAGACTGGAGTGCAGACGGTACACCCATCATACCATATGTGCTGGCGTTCCGAGATCGTCTGGAAGCATTGACTAGGTCGGTAAGGGAGAACCTCCATGCAGCTCAGACTCGCCAGCGCACATGGTATGATCGGTGCGCCAGGGACCGTAGCTTCCAGGTTGGGCAGAAAGTTTTAATTTTAAAACCTGTCCGACATGATAAGTTATAGGCCGCATGGCAGGGCCCTTATAAAGTGGTGGAACAAAGATATGACACCACTTATATAATTGGCCCCTGCGCAGGAACTGGAGGGCGACGCATGATTCATGTGAACATGATGAAGCCCTACCAGGAACGTTCAGGGGAGGTGACAGCCATTTGTGCCCCCTCCTCTGAGAAGTTCGACAGCCTTCCCCTCCCAGATCTGCTGGGGGATGGTCGGCTGTCCGGGGATCTAGGGGAGGTTACGCTGGGAGATCGGTTGAGCCCACAGGAGCGTACCGAGGTACAACAATTACTAAAGGAGAAACAAGATACCTTCTTCAATATACCTGGGTACACCCCTCTGGCCACTCATCAGGTAGAAACCCCAGGGCAACTTCCCATGTGCCAGATGCCTTACCGCATCCCTGAGGCAGTAAGGGAGAACATGCGCAAGGAGATCGAGGAGATGCTCCAACTATGGGTGATTGAGCAGTCAGACAGCCCCTAGGCCTCCCCTGTAGTCCTTGTACCTAAGCGGGACAGTACGACCCGCTTCTGCGTGGACTACCGGAGGTTAAATGAAAAGACAGTCTCTGACGCATACCCTAGATGAACTGTTAGACCGGATAGCCAGGGCCAATACCTTACGACCATTGATCTTTGTAAGGGGTATTGGCAGATTCCTTGGCCCCAGACGCCACCCCTAAGTCCTCCTTTGTCACCCCATTCGGTTTATACCAATTTAAGGTGATGCCGTTTGGGATGAAAAACGCACCGGCTACCTTCCAGAGGATGGTGGACCGGCTCCTAGATGGGTTCCAAGATTACACCTGTGCTTATTTAGATGGCATTGCTATCTTTAGCAATACCTGGCAGTACCCACATAGAAGCAGTGCTAAATAGAATCCGGGAAGCAGGATTAACCTTGAAACCTGCTAAATGCAGTATAGGTATGGCTGAGGTACAGTACCTCAGACACCGAGTAGGTTGCGGGAAGCAGAAGCCTGAACCCGCAAAGGAAGAGGCCGTGGCTCAATGGCCAACTCACAGGACAAAGACCCAAGTACTCGCTTTTCTAGGGACAGCCGGGTATTACAGGAAGTTTATGCCCAACTATAGCACCCTGGCCAAACCCCTTACTGACCTTACCCGCAAAAACCTTCCCCGCCAAGTAACCTGGACCCCGGAATGTGAGCAGGCATTCCAGCTTTTGAAAAATGCACTTATCAATGCCCATGTCTTGGTCGCTCCCAATCCAAGTAAACGTTTTCTTGTTCACACAGGCGCTTCTATGTTTGTATTGGGAGCAGTACTGAGCCAAGTCGGGGCCGATGGCGGAGAACATCCCGTAGCCTACATCAGCCGGAAACTATTACCTAGAGAAGTGAGCTACGATGCCATCGAGAAAGAGTGCCTGGCTGTGGTGTGGGCCTTAAAGAAATTACAACCCGATTTGTATGGACAGTCCTGGAGTTTGGCGCTGCAGCCGTTTGACTTTAACATCCAGTACCGCCAGGGAAAACAGAATGGCAACGCTGAAGGGTTGTCCAGACAAACTGACCTTGAAAAATGATCCGTGAGCCGCCCGGTCATCCCCGAGCTGATCCGTGTTGGATCAGACTGTGTATACCGGCTTGTGGGCAAGGGGGCGCAGTGTAGTGGATGGCATTGGACTGTCCTCAAGGGTTATGTTAAAAGTGCAATTTGTGTGTGTATTCTCATGTATAACTAAAATTGTATGTAGCATTCGGATGTTTGTTCGTTAGTTTTCATCCGTATTCCATACGAATGAAAACTACCGAACAACCAGACCACCCAGGAATAAGTGTGCCTCCAATTACCCTTCACAACAATGTTGCAAACGGTAATTGGTGATTTGTGTAATGTGTGTTTTATCCTCTGGGTGGCCGCCATTCGGGAAACGAACACATGGCGCCGGCCATTTTAAAACTCCCGAACAGCGGCGTTTTGCCGCCAAGTGTCTGGAACCCAAATCGGACACTCGGCTAGGCAAACACAGCTGAGACCTCCACACTACCAGTAAATTTGTGTAGAAACTACCGAATGGCTACCCGTTCGGAAGACAGAAACACACGAACAAGGGGATTCATTCGAATCCTCTCCAGTCTCCATAGCCCAAGTCATTCATGCAGTTTATTCCCTTTTTCTGTGACTGACCGCAGGGCCAAAATTCATGGAACCAATTTTGGCTGTTACCTCCAGTGTGGTCGGTCTTTTTACTACTTCCACAAATCTCCCGAACCCCTGGTCTGATCTGGGTGATTTTTGGATATGTTCTTCACCCAGATCAGGGCTACCAGGGGATGTAATATTTAAAGGGGTACCCCTATGTTTAGTGGTACACCCAGAAACCCAGGGAATTTGTGTCCTGCATAATGGGATTATGAGTCAGGCTAAGGGGAAGGAATGTGTGGGTGGCAACTCATGTATGATTGGCTACTGTAATAATTATTGTAAATCCCTCCCTTGCATGGGAGAATGCTTTAAAAGAAGGTAAAGTGATTAAAAGTTCAGTTCTGCTCCTGATGCTGTGTGTCGTCCTGTCATTGGGATTGAGGTTGGGATATTGTTGGAATGTTTTGCCTGCTGGCATTATTGCCTTATAGATTTCTAATACTTGTTCCTGGGCCTTACTGGGATCTTAAGTGGAGAATACCTGTGTAATAGCAGCTCTCCGCTACACCGGGTGATCCTCCTCTTCATCATGGAACGCTGTCTAGGAACTAGCTGCTTCCATGCTGCTGTAGCCAGGGGCGCTGTACAAGTACTAGCGTTGCCCTAATTATAAATCCACACGTTACTGGTGTCTCCAAGGTGCTGCTCCTCGCACTAGGAAGTCATCCCACCGCTTGCCACCAATGTGACGGACCGCCTGCCACCCCGACTGGGTGTCTCTGTCCTAGTGCTCGCCAAGGACCATCAGCATTGCACTCGACACCATAACCACCGTAGACCCCACAAACCGCCACAGCTTGTTTGGGGTTTCGCCGTCCTCCACCTACCCTGGACCCAAGACCGGGGTCCAGCTTCCAGTGAGTCCAGAGAGTGAAACAGGAACAGGAACAGCTCTTACAAGAACTAGTGATTAGACTGTGGGGAGTATAGTGATTATAGCAATCCCCAGAGTGTAGTTCTCCAATCTCCAAAACATGAGCCAAGACTTCATAAGGGGGTAGAACCAGGGCCGGACTGGGGATACAAAGCAGCCCTGGAAAAAAAATTTGTGCCAGCCCCATAAGTCACTGCGCCATATATTGTCGCGTGTAATATGTAACTCTATGTCTTGCCAGGACAGATGATTGATTAATATATATATATATATATATATATATATATATATATATATATATATATATAGCTTTTTCTAATATAAAATATTGGTCCTTTCAGGGTAAAATGTTTAATTATACAGTAAGCATACGCACATGCAGACACAGGCAATTTCACTGACATTTCAGTGACACACACAAGCTCATTGATACACAGCCTCATAGACAAACAATCTTACTGATATACATCAGCTCATTGACATAAAAACACAAGCTCACTCACTAGCAGGCACACGCATGCAAGCAAGCTCACTCACTAGCAGATGCACACACACAGCTTAATGTGGTGGTACTGGTGTCTATAGCATGTCCCTACAGGCTTTTCAACGTAAACACTGACTTTTCAGACAAAAGGCAGTGTTTACATTGCTTCAAAGTGACACTGCTAGTGACAGTCACTCAGACGGTCACTAGAGGTGCTTCCTGTGTTAGTGCCCTCCCGCCCTCGCGCGCTGCTGAATGAGACTGGCGCCGGAATATGACGTCATATTCCGGCGCCGGTCTCATTCAGCTGCGTGCTGGGGAGCAGAGCCAGCGCAGCTCGCGCAGCTCCCTCAGCGGCCGCCAGGACAAGTCCGCCAGCGGCCGCCAAAAGACCTCCCCAGCGGCCAGGGGAGGGCTGGCAGCCTTAGGCCTGGGGGGCAAAACCAGTCAAGTAGACTGGTGCACCTGCCCAGGATCAGAGCCGGTGCAAGGATTTTTGCCGCCCTAGACAAAATAAAAATTTGCTGCCTCCATATGTCACATCACAATGCCCCACCCATATGATCTGCCATATGAACTAACGCCAGTGCTGCACACAGTGTGTGTTTACATTAAAAAGCCTGCAGGGACCAGCTATAGACACCAGAACCACTTCATTAAGCTATAGTGTCCCTTTAATGTGAGGTAAATTATAGATTAGTGTCACTAATAATATACTAGATTGCCTACTTACAAGCAGATGAGGATGATGATGGGCTGCAGTTTGGCTCCACTGGTCTGGTGTAGAACAGGATCTCTGGAGGCTGTTTGCAACTGTGGTCACAAAATTCAATGTTCTGGGAGAATTGGAAGCAGCTCCATTTTTTGGGGGCCCCTTACACAGCTCAAGGTCTGGGCCCCAGGGCCTGACGGTGAGTATGCCCATAAGGCCCACTCATAAGTTCCACCCACCCATGAGTTCGCTCACAGGGAGTGGAGTGTGTAGGGGATGTGTTATGTGTTATTGTAGAGGATCTATATGTGTGCTTATGGTATGTAGTGTTTAGGGTTACCAGTTTGTGCAGGTGATGCAGTGTGTTTGTGTGTAGTGGAAGCAGTGTGTATTTGTGTATAAGGATGTATTATGTGTTTCTGGTTGTGTGTAAGGGATGCATTGTGTGAATCTGTGTTTGTATGCATAAGGGATGCAAGGTGTGTGTCTGTATGTGTGTGCATGAGATGCATTGTGT
>OW240920.1:105600870-105636316 GCA_933207985.1 Pelobates cultripes | reverse complement strand
GCCGGTTACAGGAAACAGAAACTCAGTGCGGAACAGGAGTTTCTGTTTCCTGTAACCGGCCGGACTGACAGGAAGTGCACACTCAGTGAGCACCTTCCTATCACTCCGGCCGGCCACCGCGGACCGGAGTGCAGCTCGGCCACGCTACAGGGGAGAAGCTGCAGCCGCCTGACCACTCTTCACAGAGTGCTCGGGCGGCTGCAGCATTTAAAGGGCCGGCCCAGGAACGCGGCCGGCCCCCAGGTGCCGCGGCCCACCGGGAAATTTCCCGGTATCCCGGTGGGCCAGTCCGGCCCTGGGTAGAACAGGTCTGTTTAATACAAGCCAGCATTCACAATTTATACAATTCCTCAGGCCAGAGGCACACCCCCTGGACCTGATGGAACACAGGCACACAAAGGACACAAACCAATCAAAACAATACAACAATGTCCGACACTCGCACTTACAGTACACAAGCCCTCCCTTCTGCCTGGGATATAATTAAAGCAGCTAATACAATAACCTAATTATCCACAGGCAGAAAAACACACATTTTCCCCAAAGTCCAGAAAACACCCCAAAACAAAACATATCCCCATAAATTTTAAATCCGTGGATAGCCCTGATCTGGGTGAGCAGCATATCCAAAAATTGGTTCAGGGGTTCAGGAATTTCCTGGAAGTCTTATTTTTACCCCACCATGCACATGGTCCCATGCCCAAAACAGTTCCATACACTCGACGGCAAAACACTGCTGGACAATTTAAGATGGCCGCACCACATGTTTGAATCTGCTCCAGTTAAAAGTTCAAGGGGCAGAAACAGTGCCTTTAAAATCCAATATGCCCAAATAGTGAAGGAAGGACAACAACCAAGTGCATCCACTCCCCCTTCCAGCCAAAATGGAAAGAGGTAAGTCTGTATGTCTGCGTGCGTGTGTGTGTGACTGCCTGCCTGTGTGTCTACATGCCTGTGTGTGTGTGTGTGTGTGTGTGACTGTCTGTCTGTGTGACTGTCTGCCTGTGTGTCTGCATGCCTGTGTGTGTGTGTGTGTGTGTGTGTGTGTGTGCGTGAGAGACTGTCTGTCTGTGTGACTGTCTGCCTGTGTGTGTGACTGTCTGCCTGTGTGTGTGAAACTGTCTATCTGTGTGACTGTCTGCCTGTGTGTGTGTGTGTGACCGTCTGTCTTCCTGCCTGCCTGTATGTGTGACTGTCTGTGTTACTACCTGCCTTTGTGTGTGACTGTCTGTCTGCCTGACTGTCTGTGTTACTACCTGCCTGTGTGTGCGTGACTGTCTGCCTGCCTGCGTGTATGTGACTGCCTGCCTACCTGTGTGTGACTTTCTGCCTGCCTGTGTGTATGTGACTGCCTGCCTGTGTGTCTGCATGCCTGTGTGTGTGTGACTGTCTGTCTGTGTGACTGCCTGCCTGTGTGACTGTCTGTCTGTATGCCTGCCTACCTGTATGTGTGTCTGTCTGTGTGACTACCTGCCTTTGTGTGTGACTGTCTGTCTGACTGCCTGTGTGTGACTGCCTGCCTGTGTGTGACTGTCTGTGTTACTACCTGCCTGTGTGTGTGTGTGTGACTGTCTGCCTGCCTGTGTGTATGTGACTGCCTGCCTGACTGTGTGTGTGTGTGACTTTCTGCCTGCCTGTGTGTATGTGACTGCCTGCCTGTGTGTCTGCATGCCTTTGTGTGTGTGTGTGTGTGTGTGACTGTCTGTGTGACTGCCTGCCTGTGTGACTGTCTGTCTGTCTGTATGCCTGCCTACCTGTATTTGTGTCTGTCTGTGTGACTACCTGCCTTTGTGTGTGACTGTCTGTCTGACTGCCTGTGTGTGACTGCCTGCCTGTGTGTGACTGTTTGCCTGTTTGTGTGACTGCCTCCCTGCATGTGTGACTGTCTGCTGTGTGTAACTGTTCGTGATTGTGTGCCTGTAACTGTATGTGACTGTCTGCCTTTAACTGTGTGTTTGGCTCTGTGACTGTCTGTCTGTAACTGAGCATGTGTGACTGTCTGCATGTAACTGTGTGTGTGTGTGTGACTGTCTGCCTGAAACTGAGTGTGTCTGACTGTCTGCCTGTAACTGAGCGTGTCTGACTGTCTGCTTGTAACTGTTTGTGTGACTGTCTGCCTGTGTGTTACTGTATACAGGCAACATGGTGGGGAGGGGGGAACAGAGGGGGCGCCGTGAAGCCTTGTCACACAGGGCGCCTAATGGACTAAGGCCGGTTCACATACTGGAGTGAAAATGTATTCTAGCAATCAAATAATCTCTCTTTATCCTGCAAATTGGATGACAGATTAACTTCATGAAGAACCCCTAAATTTGACCATTCAGAATAAAGCATATACAAGAGAGAATGGTATTGAGTTAATTTTCAGTCAGAGAAAAGCTTTTGTACTCATTTAGACTCTCTTATTTTTTTGGTTTTGAGATAAGTGTATATTTGTAAATTGCTTTCTACAAATATCCAGTTTATAACAGTTTTGAATGAGGATATTCAATTTTTTGTATTATATCTAATAGGGGTTAAGCCCCAGACACCACTGGAGTGTCTCTTTGGTGACTATATTCAGGGTGAGAGGTTCTGCACCCCCAAGTCATCTTAAACTGAATATCTTTATAGTTAGTAGAGTTGAGCGAACCCGGACTATAAAGTTCAGGTTCGTACCGAACATTAGGTTTTTTGGACCCCGGACCCGAACACGGACATATCACTATATGTTCGGGTTGGAGTTCGGTGTTTGGCGATTTAATGGCACGTTTTGAAAGGCTGCAGGCCAGCCAATCAACAAGCGTTTGGCTCGTGTGCCCTTAGAAGCCATCACAGCCATGCCTACTAATGGCATGGCTGTGATTGGCCAGTGCAGCATATGACCCAGCCTCTATATATAAGCTGGAGTCGCGTAGCGCCGCACGCACATGAGGTCTTATTAGTGTCGGGAGAGGATGCTGATAGGGACAGCTTAGGAAAGAATTCTGTAAACTAGTACATTAGTGGGGTGGGGTGCAGTTCATATCTGAGAGTCAAATAGAACCTTCAAATACCACGGTTACATCGGAGTTTTAAAAAGTTAATTTTTTTGGGTGCTAAATAGAACATTAGTGGGTTAGTACATTAGTGGGGTGCACTTCATATCTGAGAGTCGAATAGAAGCGTCAAATACTGCTGTCACATTGCAGTTTTAAAACTTAAAATTATTTGGGTGCTAAACTGCTAAATAGTATTTTAGTGGGGTGCACTTCATATCTGAGAGTCAAATAGAAGAGTCTAATAGTGTGTTTACAGCGCAGTTGTAAAAATTCTAATTGTTTTGCTGCTAATCTGCTAAATAGTACATTTGCGGCCTGCGGTGCACTTCATATCTGAGAGTCAAATTGAAGCGTCTAATAGTGTGCTTACAGCGCAGTTGTAAAAATTCTAATTTTCTGGGTGCTAATCTGCTAAGTAGTACATTTTGGGGCCTGCGGTGCACTTCATATCTGAGAGTCAAATAGAAGCGTCAAATAGTGCGCTTACTGCGCAGTTGTAAACATTCTAATTGTTTTGCTGCTAATCTGCTGCTTACATTGGAGTTTTAAAAAGTCTAATTTTTTTGGGTGCTAAATAGTATATTTGGGGTGTTCACTTCATATCTGCGAGTCAAATGGAAGCGGCAAATAGTGTGCTTACAGCGCAGTTGTAAAAATTCTAATTGTTTTCTGCTAATCTGCTAAATAGTAAATTTTGGGGCCTGCGGTGCACTTCATACCTGAGAGTCAAAAAGATGTGTCAAATAATATGCTTACAGCGCAGTTGTGAAAAATTCAAATTTTCTGGGTGCTAATCTGCTAAATAGTACATTTTGGGGCGTGCACTTCATATCTGAGAGTCAAATAGAAGCGTCAAATAGTGTGCTTACTGCGCAGTTGTAAACATTCTAATTGGTTTGCTGCTAATCTGCTGCTTACATTGGAGTTTTAAAAAGTCAATTTTTTTTAATTCTTTTTTTTTGGTGCTTAATAGTATATTTGGGGTGTTCACTTCATTTCTGAGAGTCAAATCGAAGCGTCTAATAGTGTGCTTACAGCGCAGGTATAAAAATTCTAATTGTTTTGCTGCTAATCTGCTAAATAGTACATTTTGGGGCCTGCGGTGCACTTCATATCTGAGCGTCAAATAGAAGCGTTAAATAGTGCGCTTACTGCGCAATTGTAAACATTCTAATTGTTTTGCTGCTAATCTGCTGCTTACATTTGAGTTTTAAAAAGTCAAAAAAAAATTGGGGTGCTAAATATTTGGGGTGTTCACTAACTCTAATTGTTTTGCTGCTAATCTGCTAATCTGCTAATCTGCTAGTGTGCTTACAGTGCAGTTGTAAAAATTCTAATTTTCTGGGTGCTAATCTGCTAAGTAGTACATTTTGGGGCCTGCGGTGATAGTACGCTGTTGTGCCTAATCATTAAATTCATGAAGCACCAATATCCAAAAAGCAATAATCAATTACCTAATAAGGTTTATAGCGATATTGGCGGGCACACAACCCAGTTCGAGATGAGTGTCTTGGGCTATAGGAAAGAGAAACCACACAGAGACCAAGTTGCAGATAAGAATTCACCCAACACTATATTGTCCACAAGGGGACCCAATACAGAGTAAGCTTAAAGGACCAGTATAGTGCCAGGAAAACATACTCGTTTTCCTGGCACTATAGTGCCCTGAGGGTGCCCCCACCCTCAGGGTCCCCTTCCCGCCCGGCTCTGGAAAGGGGAAAGGGGTTTAAACTTACCTTTTTGAAGCACTGGGCAGGGAGCTCTCCTCCTCCGATCCTCCTCTACTCCTCCCCGTCGGCTGAATGCGCATATTCATAATGCTTTCCTATGGACGCTGGCGTGTTTTCACTGTGAAAATCACAGTGAGAGGCACGCAAGCGCCTCTAGTGGCTGTCAATGAGACAGCCACTAGAGGAAATAGGGGAAGGCTTAACCCATTCATAAACATAGCAGTTTCTCTGAAACTGCTATGTTTATGAAAAAAATGGGTTAACCCTAGCTGGACCAGGCACCCAGACCACTTCATTAAGCTGAAGTGGTCTGGGTGCCTAGAGTGGTCCTATAATTCTCATTAAGCAGTTGCATGCACTCACTTCAAAACAGCTTAGCATCCGGATATATCAGCTTAAGTATACATCACCATTAGAGAGGTTTCGTTGTGTCCTCACTGCACGTGACTGGGGGAACTCTGGCAGTCAACTTGGAGGGACCCTCTCTGGGAACAGCAGAGACCAGCAACACGCGTCCGCATTACAGGTGTGTAGTTCTCCAAGTGAGTGCCAAGTTTCTCCATCTTTTATACCTTTTAGCAAGTTTGTAACTTTTCCAAGATTTCTTATCAGTGCAGCCCAGCATGTATCTTGTCATGCGCATTAAGTAATCAGTATGTTTGATCAGGCCAGTCGTGACCACCCAAGGTTCATGCCAGACACGTGCGGTATCTTATTCTATCTATGTCCCTACTCTTTTCTTTCCATACATTTGTTGGCACCAATTCCCTCTGTTCAGCACGTGGGCATTTTTGGATATTGGCCAGACATGCTATGGAATATTCCAGGCAATGTTGAATTTCTTAGTGCGACACAGTTTAACCCCTTAAGGACCAAACTTCTGGAATAAAAGGGAATCATGACATGTCACACATGTCATGTGTCCTTAAGGGGTTAAGCATTTTATGCAATGTCATCATAGCTGAATTTCTTAGTGCGACACAAGTTGAATTTCTTGGATTTTATCACAATTATCACATTCCATCCCTTGATCACTAAGTGAGCAAAACCTTACACATTTACGCATACCATTCAGGTTATCAGCAGGGGGCAAGCCCATTTTCCCACTGATCCCCATATTGTTCCATTCACACCTGGAACCAATTCATGCAATAAAGCTCTTCGAGTCGAAGGTCACCCGTAGGACATGCCTCTTCCCGCTTAACATTTCTAATCTTAAGGGCATCTAACCTATCTATGAAAACATTTGTCACTCTTCTATCTAGGTCTATCCTGTCATTTGTTTTACATGTAGCTACTCTTTGAATGCAGCAAATGGTAAGTTTGTAGCATAGGGAAATACAAAGTATAATAAAAACACACCACACAATTCCCTTTAATATTTTCATCCCAAGTCCTCCTATCCATGATCCTATACCAAATGTCCAGTCAAAGTCTTGTGAAGTATTAGCTAGCCAGTGTTCTAAGTCGTCTGTGGTTAGTGGTTTTCTAAAGCATTTTTGTATCTCTTCTAAATGCTGAAGCTCATGCTTAAGTTTCCCTGATTTATCTTCTATCCACACACAACATGCCTTGCCTCCTATTCTTTTACATACTCCTCCTTCTGCTGCAAGCAAGTAATCCAAGGCTATTCTGTTCTGCAAGGCTACCTGTCTAATCTGTTCTTGCTCATAATTAAGCAAACTGATAGCAAGTCCTGTGCTATTAAAGGCATCGTCAATAGTATCAATTAAAAGATTTAAATTAGTTATCATCATTCCCACTCCCACCATTGGAAAGAGAGAGACCCAAAACTGCATGTTTCTGTTCATTTTAAATCCTGATAAATCGGTGTCTCGCTTTTGCCAATGATGATGGGTGTTTTCAGGTAAAGTTTTAGTAGGGTAAATGGCGGGCATCACCATTCCCAAGGTACAATCAATTTTCATTTTACATGGGAGTTTTTTATAAGCCCATCTCCCACAAAGCCAATAAAATCCTCTTGAAGGAATGGGGTGATTTATACAGCTTACATTAGAACGTTTAAATTTGAAATAAGTACTAAACACTCCTGTACCTACTATTTTATGCCACCATCGACTTATATTCTCTGCCTCGCCTTCTCC
The DNA here is from genome assembly GCA_933207985.1 of Pelobates cultripes. Classification (NCBI taxonomy): domain Eukaryota; kingdom Metazoa; phylum Chordata; class Amphibia; order Anura; family Pelobatidae; genus Pelobates; species Pelobates cultripes. The sequence goes on along the minus strand of OW240920.1, from coordinate 105,629,461 downwards.
TAGGACATACTTCCATCTGCCCTCGGTTCTTTTCTCACCATTTTCCATCCCATTAAAATAGTCAAAACTCCATCCTGTGTAAAAAGGGGATAATGCCATGGTAGTTACATAACTGCTAGGTCGGACGTTCGGTTGGTAGTTATGGTCAGTGTAGTATTTTTGGTAAACATTAATAGTCACTACTTATTCTAAGTCGTCAGGGTATTCCCATTCCCCCATGCGCAGCTTAACTGCACCTGGTCTGTCCCTAGTATCTTCACTTAAGAAGATCTTGGGGACCTCACTTGTGTCATTGCTTATTAGAAAGTAAAAACCAACATTATGTCTGATGATGTACAGCAAGTCTTTTTTCGTCAATACTTTAGGGAAATAGGGGTACCCTCTGTCATGAGCATGTGGCGTATGGCCACACACCCAACATGGCTTACATAAATCCAAGCTCTTATATACATTAGCTGCTGCCTTAATAAAGTGATTGTGTTCTTCCCAAGGCGAGAGGTGTCTGTTTGATTTAGGGGTGTCAGAACAAGTCGTCATGGATGTCCTTTGAATTTTTAAAAGTAAATACCAAAAGGTATCAGGGGTGCTGTTAGTGCAGCAGTAGGTTGCACCACTATTCTCTACAATAGTGTATGTTCGCTTTGTGCTTTGCTGACTTGCGTAACCTACGCAATATTGGGTAAGTTCTTCTAGAGTAATATTAGAGTCAATATGGGTATATAGTATGCAGCAGCCAAAAGGTGTTGCAGATTCTAGCGTCAACATATCAAATGATTCATGCAGCAGCTTAATATAGTTCATCACCTCAGTGTCATTGTGGCTAAAATAGCCTTCTCCATACAGGCTTGCCCTTATGTTTGGACAGTCATTAGTCAGGCAGGTTACTCGTATCTCGATCTCTTTCCACTTCGTCTCTGCGGAATCACTCTAGTCCCAACCTCCAATCTCGTTGCTGGTATCTGAACCGACCGAAGGGTGTAGAGTAAGCGCAGTCATCACAATAACAGCCGGACCAATGAGCTTTGCCTGTAAAGATACAACTCCTCTTACTCTCTCAAATAACATTTGCCCGAAGGCACGTATTCCCATTTATCTTGTCCTGACTTGGAGAGTATCACAGTGTTGTCATTGCCTGTTGCAATAATGTCTGCTGGTTCTGGGGGACCTTTCTCAGTCCTCACCCAGACTTTGGCCCCTGGATTTAGGTTTGTAAGGTGGGGGCCGTTCCTTTATGTACCTGTCCCTGGTAAATGGGGATGATAACCAATTGGGCTATTCTGTCCCCTTCTTGCACTAGCAAGTCTTGTGGTCCCTGATTTAACAGAAGGACCTTTATTTCTCCTTGGTAATCTGCGTCTATAACCCCTCCCATTACGTGTATCCCTTTAAGGGTGAGGCTAGACCTAGGTGCAATTAGTCCAAAGTGTCCCGGGCGTATTTGTATTCCTATACCTGTGGGGAACATCTGAACTTGCCCTATTGGAAGTCTTTCTTTCTTTCTGGCTCGCAAGTCTATTCCTGCAGCCTCTGGGGTAGCCCTGTATGGAGCCAGAGCTCCCTCTTCTATTTCCCAATATGTGATGGTGTTGCTTGTTACATAAGGTTTAGCTTGTATATTGGGTGCAATCATTTTAGTGAGGGGAGTGTCATGGTCTGAGAGTGGCCTATTGTTCAAGATGTTTACAGCTGTAGGCAAGTTCTCTCCATTTGTGCATGGTCCCTTCACCAAGTTTCCTCAATTGTTGTTTCAATAACCCATTCATTCTTTCAATCAGACCAGCTGCTTGAGGATAGTAGGGTATATGAAATATCCATTCAATATTGTTTTCATCACAAAAGTCTTGTACCAGTTTTCCTTTAAAGTGACTTCCATTGTCACTCTGAATTTGTAATGGAAGACCATAGTATTGTATTATGGTTTCCAGCATTTTAATAGTATTTATTTGGGTAGCCCTCTTGCAAGGGTGGACCAATAAATACCCTGAATATGTATCCACAGCCGTGCATACATATTGACAATTTTTACTCATAGGAAGTGGACCTATGTAATCCACCTGCCATATTTGCCCTGGGGCTTTTCCTCTTTTTATTTGACCTCTAGCTTTGTGTGTCTGTCTATAGGCAGTAAGTATAATCCAACTTCTTTTCTGCCACTTATCTTTTGGAATCTTTGACAAGCAAGCTAGAAGGTCAGTAGGCATGTCAATTTAACTTTTTTCACCTTCATCATTGCATTTGCCAGCGGAACGACCCATTCCCTGGCAATCAATGCATATGGCTCATCTTCCCATCCGTGAATGATGGCGTCATCACCCTTATTCTTATTCTTTTTAAACATTGTGCAACGTTCCTGTGGTTATTTCAGGGAAAAAACTTTCACTCAAGCCTGCCCAGATGACTATATTCTGCCTGCAGGCTTGCGCTCCCCGAGCACACTGACGCTCTACACACTCCGTGGAGTGTATAGGGACAGCTATGATCGAGCCAGCAATCTCACACTTTCAGGAACAACCGTTTCCTTCACTTCCTCAGTCAGCACTGGCTTCCAGCACCCGTTAAGGTGCGTAGGGGCACTTGTTAACTGACCAAGCATAATCACTCATTCGTGTCAGAATCACCCCAAACAATCTTGTGGTTTTGGGGACCTTATCTCAATACCTGGTATTAAATTAGCAGCAATTCAGCCTCATCCAGGACGCTAGCCTGTTTGAGGGTAACGCTCCCCAGAAGGTGTCACGAACGCACACTACTTCAAGAGTGCGCGTGACGTAGTTGTGGTTGTGAAAGGGTTAAAGTTCACTATTTGTCTGCACTAGACCGGAAATAATGACAAAATCCCCCTTTAACACCACTCACACTTAAACATAATAATATAACTATTACTATTTTAACGCTGCCACCACCAAGACAATTTATAAATGGGGTGCCTTGGTCCCCCAGGTAAATCAATAATAAAACCCACCAAATATTACTTAGCACAATATTTAAGGAATTATAAAAATACTAACTAGCCTCTTCAGGTAACGTGATTCTTAACCAGACAAAGACAAAACTTAATAAATGAATGTTTATTATGAGCAAAAGATAGTCACAGTGCATTTAAAAATTTGTGTTCGGGGCATTCTCATATGATATAGAATAAGATGGGTGGAGAGATGTAGCTTTAGGAATAATCGGTTGAGGTGTGCTGTAAGCCAGTAAAAAGTGGGCTTACATAGAGGAAATATGAACAATGGGAGTGGAGGGTGGGGCTATTCGTCTGACCAACAAAGGTAAGTAGGGAAAGGGGGGAGTCCCTTTTATAGGTCTATAGCCCCTCCCACAACTTCAGGCCATGCCTTCCAATTTGTGTTCGGGGCATTCTCATATGATATAGAATAAGATGGGTGGAGAGATGTAGCTTTAGGAATAATCGGTTGAGGTGTGCCGAAACCGACATATGCTGTAAGCCGGTAAAAAGTGGGCAAAAAGAGACATATTAACCCCTTCAGGACGGGTGACGGACGAGGTCCGTCACGCAGGGGAGACCCTTAACGACGGGTGACGGACCTCGTCCGTCACGCGGTAAAATTAACCCCGGATCGCCGCTATCGCGGCGATCGCGGGGTTAATGGTGCTCCCGGTATGCCTCTGCATTGGAGGCATACCGGGAGCACCCGGTCAAGCTGCCCAGCACATGTGCTCGCTCTGACCACAAGTCAGAGCGAGCACATGTGCTCTGTATACTCACCTACCGGCTCCCTGCACTTCCGGGTTCTGTGTGAAGTGCAGGGAGCCGGATCAGTGCTGATCCTGCCCCCTGCTGTTAAAAAAAATAAAGTTTATTTAAAGTGTCCCCCCCCTTACCCATTTTAATAAAAAATTAACCCCTTCCCTGCCAATTGATCACTGACTACAGTGATCAATTGGCAGGGATTACATTTTACTATGATCTGATTTTTTTTTTTAACCCCTGAGGGTTAATTCTTTTTTTTTTTAACCCTCAGGGGTTAAATTAATTAAATTAATTAATTAAATTATTTTTACATTATATATTTAGATAGCTGGGGTAGGTGGAAGTTAGTGGGGAATTGGGGGATTTGGCGTTAGGCTAACTAGGGGTTAACGTTAAAAAAAAGTTTTAAAAGAAACTTTAAAAAGTTAAAAATTAAGCTTAAAAAAATGTTTTAATAACATTTAAGTAAAAAAAAACAAAAAAACACACTTTACCTAGTCCAAATAAAAATTAACCCCTTCCCTGCCAGTCGATCACTGCCTACAGCGATCAAATAGAGATCGCAGTATTATACTGTGATCTAATTTTTTTTAACCATGAGGATTAACTTTTATTTATTTTTTTAACCCTCAGGGGTTCAATTTATTTAATTAATTAATTTAAATATTTTATAACTATATATTTTGCTAGCTGGGGTGGGTGGGAGTTATGGGAAAATGGTGAATTTACTGTTAGTGCTGCGTACTGCTAGTTAGGGGTTAACAGTAAAAAAATAGCTTAGAAAAATGTTAAATCTGTAAAAAAGTTTTAAGAAAGTTTAGGAAAGTTTAAAAAAAATTTATAAGCAAAACAAAAGTTTAAAAACTAGTTTTTAAAAGTAAAAAAGTTATAAAAAGTAAAAAATACATTTTAAAAACGCTCATTACCACTACACCTGGAACAAACTAGTGAAAAAAGTATCCCACGCCAAGGTTCAAAATATGCCTTTTGAATTACCCCAGGGTGTATTCTTTAATAAATAGTATGTGTTTGTGGGGAAGTTTCAATAACCAACCGTCAAAACTATTCCAAATTGGAACATGGACACAGCGTAAAACTTCAAAGTTAGAAAAAAACTGAATGGCTGCGTCTCAAATGCGCCCCTTCAACATCCACATATACCTGGCAAAGGTACATACGGGGGTATTGCTGTACTCAGCTGACATAGCTGAGCAACATATGAAGTATTATACAGTCATAGTACACATAAGGTTTGCAAAATATGCTGCGCAAACTCACTTTGTGTGTCAAAAAGGCAGAAGAAACGCTTATTACCACTACACTTGGTACAAGCTAGCGGAAAAATGATCCCACACTAAGGTTCAAAATATACCTTTTGAAATACCCTGGGATGTCTTCTTTAAGAAATGGTATGGCTTTATGGGGAATTTGGATTATATAGCCAGGTAAAATACTCTAAAATGGGACATAGGCACAGCATAAAAATTCAAAGTTTGAAAAAAACTGGAATGGCTGTGTCCCAAATGTGCCCCTCCGATGTCCACACATACCTGGCAAAGGTACATACAGGGGTATTGCTGTACTCAGCCGACATAGCTGAGCAACATATGAAGTATTATACGGTCGTAGCACACATAAGGTTTGCAAAATATACTGTGCAAACTCACTTTGTATGTCAAAAAGGCAGAAAAAACGCTTATTACCACTACATCTGGTACAAGCTAGCGGAAAAATGATCCCACGCTAAGGTTCAAACTATACCTTTTGAAACACCCTGGGTTGTCTACTTTAAGAAATGGTAGGCCTTTGTGGGGTAGATTGAATTTAAAACCTGCGAAGATGCTTGGAAATTGCACATAGGCCCAGCGTCAAAATTCAAAGTTTGGTAAAAACGGATATAGCTTGGTCTCCTATATGGCACTGTAGCTTCACAAAATAGTGACAAAGACATTCATTGGGGGTGTATTTTTACTCCAAAGACTTAGCTGAGCATAATTTGGGAGGTTTGAACTTAGTGGCACATATGAAATATACAAAACGCCCAGCAAAAATGCAATTCGTATGTAAAAAATGCACAAAATAATTTTTTACCACATACTTTGGCATATATTGGTGAAAAAATGGGGGCATGTTAAGCACAATATGCACCTTATAAGATACCCTGGAGTGTCTACTTTTACAAATGGTAGGCCTTTGTGGGGGTTTTTTGAACAGTCAAACTGTTATAATACCCCAAATGGAAGCTAAGGCTCATTAAATCCGTCTCTCAAAATTCTACTGTGAATACTGTAAAGGACAGGTCTCCTATATGGCACTGTAGCTTCACGAAATAGTGCCAAGGACATTCATATGGGGTGTCATTTTACTCAGAAGACTTAGCTGAGCATAATTTGGGGGGTTTGAACTTAGTGGCACATATGAAATATACAAAACGCCCAGCAAAAATGCAATCCGTATGTAAAAAATGCACAAAAATTTTTTTTACCACATACTTTGGCATATATTGGTGAAAAAATGGGGGCATGTTAAGGCACAATATGCACCTTATGAGATACCCTGGAGTGTCTACTTTTACAAATGGTAGGCCTTTGTGGGGGTTTTTTGAACAGTCAAACTGTTATAATACCCCAAATGGAAGCTAAGGCTCATTAAATTCATCTCTCAACATTCTACTGTGAATACTGAAAAGGACAGGTATCCTGTATGGCACTGTAACTTCACGAAATAGTGCAAAAGACATACAATGGGGTGTCATTTTACTCAGCAGATGTAACTGAACACAAAATAAAACTTTGTACAGGAATAGCACACACCAACTTTACAAAATATACACGAGAATTTCTTTGTTATAAGTTTGTGTGCCAAAAACCAAAAAAGAACACAATTTTACTCCAATATTTAGCAGAGGTTGGCGGTAATATGGCTACGTAGAAAGTGTCAAAACAACCTTAGGTAAATAGCCCGTGATGTCTACTTTATATAAATATATACTTTTGTGTGGCAATTTTGTTTTCTTTTATGGCTATTAAGCTTACAAGACAAACATACCAAATTCTAAAATCGCTCCACATTAAAATTTTATTTTACTCCTTGTGCTTTGTGACCTGTAACTACCAAAAAAAACTTAAAATCCCAGACACATTATATATTCTGTAAATCAGAACAAATAAATAAATTTATTTTTAATTACTTTCCTTAACCTGCACTAATTATGCACACATTATTATTGCAAAAACTGTAAAAAAAAACAATATTTTTCATTTTTTTTGCATTTTTCTGTATTTTTTTATAATAAGTAAGCATTTATATATATATATGTTATATCAAATTAAAGCCCTTTCTGTCCTTTAAAAAACAGTATATAATATGTGTCGGTGCAATAAATGAGAGAGATGCAAATTGCAGTTGAACGCAAACAGCAAGAAAATGCAAAAATTGCTTGTGTCATTAAGCGTAAGTCAAGCTTCTGAAGCTGTGTCCTTAAGGGGTTAATGCAAAACATTATACAGGATCATAGTGCATTTGTTAACCATCAGTTAGACATTTTAATGAAAGCGTCCTAATTCCTGAATCGGCTGTGGTATGTACGTCGCATAAGCCTATGATTCCCAGCGGCCCCGTGTCTTAACGTGTGCGGGGATGTCTTGGCTATAGGCTGTGCAAGCTGCTCCTATGCTAAAGGAGTGCCCTGAGTAGTCGCTAGGGTTTAGTTCGAGCACAATGAATGAGTAGGTGGACATAGTGCATGAACTTACCTGTGGTAAGGACAGTATCGTACAGCGACAGTAATGGTTCAGTGGTGCGTATGGTGGCGTGCCCAAGAATGTAATCAGTACCTTACCCAGCATTGCTTGTAAGGTAGTAGGTTATATGCACTGGCTCACCCCTCTGACTCATCTTAGTTTTAGGAAGGGACCGGACATAGTGGTCTGTGTGTTTTAGAAGATAAGAGGTCAACAGGCACTCTTGTTTATGATATTGGCCGCTGATAGTGAGTTATTGTTTTGGCCTGAGAAAGCCGTTAAAGGCTAGATAGGTAGCAGTTTTGATAACTGCATTGGTGCGTGGCTCTGAAGTGCATGGTCGAGTGGTTCTGTCATGGTTTGAACATTGTATGTCTATGGCCAGTATTTAGTTTTAGCGGGAATGTCCACTTGGCCATGTCTCTAAGTAAGGTATGTATGGGGTAGGAGGATAGGAAGCCTTGTTGTTTGGGATGGAGAAATACTTATAGTGTTGAATGCCCATGAGATAAAGTTTAACCGTGTTGTGCGAGAATTATTAACTTAAGGTGGCAAAAGAGGCAAAGGCCATCCGTGGTGAAACCACTGGCGGATCCAGGGGGGGGGCAACGGGGCAATTGCCCCCCCCGAGAAATCCGCCGGTCTCCCTCCCCTGTCAGCACATGCAGGCGCTAGCCCTGCAATGTGCCTGTGGACCGGAGGGGAGATCAGAGATCTCCCTCCCCGGTCCGCAGGCACTGTGCTGGCGGCCGGCAGGGGAGGGAGAGGGAGGACCCGGGAGCTCAGTCTGCAGCTCCTCCGGGTCCTCCTCTCGCGAGATTTGGAGCGTTGCCGTGGTAACCGCGGCAACGCTCCAAATCTCGCGAGAGTGAACTCTAGCCCGGGAGCGCGGGCTAGAGTTCACTGTAACCACTGGGACCACAAGGGAATCCCACTGGGACCACCAGGGATGAAAATATGTCCCCCCTCCTCCTCAATAAAGGTAAGAAGGGAGGGGGGACATAGAATATTTGTTTTTTTTAATTAAATAAATAAATAAAGATACATATTATTATTAAAAAAAAAAAAGCCCCCCCCCACCCTTAACACACACACATAGCCCCCATACTGCCCCCCCATACACATACTGCCCCCCCATACACACATACTGCCCCATACACACATACTGAAACCCATACACAAATACTGCCCCTATACACAAACACACTGCTCCCCATACACACACACACTATCCCCATACACACACGCACTGCTCCCGAAACACACACACTGCCCCCCATACACACATACTGCCCCCTATACACACACATACTGCCCCCATACACACATATAGCCCCCATACACACACACTGCTCCCCATACACACACACTGCCACCCCATACACACATACTGCACCCCATGCACACATACTGCCCTCATACACACATACTGCCCCCATACACTGCCGCCCCATACACACACATTGCCCACATTCACACACACACTGCAACTGTTACACACACATACTGTCCCACACATACACTGCATCCCTGACATACACTGCCCCCCTACTCACACACTACAACCTTCACACACACACACACACTGCTCACACACTGTCCCCCTCACACACACACACACTGCACCCCTTACACATTGCACCACTCACACACACCACTGCTCCTATGCCCTACTACCGCCCCATTTCACAGCAGACCTCAGGTAAGTTGTCAAACTGTTCTTAAACGGTTTGACTACTTACTCTAGGAGGGGGTCCCGGCACTATTGACACCATAACCACTACACTGAGCTGTAGTAGTTATTGTGTCTGGATTATTTCTTTAAATAATCTACAAGTGCCCCTCCCGAGATCAGGCTCTGGATCCGCCACTGGGTGAAACCTCAAACCAGCTATCTAAGTGATGGTCCGACATGAAACGTATTGTATAAGTGGAAAACCCTGTAGCATGCGTGTTGAGTGCTGGTGGACAAGGCCAGTTTAGTCAGAGCCCGGCTATGTTGGCGAGGTTCATGTAATCCATGACCTTGACCATAAATGACCCCCTGCCATGGCGGCTGGCACGGCAGCTGCCACAATAATTTACCATTACGTGTGGTTAAGAAAGTCCATCATATGTGTAGGTCTGCCATGGCTTGGTTGTCTAGGGACAGCCCCTGATCATCATTCGGGAGGGAGGAAAAAGCAAAGTGGTCTGAGATGAAAGCGTGGCCTGCGGTACGATGTGCATGGCAAAATTTAAGGAACCTGGTAGGGATTGTAGTTCCATGTGGTTGCAAGTCCCAAGCAGGAGGTGGTAATTGGTGTTGTTGCGACTGTTCCTATTTCTCGCATGGTAACTTGTTGGTATGGATGCCGAGTCAAGTTGTATGCCCAGGAATGTAACGATAGTGTCTGGGTCTTCTGTGACCTTAGGGAATACTGGGACATCCAAGTGTTCAGACATACTAATGGCTTCCTTGAAGCTTCTAGAGGGAAAGGCATTCCCTTTGACCAACAAGAAATCATCTCGGGAGTGTATGACTGTGGGGCATCTGGATATGTTTAACCACAACCAGTAAAGAGTTCAACGAATATATTGAAGATTGTGGGCTGCTCTTGACCCGAAAGTTAAGCGGGAGAAGAAATATATAACTGCTGCCCATAAATGCCCTGTAAGTGCCAGTGCAGGGTGGATGGTGGCAGTCTGAAATGCGTTTGTGATATCAGTTTTACTTAACCAGGCTTCCCCTCCCTGCTTGAGTGATAGTTGTCATGGTATGAACAATGGTGGCATACTGTAATGAAAACTCCTCGGAGGGTATGAGGGAGTTGAGATTATGGGGTAGCCGAGGCGTGAGGTGCAGATAAGTCTATGATCAGTTACAGTGTGAGGGAAGATTCCCTGTGACAATCCCAATGGGATTGCGCCACACTGTAAATGGTGTAGATCGGAGAGGCCCAGGTAGAAATCTTTCTGCTATTTCTTGGGCCATGAGTGTAATGCCAGCTGTTGAATATGGTGCTGTGATGACTGCAAGTTAGGGCATTCTAGATTCCTCCAAAGTATATGGCAATACCTGAACAGAAGGCCTTTAAAATCGGAGATTAGGAAATAAACTAAATGTCTGGAAGGGTGATAAGTTAGAAAGTACTGGAAATGCATAATGTTTACAGATGAGAAGTAAGGTTCAGGGTACATTTATTGGGACACATGGTTTTTGCATGTGCCCTGACATATTGGGAACATATCTGCAACAGTCTGCATGCACTGAAACTACATGTGCCAACATGGAAATTGTTGCAAATCTGCGATTTGCCAAAGAGAATGAGACGACCCAATTTGTCTCTGGTAGTTCGCTACGTCCTACCAGAGGTGCTAAAGCCTGGAGCCTGAAACGTTATCGTCCACTGTGTTGGGACAAAATTGTCCTGTGGGACTAGCAACATCTCCAAGTGAAAGTGTGTTGACTCTAGTTGGAGTGTTAGGTAGAGAGAAATCCTTACCACATGCTTGATACATACTAAAAATCATGAAGATAGCCATTATTATATGAACCCACAGTGTGCTAGTACTGGCTTGCTAGCTAAAGCCACATGGCGAAACAATTAAACCTTTGTTTGTTGACAGGTGAGGCCCTGCTAGTTGCCAAGTGGCTTGAGAGGCTCTATCTATGCAATGGCGCGAGGGGATTTTTGTGGCCACCAAACGTAGTGGCAGGATGTTGGCCTCTCGGTGACTGTAACCATAAAAAAGGGGAAGGGAGTGACAGGTGAGGCCCTCTCTATATACCATGCGAGGCGGCTAGCTCACGAGTGGCCCGATGGGTGTTTGCCTCCGAGCGTTGAGGCGGGGTGTTGGCCTCGCGGGACCACTATACGACAGGCGTAGATGCCAAGAAAGGAAAATATCTATTGGAAAGCTATAGTCCCTAATTGCCAGTACGCTAAGGATATACCCAGGGGGAAACAGAAAATGTATGTATATACCACATTAGGTACCTGCACTGTATCCACACTCCTTATCTGTTTTATTTTGTGGTCTGTCTGCTGGGCTCGTTGCACCTTTTTACTCTGAACCTTTGGTTCAGAATCAAAAAGTTGCTTAGAGACAGACGCCTTCTCCTGAGCTGGCTTGGGTGTACGTTGGAGGTGTGATTGCTGACAAGGATGGTGGTTCCCCCATCAGTATGTTCCCCTGCGGCCATTTTCCCTGGACCCACAGATTGAGACTGTCCATGCCCCTCACTTTGGGCAGGCCGTGGATGGGTCCCCCTAGCTACTGATGGAACCTCTGTCTCTCCCTCACCTCCACTCCATGTCCTCACACACACAGCACCTTGGGAACTGGCTGAGTCTTGTGCAGAGTAAGGCTCACACACACTCTGCCCTCCCTCAAAGCCATGCTCTCCCTCCACACTTTCACACAGCCCAGCCAATACATTGGCGTCAGGCAGATTTTGGCACACATATTCATTCAACCCTCTCTCCCTAGAATTCTCTTCCTGCACATTGTCACATAACACCTTTAGCACCCCTTGGTCAGGCACTGGATGTGAAACACACTCACGTAATTTTCTCTCCCAGCCAGGCCATCCTTCCATAATCTCACATAGCCACTCACTTTGTCCTTGTTCTGGCAACTGACATACTCCTGACTGAGATACAGGTAAACACATCAACTCATCCTGCCCTGGTTCCCAATGGTTTGATCCACTTGTGTTTTCACATGGCATCTTAAACAACCCTGGCTCTGACACAGATAGGCACACACGCTCATCCAGCCCCGCCTCGCTGTGCAGCTGTTTTTGCCCACGCACACATGGCACCCCTAGTACTGGCACAGACATGCACACATGCTCAATTTGCCCTCGCTCCCAGCACAATTGCCGGCATACACCTTCACCTGTTTCCACAGACACCCCTGGTTCAGGCACAGATTGATACACATTCTGCCCTCCCTCCCAGTGAAGTTGTCCTGGCAAACTTTCACCTTGTACCACAGACAACTCTGGTTTTGGCACAGCCTGGCACACATGCTCATTCTGCCCTCCCTCCCAGCAACTTTGTCTTGGCACATTCTCACATGATATTGCAGACACTTCTGGTTCAGGCACAGACCAGCACACATGCTCAGTCTGCCCTCCCTCCCAGCACAATTGTCTGCATACATTTTCACAAGTTTCCACGGACACCCCTGGTTCTGGCACAGATTGACACACATTCTGCCCTCCCTCCCAGCGAAGTTGCCCTGGCAAACTTTCACCTGATACCACAGACAATTCTGGTTTTGGCACAGCCTGGCATGCATGCTCATTCTGCCCTCCCTCCCAGCAACTTTGTCTTGGCACACTCTCACATGATATTGCAGACACTTCTGGTTCAGGCACAGACCAGCACACATGCTCAGTCTGCCCTCCCTCCCAGCACAATTGTCTGCATACATTTTCACAAGTTTCCACGGACACCCCTGGTTCTGGCACAGATTCACACACATTCTGCCCTCCCTCCCAGCGAAGTTGCCCTGGCAAGCTTTCACCTGATACCACAGACAATTCTGGTTTTGGCACAGCCTGGCATGCATGCTCATTCTGCCCTCCCTCCCAGCAACTTGGTCTTGGCACACTCTCACATGATATTGCAGACACCTCTGGTTCAGGCACAGACCCGCACACATGCTTATTCTGCCCTTCCTCCCAGCACAATTGTCTGCATTCATTTTCACATACTGCCCTCTGCACAGTAGGGCCCCTATGAGGCTTGGGTTTATAACACACATTACTTTCTGGCACATACTGGGATAACAATCTACCTAAGTCAGTACCAAGTAATACATTTGCAGGGATATTCTCATCTACCCCCACATTTCTGAAACCCTTCCCCGCTCCCCAATCCAAATAAACCTGTGCCATTGGCACTACAAGTCGTACCCCCCAATTCCTTTAACTGCTAGAGTCCTGCCAGGAATTAAGTCCTCAGAGCACACTAGCTCTGGACGCACAAGAGTCACATCTGCCCCAGTGTCCCTGAGTCCCACAGTTACCTCTCTTCCAACTGTCACAGGTTGCAGATTCACATTGTTGCTGCCTTCTGATCTGGTTACAAACAACACAGAGGACGTTGGTTCTGAGGAGCGTCCCTCCCCAGCTGATGATGCTGGCTGCCGTTTCCCAGGGCAAGCAACACTAATGTGCCCAACTTGGTTGCAAATAAAACATCTGCGACTATCTCCTTGCGCAGACATGGCACTAGCTCCCCCTCTCCCTGAGGTAGGAGCTGAAACAAAAGATGGCCCACTAGGCCTGGTGATGGGGAGTCGTGGTGGTGTGGTCCTCCAGCTGGATGTTCCCTTGGTAAACCCTCTGCTCCAGGCCACTGTTGCTCGGTTGGCAGTGTGGACATCTGCCAGCTTACCCGCTTCCAATGCTGTTTTGGGGTTCCGGTCCAGCAGCCATTCCTGTACATCAGCTGGGCAGAGCTGCAAAAACTGTTCTTTTATTAACAGGTCTTGTAAACTTTCCAAAGTGGTAATCTCCAGCCCTGTAGTCCACTGTCGGAATGCTGTCGCCAGGTGCCCTACAACTGCTGCATAACTTTCTGTGGGATGCTTTTGCAAAGTCCTGAATTTCTTTTGGTACACCTCAGGAGTGAGGTTGTACCGTTCCTGCAAGGCAGCCTTAATTGCATCATAGTCCTGGTCAAACTCTGCTGGAAGCGCAGCAAATGCTTCCAGTGCAGGACCTCTGAGACCAGGGGTGAGGTATTTTGCCCACTGGTCCTTTGGTAGCTGGTACTGCCTGCAAACTTTTTCAAAACTGCGCAGGAAAACATCCAAATCACCATCTTTGTCCAAAGTTGGAAAATTCTCTGCACGTGGTTTGGGTGCAGAAGAGTCTCTGGAATTAATACTTACAGGGGAGGCAGTCAACCTCTCCAACTCAGCCATTTTTAGCTCATGCTCTCTGGCAGCTTGGTGCTCCGCGGCCTCTCTCTCCCTCTCAGCTTGGCGCTCAGCAGCCTCCCTCTCAGCTTGGCGCTCTCTCTCAGCTTGGCGCTCTCTCTCAGCCTCCTGATATTGAAGGATAAGCTGTAGTCTTTGGTTTGTATCTGCTGAGTCCACATATTTCAACACAGTTTGCAAGTAACAATCCAAAGGATCTCCAGATCTCTGTACATCATTTACAAAAGCTGCAGGTATCTCCTCTGCAGTGTTTGAGGCATCACTTTGCACCGCTTGTTGCATATCATAGTCCAACAGTGCTTGTAATAGCTCCTCTTTGGTTTTTCAGCCTTTGGAAATTGAGACACAATTTCTTTTAGTGCCTGGATTAACCAACAAATCCAGCAACACTAAAATCTGGTACAAAAAGATGAAAAATCTTTTTAGTTATCCCACCGCTATGCCACCAATTTGTCACGAACGCACACTACTCCAAGAGTGCGCGTGACGTAGTTGTGGTTGTGAAAGGGTTAAAGTTCACTATTTGTCTGCACTAGACCGGAAATAATGACAAAATCCCCCTTTAACACCACTCACACTTAAACATAATAATATAACTATTACTATTTTAACGCTGCCACCACCAAGACAATTTATAAATGGGGTGCCTTGGTCCCCCAGGTAAATCAATAATAAAACCCACCAAATATTACTTAGCACAATATTTAAGGAATTATAAAAATACTAACTAGCCTCTTCAGGTAACGTGATTCTTAACCAGACAAAGGCAAAACTTAATAAATGAATGTTTAATATGAGCAAAAGATAGTCACAGTGCATATAAAAATATATGATAAACAAATTATTTACACCAACAACAGATAAAAACAAAAAGGATAAAATACAGAAGTCCTAACTACTCACTTAGGTTTTCAAAGTACAACTTCTGTCCAGGGGGTCTCTGGCAAGGAAAGATGGTGACTCACTCAAAATTAGATCTTGGCCCCAAGCAAGTACACAAACACCCTTCAGGATCATTAGATATATACCCTGTGGTTTATCAAGTCTTGCCCAGGGGTGGAGTTAAGGCATACCTACAGTAATAATAACTGACCACCTCATTTGTTCCAGACCACTGTCAGTCCAAATGGAAACATTTGACTCTATCTTCTTTTTTGTACCTGCCACAGAAATAATAATTGCATCTACAAATTTGTTATTATTTTCCCATTCCATAGACATGTTGCACGTCCCACCCACGATCCAATAGGACGGACATCACAATTCCTTTCCCTAGGGTCAAGTTAGGCCACTCATGTTTGGACTTGGTTAGAAGATGGCGCTTGTCACATTCCAAATATAACAAAAATTAGGCTTTATTATTATTCTGTGGGGGTAAATATGAATGTTTTTTTGTCCTTCCTTTGGATATGATACTAGAACAAAGCTAATGGCATTTACATATCAAAGAGATTTACTCATCCCTTACAAGGTACATGCCAAATGGATGAAGAGACATTGAGACTTTTTCCAAGTGTAGAACCTCACACCTTGCAGAGCTTTTATTACTTCACATCCATATAGTAAAATCCTTTCCACATTCCTATGCCATTCACACTACCCCTTCTGTCATCTGACCTCTGTGGGGGTCCCAGCTTCAAAAGATGTAACCCCTGTTGACCTCAGCAATAGCACCTCTGTAATTTGTGCCATTTACTACAAGAAATCACATTAAAAGATGATATTCCATAGTGTCTGTGGCAAACCTAGCCACTTGGACTATAACCAGACTCTGTACCTTTAAGGGTTGCCTGTATGTCGGTGGAGATATGTGTTTACGTATATTGTATGCTGACTGTAATATCTTGAATTGCCTGTATTTGCTATCCGCCGAATGCAGATAGCTATTTGTATGGGGTTTTCCTTTCGTTTCACGAACGGCACTTTGGAGGGCCGTTCGTGAACCGAAAACACTACCCCTAATAGCCCACACACTTAGAGGCGTGTGGCGCTGGTTAACCGATTGCAACAATGTTGCAATCGGTAATTAGAGGCTCTCCTGGGAATGACCCTGGGAGGGGACTCAGGAAACACCTTGCATGGGGACTTGTATAAATTGTGAAGCAGAATTAAAGGACTTCAGTTGACTCTCAGAACTTTGTTTCGTCCGGTTACTGGGAGGTTGGGGATATTGCCTTGTTGTTTCAGCGGTTGACTGTGGATTACTTCCTGAACCAGCGGAATTCGTGGATTTAATATTGGCGTTCCGCTACAGTGTCATAATAAATTATACACCCTTGCCTTGACAGAAGGCACTGGCGTTCTACACACCTTTAAGATGTATAGGGGTGTCTACCAACTGAGCACAACTTGTATTCTTCAATCAATCTTCAGAAGCACTCCTCAATCTTGTTAGATCGAGCATTCACTCACCAATCTTGCTCTTGCAACATCTTGCAAACATTTTCAAGTTTACACAATGTTTAAAAAACCTGTAGAAACCGTTGTTTTCTAAGCTTAGAATCTCTATAGCATACATTGCTGCAGCGCACTGAAGAAACTGACAGCTTGCAAACGGCTTTTTTCCTCTGTGAAATTAGACCTAGTACAATGTTAGTTTCACTTTTACTGTGCACACAATTTGTCTAGGCAGTTCTAACAATCTCTAACCACAATTTTCTTATCTTACTTATACAGTTCTAACAAATTCTAAACAAAATTTCCTTGTCTTAACTATACTTAACAACTCTTTAAAACTATTTCAAATTGTTGATTTCAATTTTCCCTGCTCAATTAACACTCATCCCATCCTCGTCGCCAAAATGTTGTGCCGAATCATTAAATTCATGAAGCACCAATATCCAAAAAGCAATAATCAATTACCTAATAAGGTTTATAGCGATATTGGCGGGCACACAACCCAGTTCGAGATGAGTGTCTTGGGCTATAGCAGGGGGTCTCAACGTTAGTCCTCAGGACCCCCTACCAGTCCAGGGTTTAGGGATTACCTGGGTGTGTCTAAGGTGTTTAGAAAAAGAAAAAAAAAACACCTTAGAGTCTAAGGTGTTTTTTCCCTTTTTCTAAACACCTGAGACACACCCAGGTAATCCCGAAATCCTGGACTGGTAGGGGGTCCTGAGGACTGGGTTGAGAACCCCTGGGCTATAGGAAAGAGAAACCACACAGAGACCAAGTTGCAGATAAGAATTCACACCACACTTTATTGTCCACAAGGGGACCCAATACAGAGTAAGCTTAATTCTCATTAAGCAGTTGCATGCATTCACTTCAAAACAGCTTAGCATCCGGATATATCAGCTTAAGTATACATCACCATTAGAGGGGTTTCATTGTGTCCTCACTGCACGTGACTGGGGGAACTCTGGCAGTCAACTTGGAGGGACCCTCTCTGGGAACAGCAGAGACCAGCAACACGCGTCCGCATTACAGGTGGGTAGTTCTCCAAGTGAGTGCCAAGTTTCTCCGTCTTTTATACCTTTTAGCAAGTTTGTAACTTTTCCAAGATTTCTTATCAGTGCAGCCCAGCATGTATCTTGTCATGCGCATTAAGTAATCAGTATGGTTGATCAGGCCAGTCGTGACCACCCAAGGCTCATGCCAGACACGTGCGGTATCTTATTCTATCTATGTCCCTACTCTTATCTTTCCATACATTTGTTGGCACCAATTCCCTCTGTTTTTGTGGGCCTTTTTGGATATTGGCCAGACATGCTATGGTATATTCCAGGCAATGTTGAATTTCTTAGTGCGACACAGTTTAAGCATTTTATGCAATGTCATCATAGCTGAATTTCTTAGTGCGACACAAGTTGAATTTCTTAGAGCGACACAGTTTAAGCCAAGTGCCATCTTAACTATCTATAATAGATTAATTTGCTCATTAGTGATCAATCAATCATTCTTAATTAGTTAATTGGATTTTATCACAATTATCACATGCGCTTACAGCGCAGTTGTAAAAATTCTAATTTTCTGGGTGCTAATCTACTAACTAGTACATTTTGGGGCCTGCGGTGCACTTCATATCTGAGAGTCAAATAAAAGCGTCAAATAGTGCGCTTACTGCGCAGTTGTAAACATTCTAATTGTTTTGCTTCTAATCTGCTGCTTACATTGGAGTTTTAAAAAGTCAATTTTTTTTTGGGTGCTAAATAGTATATTTGGGGTGTGCACTTCATATCTGAGAGTCAAATCGAAGCGTTTAATAGTGTGCTTACAGCGCAGTTGTAAAAATTCTAATTGTTTTCTGCTAATCTGCTAAATAGTACATTTTGGGGCCTGAGGTGCACTTCATACCTGAGAGTCAAATTGAAGCGTCTAATAGTGTGCTTAGAGCGCAGTTGTAAAAATTTCAATTTTCTGGGTGCTAATCTGCTAACTAGTAAATTTTGGGGCCTGCGGTGCACTTCATATCTGAGAGTCAAAGAGAAGCGTCAAATAGTGCGCTTACTGCGCAATGGTAAACATTCTAATTGTTTTGCTGCTAATCTGCTGTTTACATTGGAGTTTTAAAAAGTAAAAAAAATATTTGGGTGCTAAATAGTATATTTGGGGTGTTCACTTCATATCTGCGAGTCAAATCGAAGCATCTAATAGTGTGCTTACAGCACAGTTGTAAAAACTCTAATTGTTTTGCTGCTAATCTGCTAAATAGTGTGATGGGATTCCAGCATGGACAAAATTTAGTAGGCCAAAATCTCCACATGGCATATGCTAACTAGTATCTGATTACAAAGAGTTGGATGAGTCATCAGTATACTGAGCATGTGTGGAAGTGGGTAATAAATTCCTTTGTCTTCAACAAGCGATGTGGTCTGCCCATATAAGGTGATCCTGAATATCCTGTGTGCTGATTGGTCTGAGGAATATAGGAGGGGTTATACTGTATGGGAGGGGATATGCTGCTTACAAAAGGAATCTACACCATGCTTTCTTCTCTCAGATATTTTTGGAACAGGAGTTCATCTAAGACCCGATCGGTATGTGAATAAAGGCCTCTTACTTCCTGAATACCTGTGTCCATATCTCTATGTGTGGCTTCTGCGGTTTGTTCCTGTTATTCCTCCGGTAACATTTCTGGTGCATTGGCCGGGAACCTCGTCACATGGAAGCCTGTGCAGAGATTTGAGACTGTAAACTTTTACCAAATCCTCTACGCTGCACCCCTGGACTTCTACTGCATGGACCTCCTTTCGTCTCGGCGCCACTGGCCTTTTGTCCAGGAGATCATCGGCTTCTGCGCAGTGAGTACCGGGGTGTTCCGTCAATGAGTGTGAACCCAGGTCCAGGAATGAAGAGGTAAGATTAATACCGTTAGAGTGGTAGGCCCACAAGGGGTTTGTATTTGGAATTGGTTTGGTTGTATGGAATCTGCCCCTTCCCACTGGAAGGAAGAAGCAAAGGCGCACTGCTTATTGGAAATTAGACGCTTTGTAGTCAGCCCGTCTAATACAGGTGGTTTGGGTCAGACTGAATTTTGGTGTAAATAGTTCATGTCGGACACCGGTGTCCTGTCTTGACTAGCGTATCTAGGTGTAAATTTTGGTTGCTAGGTCAGAGACTATGCAGAACTCTGGTGTACATTCCGTCTGCTAGATCTCAACCTATCTTGGCTAAGTGGGAGGCGTGTAAATTCAACCACTAGACTATTGATAGCGTAAATAGACTAAATGGGTACTGTTTAAATTCCGCCCACTAGTTCGCTATATGTGGTGCTTGGGCAGCATAACCTAACCGAATTTTGGTGTTAATAGTTCGATAGTTCTCAAGGTGCTGGCCAATTAGAATAGTTGGGATTATTATAAATGTTGTTAAATATACTGTAGTTGGTGAATTGGTTAAATTGTATGTCCTGCTAGAAAGCTTGAGCTCTGCCGTTTAGCAGACATGTGAATTGTGTGTATAGTGTAAAATAGCGCACGGCACCATAACCACTGACTTGTACCATAACTACTGATATTGCATGAAAAAAATACTAAAAAGTACTGTTCAACATTGTATGTGTAACACTTTAACTATTACTAACTGACCTTGTAACTTTAAAACCATAGTTGTGTAACTGTACAATAATTACTAACCGTACCATAACCACTGACTGTAGAGACAAAATTGTTGCAATGTTATGTGATCAGTTAGTATATGTGGATTAATAGCGTGGATAGTTGTATGGTTTGATTAATAGTTACAGTGATGAGTATATATAGCATGTGAGCATCCAGTGTGCGTGGACGTGTGTGTTTGGGCCTAGTAACTGTGCGATGTGGTACTGGTGATAAGGCGATTGGTGTGACTGATGAAACAGTGTGTATATATGTATACAGCTTTTGAATCAGACAGTCTGTTGAAATCATCTTCTGATTCATAAGGCTGTTGGTCCTTTGTCTTGTATGTTTTTAAAAAAAAAAAATAACCTGTGTAGTAGGGAGTGGCCTGTCCTGGAGGCCGCATGGCCTCCATGTGGCAGTCTTGACTCAAATTTAGTGCAGGGTGTACATGTGGCTGTAACTAGTGGGCCGGAATTCTATGATCAGTTTCCATATATTGACTGTTGGAAACAGATTGTTGAAAAATTGCCTTGGTGAATTAAACTGTGCCATGAGAAACAATGGAGCCACATGGTGGTCAGAACTAAGGCCTTAATTCCACCTAGTTTGGACACCTCCCCCCCTTGCATCTGATTGCCAACCCCCTTATTCATCCTCCAGAGCCAGAGTAGCCATTCCCCCACTCTTCCTCCCAAGCTAAAACTGGTATAGCTGGTATTTGCACTCCCCCTGCTCTATTGTCCCCGCCTACCCACATACATAGTTACATAGTTACATAGCTGAAAAGAGACTTGCGTCCATCAAGTTCAGCCTACCTCACATTTGTTTTTTGCTGTTGATCCAAAGAAGGCAAAAAAAAACAGTTTGAAGCACAATTTTGCAACAAGCTAGGAAAAAAATTCCTTCTTGACCCCAGAATGGCAGTCAGATTTATCCTTGGATCAAGCAGTTATTACCCTACATTGAAAGATTATATCCTTGAATATTCTGTTCTTGCAAGTATGCATCTAGTAGCCGTTTAAACATCTGTATGGACTCTGATAAAACCACTTCTTCAGGCAGAGAATTCCACATCCTGATTGTTCTTACAGTAAAAAAACCTTTCCTTTGCCTTAGACGAAATCTTCTTTCTTCCAGTCTAAACGCATGGCCTCGTGTCCTATGTAAAGTCCAGTTTGTGAATAGATTTCCACACAATGGTTTGTATTGGCCCCGAATATATTTGTATAATGTTATCATATCCCCTCTCAGGCGACGTTTTTCTAAAATAAATAGGTTTAAATTTGTTAAACTTTCTTCATAGCCGATATGTTCCATTCCTTTTATTAGTTTTGTAGCCCGCCTCTGCACTTTTTCTAGTGCCATAATATCCTTCTTTAGAACAGGTGCCCAAAATTGCACAGCATATTCAATATGGGGTCTTACAAGTGATTTATAAAGAGGCAAAATTATATTCTTGTCCCGAGAATGAATGCCCTTTTTCATGCATGACAATACCTTACTGGCCTTGGCCACTGCTGATTGACATTGCACATTGTTGCATAGTTTGTTGTCTATAACAATTCCCAAGTCCTTTTCATGTGTTGTTATCCCTAATTCGCTTCCATTAAGGGTATACGTTGCTTGTGTATTCTTTACGCCGAAGTGCATAACTTTGCATTTTTCAACATTAAATTTCATCTGCCATTTGAGTGCCCAGTCCCCCAGTCTATCTAAATCCCTCTGCAGCAAAGTAATATCTTGCTCACATTGTATTGTTTTACAAAGTTTGGTGTCATCTGCAAACACTGAAACATGACTTTCAATGCGGTCTTCAAGATCATTTATAAACATGTTAAATAGAAGGGGTCCCAGAACAGACCCCTGAGGGACACCACTTGCCACCTCTGTCCAGCTTGAAAATTTACCATTAATGACAACTCTTTGTACTCTGTTTTTAAGCCAATGTTCTACCCAAGAACAAGCATTTTCATCTAGACCGATTTCCTTGAGTTTGAACACTAATCTATTGTGTGGAACTGTATCAAATGCCTTGGCAAAATCCAAATAGATCACATCCACGGCAACACCCTGATCTATACTTCTACTTACTTCTTCGTAGAACGCAATCAAGTTAGTTTGACATGACCTGTGCTTCATAAAACCGTGCTGATTTTTGCTGATAACCATGTTCTTCTCAAGGAATTCTTGAATATTATCCCTTAATAACCTTTCAAATATTTTACCAGCCACAGAAGTTAAGCTCACAGGTCTATAATTTCCAGGCAAGGATTTTGAACCCTTTTTGAATATAGGAACCACATCTGCCTTCCTCCAATCCTCCGGAACACTTCCTGAAAGAAAAGAATCTTGAAAGATTAAAAACAGAGGTTCACTTATTTCTGCACTTAGTTCCTTAAGTACACGTGGATGGATACCGTCAGGCCCTGGAGCTTTGTTTATATTAACTTTCTTTAGTTGCTGCAGCACCTTGTCTTGAGTTAACCAATTACAATTATTCTGCAAGTTTTTAGTAGCAATCATTTGCACATCTATTGCCATGGGTTCTTCCTTAATATATACGGAGGAGAAATAGTTATTTAAAATTCCTGCCTTTTCCTGGTCTTCATTAACTTAACACCCCTGTTTCAGTTTTTAGTGTACCTACACTTTCATTTTTTTTTTTTTTTTAGAATTTATGTACTTAAAAAATGCTTTGGGGTTGGTTTTGCTCTCTTCAGCTATCATTATTTCATTTTGAAGTTTAGCAAGTCTAATTGCCTTTTTGCACGCATTATTTGCATCCTTGTATTTTTTATAAGATGCATCTGATTTGTCCGATTTAAATGCTTTAAATGCCCTTTTCTTAGTTGTAATCTCTTGTTTTACTTCTCTACTAAGCCACATTGGTTTTAATTTGTTTCTTTTATATTTATTTCCCAATGGTACATACTGAGAAATGTACCTTTGTAATATTTGTTGGCAGATGATCCATTTATCCTCAGTGTTCTTTTCACTAAAGAGTTTATGCCAGTCAATATATTGTAAAGCTTCCCTTAACTTATTGAAATTGGCCTTTTTAAAATTATATGTTTTAGTATTCCCCATGTGCTTTTGTTTTTTTGAGTTTATTTCAAAGGACACTATATTGTGATCACTATTTCCCAAGTGCTCACCTACTTGAATGTTGGTCAAAAGATCAACGTTGTTTGTTAAAACCAGGTCCAGACAAGCATCCATTCTAGTTGGTGCTTGTACAAGTTGTGACATGAAGGTGTCATTTAACAAGTTTAAAAACCTAATTCCCTTTGCTGAGGCACTAGTCCCTCTGTCCCAATTTATATCTGGGTAATTAAAATCTCCAATAATATCTGTTCTTTTGTTACAAACTCTTGCATATCTGTACAAACCCCCCCCCCCCCCACACACACACACACACACACACACTGGTTCTTTGTAATTTGAACTGACTTCCTTATTAGTAGGAGTGTATTTTAGCATTGAATTTTATTAATAGGAGAATTGTGAGGAGAATTCTTAATAACAGTAACAGTCTAAAATACAACTGGAATAAATGATCAATGGTATAAGACGTTAGAATATCCTATTATCCTTTCTTTAAGTTAGTGGTTGGGCCCCTCCCAGCTTTGTCCAAAATATCCCCTTTACTAAAATACAAACTGAGATGCTTAATTTACCTTAGAACTACAGCTTTAATCAAGCCTAGATATCAGGGTGGACAGTGATTAAAATAAGTAATAATAAAATAAGGACATAATTAAAGTCTATCTGCTTCATTAGACTTTAGGGAGGCACTCTAGGGCCACCTACTGGCCATCTTCGGGAGTTACATTGATATTACATTGTTTATAACAGACAGAAGTAGGACTGCTTACCCTATTTTAATATATTTATTGATATAAGTTTTTATTTTATGTAGAAGTTAAGTTTATTTTCCATTTTTTTTCATCCACCAAATGCTGACTAGTAAAATTAGCTCACCCCCTTATACCTATCTTACTACTCCCAGACTGGAACCTATTACTGAGCAGCCTTGCCGAAGTCCCATACTAACCCGACAACTGACTGGTAACCTCCAACCCCGACATTACCAAATGCCTCTCCGACTTACACTGGGCCCAACACATGTTGACAATAATGGTCAATTGCAACATGCAGACCCTGTATTTGTCTATGTTCCCTTCACTACGACTGATTTATTTAATTGGGAGAACTCTTCATATACCGATAAGCCTCAAGCCATGACAGATTTGGTCACCTCTATTATACAGACCCATAATCCCATAATCCCACCTGGGTTGATTATCAGCAATTATTACTGACCTTTAGAGCGTAAATGGTGCTGACATGATCCATCTAAAGGCCTATCAACAATTATTACTGGCATGAAGGCAGTTGGGAAAAAGGCAATTAACATGTCCAGGACGGCTGAAGTGTTACAAAAAGTTAATGAATCACCCAGTGCTTTTTATGAGAGACTGCTTGAGTCAAATAGATTGTACACTCCTTTCAATCCTGAACCCCTTGAAAACTTCCGAATGATAGACTCAGCATTTGTTAGCCAGGCTCAGAGCGATATTAAGAGAAAGCTACAAAAATTAGAGGGATTTGCAGGGATATCTATATCACAGCTAATGGAGGTTGCAAATAAGGTGTATATGAATAGGGAAACTGAGAGAAAGCGTGAGGAGGAACATAAGATGAGGAAGAAAATAGACATGTTAGTGGTAGCTATTTCAGGCGTAGCTTGAGAAGGAGGGGAAATGAATAGAGGAGTTGAGAATAGGATGAGCAGGGTACCACTAGGTAGAGATCAATGTGCATATTGTAGAGAGGAAGGGCATTGGAAGAGTGACTGTCCACAGAGGGGATATATTTTAGGTGAAGAGGGCGAGAAGAGAGAAGAGGGCGAGGTGATTATGGTAGCAGCTATAGAGGACAAGGTAGAGGAAGTTTTGAAGGGAGATATTATCCCCCTACCCAGAGATTAAGGGATAAGCAAGATAGAGATTTTGTAGGTCTGGCTGACACTGTCATGGAAGACTTGATACCGACCGGGCTCTATCCCACTTGACCGAGCGGAGCCTATGGCCGATGTATCAATAGGGGGAAAGAGAAGTAATTTCATGATAGACGTGCTGAACATTCTGTGGTGACCAAATTGGTAGCTCCTCCTTCTGAGAAGATTATAACTGTGATAGTTGCTACTGGGAAAAGCGCTACTAGACCAATTCTCAGGAGTCGTACTTGCTATTACGGCTCCCCCGGTATGCAAGGGGTTACAGCCGTATGAGATGTTCCCTTACCAAATGCAGAGGCAGCCACTGAGTGCTACAAAGCACCGAACAGTAGCCATACGGATGAAGTAGTTTCCCAAGTAACCGAACAGTAGATATACGAACACACTATTCCTCCCAAACAGTCAAAAAGCCACCATGCGAATCAAATATTCCTCCAAACAGCCGAACACGCTTACTCCATACGAATAATCCCCCCCAAAGACGAGACACAGCTCCGTATTGAGGGTCAGCAGGAATCTGTTTAATGAGGGCTACATGCCCGGCTTTTATGCAAGTCCCCCACCTGGTGGACACTCCCCTAGGGGACTGAATGAGGGACAATGTATTAACCAATCACAGAAGACATAATAAGCCATTCCTCTTTTCTTGCCCAGAACCCCCTGCTCTGCCCGGGAAGATAATTGTGAAGTAATTCAATTATCTCCCAGGACAGAGCCCTAAACGCCATTTTGAGGACTAATAACAAAAATACACAAAAATACATAAAATTACATAACTGTTGTATTTTACATGATTTTATAGGCATTCCACAGGTCCCCAGATAGCTAGGATCTGAGCGCACCAAAGTACTGAGTAGCGCTCAGATCCTATACACACAGTCCAATCGCCGTGGAGCCAAAGTGTTCACACAGTCAGTTTTCATACGAATTGGCTCCACGGGATTCCTATCAGGGGTACGGTGTATTCTGTTTAAATCCACCGAATATAGGGTCATTCGTGTCAATCTACCAAACAAGAAGGGAGGTCGGCGGCTTCAGCAGTGTTCATGCCAAAATGTGTCCATTTTTAGTTCCATGAGTTAGGTGTCAAAATGTGTCCATTTTAGTTCCATGAGTTAGCTGTGCGTTCGTGTGTTTTAAAATGGCCGCGACCTCGTGTTCGGCATTCGAATGGCGGCCACCCAACTGCTGTATCAATTACGAAGTGTCTGCAGTTAATCCTCAACGTTCGAATTGGGCCAAGAGGTTAATCAGCAGCACACTCCTCTACTGGGTGGCTGGCCGTTCGGTAGTTTTGTTCGGTTATAAACAGGGGAATGCCATAGAGTCCACAGAAACGAGAAAAAGGAATTAACTAAATGAAAAAGCCATACGGTTGATTCAGTCTAGGACAGAGGGATTTGTCACACGGCTCCCCCCTTGTGGGACACTCCGGCAGACCCGGTTTGATCCTTTAACGGGTCAACTTGGGGATGTCCGGACTGAAGAGCTGAAGTCAATTCCGTCTGTCGTGAGAGCCCATCAGCATTCCGATTGTGTTTGCCGGGTCTGTAGGTGATGCTAAAATTGCAAGCCATACCAAGGGGTTGTGATAGGTGATCAGAGAAAATTCTTGCCCATATAAGTAGGGGGTGAGTTTTTTAAGGGCCCAAACAAGAGCCAAACATTCTTTTTCCACCGCCGCATAACTCACTTCTCGTGGTAGTAATTTCCAGGCTCAGGTATGCAATGGGGTGCTCTCCTCCATACTCCCTGACCTGGCTTAGCACAGCCTCCAGTCCAAACATGGAAGCGTCTGTATGGATGAGAAAACGTTTGTTAGGTACTGGGGCAGCCAAGACGGGGGCATTCACGAGGGCTTGCTTTAAGGCAGTAAACGCGGCTTCACAAGCTGGAGACCACAGGACCTGCTTAGGAAGATTCTTTATGGTCAGGTCCGTCAGAGGTTTGGCTATCGTACTATAGTCGGGCACAAAACGACGGTAATACCCTGCTGTGTCTAAAAGGGCTAGTACCTGGGTCTTGGTGCGGGGTGTGGGCCAGTTTGCTACGGCTTCCACCTTGGCCGGTTCGGGTCTCTTGCTTCCACACCCCACCCTGTTTCACAAGTACTGTACCTCTGCCATGCCCAGATGGCACTTATCTGGCCCAAATCTTATCCAGAACTACCCCTACGTGCGTTAGGTGCTCCTCCCAAGACCCACTGAAGACAGCAATGTCATCCAGGTAAGCACACACAAAGTCCTGGAAGTGTCGGGATATTTATGGGATGATAATTTTAAGCAGTCGAGAATTGCCCACTATTTCAATTCTCTTAGATCTTAGAGATTGTTTATCATGTAAGTGAAAAGTATTCCATACAATTAATGATCACAATGTGTTATAAAAATAGATTTGTTTATTGTAACAATTAATTAACAATAATATTAGGCAGCATGCATGATATTAATCAGTGAATATTTAGTATAACATAATATGCAATACAATGGAATGGCTAACACGTTTCAACGGCTACAGCACCAGCTGTCACTTGGGAATCGTCACTATTGTAGCCAGCAGCACCTCCGGAGGCAGTCTACCTGAGGTAGCTGTTTGCCGGTATAGTTTCAGGAGCTGCGGCGCTAGTAGGTCACTAAACTCTTTGTAGTATGCGTTAGAAAGCCCATCTGCGCCTGGGGACTTCCCCAGGGGGAGCTGTTTAATAGTGTGGGTGATTTCTGGGACTGTGATAGGTTGTAGTAGAGCTCGAAGGTGGTCCTCAGACACCTTGCGCAGAGTGATGTCTGCTAGATAGCGTGTTGCGTCTAAGCTTTGAGGGTGCGGTATTGTTGTGTCTGTATGGAGGTTATGTAATTTGGAGTAAAAGGCCGCAAACGCATTGCTGATCGCTTGTGGGTCTATATGTTTGTTGCCGTCGTCATCCAGAATGTAGGGTATCTTGGTCTGGGTCAGTCTTGCCCTAAGCCTGGCCGCTAAATACTTAGTAGCCTTGCCGGTTGTGTGGTATGTAGTGGCTCTCAACTTATGTAGGAGGCTATTTGATTTTTCCGCCTGCATCTTGGCGATCGTCGTATGTGTCTCATTTATTTTAAGTAAATATTCTTGTGTGGGGTGGGCCTTGTTTTTTGTG
>OW240920.1:105524056-105592109 GCA_933207985.1 Pelobates cultripes | reverse complement strand
GCATGCCACAGTCCAGGTGTTAGTCCCTTGAAACAACTTTTCCATCACTATTGTGGCCAGAAAGAGTCCCTGTGTGTTTTAAAATTCGCCTGCCCATTGAAGTCTATGGCGGTTCGCCCGGTTCGCCGGTTCGCGAACATTTGCGGAAGTTCGCGTTCGCCGTTCGCGAACCGAAAATTTCGGGTTTGCGACATCACTAAAAATAACCCCACAAATAATATATCCCCAAATAGCCTGTTGCAAAAGGAACCTTGAGACTGGCTTTTGGAGGAGTCTGTTTGCCAGCCTCCTACCCTGTGACTATGGCCCCTACAATAGACCTGGCTAAAATATTTCAAACAGTGCAATTGGGACTATATGTTTTTTTTACCGAACAACCGTATGAACCAGAGACCACACTGGAGCTTGTTAAAATCTATTAACAACTTGGAACATTTCTGACCGCAGTGTTCTAATTGTTCACCTGGGTGGCCGCAATTCCTATGGACAACCACTAGGTGGCGGCCATCTTGTTCGCATGAATGCAGGCAGCAGTGTTTGGGCATGAAACTAAAATCAGATACAGAAACTCCCAAACACCGCTGGACTTCCATCATCGTCTGCATTTGATTCTATTCAACTTAGAAAGGCACTGTTCTGTCGTTCATTCGTCTGGATGAAGGGAACAAGCTCAAAGGTAAGACTATTGACTCTGTTCAGTAGTTTGTTAATTTTCAAATTACCAAACTAGAACGACAGTAAGCCCTAATGCTCTGGAACTGTTTTGGGCATGGGACCATGCATGCAGTCGGTCAAATAAATGACTTCCATAGAATTTCTGTACCCCTAAACTGATGTGGGTGATTTTTGGATATGTTGGTCACCCAGATCAGGGCTATCAGGGGATGTAACATTTGTAGGGATATTATGTGTTTTGGGGTACTTTTGGTACTTTTTAGAAATGTGTTTTTTCTGCCTGGAAATAATTGGGTTCATACAGTATTTGAACCAAAGTGAGCTTAGTGGAGTCTGGTTATAATATCCAGGCTATACTAATCAAATAAGTGGAGTGCTATATAGAGATATGATATATACACTAACCCTAAATAGAGTGTCAAACTGAGATGTACATGTGATACATATAGGGAAAACAGAAAATAAAACACAATATGGTGTAAATCCACAAAAGATAATGCAATATAGTAATGTCTTAAGTGATCGAACTCACATGGATTAGAGCCTCAGAAGGACAGGCTCAAATCACTTTCACAGTAGTGTCGTATGGTAACACTGCACCCTTATAACTGGAATGGATTTCCTTGATACAAAAAGAAGTCAATATGACCTAGAGAAATTACTAGGTAGGGAAATGAGAATAATGTAGGAAGTCGCCACAATGAAAAAATATTTAAGGGAAAAGATTACCCCTAGGGGGTTAAGATTCACAAAAAATCCCTCATTTGACCAAGATGAAGATGAATTTGTTCAGGAATGGCTAGATATGCTTGAGAATCTCTCATTTGGCCTTATGGGTCTAATAGTTAAAAGAAGATATAGTACTCTAAAGAAAATAGATAATCAGATCAATAATCTTCAAAAATCCTTAGAGGAAAATATGATCCCAGATGAATATTCACAGATGACTAGCCGTCTCGAAAATAATCTGGATAAAATGGAAAAAGGTATAGTTGCTATTAAAAGGAAGAAATATTTCCATGATAAGAACGATTATGTAAGAAATCAAGTTAGGACATATTCTAAAAAGTACAAGGACAATCAATACACTAACTACAGATCCTCAGTGCAAACTACCAGTAACAATTATAGATCAGAAAATCAGGGTCACCTTAAACCTCAGTATAAACCCCCTAGTAAAAAATTAACATCTTCTGTCCAACATCAGACAACACCTGTCAGACCTAAGAAACAAACCACTCCAGAAAGAGTAGTCAGGAGGAAAGAATACACATATTATCTAAGACCAAGACTGAACTCCCATAGAACCAACTATAGGGATAGAGCGACATATGAAAGACCAAAACCTAAAAATAAAGAACTGATCCCCCTTGAAAATAGGTACAATAGCCTAAGTAGATCACCTAGAGATGAGGATTTTTGGTGTACACACACCAAAGACAGGTACAAGGAACAAGAGAATCAGAGGAGATCCCCGGGCAAAAGGAGGAGAAGTTTAGAAGAAGGGGAAGTAAAGGAGGAATTTCTGTACAGAAAAAGAGGAAAGAGACAGAATTCGGCATCAAACCACCATGGTATCTTTAACTTAACGGACCAACCCCACACTTTGGCCCAGACTAAACTTCGAGCAAAAGGCCTCAAATTTGCCCCAACAAAACCATTTAATAAGTTTGATACATACATAGACCTTCAAAAGTTTAAGAGAAAACTAGAGTAGATACCAATGTTGAATATAATGAATTAATTCATACAGATCTCAAGGAAGCTTCTTCATTTTTTCCAAGCCATTTAGTATCAGAGGAAAAAATGGTAATACGAGATTTGCAAAAAATAAGAAAGCCTAATAAATATGAATTGAATCTAGGGAATGACGAAATACAAGCACTAAAAGATCTCAAAAAAGATAATACAGTGGTTATCAAATCCGCTGATAAAGGTGGGGGGATAGTAGTAATGAAAACCTCTAACTACATTGAAGAATCCCTGAGATTACTAAGTGACGACATCACATATATGAAACTAAGTAAAGATCCAACTAGAGATTTAACCCCTTAAGGACCAAACTTCTGGAATAAAAGGGAATCATGACATGTCACACATGTCATGTGTCCTTAAGGGGTTCAAAAAAAGTTTTCCAGATTAATTGATAAAGGAAAGTCTCTAGGCATTTAAAAAAAAAAAGAGTTAACATTTTTAGATATCACGCATCCCAGAATTCCAGTGTTTTACCAACTCCCCAAGATACATAAAAATAAGGAAAATCCCCCGGGTCGACCAATTATTTCCAGAATTGGGTCCATTTCTAGTCATTTGTCACAATACATTGACAGATGTCTACAGCCAGCAGTGCAAAGGTGCCACAGCCATTTAAAAGATACGCTAAATGTTTTACAAATCTTAAAAGAACAAAAATGGGAGGATAACTACTATCTAGTGATGGCTGACGTGAGCTCCCTGTACACAATTATTACACACGAGAAAGGGTGCGCTGCCACCAAATATTTTTTAGAACTTTATAATTATTTCTGGTTTGGAGAGGAATTTTATATCCAACAATGTGGAACGTCGATGGGCACCAGGTTCGCTCCCAGCTATGCCAATTTTTTCATGTCCCTTTGAGAAACCCAGTATATATATGGGAACCATGGCTGGGAGCAGAGCCAGGTGCTATACTGACGTTACATTGATGACATACTGTTTATTTGGAAAGGAGATGAGACTTCTCTTCAGGACTTTTTAACCTTTTTAAATACAAATGACTGGGGAATCACACTAATTAGTGAGTATAGCAAATTAACTATTAACTTTTTAGACTTAAATATATACATAGAAGGGGGCGTGGCTTGAGCGATGTCCGGGATGGACGCATAGACCGTGAGCTCCGCTCCGCCAGTGCCTAAAATAGCCTGATAATCAGCAGACAATAGCACTAATGGGACGACATCGATGCACAGATACCCCCCAGGCCCTGAGGGGCTCCCAAAAGGGGCACCCACACGGCCTGATGGACGGATTCCTCCAGACTCAATCTGACACGAGTGGGGAGGCAAGTGGATCCAATATGGCGCCGATGGCCCCGTCCCCCAGGGAACTTTGTGGCGCCACACTGGAGGGGATCAGGGATGAGATATGCACCATAGCGGCTGCCGTGACCACAAATTACCACCACCATACAGGATGCCCTAAGAGCTGAGATGGCAGGCATCCGAACAGAGGTAATTGCTCAAGCAGGCCGCATCCAGGAGTTGGAATGCTCACACAAGACCCAGAACACAAGGCAGTCGGCAACCAATATGGCCCTTGCACGCCAAGGGGAGATGCTGCTGCACATGAGAAGGACCATGGAAGACTTGGATAACAGGGGGCGCAGATGCAATATCAAGGTCCGCGGGGTCCCTGGAGCCGATGGGGAAGAAAACATGGAGGACATACTCAACGGCTTATTCCACATGATTTGGGGCGAGACGGCACCTGACACGTTTAAGTATGAACGGGAACATAGAGCCCTACGCCCACGGGACATAATATGCTGCCTCCACTCTTTCCAAGATAAGGACACTATTATGAGGGCGGCCCGCTCTCATCCTACCTGGGAATACCCTGGTTTAACGACCTCTCACCCATCATGCTGGAATCCAGAAGAGCGCTGAAACCTATAACCGCGGCCTTACAGGAACGTAACATACCTTACAGATGGGGCTTCCCCTTCGCCCCTGCTTGCTCACCATCGAAATGGCTGGACCTCAGTCTGCTGGCCCGAGGAGATCCTGAGATTCCTGGAGGAAATGAATTTACCATAATTTACATAATTTACATAACGCCGCTCCCACCTATCTATCCTCCCTTATACACAAGTATGTCCCGTCTAGTCCCTTACGATATGCTGAAGACTTACGTCTATCTTCTGTCCGTACTCTCACCTCTGATACTCGCCTTCAAGATTTTTCTAGGGCTGCACCGTTCTTGTGGAACTCGCTTCCCCCCTCTGTTAGATGCTCACCCAGTCTCCACTCCTTAAAAATATTGTTAAAAACCCACTTCTTCATAAAAGCGTATCAATTAAACTGTCAATAGCTCCTGACTGATTCCTCTTCTGCAACGGTCACTAGTCTAATAGTATCATACCATTTTGTGTCATTTTACCCCACTCCCTCTAGCATGTAAGCTCACTGAGCAGGGCCCTCAACCCCTCTGTTCCTGTGTTTCCTACTTGTCTGGTTACAACTACATGTCTGTTTGTCCACCCATTGTAAAGCGCTGTGGAATTTGATGGCGCTATATAAATATCATAATAATAATAATAATAATAATAATAATACCACCTATCCCGGTCCCGGATTGGGTTTTGGCCCCCCTGGGGGGAAACCCCGCCAGCAAAGAGCACATCGGACACGCGTAGGCGAATCACCGCAGGGCCCGGCGCCGTGCAGACGCAACAACCTGGAGGCACAGGAGTGTCAGGAAGGCCTCCTGCCCCCTGGCGCCCAGACCTCCTTGACCTGGGGTCCCCCGACTGACCACAGGCCCTGCAACCGGCACCAATGATTCGCTTGCCCTTTTCCTGAGGCGGGACTCTTGGGGGATACCTCCCTGTTTTGCACAACCATACACATATGGTCTCTTCTATATTTGGACAGTGGGTTTGAAATGACTCTGCTCTGAACTTCTCTCCCCACTGAGCTTTGGGCGGGGGTGCCGAGTAGGGCTTCCCACATCTGAAGGGCAGGATCCTCTTACCGAGGACCCTCAGACACAATAGCACACCCGCTGAGTGGTACCGCGGACTGATTTTGGATTGCGGGGTGTGTTGGGGGGGTTTCCCTGTCCTCAATGGGCACTGCTGGTGACCTCCTGGGCATGTGTTTCTCAACTACCTGCAGCAGAGGACACCAACACATGGGAGGGAACCGAAACCATCAAGAAGCTGAGACCTCCACACCATGCCGCTGACCCGGAAGATGCAGACTATGGACACACGGGGGTTGATAAGCCCTCCGACATAATCCCAGCAACGAAGCGGATGGGGGAGTGGATCGGGGTACGATGAGGATAACGGTCCCTAGGGGGAAGGAGGGGGATGTGCTCCACACCACTAACGTTGCAAGTTAGATATCAAGGAGGGGGGAGAGGGAAGGGGTGGAGGAGCTAGGATAGAGGGGGACAATCCCCATACCTAACACATGTACGAAAGCCTCGAAAGCGGGCCCCACTTCTACTGGTAGGAAGGGGGGTGAGCTGAGAGGGACCCAACTAGCAGCAATCCGAGCACAGGGGACACCGGGGGGCTCTAAGGGCAAGGGGGGAGGCGGGAGACGGGTTACTGGGAGGGACAAGCTGGTGGGATCAGAGGTATAGGCTCCCATGCTGATATCCTAATCGTCAAATGTTTATATGTTATTTTCTTCTATTCATGTTAATGCTGTCAATTGGTGTCCTACGTATTTCACATTGCACCAGGCTGTGGTGCTGGCGGGGAGGAGACAGCTGGTACTGTACTGACACGACACCCACCCTTTGTGTCCGTGCCAGACTGGAGCGGAGCCACTGACTCCAACTAAGGGTCGTGCATAAGTCTTGATGGCGGAGCCCCTGGGGGACCACATCTCGGTCCGGTTATTGGGTTGGCCCCCAGCGACTGTTGCACGACTACCACCTCCTTCCATCAAGGATACCTCCGAGGTGAACACTTTTTCCTCCCCTCACTGGGGTCACCTCTACTTGGGGATTTCACTTTTTCACTATTTTTTTACTCTATACCTTTTACCTTATTATACTCCCCACACCTTACACTATCTGGGCAATCTCCCCCTGATCCTGACATGGATTCCACATACTAGCATACTTTATGCCTCAACATACTGAATACACCCACCGTGCAACAAGGGGACCCCCAAACCGACTCACCCCACGAAAACTGGGGGGGTCATAACTACATATGACAGAACCCCATGCTAGAGACTCCATCTCCCTACTGGGTCCGCATTGCCCGGCCCACCGCTTCCGCTGCTGCGCCAGGCGTTGGCATTCCCTGAACTATACCGGGGTGAAGGGGCACTAGAGGGCCCGCAATTAGCGGCACTGGGGTCTTCGCGTGTCCTGGACCCGCAGTTGTGACAGCCATGGCATACCACAGGGCTCCCCTAACTGTCGGGGTCTAAATGTCCCTGAACGCCGCACCCATCTACTCCGGGAATTACGGAACAAACGGGTATCAGTGCTATGCTCCAGGAAACCCACTTCCTAGACGGCTCTGCACCAAAACTGCGAAATCATTACTACCCCAATAATTCCTTCAGCAATCACACCACTACCCGCAAGGCCGGCGTAGCGATTGTCCTTGCTGCTGAACTAGAATTTAAGGAACTGGACAAGATAACCGACACTCAGGGGAGATTTCTCTTCCTGAAGGGCACCATAGTTGATAAGCTATACACACTGGTCTCCATATACGTGCTTAACAAGAATCAGGCACGATTCTCGGAGGGCGCTCTCATTATTAGAGGAGATTTTAATGCCCCGCTGGACCCCCAGATGGATGCGTCGACGGGGCGCACCTGCCTACCACACTCTAGCTCAATCCGCAAATCGATGAGTGAGCTTTGACTGGTTGACTGTTGGAAAGTGCTCCACCCAGACACCAGGGATTACACCCACTACTCAGCGCCCCATGGCCGCTACACGCGGATTGATTACATACTGCTCCTACAAGAAGGCTTTTGGCGCCTTCGGAGGGCCACCATTGACCCCGCCACGTGGTCAGACCACGGCCCGGTGGCAGTGGAATTGGAGTAATCACTATTTAAACCGGCAAGATGGACCTGGTGACTGAATGAGTACCTACTCCAAGACCCCGAGGTGGAAGGGGAAGTCGCAAAGACCTCTACTTTCGGGAAAACTATGTGGCAGATACGCCACCAATAACAATTTGGGAAGCCCACAAGAGCGTCATCCGTGGAACAATTATAAGAATAGTCTCCCACAAGAGGAAGGCAACTATGCAGGAACTGACAGAGATATATGGGGCTATTGCGAAGCTGGAACTCCAGCATAAGCGGACCCAACTTGCCGACATGCAACAGGAACTGACGGACGCCCGACGACGATTGAGGGACCTTATCATGATCGCTCTCTACAATACTCTTAAAATTTCTTCTATTTGCACGCAAACAAAGGTGGTAAATTCCTAGCCCGCCTTCTGTACACGGGTACAAAAAATACTTCTAATTCTTTTGAAATTGCTAATGGACTTATTGTTTATATAAACCATTCCATACCAGGTCTATGTTTTTTAAATTGCCAGTTGATAAAGCCCTGTGTGGCGAAACGTGTTTTGGCTATTTTATAATTTTAAATGTGTATAAATAAAGGAATATTGGCAAGTATATTTTTTCTTTTCTTGCCACATACCCTTTATTTTATTTTATCTTAATTTTATTTTATTTCTGGACCTGGTTATATTGGCAGAATATTTATATCAACAGACATTTTGTGCTAAAAAGAAATTAAAAGTGTATATTGCCAGAGTCACTCAGAACAGAGCGGACTCCATTTTGCTATCTTCAAGATAACAGAGACATAGTTTCTTCTTACTTTCACTAACCAAGTGATAAGCAATTAAGCAGGGGGATGGAATGCTCTGTCTAAATGTTAAAGGAATGTATTACATAAACACAGACACTAGTGACAGAGAAGACTAAGTAATTAATTTTACTTTCTAAATTTTACAAGGTTTCATTGTAAGTAAGGGGTGAAATTGAGTTAAGAACTATCAATTTTACAAATTACGATCAAAGTAGTTGCCACAAAGACTGAGACAAACGCTTTGAACTGACAGCAAATCTAAGTTATGGTAGTCATTTTAGATAAGCCAAATGACGTCAAAATCGTCATCAGGAAAAGTTAACTCTTTCCTGGATAAGAAGGATTAGTTAGACAAGACTGCCCTCTATGGACCAAATACCTAAATTGCGATCCATAGATTGGACACATCTTCAGGCCTTCTATTGGCCATATCAACTAAAGACGTACAGAGAGTCTGGCCCTTTCAAAGTTAGGACAAAGGGAAGACAGGTTGGCAGAGAGAGAGACGAGTGGAAGTTTGGGGATTCCGATTCGGACATGCAGAGAGAGAGACTCAAGAAACATCTCTGAGACTAACACTCTACTCTTAAACTTCTTGATACTTAGAATTACTCTGACTTTCTAACCAACACCACTTTTCTCTATTACTCACGCACCTCCATACAACCAATCAAGTTTCTGGGACTACCTACTCATCTGATGATAATATGAAACGTGTATAGCCATTCCATTGTATTGCATACTTGTGTTATACTAAATACTCACTGATTATTATCATGCATGCTGCCTAATAATATTGTTATTTAATATTGGTCATAATAAATAAATCTATTTTTATAACAAATTGTGATTTATTTATGGAATACTTTTCACTTATTTGATAAACGATCCAGGAGGTGGGACGGTCTGGGAGGGAGGGTCTGCTGCTGATTGGCTGGAATGTGTCTGCTGACTGTGAGGTACAGGGTCAAAGTTTACCGCATATGTTCGCCATCCGTGGCGAACGTTCGGCTAACCGTTCGGGACATCACTAGTAAGTACATATTATATTGTCACTATATCTTTATTAGTTTCTCATGGTGATAATTTTTATCTTTGATTTATTATCTTACTATTTTGTATTGTTTTTTGTATATGGTTTTTGGCGCGACCTATAACCCCCTATCTTCCATATTCTCCTTTTGACGCTTTGTGAGGGAACGTCATACCTTTAGGTTGCAGCCTATATAAGAATATTTTTACTATTACTCTATTGATACACTAAGCGCTGAATCCATTACCCTCTTCAAAAATACGCCTCCCATCGGGGACTACGTCCCAGTTTCCAGAGGACATTGCGAACGAGTTCCGACGATATTATTACACTCTCTACAATGTTCCAGCTCCTGGGGATGCGACACCGAGGGAGGCCAAACCCACGCTCACCCATACCTTCTTACACAACAACTTCGGTAAACGGGTGAGTCTGGAAAACAGCGAACACGCTAGACGAACTAATCAGCATCGAAGAACTAGCCGCGGCTCTGAAGAGCACAAAGGCGGGTAGAGCGCCGGGCCCAGATTGGTTTTCCATGGGGTACTATAAACGTTTCTCCACAACCCTCCTGCCCTGGCTGACGAAAGCGATCAACACCATCGCGGAGGGAGGACGCCTTGGAGCGGAATCTCTGGCAGCCACTATTACAGTCCTCCTTAAACCCGGAAAAGATCTAGAGAATTGCGGCAGCTACCGGACAATTTCTTTGCTAAATGTGGATACGAAACTACTCACAAAGGTGCTGGCGACCAGACTACAGCACACATTACCGAACCTGATCCACGCGGACCAGACAGGGTTCATCCCGGGACGGCAAGCATGGGACAGCACGTTACGCCTTTTTGCTGTACAACATCAAGCGCGGAAGTCCCAAAATCGTATTACTATCCACGGACGCCAAGAAGGCCTTTTAGCGGGTCAACTGGTCATATATGATAGACACACTAAGGACCATGGGTCTGGGGCGTGAAATGATGACATGGATATCTGCCTTATATGATAAACCTCACGCAGCAGTCAGGGTGAACGGAGCCCTAACACCTAGCTTCGAGATCAACAATGGGACCAGAGAGGGATGCCCCCTGTCACCGCTCCTGTTCGCAACGACTCTGGAATCGCTACTTCAGGCGGTACAACTACACCCCAACATCACTGGCTACACTTGGAAGGGAACGGAACATAAAGTGGCTGCATACGCGGATGACCTTCTCTTCTTCATCTCTAACACATGAATCACGATCACCTGTCTGCTCCTGGAATTTGAACGCTTTGGAAGTATCTCAGGATTCAAGCTTAACCTAATGAAATGCGAGGTTCTCAATGTAACCTTCCCGCCAGATGAATACGCTGACATGGGCACCATATTCCCATTCCGCTGGTGCGAGGGGAAGATGAAATACCTGGGCATATGGATAACCACGAACCTGCAGGATATGTACCGACATAACTTTGCAACCATCCTACAAAAGATAACGTCAGATCTTGGCTGCTGGCGGTACCCGCACATTACATGGCACGGCCGAATAGCAGTGCTTAAAATGAACGTGCTGCCGAGGGTCCTTTATCTGTTTCAGAC
This sequence comes from Pelobates cultripes, assembly GCA_933207985.1. NCBI lineage: Eukaryota > Metazoa > Chordata > Amphibia > Anura > Pelobatidae > Pelobates > Pelobates cultripes. The sequence continues at coordinate 105,581,241 of OW240920.1, read as the reverse complement.
TATCCCAATGGCGCCGCCGGCAGCCTTCTTCTCCACTCTAAAATCAGCGGTCATCCGATATGTCTGGAGGGGGGAGAGATCCCGACTGTGCCATGATGTGTTGTCCTTGCCCAGACCCAGGGGAGACCTGTCACTCCTGGATTTTAAAAAATACCATCAAGCTGTCACAATACAACGAATCCTGGAGTGGCATGCAGCCGAAGCCCCGAAACAATGGGTGACCCCGGATAGAGGAGACTCAGGGGCCAGACTGAAAGCAGATGTATGGCGGGGGGAGCGAGGCGCCATGGGACAGAGGAGGTCGGGGACCCGGTGGCACAGACGCTGAAGACTTGGGACTCGATCAGGAAAGTGACGCATATCTCTCCAGCCCCCAGTCCCTTACTCCCCATCGCTCACAACCGTAAGGGACTGGGGGCTGGAGAGACATGTGTGGGGGCCTCCCAGCCAGGGCGTGGATGAGAGGGAATATGTCCCGTTCCGTGCAGTCCTAGGAGAGGGATCAATATGGCCACTGAACTCGCTTCTGGCTGACAGACCCAAGATGCCCATGACGTCCATCTGATACCTACAGCTGACACACTACTACGACTCACTCCCATGCAAAGACCAAATACACAGGGACCTCACATAGTTTGAGGACCTGTGTCACCGAGGAGCCACATTTGAAAAAGCAGTATCAACACTCTACCAACATCTACTGGTGGGGGCCAGCGCGGATAATAATGCCTTCAGACTGGGTGGGCCAATCCCACCGCCACAATGGGAAAAAGCTCTGTTCTGGCAACATAAAAGCTCCTCCAGCTCACACTGCCAAGAAGTCAATTATAAATTGATGTGGTACAGGACACCGGTTGTGTTGCAGAAGATCTTCCCAACAGCATCCCTGACATGCTGGAGATGTCAGGAGGAGAAAGGGGCCGTGATACACTTGTGGTGGGAATGTCGAGCCATCACCCCTTATTGGGACCAAATCCAATCAGAAATCAGAGCAATTCTGGGGGACGACACGGAATGGTCGAAAGAACTGTCTCTATACTACACATCACCTCACAATCCATCTCTGGATACAAGAAATTCATTCTACGCCACATATTGAACGCAGCCAAATCCCTTATACCTGTCTACTGGAAATGACCTGAGATCCCCACGATCGAGGAGTGCCTACACAGGGTCGGAGACGTACAGGCGGCGGAAGCTCTATGGGCATCCTTGGCAGTTCGGGAAACCAGGCATGCGGAGACATGGCGACCGTGGGTTTGCATACAAAGTGCGACGATAATGGGCGCCTGGCGGGTGGCACGGGAGTGGATGGGCCGGACGACGGGCCATAACCCATCTCAACACTATAATGACTGGGGAGGCCATTCACGGACGAACACCACCACACGGCAGAATAGGCCACACACGACGAGAGCCCCCGCACCCATCCATGATCGCTAAACACACTAGGATACACTACCTGCACCTCCATACCTTGACCATGTGGCCTTGTGTTGCCACCCGCACGGCACATGAGGTAGACAGTTGGACACCGAACTCAGGCAGGTGACCAGAAGATCACTTGCTCGATCCAGCCGACTTCATCATTGGGGAAACAAATGGGGGACACTCCTACAATCTGCTCCCCAGTTTCTCACGATGGGGATCCGACACTCTGAGGCTGGCAACACACACACACAGCCTCACTGAATCACGACAGAATATAGAATAATCATGGAATACCCGGCACCCCTCCAAGATACACACCACACGACGTACTTATAACAGGACACTGAATATTCCCCATACACTTCATATAAACTCAGGATTCACACATTGCCTAGGACATGCAGATCAGGGTACTGGGGAAGACCCTCTCACAACTTCTACCTTTTCTTCTTCTTTCCTTTTCCAAACAAACTAGCCATCTCTCCTTCTCTTGAAGGAGAGATGGCTAGTTTGAAGGAGAGATGGCTAGTTTCTTGAAGGAGAGATGGCTAGTTTGTTTGGAAAAGGAAAGAAGAAGAAAAGGTAGAAGTTGTGAGAGGGTCTTCCTCATATAGGAAATATCAACCTCGCTCTTGGTGGAGGGTAACAGTTATGCACTTACATGGTAATATACATCAAGCCTAAGATGGCAATCATATACACATGTCTACAGGTAACACAAAGTTTAACCAATGAGACAACGCTCTCACACCATGCTTTTATAAACTGCAATTTTATTTGTCATGTGAAGTAAGAATGTATCCAAACACTATTCCGAAAATTGTTATGGTATTTTTCAAAATTTTGATACTCGATCTGTATAATGTGTTTCAATTGTTTCACATGAAGGCCTGCGAGCCTAACCTTTTCTATTCACTACATTTCAATAAAAAAGATTAAAAAAAAATATATATATATATATATATATACATAGAAAATGGTCAAATTAAATCAAAAACATTTTTAAAAAGTCGACATTAATAGTTATATAGAATGAAGAAGCTGACATTTTTCACCATGGTTGTTAAATGCACCTATTCCTATTCACGTCCTATTCAAAAAGAGTCATCTCTTTGATAGTATGTACGTGTGGGCTAGGATATATAGGTAGGACCGCAATGCCTCTCCAGGTCCGTATTCAGGAACATATAAGAAACATCAGAAATTGGTTCGAAAAACACAGTTTGTCAATGCACTTCAAACAGAAACATAACCAGGAGCCCACAAAATTATATTTTATTGGTATTCAGTTAGTTAAAACCAATTGGAGAGGGGACGGTCTTATTTTAAAAATGTAGCACATAGAGATGAAATGGATCTTTAATTTAGATACATTACTTTCAGGTGGCTTTAACATCGACTTTGAGATATGCAACTTTATTTAGAAAATTCACTCTTTCTGTCCCTTTAAATATATATACTTTAATAATTAATAATTAATTTAATACTAATGGGACATAGGGACTAGTGCCTCAGCAAAGGGAATTAGGTTTTTAAACTTGTTAAATGACACCTTCATGTCACAACTTGTGCAAGCACCAACTAGAATGGATGCTTGTCTGGACCTGGTTTTAACAAACAACGTTGATCTTTTGACCAACATTCAAGTAGGTGTGCACTTGGGAAATAGTGATCACAATATAGTGTCCTTTGAAATAAACTCAAAAAAACAAAAGCACATGGGGAATACTAAAACATGTAATTTTAAAAAGGCCAATTTCAATAAGTTATTGACTGGCATAAACTCTTTAGTGAAATGAACACTGAGGATAAATGGATCATCTTCCAACAAATATTACAAAGGTACATTTCTCAGTATGTACCGTTGGGAAATAAATATAAAAGAAACAAATTAAAACCAATGGGGCTTAGTAGAGAAGTAAAACAAGAGATTACAACTAAGAGAAGGGCATTTAAAGCATTTAAATCGGACAAATCAGATGCATCTTATAAAAGATATAAGGATCTTATAAAAGATATAAGGATGCAAATAATGCGTGCAAAAAGGCAATTAGACTTGCTAAACTTCAAAATGAAATAATGATAGCTGAAGAGAGCAAAACCAACCCCAAAGCATTTTTTAAGTACATAAATTCTAAAAAAAAAAAAAATGAAAGTGTAGGTACACTAAAAACTGAAACGGGGGTGTTAATTAATGAAGACCAGGAAAATGCAGGAATTTTAAATAACTATTTCTCCTCCGTATATATTAACGAAGAACCCATGGCAATAGATGTGCAAATGATTGCTACTAAAAACTTGCAGAATAATTGTAACTGGTTAACTCAAGACAAGGTGCTGCAGCAACTAAAGAAAGTTAATATAAACAAAGCTCCAGGGCCTGACGGTATCCATCCACGTGTACTTAAGGAACTAAGTGTAGAAATAAGTGAACCTCTGTTTTTAATCTTTCAAGATTCTTTTCTTTCAGGAAGTGTTCCGGAGGATTGGAGGAAGGCAGATGTGGTTCCTATATTCAAAAAGGGTTCAAAATCCTTGCCTGGAAATTATAGACCTGTGAGCTTAACTTCTGTGGCTGGTAAAATATTTGAAAGGTTATTAAGGGATAATATTCAAGAATTCCTTGAGAAGAACATGGTTATCAGGAAAAATCAGCATGGTTTTATGAAGCACAGGTCATGTCAAACTAACTTGATTGCGTTCTACGAAGAAGTAAGTAGAAGTATAGATCAGGGTGTTGCTGTGGATGTGATCTATTTGGATTTTGCCAAGGCATTTGATACAGTTCCACACAATAGATTAGTGTTCAAACTCAAGGAAATCGGTCTAGATGAAAATGCTTGTTCTTGGGTAGAACATTGGCTTAAAAACAGAGCACAAAGAGTTGTCATTAATGGTAAATTTTCAAGCTGGACAGAGGTGGCAAGTGGTGTCCCTCAGGGGTCTGTTCTGGGACCCCTTCTATTTAACATGTTTATAAATGATCTTGAAGACCGCATTGAAAGTCATGTTTCAGTGTTTGCAGATGACACCAAACTTTGTAAAACAATACAATGTGAGCAAGATATTACTTTGCTGCAGAGGGACTTAGATAGACTGGGGGACTGGGCACTCAAATGGCAGATGAAATTTAATGTTGAAAAATGCAAAGTTATACACTTCGGCGTAAAGAATACACAAGCAACGTATACCCTTAATGGAAGCGAATTAGGGATAACAACACATGAAAAGGACTTGGGAATTGTTATAGACAACAAACTATGCAACAATGTGCAATGTCAATCAGCAGTGGCCAAGGCCAGTAAGGTATTGTCATGCATGAAAAAGGGCATTCATTCTCGGGACAAGAATATAATTTTGCCTCTTTATAAATCACTGGTAAGACCCCATATTGAATATGCTGTGCAATTTTGGGCACCTGTTCTAAAGAAGGATATTATGGCACTAGAAAAAGTGCAGAGGCGGGCTACAAAATTAATAAAAGGAATGGAACATATCGGCTATGAAGAAAGGTTAACAAATTTAAACCTATTTAGTTTAGAAAAACGTCGCCTGAGAGGGGATATGATAACATTATACAAATATATTTGTGGCCAATACAAACCATTGTGTGGAAATCTATTCACAAACCGGACTTTACATAGGACACGAGGCCATGAGTTTAGACTGGAAGAAAGAAGATTTCGTCTAAGGCAAAGGAAAGGTTTTTTTACTGTAAGAACAATCAGGATGTGGAATTCTCTGCCTGAGGAAGTGGTTTTATCAGAGTCCATACAGATGTTCAAACGGCTACTAGATGCATACTTGCAAGAACAGAATATTCAAGGATATAATCTTTCAATGTAGGGTAATAACTGCTTGATCCAAGGATAAATCTGACTGCCATTCTGGGGTCAAGAAGGAATTTTTTTCCTAGTTTGTTGCAAAATTGTGCTTCAAACTAGGTTTTTTTGCCTTCTTTTGGATCAACAGCAAAAAACAAATGTGAGGTAGGCTGAACTTGATGGACGCAAGTCTCTTTTCAGCTATGTAACTATGTAATAGGACATATCTCTATTTACAATAGAAAACAAAATGACTGGAAATGGGTATTGATCTTTGAATACTTACACCTCATTTATATCAGTACCTATGTAGTTGAGAATGTCAACAATTTTAGTATTGTAAAAAGTTATTCACTACCATTATAATTTTTTATTTTTTATATTTCATTACCTTCTTTAAATTATAATTTGCTAATCAGATCAATAGAATAAATTTGGATGAGAGTTAAAAATACACATACATCTATTCTGGACATTGTCAATTGTTGAAAAATAATGACACAGTGTATATGTGGAAATATTAATGTTCATTTGTCTTATGTTTTTCCCCTTTCTTTATTTTCTATATTGAGTATGTCCACCTTCAATAAAGTGTATGGGCAAAGCCTGTATCTCTATAGTTGGGAGGATGCCCGAACTGAGGTGGAGATGACGAACAGACTCATTTCGTTACGTCACTTCTGGCGTTGAGTTGTGGTTAGGTGCCCACAAGGAAGATGGCCGCGGTGAATACAGAAGTGACGTAGGTTGTAACACTACATCACTCTCAATCAGCTTAATGAACAAGAGATGCAAAATACTACCTCATATTAAACAGGACTTGGATTGGAGGACATTACCAAAATGGTAATTTTTCAGGCTGGACAAAAGTGGTAAGTGGTGTCCCTCAGGGTTCTGTTTTGGGACCACTTCTATTTAACATATTTATAAGTGATCTTGAAATAGGCATTGAAAGCCATGTATCAGTGTTTGCAGATGACACAAAACTTTGTAAAGTAATAAAATGTGAGCAGGATATTGCTTTGCTGCAGAGGGATTTGGATAGATTGGGGGACTGGGCACTAAAATGGCAGATGAAATTTAACATAGAGAAATGCAAAGTTATGCACTTCGGGGTTAAGAATGCACAAGCAACTTACACACTAAATGGTAGTGAATTAGGGATAACCACACACGAGAAGGATTTGGGAATTGTTATAGACAACAAATTAGGCAGTAATATGCAATGTCAATCTGCAGTTACTAAGGCCAGTAAGATTTTGTCATGTATAAATAGGGGCATAAATTCTCGGGATGAAAATATAATTTTGCCTCTTTATAAATCGCTGGTAAGACCACACCTTGAATATGCTGTGCAATTTTGGGCGCCTGTTCTAAAGAGGGATATCATGGCACTGGAGAGGGTCCAGAGACGAGCTACAAAATTGATAAAAGGAATGGAGCATTTTAGTTATGAAGAAAGGTTAAAAAAAATTAAATCTGTTTAGTTTGGAAAAACGGCGCCTGAGATATGATAACTTTATACAAATATATTCGGGGCCAGTACAAACCTTTATCTGGAAATCTATTCATAAACAGGGTTATACATAGGACACGAGGTCACACATTTAGGCTGGAAGAAAGGAGATTTCATCTAAGGCAAAGAAAGGTTTTTTTTACAGTAAGAACAATAAGGATATGGAATTCTCTGCCTGAAGAGGTGGTTTTGTCAGAGTCCATACAGATGTTTAAACTGAAATTGGATAAATACTTACAAAAACATAACATACAGGGATATAATTTCTAATTAGTGGGGTAATAGCTGATTGATCCAAGGAGACATCTGACTGCTATTTTGGGGTCAAGAAGGAATTTTTTCCTAGTTTGTGGCAAAATTGGAAGTGCTTCAGACCAGGTTTTTTGCCTTCTTTTGGATCAACAGCAACAACATTTCTGAGGAAGGCTGAACTTGATGGACGCAAGTCTCTTTTCAGCTATGTAACTATGTAACTATGTAACTGAGGAACCTCCCACAGGATAGAAGACCCGGCATATTTAAAAAGGCAGCAAGAGAGGGGGCGTGTCTGGCTTCCGGTGCGTTCAGTCGCATGGCTTAGGAGCTCCGGCAGCAAATCGGCCTGATAAGCTACAAATAAGCAATAATCAAGCAGCGATCTAAAAAAAATATATATTCTACACGGTACAGACAAGAAAGGGTTGCAGAATGTCACCATCAAAGCAGCTTAAATTACCAGAATCGATAAAAACAAAGAAAAAAGACCGCCGCAAGAACACCCAAGATGGCGACGATGAAACAGAAAATATGTTGGATGGCCTTTCCGATCAAGAATCAGTTTCATCCAAGTACTCAGACTCCCCAATTATGGAAAGGAGCCTCCATAAGAAGCCACAGGAGTTGAGAGCCACGATAAAGGCAGACTTCCATCGCATAGATGGTGACCTCAGAAAAGAAATAGCAAGCGTGGGTGAAAGAACCAGCCATCTTGAAAACAAGACGGAAGAATTATGTACTGCCCACAATGAAGTTGTGGACAAACTTCAAAAATTGGCAGAAGAAAACTATACACTAAAATTAAAACTGGCTGACCTGGAAGACAGATCGAGGAGACAAAACATCCGTTTCCGAGGTATACCTGACGTTGTCTCCCAGGATGCCCTTTCGGCCTATATTCTCTCCATATGTAGGTCCCTGGTCCCTGACTTACTTGACTCTGCATGGGCTTATGATCGAATGCATAGACTTCCATGACTGACCCGATTGTCTAGTGAAGTACCCAGGGATGTGATCGTTAAATTTCATTACTATGCCCACAAAGATTCATTGCTGTCAGCAGCGAGAAGAACCTCAACGCTTCCTGATCCGCACAATAAAATCGTTCTATTTGCAGATCTATCAGCAGCCACCATGGCAAGGCATAAAGAATTCATCACCATCACTAAAACCTTGCAAAACAACAGTGTGTCTTATAGATGGGGATACCCGACTAAACTGATAATTTGGTGCCAAGGTAAAACACGAGTGATAGCTGAGCCTACGGAACGAATGAAACTACTCTCCGAATGGGGTTTATGGAGCAACGCCAGTGAACATCAAGAAGACTCCACTGATATCTCCCCGAGGAGGCAGAGTGGCAAATGGCTGGAGCACAGAAAAAGAAGAAATAAACATTGCATACACACCTTGCCTTAATCGAGTTGGCGGTATGGTTATGAACTCTACCAGTTGATCTTAGTTATATGTTTTAGTTTTAACCCAGAACTACAACCACCCATATAGAACTATGTTGATAAGGAGGTCATTATCACTATGCAAATAGCATAAGTTTGGGTCATATATATTACCCTGACCAGGTGGACAAACCCAGGTAAAATTCCTGGAACACTATAACGTTTGTTTATGATTTCTGTTTGACAACTGTTCACTTCCATATATTAACACTAAGTTTCAGATGGTTGGTGTGCTCACCTCTATTGTGCACGACCACATAAGGATACACTAAACTACTGATCCTTGTACATAGTTAAAATTATAACATACAATCAAACAAAATTGGTATTAACCGCTTCGCCTCTAATAAACGTAGGTAAATTAATGCATCGAGATCTGCCCTGTCGAGCAGGGAACTTACCCAAGAATGCAGCAGCACATTGCATATCTGGTACTTGGTTCCTCCATATTGCAAACCCATTCCCACATAATAGAGGACTACGGCAATCGACACATCTCAGTTGATATGGCAATCCAAATCCTCCTGCACACTAAAACTTTACTTTACTTGCTTTTTAATAACCACCAAACTGGCAAGTACAGGTTACCTATAGATTAAATATTACCAGCAGGCAGGATACAGACAGTTAACTTAGTATTACAGATATCTATCACCTGGAACTACATAAATGTGGACAGGTTATTATTATTTTCTGATTATGCAATACCACAGTATATATTCATTTGTTTTTTTCTCGTTTGTCGCAATGACTCTCGTTTGTTCATTTTAATTTATTTTATGTCATCTTATTTTTATATGCATCCTTACAATTAATGGGATTAATTATGGGATATACAAATATCAGGTCGATAGGAGCTCCACACTCCCCCCCACCCTAGGTCACCTTTTGGGATCAATAATTAGTGTTCTCTAAATGACTGAGCTTTATCTCCCCGAAGAAGGAGAAGAGTGTACATACTTTAGTTTTTTGTTACTCCCCATTCTTTCCCCTTTATCCTCCTACTCCCACAGAGATCCGTTTATACGAATTCAACCTCACGAAGACGGTGATTGTTACTCACAGCGGAACAACACATCAATGGCACAGGAAACTAAAATTTTTTTATACAAGGCTGTATACACCCTTCATGGGCATATCATATGCCACCCACTTCTATGACCTCAGGTAACCACACCATACATTCTACTACACAATTGTAACCATGACGTATAATACAATGAAAATATTATCTGTAACAGCACCCTCAGCACAAAAGGGTTAAACTGCCATTTAGGAGATCTTCCCCTTCCAGAGACACAGGCACAGATACTGCAGAACACCAATCCGCCGAACAGGAAACCATACGAATGCTGTAAACAGCCGAATAGGAAAAACCATACGAATAGGTTTACACTCCTAGCAGTCGAACTGGAACAGCATACAATAAATCCCCCCAAGAACGAGACAAGGCTCTGTTCTTGGGGGGATTGCTTATTTTGTCATGTAAGATTTTTATATTTTATACAAATAAATGGTTGATCTTGATCTTTAATTTGTATGCCTGTTCTACACTATTTTGCTTCGAGGAACAAGCTTCATACAGAGAAATATCTTTGAAAACCATCAAGAAACACCATCACCCAATACAGACTTTCAGAAATGGGATGTACTATTGAATTTTATACCAGCTGATCCTGTATATTCTGGGGTATTTGTGTGTTTTCTCTGTTTGGGTTTACACCATTATAGTGCATGCATTAGATTGTACTTGGTGATATTATTCATTAGCGCTACACACTACCTTCATTTGTGTTCACTTTGTGCTGTGGGATTTAGTGATTTTTCCCACTAAGTGTGTCTCAGCTGCTTATTGTAGCGCCACGGATTAGACTATTGTTTTTTTCTCTGTTTTGAGGGTCAAGCAGTGAACAGACAGAGCTGTGGGTTTATTGTTCTTATGTACACATTCTTATACATTAGTACCACCCACAGGGTTTTGGAACACAACCAATAAACACATACAATACACTCAGACACTCCCACACAAATTCATCCCCTCTGCCTGTGATTCAATTACCTTACACAATGGGTAATGTAATTAGCACAATCAGAGAAATACAATTTTTCCACATTATTCATAACTTGAAAAGTATGCATCACATTCACTTACATTTTCAGAATCAGCATACTCCAAATACAAACATATGTCAAATTCATACAAATTGGTCCAATGGTTCAAAAGATAGATCGTAGTCCTTTGTGACCAAAGGAAGCATGGTTTTTCTGCCCAAAACCAGTTCCACAGAGTCTTCTATCCTGGAGATAATTGGGAAGTAATCCAATTATCTCCAAAGACAGAGGCAAAACTCCATTGAACACATGGCAGCAAAAGACAATAAAACACATAAAAACATATAACTATGCAGCCATTGCACAAAACATGTACATTCAACATATCCCCAGATAGCTCAGATCTGAGCACACATTATTACTGAATGGTGCTCAGACCACACACATACAGTTCAATTGCCATGGAGCCAAAGTCTTTCCCATAGTCTTTCATTATACGAATGGGCTCCATGGCATAGCTATCTGGGGTATCACCACTCAAACAGGGCAAGCACCATGTCTTTCATGTCTTTGCAGGGAAAAATCAAGACTTTTAACATGGGGCCATAATCCAAAGGCAACAGGCGAGCAACCAGGCTTCTCCAATGCAATGTGGCAAGATTGGCTTTCATGTCTTTGCAGGGGAAAATCAAGCCTTTTAACATGGGGCCATAATCCAAAGGCAACAGGCGAGCAACCAGGCTTCTCCAATGCAATGTGGCGAGATTGGTCTCGTCACATTATCCCTTAATGTTAAGGGCCTTAACAGCCCTTACAAAAGACAACAAGTGTTGAAAGATATGCACACATCTAATGCGGCAATAGTATGCCTACAAGAAACTAATTTTAATAAGACAAACCCACCCCAACTATGGTCAACAAGATACCCCATAGTGTACTATGCTTATGCGTCTAATAAAACTAAAGGAGTTGCCATGCTATTTCACTCAGTTTGGATATTCACTTTGCATAAACAATATACAGATCAAGCAGGCAGATTGCTGATCTTAGTGGGCGAGTTAAATGGCATCCTAATAACAGTAGCATCCGTCTATGCGCCAAATGAAGCCCAATATCCGTTTTTAAACAAAGCAATTAAGAAAATATTACGTATAAAACAAGGCCATGTGATAATTTGCAGTGATTACAATTGCACTTTAGACCCATCAATGGACACTCAACGTACACACAACAAACCACCTAGTAAAAACTCCCTTCACACAGGAAAACTTTTTTCACACCTAATTCATTCACATGACCTGTACGACTCTTGGAGGAATCTTTATCCCACAGTACACATATTTTTCACAAGTCCACACAACATATACACACATAGACCTCTGCTTAATACATAAATCCTCACTACCTCATTTAATTAGCCAAACGATAGGACAACGAACATGGTCCGACCACGCCCCAATTGAGACCATAATAGCAGTTCCCTTTCAAACGAAAGGCCAGGGAAAATGGAGACTAAATGAATCTGTTCTAGACTGCCCTATGAACCACCAAAAAATAGCTTTATAATTAGACAATTATTTTGCTCACAATTGAACTGATGACACATCAATTGAAACACAATGGATTGCCCACAAGGCGGTCATTAGGGGAGAATTTATTAAAATAGGCTCCACCATCAAAAAACTGTTTCACAATTCACATACTGCATTAATTCAAAAATTAGCAACATTAGAACAATCCAACAAATCTTCCCCCTCCAAGTCTCTATCTAAACAAATAGCCACAACTCGAGAAGCCCTTCAACAATTAAACACTCAAGAATACACTAAAAACGCACAAAAGCTTCAACAACAATATTACCATATGGGCAACAAAGCAGGCAAATCATTAGCCAATAAATTAAAATCCAAATATCTCCAGACAAAAATCCCTTACATTACTTCCAAATCAAATACAAAAATCTATAATCCTAATAACATAGTAGATGAATTATCCTTCTACTATGAAGATCTATACAACTTAAAAACAAATACAGACACACATACGCCCGACCAGGAAGTGGTGTGGAAATACTTATCACAAATCATTCTCCCACAAATTACAGCACAACAAAATGATCTGTTAAACTCCATTTACGGAAGAAGAAGTTGCAGTAACCATTTGTTCTCTTCCCAAACACAAAGCTCCAGGCCCAGAGAGTCTATCAAATTATTATTATATTAAAATGGTATGACAAGTAATCCCAAACATCACAAGACTGTTTAACACAGTAAAAAAAAACGGCAAATTTCCACATGAAATGCTGGAAGCGTACATTATAACTCTGCCCAAACCAAGTAAAACACCAACAATTTGTAGTAATCTACGGCCAATATCACTATTAAATGCAGACTTAAAACTATATGCAAAATTAATTGCTAACAGATTGAAACCCCTCCTGACTAATCTGGTATCCATAGAACATGCAGGCTTCGTACCTGGTAAGCAAGTAGGAGACATCACCAGATACTGTATGGATTTATTAGACTGGGCAATTTAGAATAGGGAAAGTGGGACACTGATAGTATTAGATGTGGAAAAGGCATTTGACCGCTTAAATTAGATATATATGGAAAACACATTATTAGCGTTCAATTTTTTACAACCCTTTTTAACAAGCATAAAGGCTCTTTACACATTGCCAATACAGTCTTCAATACAGGATTTACATCAAGAAGCTTTTATATAACAAACAGAACTAGACAAGGCTGCCCACTCTCACCTCTAATCTTTATATTATGCCTGGAACCATTGATTAGAACGATAAAAAAAAGACCCTCTACTCCCGGGCCTAAAAACACCCGCAGGCGAAAAGAAAATCGCATTATTTGCGGACAATATAATGCTTTTTCTTACTAACCCAACAAATTCTATCCCTCATGTAACGGATCACCTGGCACCCCGACTGGGTACCTCCGTTGATGGATGCTCCTAGCGCTTCTTGAGGGCTCCAAGCACCCTAGTCAACACCACAACCACCGCAAGCAGAACCTCTCTTCCTTCCGAGCGAAGCAGGAACAAGCTCTTAAAAGAGCTTAGGAGTGATTATAGCAAGGGAATATGTAGAGCATAGCAATCCCTTGTAGTAGATTCCCCCCAATAAGAGACAGGACTGTCTAAAACTTTATTTTACTTGGGACTAGCCCATATGGTCATTACATTAACATTGCTGTGAAAACTCAACAAATTTACAAACAATCAAATCATAGCAGGCAACATATAGTGACTTATTATAACATAATTACATATTTATAAATGGGTGGGGAAGACCATAATTAACACAAAATGTCTCTCCTGCATGCAGAATTAGCGATATGCAAATCTACCCGAATATGCAAATTACCAGTCTTGCTATTCAGGTAGTGCATATTACTGTTGCTACCAACAGAGGGCACTACACAAGCTCCATAGCCAAATCCACCTAGTTGGTAGCAATCCTCAGCAGTGCAGGAGAGCAGGCAATACATCCCAGGGGCCATAGTCACATGGCAGGAGGCTGGCAATCAGTCTTCTCCAATGCCCAGTGGCGAGGCTGGTTCCGCCACACCTCATCTTTTAGAAACTTTGGCATCATGTGGCAAAATATTATATTATAAAAGCAATATTACTAAAACACAAATTCTTCCCATCAAACTAAATTCGGACATAACAGACAACCTAAGAACCAAATACCCATTAGATTGGCATAAAACCTCAATCTCCTATTTGGGCATAAAAATAGCTTATCCTCAAAGACAAACTATTCAAGAGAACCATGAAGTAGTCCTATCCAATGTCTTAAAACAGACAGACTCATGGGACAAAGCAAATGCCTCCTGGTTGGGCAGGACCAACTCCTTTAAAATGATGGTCATGCCTAACATACTGTATTTGGTCAGATCATTACCTATTGCACTTCCCAACTCACTTCTAAAACACTTCCAGCTTGCTATTAATGCCCACATATGAAAGAAGAAACCCCCCAAGAGTTTCTTTTCATTCCCTTTGGTGCCCCATTAAAAAGGGTGGCCTTAATATCCCTAATAAAAAAAAAATACTTTAAGCAACAGTACTGGCTCAAAGCCTAGACATCATGACATGTAGAACCAAACCAGTGTAGCTCCAACTGGAACCAGAATGTGGGAACATTTAATCTTTACCTAACAGCCTATGGACTTTATCCATACCCACTTCATCGGTTATACTACCCACCACTAGATTCTTACTAAAATATTGGCTGTCCTGGAGCTCATCACTATGCCCTCAAAAATAATTACTATTCACAGCACCACTACAAGCCCTATCTCGCCAGATTTACCAGTACAACACTGGATAACCAAAGGAATCACCCATGTATACTCATTATACAAAAATACTGGATTAATTCCTTTCCCAGAACTTCAAACACTTTTTAATCTACCACCACAAGATATTTTTTATACCTACGGGTGAAACATATATTACAATCAAAATCAATAGAATATATCAATCCTTTATCACTTAGTAAATTGGGGCATGTCTGCTACACAGCTAACAAAACTTCCCCCTCATTGAAATTTTTAACATTCTGCTATCTAACAAAGTCAAATAGCAAGGACAACACTAAATGGCCCTATATGCTTTGATGGGAAGAGGATCTAGATAACAATTTTCCCATTTCAGACTGGAAAACAGCTATTAAATATACTAAACAATCCTCAAACTGCGTTACTCACTGGGAAGTGTATTTTAAAATACTGATGAGATGGTACATGACCCCAAATAGACTTGGAGAATATACCCTGGGATAACTATGGACTGTTGGAGATGCACCGTAAACAAAGGTACACTAAAACATATATTCTGGGAATGTGAGACCCTACAGACTTACTGGCTAAAAATACAACAATTAATTTGCTCAGTAAGCGGCCTTTCACCAGCCATTTACCTCCTTCACTTAATACCAGATCAGGGAAATATCCCCTCAAAAGCGGCGGTGCTGAATATCCTTCTGGCGGCAAAGATTAGTATTGCCACCCACTGGAAAATCATCTCATGCCCACCACTCAAGAAGAATCCACGAGAAAGAATGGGCAAAAAGGGGCAACATGACTAAATTCCTAGAGCTATGGAATAATTGGGAACCCTTTATGAAGGGTTATGCACGGTGGCGGAACTGATTACACCCCAACCTACTTCAATAACAAAGTATGGAGATTAAACGGTCTCTCTATGTTCACCCTTCCCACCCTTCACAACTCCTCCCCCTCCCCCGTACCCATTAAATAACCCTTCAAGTTATCTACTACTTCAAGTATATCTATGGAAGAATATTCCCAAGTCTACCTCCCAATACCAAGTTGGCATTGAACATGTTGATTACTTACAGGCAAAATGCCAGTGATTACAAGAGCCCATAATTTAATCAATCATAGGCGTACAGCATACAAGAGCTGTACTTTACACCAACTAACTCTTTATAACTAACACTTTCCAAACCTATCATCACACCGAAAAGACAATGTAGCAACAGATGTCAAGGGGTCACGTATAGCCATAAGATAAATAGACTGACATATCGGTCGTCAGACAAGTTTAACATCTAAAATGTAACAAGCTGTGAATGTTCAAAAAGATCCTTAGACCTAGAAAGGCTAAGCTATAACATACACCCACACATCTTGTAACACAGTTAACATCATTACTCCAGCTCTTTGTATACAACCAAATCTTGTTTATGCACTTAATGGAAACAATATGCTGTAAAATAATACGGAGACAACTTTATGTACTTAACATGTTTCTCAATGAAATGTCCATTGTGGCTATTCTTCCTATGCTTATATAAACCAATCAAAACCATATATTGAAAAAAAATAAAAAAGCAGAAAGAGGACAGGAATATCCATTCCGATTGAAGAAGCCCACAGCACGTGGGCGAAACGTGTCTCGGAGTTTATGTATATTCTTTTTGTATACTTTTAGTAATATTTTATTTTATGTATATTCTTTTTGTATACTTTTAGTACACTTTTTTATTTCAGGGTGGGAAGGGACGGCGAGACCCCAGCCAAGATGCGGCCACTTGGAGGGCTACAGTGCTGATGGTGTCCGGTGCAGTGCTTATGGTACTAAAGGTGACTAGGAAGCAACGATTGGCGGAGGAACCCAGTTGGGGTGTCAGGCGGTCTGTCACATAGCCCTGATCTGAGTTCCCAAGTTCTCCAAATAGCGCTCAGATCCATGTAGAAACACCACCATGTTAAAGTTCTGACTGGTCGCACACGTGGTCCTATGCCCAAAATAGTTCCAGGGCATTTTGTGTTTTTGACAATCAACTTTCGGGAGCTCCTGCTGCCGCAATACGGGTGCTCCGAAAATGCAAGAAAAGTTTCCTATATTCAAAAAGGGTTCAGATTTATTGTCTGGAAATTATAGACCTGTGCTTAACTTTTGTGGTTGAGAAAGTATTTGAATTTTTTTTTAGAGATAGTTTTCAGAAATTAATTTGGAAGAACAATGTTATTAGCAAAAATTAACATCCTCTTATGAAACATCCTCTCAAACTAACTTAATTGCATTCAACAAAGACTTAAGTAGACATATAGATCAGGTTGTTGCAGTGGATGTGATCTATTTAGATTTTGTCAAGGCATTCAATACAGTTCCACACAGTTCCAGTAGATTCATGTTCAAACTAAAAAATAAAAATTAGTCTAGATGAAAATTCTTATTTTTGTGTAGAACATTGACTTAAAGATAGAATACAAAGAGTAGTCATTATTGTAGATTTTTAAGCTGGGCAAACATGGTGTCCTACAGGTTCTGTTCTGGGACTGTTTCTATTCAACATATTTATAAATTATCTTTAAATTGGCATGAAATTCAAGTTTCAGTGTTTGCAGATTACACAAAGGTCTTTTAAGTAACACATGGTGAGCAGGATATTACTTTGCCACACAGGAATTTAGACATAAAGGGGGACTGGGCACTTAAATGGCAGATGAAATTTGAAGATAAATGCAAAAGTATGCACTTCTGGGTAAAGAATGCACAAGCAACTTACACCCTACACTGTAGTGAATTGGGGATAACAACACACAAGAATGATTTGGGAATTGTTATAGATTACAAACTAGGCAACAATGTGCAATGTTGATCAGCAGTTGCTAAGGCCAGAAAGGTATTGACATGTATAAAAAGGGACATTAATTCTCAGGACGAAAATGTAATTTTGCCTCTTTATAAATCAATGATAAAACCACACCTTGAATATGCTGTGCAAGTTTGGGCACCTGTTTCAAAGAAAGATATTATGACACTAAAAAAAGTGCAGATGCAGGCTACAAAATTAATAAAAGGATTAACAAATTTCAATCTGTTTAATTTAGAAAAGCAATGTCACAGAGGGGATGTGATAGCATTACACAAATATATTTGGGATCAATACATTACATTGGTTGGCAATCTGTTCATAAACAAGACTATACATAGGACACAAGGTCAGCCGATTAGACTGGAAGAAAGGATACTTAGTCTAAGGCAAAGGGAAGGTTTTTTTTTTTACAGTATGCTTTGCATGAGGATACCAGCATGTTCAGCATGTTGAAAAACCACATAGGAAAGCATTGAGTGCATGAGAGCATTAAGATCAAGGCCGGCGCATCCATAAGGGAAGCCCTCCCCTCCTGCAAGGCCACCTTCTGGACCCCCCGGCGTGGCTGTGGTATAATCAGAGGCGGCGAGGGAGCTCTAATCTCTCTGCACTGCTCCCTCACTCGCTGTTTGCTGATGCCGCAGGATCTGGAATATTACATCATATTCTGACTCCTTGCATCAGTAGACAGCCCGCGACGGAGCAGAGCAGGGAGATTAGAGCTCTGAGCTCTGGCGTGGATTATACCACAGGCGCACGCCTCCCAGCAGCCACACTGGACCCCAGGGACAGATCCACGCCAGCTCTCCAGGTAGGGAGACTGGGTGGAAAATGTTTAATTATAAAAAAATTAATTAGTGAGTGTATGTCTATGCGCGAGTGTGTGTGTGTGTGTGAGTGTATGTGTGTCTGTGAGTGATTGTATGAGTGTGTGTGCATGTGAGTGTATGGGAGTGTGAGTGTATGAGTGTGTTTGTCAGTGTATGAGTGTGTGTCTGTCAGTGTGTGTTTGTGAGTGTCTGTCAAAACAGTGAGAGTACATTTGTCATTGAGTCTGTGTGTGACTATCAGTGTGTCTGTCAATGAGTGTCAATCAACGTGCGTCTGTCAGTTTGTGTGTGTGTCTGTCAATGAATGAGTGTGTGTCAGATCAGTGAGTCTGTGTCTGTCAGTGATGTCTGTGTGTTTGTCATTGAGTGTGTGTGACTGTCAGTGTGTATACACCACTGAGTGTAACGTGGCGTGTATTCCTGACACTATAGTGTTGCTTTAAACAGCAATTGGATGAATACCTTCAAAAACATAATATTCAGGGATATAAAAGACCAGTAATCAGAAACCAACCAGCCTATACAGTTTAAACCTTTTGTGTATCACTGTGATGGTGAATTTTCTGGTTTTGTAAAGGAAGTCTCTTTGTGAGCATAGAACTATAGTTTAGTGACGGAAAAAAGTGAGCTATATAAAGCAAATTCTAGGAAGTGACCAAATAAACAAGAATTTTCCCTACATATATGATCAAGTTATGCTTTAATGTAATATATATGCATACAGTTGCAAGAAAAAGTATGTGAACCCTTTGGAATGATATGGATTTCTGCACAAATTGGTAATAAAATGGGATCTGATCATCATCTAAGTCACAACAATAGACAATCACAGTCTGCTTAAACTAATAACACACAAATAATGAAATGTTGCCATGTTTTTATTGAACACAACATGTAAACATTCACAGTGCAGATGGAAAAAGTATGTGAACCCTTGGATTTAATAACTGGTTGAACCTCCTTTAGCAGCAATAACTTCAACCAAACGTTTCCTGTAGTTGCAGATCACAAATGCATAACGGTCAGGAGTAATTCTTGACCATTCCTCTTTACAGAACTGTTTCAGTTCAGCAATATTCTTGGGATGTCTGGTGTAAATCGCTTTCTTGAGGTCATGCCACAGCATCTCAATTGGGTTGAGGTCAGGACTCTGACTGGGCCACTTCAGAAGGAGTATTTTCTTCTGTTTAAGCCATTCTGTTGTTGATTTACTTCTATGCTTTGGGTCATTGTCCTGTTGCAACACCCATCTTCTGTTGAGCTTCAGCTGGTAGACAGATGGCCTTAAGTTCTCCTGCAAAATGTCTTGATAAACTTGGGAATTCATTTTTAACAATCCGTCCAGGCCCTGACGCAGCAAAGCAGCCCCAAAGCCTAATGCCCCCCCCACCATACTTCACAGTTGGGATGAGGTTTTGATGTTGGTGTGCTGTGCCTTTTTTTCAGCCACACATAGTGTTGTGTTTCATGGTTTCATCTGTCCACAGAATATTTTGCCAGTACTGCTGTGGAACATCCAGGTGCTCCTGTACAAACTGTAAACGTGCAGCAATGTTTTGTTTGGACAGCAGTGGCTTCCTCTGTCGTATCCTCCCATGAAATCCATTCTTGTTTAGTGTTTTACGTATTGTAGATTCGCTAACAGGGATGTTAGCATTTGCAGTGACTTTTGTAAGTCTTTAGCGGACACTCTAGGATTCTTCTTCACCTCATTGAGCAGTCTGCGCTTTGCTCTTGCAGTCATCTTTACAGGATGGCCACTCCTAGGGAGAGTAGCAGCAGTGCTGAACTTTCTCCATTTATAGACAATTTGTCTTACCGTGGACTGATGAACAGCAAGGCTTTTATAACCCTTTTCAGCTTTATGCAAGTCAACAATTCTTAACCGTAGGTCTTCTGAGAGCTCTTTTGTGTGAGGCATCATTCACATCAGGCAATGCTTCTTGTGAAAAGCAAACCCAGAACTGGTGTGTGTTTTTTATAGGGCAGGGCAGCTGTAACCAACACCTCCAATCTCATCTCATTGATTGGACTCCAGTTGGCTGACATCTCACTCCAATTAGCTCTTGGAGATGTCATTAGTCTAGGGGTTCACATACTTTTCCCACCTACACTGTGAATGTTTACATGGTGTGTTCAATAAAAACATGGCAACATTTCATTCTTTGTGTGTTCTTAGTTTAAGCAGACTGTGATTGTCTATTGTTGTGACTTATATGATGATCAGATCACATTTTATGACCAATTTGTGCAGAAATCCATATAATTCCAAAGGGTTCACATACTTTTTCTTGCAACTGTATATATATATATATATATATATATATATATATATATATATATATATTTGTGTTCGGGGCAAATAGCCATATATGGAGTAAGGTTCCAGATAAGCATAGGATAGTATAAAGGGAGCAAGTCGGTTGCGGTGTGCCGAGACCGACGATACGGTAGGCCTGTAAATAAAGAGGGCCCACCAAGGAGTAAGTAAGTAAAGTAAATGGAAAGAAAAGAGAAATGAGGAGTGGGTGGGAGGGTCATTCTGATGCTGACCTCAAGCGATATGAGTCAGGTAAGGGGTGTCCCTTATATAGGGGAGTGAATTAATTTAAGCCCCTCCCACAAATACAGGCCAAACGGCCTTAAAACTTGTGTTCGGGGCAAATAGCCGTATATGGAGTAAGGTTCCAGCATAAGCGTAGGATAGTATAAAGGTAGCAAGTCGGTTGCGGTGTGCCGAGACCGACGATACGGTAGGCCTGTAAATAAAGAGGGCAAAAAGAATAATCAAAGATTTAATACAGTCAACAATATATACAAATTAACCAGACATTTCCTTAAATACATTACGGCATTTAATTCCTTGAAGGATTTTGAAGGTAGGAATCTAGGACCGCAACTGGACACCATTTGTTGTGGGTAGGATAGTATGTTATCTCTACTGTTGGTGCGTGTTGACTCGTGGTAGAGCCAATAGGTAATGATATATGTGTTTACATATGTGGGATCGTTGAAGACAATGATCTGTCGGAGTGGTGGTTATGGTAGTGGATTCTCTGGCCTGAGGAAGGCATAAAAGGCAGTGTGCATGGCTGGTAATGGCCGACTTGGTAGTATAATTGAATGGTTGTAGCTCTAATAGGTCCGATAAGGATGGAAAGTTGGATGGCTATTGGTAATCTCTGAGAGGAACTTGGGGGGATGGATTCCTGAAAACCTCTGAGTATATTCTTGTCTGGTATGATAGCATGAAGTTATGGTAGTTTTGGCCATAGGTTATCCTGTGTTGTTGAATGCCTGTAAAATATATAATTAATGGTGTGTGAAATGGTTTTAGTTTAAGGTGGCAAAAAATGAAGCAAAACCTAGGAGAAATGTTATGACACAGGTTGAGCTATGTCGTGTTCCAAGGAGATTCTTTAAAGCCAGATGAATAGCTGTGTTATGCATTCTACAAGTATGGGATGAAAGTGCTAGGTGGGATAGTGCATGCTGTGCTGCATGAGTATGTCTAATCCATGATTGTGTCTCTGGAACGAAAGAGTGGCCGTGACTGTATGGGCGGCTGTAGGAAGCGTATGATGAACATGCCTGGAATATAAATGAGACAATTGTCGGCAGGGATGTATACCCCCACCTGGTACATAAAAGTAAAAGAAATGTGGTAAGTGGCCAACCAAGTGAGTTCCCCAGCAATACCATGATCGTATGGATGATGAGTGGCATTTGTTGATGATATGACATGTGCTTAGTTGTCTGAGTAACAACGGATTGATGACCCTGACCATGATTTACCCCATGCCACAGCAGCTGCTTTTAGCGGGGAAAGGATTGCCCATTTTATGCCATGTAAGTGCCAGTTTGTAGGGTAGATGGTAGCCGTTTACTCTGTTGATGATATTGGTCTTACTTAACGAAGCTTCAACCCATGCTTGAGTGATAGCTTTAAAGGTAGATCAATGGTGTGTATAGTAAGGAAACTCCTCGGATGGTATGAGGGAGTTGAGACTTGGGGTAGCGAAGGTGTGTGGTGCCAATAGGTTTATGGTTAGTCTTTGTTTAAGGGAAGATTCCCTTGTGACAATACCAATGTGTTTGTGTTTGGTGCCATGCTGTAAATGGTGGAGATTGGAAAACCCAAGTAAAAACCCCTCTGCAAATCTTGGCTATGAGTGTGTTTACAGCCGACGGTGCTGTTGTGCTGACTGTAAGTGAGGGCATGCTATATTCCTTGAGGGTTTATTATGATACCTGTATGGGAGCCCTTTGAAGCTCCAGAGCCTTAGTAAATCTACTACAAGTATGAGTCAGTAGTGTTGAAAATGCATTGGTGTGTACAAATGGTGAGTACGTTATTTGTAAGTTGTATTGGGACACATGGTTTGTCATGTGCCCTGAATGATTTGAACATATATGCAACAGTCTATATGCAATGCAACTACTAATACCAATTGTCTCTGGTAGTTCAGAGGTGCTGGTACCTGGAGCCTGAGAGTGCTCGTCCGTTTGTTTGGGAGAAAATCTCTTCTGTATTGGTACCTGCACAAATAAGCATCTCTACATATTCCAAATGCCAACACAACCAAGGGATGGTCAGATCCCGATTTACCTAGAATCCCTGGGTCTGACCATCATAGATACATCATCATACATATTTATGCCTTGTTTCCCCAATGTGCCGGGATCATATGTGCAAAGTTAACGTCTTGTACCAAGAACTGATTGTACCAGGTAACCAAGTTTCGGTTGGTGCTGGTTGTACAGTAGTGTGAGGCCCAGCCTTGTGAGGGCTGTGACCGACTCGAGATTGCCAGTCTGTCGTAAATTTTTTGGCTCATGAGTTTATGAGTGAGGCTAGCATGGCATGGGTGTCACCTGAGTTGGTTTTGCTGGGCCTTCCCCTGCCTCCGTGTTGTCCGTTGATGTATGGAGGAGTTTGAATAACTCTGCTTTCCTTGCTGTGGCAGGGTAGGGGATTTGTCGCCTCCTTAGGTTGGAGCCACATCTCCTCTGCTTGAAGGTGTATAACTTCTAGCCGGGGTGCCAGGAAGAGGTGATTCTTCACCATCTTTTTGAGAATAACTTAAATAACAATAAAGATTGCAATTAAATATTAGTACCCAGGGGTCTTGTACCGGCTTGCTAGCTAAGCCGTAAGGCGAAATGATTAGGGGGTATTACCTATTGGACCATAGAACCCTAATTGCCAGTACATTACTACTATTCCAGAGAAGGTAAGAGATGAAGGTGTATCACTTCTAGCCGGGGTGCTAGGAAGAGGTGATTCTTTAACATCTTTTTGAGAAATACTTAAATAACAATAAAGATTACAATTATATATTAGTACCCAGGGGTCTTGTACCGGCTTGCTAGCTAAGCCGTAAGGCGAAACGATTAGGCTTGGTGTTTTTTGGTGACTGGTGAGGCCCTGCTAGTTGCCAAGTGGCTTGAGAGGCTCTATCTATGCTTGGCGCGAGGGGATTTTGTGTGGCCACCGAACGTTGTGGCAGGATGTTGGCCTCTCGGTGACAGTAACCAGAAAAATAGGAAGGGGAGTGACAGGTGAGGCCCTCTCTATGATACAATGCGAGGCGGCTAGCTCACGAGTGGGCCGAGGGGTGTATGCCTCCGAGTGTGAGGCGGGGTGTTGGCCTCGCGGGACCACTAACCGAAGCATAATGCAGAAAAAAAAGGGGGTAATACCTATTGGGCCCTAGAACCCTAATTGCCAGTACACTATTACTATTCCAGGGAAGAGATGGATAACTACGTGAGCAGGTGTACGTACCTGGTAGTATGGTATTGAACCTGACAATCCGTATAGGTTTTTTAGTAGCAACTATAACCTGAATGGATAAAATCGTATGGCATAAGGAAATATGGCATAGACCAAGCTTATCTTAAAACATACAGTATATGTGAAAGTAAAGTGGCGTGATATGTAAATATTAAACATCATATCCATACTGGTTAAATATGTATCAATCTTAACCCATTAAGTGCCGTATGTATGTGAACCATATTACCAGTTACGTATATACAGATGCGTGTGCTACTGTGTAATAATATGTGTATTTATAACAGATGTTG
Source organism: Pelobates cultripes (assembly GCA_933207985.1). Lineage (NCBI taxonomy): Eukaryota > Metazoa > Chordata > Amphibia > Anura > Pelobatidae > Pelobates > Pelobates cultripes. Next base: position 105,556,633 of record OW240920.1, on the reverse strand, counting down.
ATATACTGCTTGCTATGTGAATTGTTGTATGCCTTATTGAATGGTTAGTGAACATGGTGTTGCAAAATGCAAGTGCACTGGAGATCTGCCGAGTGCCCTATAGGTGGCAGTGTAGTTGATACTGATTGGTATGTGAAATGTTGTTTGTCTGTTGACCTATAGGGTTCAGTGTTTTGGTGTTTGTAAAACCCCATGAAAATTGTCAATGTACTTGACAGGCCTGTAGGTGGCAGTGTTGATAGAACCACTGTTAGTCTTGATGTGAAATGTAAATTATTGTGAATTAAACCTGAAGTTGAGCCCGTGTTGGAGTTTAATTTATGATTTATGGTTATGTTTAAAACAATCTTATGTGTATTTTATATTGGCTGGTAATTGTATATGACATGTGAAGACAGTTTGGCTGTTGACCAGTAGGGGTCAGAAATGCTGATTGTATGGTAAAATACCCTTTAACCCCTGAAGGATACATGACATGTGTGACATGTCATGATTCCCTTTTATTCCAGAGTTTGGTCCTTAAGGGGTTAATCCAAATGCAAGGTTAACGTGAGATTTTGAGAGTGACCTGTAGGGGTCAGTGTGGTTTATGTAAAACATTGTTCGTGAGCTATGCCCCAGCATTATAGTTGTATGACAGGGAAACAAACAGTGCCGGTTTGACAATATACAATAAGTGAACATAATAGCTTAATAACAGTCATTGTAACAAACCAAAGTTCTGTTCATGGGTTGTAAACGCACGAAACGTGTGTGTAGTACAATAGTAAATGCATGAACTTGTTCCCGTTTCTTAGAAAATTGCACGAGCCGTGAGCCTGGTATGTCAGGGAAACAAAACGAAATGAGCAGTGAGATTCGAAATGCACGCACAGAATTGCCTAGTATGTTTAGGCAATTGAAACAGAATGTGTTCCCGTTTGGGAGTATGCTAATGCTCGAAATGAGCAAGTGACAGATATAAACAAGTGAATTTACATGAATGATATGCATGAACATGCAATGGTTTTAGGACAGATTTAGACAAAATGCAGCCGTAAAGTGAGGACCTGACCCGTGCATGGTGCCGTAAGAACTGATGCCTGGTGTAACGGGTAGGTCGACTTACGGTTTGTGAGTCACTTGGACACCATCCACAGTTATAGATTGAAGAAAGAAGGTGGTTGTGACAGAACCATCTGTCTGCTTGGATTTTAATTGCATTCGTCTGTTTGTCTCCCGTTCGTATGAATGGCTGGTTTCTATAGCCCAGCCATTCGAATGACTCTTTTTTCCCGAACAAAACTGCAGAACGGACGGCCACCCAGGAGAGAAGTGTGCTGCTGGTTAACCTATTGATCCCAATTAGAACGTTGTGGTTAACCGCAGACACTTCTCAATTAAACCGAATTCAGGGTGGTCGTCGTTCGTATGTCGACCACGAGGCAGCAGCCATTTTAAATCAAGCGAACGCCCAGCGGTGTTTGGCTCTATTTCTGTGGAACTAAAAACGGACACTTTTTCTGCCAAACACCGCTGAAACAACGGAACGCCTGGCTGCCTCCAAGAAACCATACGAACACCGGCTGTTCGGGAGTTTTGGAGCATACGAAAAGACTGAACCCAGATAGCCTTCCCATGGAGTCATTTGTATACCGAAAGACTGTAAGAACTTTGACTCCATGGCGATTGAACTATGTGTGTGGGATCTGAGCGCTATTCGCCAATAATATGCACTCAGATCCAGGCTATCTGGGGATATGTAATACGAATGGGAAATGTTCGGTTATTTTAAAGTTATGTATTTTTATGTCTTTTATGATTTTATATTTAAAATGGCGACTGGCTTTGTCCTGGAGTTAATTGAGTTACTTGGTAATTAACTCCAGGGCAGAGGGGAGGGAATCATAATGCACTGTGGGTAAAATTTGTAACTGTATGTCTGGAATGTCCCCATGTCTATCTGTAATTCCAGTCTCCCATTTGGTCCCCTAGGGGAGTGTCCACCAAGTGGGAGACCTGCATAAATACGGGCAGGTAGCCCACAGTAAAGCCAGATCCTGTTTGACCCTCAATGCGGAGCTTCTGTTTCGTTATTGGGGGGATTTCTTCTTCACGTTTAGAGACTGCTGGATGGAGCGGAAGCCGCTTGGTGAATATTGCTGTTCGACGGTTACCAGCAGTTCATGTATTGCCATTCGGGAGTTTGGAGCCGTTCGCCGATCTCGATCGGGAGATTGCCGCTTCCCCTGCATTTGGTTCGTATACTACAGATTAAGCGAACGGAGAATGTACTGCAGCCGGGGAAGGTCTACTAAACGGCGGATTTGCCTAAAGACACTGGAGGTGTCTTAACAGTGGTAGGCCGGAAAAGCCTGTGGCTGAATTCCTGACACAGCTCAGCTTAGAAAACCTCATGGAGTAATCAGGTAAAATGGCGTCTGGATGACCCGGAAGTGGAAATCATTCTGATGCTGACCTCAAGCGATATGAGTCAGGTAAGGGGTGTCCCTTATATAGGGGAGTGAATTAATTTAAGCCCCTCCCACAAATACAGGCCAAACGGCCTTAAAACATATATTTTTTTTTTTTATTGGGGTAGCCCCCAAAATATTGGGACATATAAAAAAAGACAACTCTGTTCCGCAGAGTAGCTGTTGACATTATAGTTGCGCAGGCACTTTGTTGACTCTAGAGAACCTCAGGTCAATCGCACATCCCCGTGATGGCGACTATGCATTTGGATGTCATCCATATGAACTTTCAATGCCAGTTTCTGCGCCTACCAGGGTGACCATAGGTAACGGGGAATCAGGGTCCCATTCCGTACAGGAACCCTGAGAAATGGCTACCACATACAAGGAAGGCAGCAGGCGCGCAAATGACCCACTCCCGACGCGGGAAGGTAGTGACGACAAATAACAATACAGGACTCTTTAGAGGCCCTGTAATTGTAATGAGTCCACTTGAAATCCTTTAACTCTGATCAATTTGAGGGAAGTCTGGTGCAGAGCCACTGACCTGTGCAGCAGCAACTCCACTATCACCTGCTGCTGCTCACACAGTCTCATGAGGCGGTGAGGGGGAAGGCCGAAGTTACGCTGCATCGCAGACAGGCGAGCAGCAGCAGGGTGAGAACGTCAAAAGCACTCACAGCCGCTACAGTGAATGTCACATCCTATTCCAAGTTACGGATCAGTCTGGTGATGGCTTCTGGTATCCAGTACTCTTTTTACTGAAGCTGCATTAGGGTCCTGTTATGTGGCCGCACAAACGCTGGTGCTCAACAGCAGGGGGCGTGCGGTTACCCTGCACCAGACCCTGCTAATCCATTCCACACTGTGACTCCTAACTTCAACATCAGGCATACTGGGTCCTGGTCGTCCGACCGCGGCCCGGACAGTGTCTGGGTCCTGGTCATCAGACTGCCCACCTCACTGTGAAACTACGAATGGATCGTTAAATCTGGTACAAACCCGAACTTTGCAGTTTGGGTTCGCTCAACTCTATTATGGATCCTTTGATCGTATTACTTGGATAAATGGTAATTCTCGAGCTAATACATGCCGACGAGCGCTAGGGGACGGCCGCTCCGCTTTTGCACCCTGCTCCCTCTTATGCTGTGCTGGTGCCTCTGTGCGACCAGCGCCTCTTCCTCCAAACTGCACACGTCACTCGCATGACCTTGATTCCATGTGGGGTCTAGGACCTCATCATCCTCCACATCATCTTCCACCCACTCCTCAACCCTGCCCTCTTTGTCGGTATGCACACTGCATAAAGCAACAGCAGTTGGCACCTGTGTTTTTCCAGCATGTAAAGTCTGCAAAGGACATATGGAAATTGTTTTAGAATTGTATCCAGGCAACAGTTTTCCCTATAAACTGACCTCTCAGTTTGACTTGTGAGAGTATTGCCCCAGAATTACAATATTGTTTAAGTACCTCTTAGCTATTAATAACTGGTTTAAATATAGCAGTTTGTTATCTGGTAGAGATCTGGGGAGATAGCGCACCTAAGTGGACAAGGGCACATGTAGAAGTCTGGGTATAGATGCATGGGATTGGTTGGGAAAGAGTGTGTGGGTGGGATTATGTTCTGTGTAAATTAGTGTGGGGGAGGTCTTACCTTGGTGCCACTTGGGATTTGGGCCAGCAAACAGCTTCCTGTCATCCTGCTCCTGTTTGCCTGGGCCTGTAGTTTCACATCTTGAGGGATGGAGGTTGAGGCCTTCTGGCTTCACTCAGAGCTGCTGCAGCGTGGATGGTGGCCGGTGACTGGAGGTTTGGGCACATTAATGGAGGTATGGCTACCGGTGTGGGCCCCCCCACGGCCTACATTCCCCTGGAGCACCCCCTGCGGTCTCCCCTGCTGCTTCCCATGCGGTCCCTGCCTCTGGGGGCCGCTCCAGCACTGGCAGGCATTCCCGCCCGCCTGCCAGGCTGTCTCCTGATAATACTCCTCGTGCCCGGTTGAGGACTGGGAGCCCGGGCCCGAGGCCTGCCACTGCCGCCTCCATTGCCGCATGGCCTGGTACTCCCAGGCCGGGGATGCGGCCTACTACCGCCACGTGGCCTGTTGCTTCCACAGCCACGTGGCCTATTACTGCCAGGCCGGGGATGCGGCCTGCTAGTGCGGCTGCCGTGCTGCCTACCGATGGCGGCGGGTGGCTGCCCGGGAACGGTCCAGGTCCCCCCGCGTGCATACTTTGTTCCTTCTTTTATTTATTCTAGTCCTCTTAACACAGAAAAAAAAAAAACTAAATAAAAAGAAAAAAAAAGAATAAAGAAAGTTAATTACAGGACAGAAATAAAATGTAAGTTACCAAATGGAATAAATGTAAAAAAAAAAAAGTGAATACAATGTCAGGTACAAGGGGAAGAATAAACAAAAAAAAACTGGAATAGAATCCAAAAAAAAAAAAAAAATTGGGTCATGGACGTCATTCCCCCCTTAATTTTCAGCATGTATCATATGTTTAAGTACGCTTTCCTCCTGGGCCTCCCTTAATAGTGGCTTGTACAATCTGGCCACCTAAGTCCTTTCCGCTGACTTCCAACTGTTTGCCGATGCAGCAGGTTTGGGTGTTTGGGGCCATTTTGGGCTCTCAATGGTGTGCTGACTCTTGCCCATTTCGCTGGCAAGCATCGGGGCTCTGGTGGACTCTGGTGTTCTTGGAGCTTCCCCTTTCTGGTGGCATGGTAGGCATGGGGTACCAAGCTCACAAACAGGTAGGTGGTTTTTCCTTTGGGACCATTGTCGAGTGGTACTCTGGTTGCGGCGCCTGGCTCCACACTGTTTGAGTCTAGGGGCGGGTGGCCAGGGTTTTTTTGTCTGGTTATTCCCAATGTGATGGCCGATGCTCTGTCTTGTTCATTATGGAGCGTACTTCGGGAGGAGGTGTCGCCGGGTTGATTTTATACGGCTGTGGAGGTGTGGTCGCTTGGTCCAACGGTCTGATGAAGCTGGTCCGTGGGTCGATCTCTGAGGTGGCTTGGGGCCCATTCCAGTAAGGTGGGAGTGATCGGGACGGATGGGAATGTTTCCTTGGGGGTTCCGGGAGTGGACTGCTCATCCACATGTTTGGTTCCGTCTATTACGGGCGCTGGGGGAGATTTCTGCGATTAGCAGGGCTCGGCTTCCCGTTCATGTTACGGTCGTCGGCAAGTGGGAGGGTGTTTTGGTGGAGTTGAGTAAGCGTTGGAACGGACTTCCTTCAGGTTTTGCCGCTCAACAGCTTTTGTCGTTGGGTAGGGTAATTTGGTTGCGGTTCGCTGATTCGTCGATAGAATCTGTGCAATTCTTTTTTTCATTGCGGGGTTGACATGCCCTGGCCTTTCTGCATTCTCCTGAGGTAGATGGAATGCACAGGGTTATGTTTGGGCTCCTAACATGATGTAGTGGGTTCCCAGGATAGTCGGAAATATAGCGTTCCGATCTCGGATATGGGTTTTCTCTCCTGCTTCCATTTAGTTGGGGTTTTCTGCTTGGGGCTTGAATTCCTGGATACGGATGGTGGGGAGTTCAAGGGGCATTCATTCTGGTTGGGGGTGGCTACGGACGCTGCCAGGCTTGGCGTGCCTGCGCCAATGGTTCAGAGAGCTCGAATGGTGGGAGTCAGGGTGGTGGGTTCCTTAGGTTCACCCTGCTGGTCTCCGAATGGATTTATCTCCGCGGTTACGGTCCTCCCCCACCCCAGAATGGGGATGGTGGGATGCTCATGTGTAATTTGGGCCAGGAGGTGGGACGAGTGGTTGGGTCTTATGCCTTCGGGAGCAGAGGTTCAGTGGTCTGGCACTAGATGTATGAATGGGGGGTGTGGTTCCTCCTCGTTCAGGGTCAGCTGTCCCGCCTCATGGGGGTACCAGGGGTTTTGTCTTCTCTGGGTGGAATGACATGGGTTCGGTGACAGTTTGGGAATTGGGTGCTCTTCAATCTGGACATGTTACGCATTCTGTTTATTCCCAGAGGTTCTCAGGGTCTAGGCTGAGGCTATCGCCCATTCCTGTTGGAAGTGCGCTCGGCAATGTGAGTGCCCTGGTGCGCTGCCATCGAAATTCGGACGAGATGGGTTTCTAGGTTTGTCTTGGTGGATTCCAGTTCGCCTTAGGGTTTGGTCGGATGTGGCCTAGTTATCTCGAGTGGATGGGTGCGCTTACTGGAGGTCGGAATAGGCCTATGTTAATCTAGCGCTGCAAGAAGTGGTGGAACAGGCCATGGCTGGTTGTGGTGTAGTCCCCCGCTGATTTTAGGTGTAAAACAGCGGGGTTGTGACGGGGGTTTTATGATTTAAAAAAAAGAACACACTACATGAAGGTCCTGTTCACTAGAGTGTGTAGTCATGAATGTAACCAGTAAAACTTTGTTTTTACAGCCACTGGTTGGCCCATACATATTTTAAAACTTGTTTAATTTTGTTGTAGCATGACTTGTTGATATGAAGAGCAGGCCCCAAAATTTACTATTTAGCAGATTAGCACCTAGAAAATAAGAATGTTTACCACTGCGCTGTAAGCACACTATTAGACGCTTCCATTTGACTCTCAGATATGAAGTGCACACCCCAAATATACTATTTAGCACCAAAAAAAAAATAAATTACTTTTTAAAACTCCAATGTAAGCAGCAGATTAGCAGCAAAACAATTAGAATGTTTACAACTGCGAAGTAAGCGCACCATTTGACGCTTCTGACTCTCAGATATGAAGTGCCCCGCAGGCCCCAAAATGTACTATTTAGCAGATTAGCAGCCAGAAAATTTGAATTTTTACAACTGCACTGTAAGCACACTATTAGACGATTCGATTTGACTCTCAGATATGAAGTACACCCCACTAAAATACTATTTAGCAGTTTAGCACCCAAAATTTTTTAAGTTTTAAAACTGCAATGTAATAGCAGTATTTGACGCTTCTATTTGACTCTCAAATAAGAAGTGCACCCCACTAATGTACTTTTTAACACCCCAAAAATGTTACGTTTTAAAACTACAATGTGAGAGCACTATTTGACTCTCAGATATGAAGTGCACGAACCAAAATGTACTATTTAGCAGATTAGCACCCAGAAAATTAGAATTTTTACAACTGCGCAGTAAGCACACTATTAGACGCTTCGATTTGACTCTCAGATATGAAGTGCACTGCAGGCCCCAAAATGTACTATTGTTACTGGAGGAATAACAGGAACAAACCGCAGAAGCCACACATAAAGATATGAACACAGGTATTTAGGAAGTAAGAGGCCTTTATTCACATACTGATCGGGTCTCAGATGACTCCTGTTCCAAAAATATCTGAGAGAAGAAAGCATAGTGTAGATTCCTTTTGTAAGCAGCATATCCCCTCCCATACAGTATAACCCCTCCTGTATTCCTCAGACCAATCAGCACACAGGATATTCAGGATCACCTTATATGGGCAGACCACATGGCTTGTTGAAGACAAAGGAATTTATTACCCACTTCCACACATGCTCAGTATACTGATGACTCATCCAACTCTTTGTAATCAGATACTAGTTAGCATATGCCATGTGGAGATTTCGGCCTACTAAATTTTGACCATGCTGGAATCCCATCACATTCCCCCCTTTGATGCCTCTGATATAACATTATTCCAGATGCATCACTAATCATAATATACCAACACCACTCAAGTAACCATGAACCAGTACAGACCTTGTAATCATTCTAACTTAACGTTGTGCTCTCTCAACATTCCTTATCCTGATTATTCTCTCTCTGGGCTAGGGGTTCATGTAACGGTCCGGTTTGCACACAAGGGGTTAAAACCGTTTAGGCGATTGTCTCTTCCAGAGACACAGGCACAGCTACTGCAGAACACCAATCCGCCGAACAGGAAACCATACGAATGCTGTAAACAGCCGAATAGGAAAAACCATACGAATAGGTTTACACTCCTAGCAGTCAAACTGGAACAGCATACAGTAAATCCCCCCAAGAACGAGACAAAGCTCTGTGTTGAGGGTCAAGCAGTGAACAGACAGAGCTGTGGGTTTATTGTTCTTATATACACATTAGTACCACCCACAGGGTTTTGGAACACAACCAATAAACACATACAATACACTCAGACACTCCCACACAAAATCCTCCCCTGCCTGTGATTCAATTACCTTACACAACGGGTAATTTAATTAGCACAAGCAGAGAAATGCAATTTTTCCACATTATTCATAACTTGAAAAGTGTGCATCACATTCACATAAAACTTACATTTTCAGAATCAGCATACTCCAAATACAATCATACGTCAAAATCATACAAATTTGTCCAGTGGTTCAAAAGATAGATCGTAGTCCTTTGTGACCACAGGAAGCATGGCTTTTCTGCCCAAAACCAGTTCCACAGAGTCTTCTATCCTGGAGATAATTAGAAGTAATCCAATTCAGAGGCAAAACTCCATTGAACACATGGCAGCAAAAAGACAGTAAAATACAATAAAATACACAAGGTTACATTTATGACATAAAATACAGACATGCAACATATGCCCAGATAGCTTAGGTCTGAGCGCACATTAATACTGAATGGCGCTCAGACCACAAACACATACAGTTCAATTGCCATGGAGCCAAAGTCTTTTATTACATGAATAGGCTCCATGGCATACCTATCTGGGTTATATGAGTTCATTCAGTAAATCCGAGAATCTACCGAACACTGGGCAGAAAAGCACGAATAAGTCTTTTCTGCAGTGAAAAAGATGTCTTTTAACATGGGGCCATAGTCCAAAGGCAGCAGGCGAGCAACCAGGCTTCTCCAATGCAATGTGGCGAGATTGCTCTCGTCACAGTTCATACTTGCAGATAGTCATTACATGAGCAGCTGTCTTTCTTTCTATAGTGCTCTCTATAACACTACGTATAGTGGGAGTAGACAGGGCAGGAGGAGGCATAAGAAATATAATAAATACTACTCCTCCTACTAGTGCCTTAATCCCTCCAAGCTGCTCATACCAACTTTCAAACCAACTACTTGGGTTATACCCACTCCAGACCTGAGTAGGTACATGCACAAGTTTAAACATGTGACAGGTAAGTTCAGCAACTGCCTGCCCTTCATCGTTGTGCAGACAACAGTTACTTAGATTAAAGTTCCTGCATACACCTCCTTCTACTGCTAGTAAGTAATCAAGGGCTAGCCTATTCTGGTATATGGCTGATCGCATCCGGGTATTCTGCTTTGCTAAGAGGTTGAGTGCTTGCGCTGTCTGATTGGTGATAATCTCAACCACCGCCTGTAGTCTTATAATACGGTTGCGCATATATATTGGGGTTCTATATCCATAAGTACCATCTTCTGCCCAAGTAGCAGGTCCATAATAATTAATAATACGTTGGGGAGGCCACTCATCATCTTCCCAGCTACCTATATTCAAAGATGCTCGCTTCTTTTTTATGAATTACATCATAAGCCTTAACTCCCAAGGTCTCTCCTGTTTCGATTGGCAACAAGAAGAAGGATGGTTTGAGCATACCTAGCACACATGCCCCTTCCTAGTCTTGTGGTAACTCTGAATATGCCTTCTTACCACAAATCCAGTATAGATTTGCTGGGGCTTTCCAAAGTGGATGTAGCAGATAAATCAAACCATACCTCTTTCAAATTAGTGTAATTGGCAAACGGATTAGTAGGTTCTGAGACATTTGAAGCTGACCACCAAGTAGTATCTTTTGTATCTGCATCCCCTGGGAGTTACTATTCCGAATTACCAATCAAATTGTACGGGGTTGGAATTGGGGATCAAAACATTTAGCCTCTCCTACTGCTGGGTGACACACACTGCAATCAATATCTAAATATCTACATTTAGATACATAGTTACATAGTTACATAGCTGAAAAGAGACTTGCGTCCATCAAGTTCAGCCAACCTCACATTTGTTTTTTGCTGTTGATCCAAAAGAAGGCAAAAAACCCAGTTTGAAGCACAATTTTGCAACAAGCTAGGAAAAAAATTCCTTCTTGACCCCAGAATGGCAGTCAGATTTATCCTTGGATCAAGCAGTTATTACCCTACATTGAAAGATTATATCCTTGAATATTCTGTTCTTGAAAGTATGCATCTAGTAGCCGTTTGAACATCTGTATGGACTCTGATAAAACCACTTCTTCAGGCAGAGAATTCCACATCCTGATTGTTCTTACAGTAAAAAAACCTTTCCTTTGCCTTAGACGAAATCTTCTTTCTTCCAGTCTAAACGCATGGCCTCGTGTCCTATGTAAAGTCCGGTTTGTGAATAGATTTCCACACAATGGTTTGTATTGGCCCCGAATATATTTGTATAATGTTATCATATCCCCTCTCAGGCGACGTTTTTCTAAACTAAATAGGTTTAAATTTGTTAACCTTTCTTCATAGTCGATATGTTCCATTCCTTTTATTAGTTTTGTAGCCCGCCTCTGCACTTTTTCTAGTGCCATAATATCCTTCTTTAGAACAGGTGCCCAAAATTGTACAGCATATTCAATATGGGGTCTTACAAGTGATTTATAAAGAGGCAAAATTATATTCTTGTCCCGAGAATGAATGCCCTTTTTCATGCATGACAATACCTTACTGGCCTTGGCCACTGCTGATTGACATTGCACATTGTTGCATAGTTTGTTGTCTATAACAATTCCCAAGTCCTTTTCATGTGTTGTTATCCCTAATTCGCTTCCATTAAGGGTATACGTTGCTTGTGTATTCTTTACGCCGAAGTGCATAACTTTGCATTTTTTAACATTAAATTTCATCTGCCATTTGAGTGCGCAGTCCCCCAGTCTATCTAAATCCCTCTGCAGCAAAGTAATATCTTGCTCACATTGTATTGTTTTACAAAGTTTGGTGTCATCTGCAAACACTGAAACATGACTTTCAATGCAGTCTTCAAGATAATTTATAAACATGTTAAATAGAAGGGGTCCCAGAACAGACCCCTGAGGGACACCACTTGCCACCTCTGTCCAGCTTGAAAATTTACCATTAATGACAACTCTTTGTACTCTGTTTTTAAGCCAATGTTCTACCCAAGAACAAGCATTTTCATGTATACCGATTTCTTTGAGTTTGAACACTAATCTATTGTGTGGAACTGTATCAAATGCCTTGGCAAAATCCAAATAGATCACATCCACGGCAACACCCTGATCTATACTTCTACTTACTTCAGATATATATCCCTTACATTCATACTGTGAGTGCCAAATAAGAGTTTGGGATATTTGGTTACTTGTTTTTGTAGTCTTAATACAACTAACACAGCTTTGAATATCCTTACCTTTACCCTCCTGAAAAATTATAAAAATACTAAAATATGTAATTAAGCACATAATTCTTGTGGTCCTCATCTTATTCTTCAACCGTGCACGGCACCTCAGCTTCCTGCTTGTGAGGGCTGCAAGGATTGTTGTCCTTCTGATCCTCACTTTCCTTCACAGAGATCTCTTCGAGACACTCTGGCTTATGAAACGTAGGTCAGGCTTTACTATGGCCGTCAAAATATCTACTTGATGATCTCTGTAGACTTTTAACTAGAATGTCTCTATATCCCCTCGTACTTTTTCTCACGACACGTTCAATCCAACTGGGTTGTGCGCTTCAAACGCATCTTGAAAGGATTCTCAGGATCTGGAGTAGCTTGCCGAGAGTCTGCCGCTGGTTTAACCTTAGAGTGATGAATCCAAGAAGTCACTTCCTCCACCTTTATAGCTGTTGGGGTAGATAAAAGAACAACATACAAAGGCTAACAGGATACACCCCGAGCTTTAACTCAATATGTATCGGTGGGATGTTACAAGCAAGTCCTGTTGGATTATTTTCTGCCCATACTCCTGGAATGTCAAATAAAGTTCCATCACTCTTAGGGTTTGCATTTGTTATTACAGAATAAAACCGCCATTCTTCTTCTTTTGGCACCAATAATGCTATTATGCCAGGTGATTTATTAAACTTCAGAGACGTTGATCTATTAGGTAGAAAAGTTATCTGAGCTTGAAGCTTTGATAATAGATCTCGTCCTAGAAGTTGGATTGGACACTCTGGTATGTATAGGAACAGGTGCTTCACAAAATGGCCTCCTAGAATGCAAGTGTGACAAATCCCAACCGTATCGCTTGTTCACTTAGTTAATTAGTTTTTCTCGTTTCTGTTTATAACCGAACAAAACTACTGAATGGCCGGCCACCCACTAGAGGAGTGTTATGCTGATTAACCTCTTGGCCCCATTCGAACGTTGAGGATTAACCGCAGACACCTCGTAATTGATACAGCAGTTGGGTGACCGCCATTCGAATCCCGAACACGAGGTTGTGGCCATTTTAAAACACACTAACGCACAGTTGTGTTCGACGCCTAACTCATGGAACTAAAAACGGACACATTTTGGCACGAACACCGCTGAAGCCGCCGACCTCCCTTCTTGTTCGGTAGATTGACACGAATGACCTTATATTCTGTGGATTTAAACAGAATACACCGTACCCCAGATAGGAATCCCGTGGAGCCCATTCATATGAAAACTGACTGTGTGAACACTTTGGCTCCAAGGCGATAGGACTGTGTGTATAGGATCTGAGCGCTATTCGGTACTTTGGTGCGCTCAGATCCTAGCTATTTGGGGACCTGTGGAATGCCTATAAAATCATGTAAAATACAACAGTTATGTAATTTTATGTATATTTGTGTATTTTTGTTATTAGTCCTCAAAATGGCGTTTAGGCTCTGTCCTGGGAGATAATTGAATTACTTCACAATTATCTTCCCGGGCAGAGCAGGGGGATCTGAGCAAGAAAAGAGGAATGGCTTATTAAGTCTTCTGTGATTGGTTAATACATTGTCCTTGTCACAGTCCCCATTCGGTCCCCTAGGGGAGTGTCCACCAGGTGGGGGACTTGCATAAAAGCCGGGCATGTAGCCCTCATTAAGCAGATTCCTGCTGACCCTCAATACGGAGCTTTGTCTCGTCTTTGGGGTGATTATTCGTATGGAGTAAGCGTGTTCGGCTGTTTGGAGGAATATTTGATTCGCATGGTGGCTGTTCGACTGTTTGGGAGGAATAGTGTGTTCGTATATCTACTGTTCGGTTAATTGGGAAACTATATCATCCGTACGGCTACTGTTCTGTGTTTTGTAGCACTCAGTGGCTGCCTCTGCATTCGGTAAGGGAACGTCTCATACGCCTCGCATACCAGGGGAGCCGTAACAATTGGTGGCAAGCGGCGGAATGTTCCTACAGCCCAGGAGGTCAGCTACAGAGCCATAGACGGATGGAATTACAGTATGAACAACTGAAACACTCTACCCTTAAGGATTTACTGAAATATCCATTGCACCAGAGAAGAGAAAGGTACCTTTTGCTGCTTTCAACATTTTTAGTGAAGCGGAGGGGGAGATTGATGGGTACCTGACGACTTTGAAAGGCAGTGTGCCCTGCACCGAATACCCATAGATGAATGGGTCGCTATTTTGTCGGGGAAATTATCAGGGCGGGCCAGTTTAGTATTCAGGGCCATACCAGACAAGGACTGTAACGGACCGTTTTGCACACAAGGGGTAAAAACCGTTTAGGCGATCGTCCCCCTTTCCAGAGATGCAGGCACAGCTACTGTAGAACACCAAACTCACGAACCGCCAATAAGGGAATGCTCCAAACTCCTGAACGGCATACAATATAGCACTCCAAACACACGAACTGGAACCATACGAATCGCTGCTAGCAGACGAATAGGAAAAGCATCCAAGCGGCTTACACTCCTAGCAATCAGTCTCTATCAGCATTCAGTAAATCCCCCCAAGGACGAGACAAGGCTCCGTGTTGAGGGTCAAGCAGTGGTCTGGTTAATGAGGGCTACCTTCCCAGTATTTATGCAGGTCTCCCACCTGGTGGACACTCCCCTAGGGGACCAAATGGGAGACTGTGACAAAAGACAGACAAGTAGACAAATAGGGCACATTATATTCCCACAATGCATCCTGGCTTCCTCCCCTCTGCCCTGGAGATAATTGAGAAGTAATTCAATTATCTCCCAAGACAAAGGCAAATCGCCATTATGCACGTGGGGATACTAACACACGAATTACTATTAAAATACACTATGTGAGACACATAACATTAAAAGCATACATTTAACATATCCCCAGATAGCTCAGGTCTGAGCGCACATTATTAAACGAATGGCACTCAGACCACACGAATACAGTTTAATCGCCATGAAGCCAAAGTCTTTACACAGTCAGTTTCATACGAATGAGCTCCATGGGATTCCTATCTGGGGTATAACACATTCAAGCAAAACTACCGAACACCGTGCAGTTCGTGCACTTTCACCAAACAAGAAGGGAGGTCGGCGGCTTCAGCGGTGTTCGCGCAAAACTGTGTCCGATTTCAGTTCCATGAATTAAGTGTCGAACACCGCTGTGCATTCGCATGTTTACAATGGCCGCGACCTTGTGTTCATGATACGAATGGCGGCCACCCAGCATTCGTCAATTAAGCTGCAGTTAACCGCAGCTTCAGGGAGGCTAATTGCCGGCACACTCCAGCTCCCAGGTGGTCCAGTCATTCGTGCGGTTGTTCGGTAGATTGAATCTACTGAACACCAGGCAGAAAATAACGAATAAATATTTTCTGCAGGTAAAAAAGATGTATTTTAACATGGGGCCATAGTCCAAAGGCAGCAGGTGAGCAACCAGGCTTCTCCAATGCAATGTGGCGAGATTGCTCTCGTCACAAGGACATTGCAGATTATGGACTGGTAAAGGAAGCATTACTAGCCAGGTACGCCGTTACCCCAGAGGCGTACCGCAGGAGGTTCAGAGAAACTAGTAAGTTAGCAGGTGACTCTCACGTGGAGTGGGCTTGCCGAGTCCACCGCAAGGCAACACACTGGCTAGCTGGATGTCAAGCGGTGTCTGGGGAGGAGGTGTTACAACTTTTCCTGCTGGAGCACTTTTACGAGAAAATGGCTCCAGGGATAAGAGAATGGGTACGAGATAGGAAACCCCTCACCATGGCAAAAGCAGCTCGTCTGGCGGACGAATACACCGACGCTCGCAAACTAGACGACCAGACCCCAAGAATGCCAAACCGCATTGATCACCGCCCACTGACACACACCCCAGCGGCAGCACCCCCACCACCGGAGTACCAGGCTTCATCATCCCCTCAGACGGCTCCTCATTCCCAAAATCCCAGGTTCAACGCCCGGAGTTATTCACAACTGCTGAGGTGTTTCGGCTGTAATCAAGTGAGGCATCGGCGACAGGATTGCCCTTTGAATTCATCCAGGCAGTCCCAGTCATGGAGAAGGCCAGCGGAGAACAACTACCGCACAGCGACGCTGACTGCCCACTGCGTGGAAGAAGAAGAGTGTTGGGGTATTCTACATGAGGCAGATCCCGTACAGACTGCTAACCGGGACAACCGACAGCAACACCGCCAGACCGTTAAGATCAATGGGAAGGTTGCTAGCGGTTGAGGGACACTGGTGCCACGATGACCTTACTACAAAAACATCTGGTATCTGAAAGCCAGCACACCAGGGACACTATTGCCATACGGGTAGCAGGAGGCACTGTCTTTCGCCTACCTGTAGCCCGGGTTCACTTGGATTGGGGGGTTGGTTCAGGACATGTCAATGTGGGGGTGATGAAAGACTTGCCAGCCGATGTACTACTGGGGAATGAGTTGGCCCTCCTGGTTTCTGCCTACGCTCCGATGGGCCCTGCGGAAGTGACAACCCGTGCCCAGGCTCGTGCCACCGAAGCCGGCCCACCTGCTGCTGATACCCAGGTAAGACTGTCTCCCCCGACTTGTACATTAGACCAGGTTCCTCTAGATTGGGATATCCCTGAGGCATTTGGGAGGGAGACCCGGGAGGACCCGACGCTGCAGAAATACAGGGCCAAGGCAGACACCCAGGAGGAAGGGATAGACGGGGAACATTTTGAATGGGTAGGGGACAGACTGTACAGGAGTCCCAAACCGTCCTCAGGGAATAAAACCCCTTCACAGAGAAGATAGCTAGTAGTGCCCGCCAAATACCGGCTAGAAATCCTACGGATAGGGCATGATGTACCGTTAGCTTACAGGATCACCCAGAATTTCTTTTGGCCCAATTTCAACCAGGCGGTGCGACAATATTGTAGCACGTGCGACACATGTCAACGTGTAGGGAAGAGGGGGGACCACCCTAAAGCTAGACTAATGTCCATGCCTATTATTGGGGAACCCTTCTCTCGTTTAGCCATTGACATTGTGGGCCCACTGGCTAGGGCTAGTCCCTCTGGGAAGAAGTACATTTTTACCGTGGTGGACTATGCCACCCATTACCCAGAAGCCGTAGCCCTGTCCAACATTAAGAGACAGTGGCGGATGCTTTAGTGAAGGTCTTTTCTAGTGTTGGATTCCCCAAGGAGATTCTCTCCGATCAAGGAACCCAGCCTGTATTCACCCAGCAGCAGTAAATGCTGAGGACTTTCACGGACGCTTGCAGAGACTGGGAGCGATTCCTGCCGCATCTGTTATTCGCATACAGAGAGGTGCCCCAGGAATCTACGGGGTTCTCTCCTTTCGAGTTACTCTATGGGAGAAGGGTCCGTGGGCCCCTTGATCTCATCCGGAGGCATTGGGAAGGAGAGACAGAGCAAAAAGGGACCCCCATAGTACCATACGTTCTAGAGCTTCGGGGCCACATGGAGCAGCTGTCTCTCATGGTCAGAGAGAATCTCCAGGCGGCCCAAGGAAGACAGAAAAGGTGGTATGATCGGGGTAAAAGCAAAATATAAAAGGAGGGCTGCGCCAGAATAAACAGTGTCCAGTATCAATAGTTATTGAAGATAAAAAGTCCGACCTAAAAAGGTATCCTCTCTGTCGTCTTTAGGTACAGGAATGCGATCTTCAGGTAATATATAAAAGATAAAAGGAGAGAACAAACGATGGTGCAGAATGTACGGTTCAAATGAAGTAAAAATTGATTAATGATAACGAACTCACAATATCCAGAGCTTCTGTCCAGCTCTAGGGTAAAGCGCACACAGCGGTATAATCCCCGCTTATGGGATTTATGATGGGTTCGTCAGGGTATCCAAAACTCAAAGGAAACAGAAACAGCCAAATAGTGCTCTCTGTATAACTGAATATTATAAAAGAGAATTAAAAAAAACGTACTTACAAGTACAGAGCAGACCAACTGCTCTTTGATGTCAGCGCTGGTGGAATAATCCCCACCTATGGATTTCTTTGGTTGTCAGGAACTTGTAGAGATAGTATTAAAATCGGAATAGAGTGTATATAAAATATAACAATGAACTAAAACGATAAATATCCAGGGTACATGTATAAATAAAAGTAGTTGGGACTATCAGTTAACCAAAAACTTTAATATTTATTATACAAAATTAAATTTCCATAACGCGTTTCGTCTAACAGACTTTATCAAATGGAATATAATACAAAACCTGGCAGATAGTGTTTATATAGACATAGTTCAATTTAAAATTGGCGCCAAAAAATTTCGGCCAATCAGAATAAAGATACTTTTTTACATCTCAAATTAACAGTATTAAATTATTCTCAGATAGTAAATAGGTTAATGAGGCATATTCAGTGGTTTTTTATTAAAAACGAAGATGAGAAGGATTATAAAATTAAAAACACAATTGGTCATGTGATAATCATCACTTCCGGTTTTCGGCAGTATAGCCGCACGGCCTTATGGGTATTGTAGTTCCCCATAAGGCGATCTAAAAACGGAAGCTAGAAAAAGAGAAAAAAAACAAAAAAAAACAAAGGATAGGGTTACTTGTGGGGAGACAAGTCCCATGGTGTTAAAATTACATAAAAACGAGCAGGGGAAAGTTGTAAAATATGCGGCACTTCCGGAAACCGGAAGTGTAACCGCAATGACTTGTGGGGCATGTAGTTGTGAATGCAGCAACCTATATAGGAAAAAAAAAAAAAAACAATGAAAAGGAAAAGAAATAAGGGAAACTATTTAGCTAAAATCTTTTTTGCTAAAATCTTGTAATAGCTGATTTCCTACTAAAAAGCCACTGGTTAATGAGGCATATTCAGTGTTTTTTATTAAAAACGAGGATGAGAAGGATTATAAAAATAAAGACACAATTGGTCATGTGATAATCATCACTTCCGGTTTTCGGCAGCATAGCCGCACGGCCTTATGGGTATTGTAGTTCCCCATAAGGTGATCTAAAAATGGAAGCTAGAAAAAAAAATAAAAAATAATGGATAGGGTTACTTGTGGGGAGACAAGTCCCATGATGTTAAAATTACATAAAAACGAGCAGGGGAAAGTTGTAAAATATGCGGCACTTCCGGGAACCGGAAGTGTAACCGCAATGACTTGTGGGACATGTAGTTGTGAATACAGCAACCTATATAGGAAAAAATAAAAAATAAAAAAATTAAAAAAAAACACAATAAAAAGGAAAATAAACAGGGGAAACTATTTAGCTAAAATCTTGTAATAGCTGATAAAAAACAGCTAAAAGGTGTATGAGAAAAAATAAATAAATAAATAAATAAATAATAATATGAAAAAGTGAAATATAAAATATAAAAATACTGGTCTTGGTTCTTACTAAAAAGCCACTATAATAGCCTTAAAGTTAGATGCATAAGAACATATGATAATTAGGTAAAATACAATATAAAAAAGATAAAAATACAATATTAAAAAGTCAAAATTACACGAAAATAGTAAATTATAATACTGGTGTCTTTATAAAAAATTATGCAGATCAAAGTCTGCATTTAGACCATGGGGTATAAGTGTCTGGAGGTTATACACCCATTCCATTTCATTTTTACCTAATATCTTTTTTATATTGCCCCCTCGCCAGGGAATAGAACATTTCTTAATGCCAATACACTTTAATAAGTAAGGATCTTTATTGTGTATAATAAAATGTTTGGATACTGTATGATTTAAGTATCCATTTTTGATATTTCTACAGTGTTCGCTCAGTCTTGTCTTTAAACACCTTGTGGTCATCCCCACATATTGGAGGCCACATGGGCATTCGAGCAAATAAATCACATTTTTTGTATTACAGCAGATAAAATCATAAATATTATACACTTTCTTGGTCCTATTTGACATAAATTGGGTTGTTTTAGGCAGGGTAGAGGGATTTGTAGTTCTGCATACTATGCAGCTTTTACATTTATGAAAACCTTTAGTTTGAGGAAAAAAGGAAATTTTGTTTGTAGTGGGTACTCTAGTAAAATTAGAGGTTAAAATAGATTTAAAATTAGGTGCTCCTCTAAAAACAATATTAGGATGATCGGGTATGATCGGGTTAAGTATTTCATCATGTTTGAGAATATGCCAATGCTTATTTATTATCTTTTTAATGGTGTTACTTTTATTGCTGAAGTTGAAAATAATTGGGAGAGACATAGGTACAGTATCCTCTTTGTTTCTATAAGTTAAAAGGTCATTGCGTTCTTTTAATTTTATAGTGTTGAGAGTATTGTTTAAATCTGACTCTAAGTAGTTTTTTTCAATAAAATTATTTTTTAAAACCTCTGCTTGTTCATTAAAATCTGTCAATTCTGAGCAATTCCTACGAAGACGTAGGAATTGACTCTTGGGTGCGCTTTCGAGCCATGGCTTGTAATGACAACTTGATTTATCTATAACTGTATTAACACAAACTTTTTTAAAAAAGGTTTTTGTTTGTAATTGTCCTTCCTTTATAAAAATAGTAAGATCTAAAAAATTAATGGATTCCCTACTGAATTCATTGTTATATTTTATATACACTCTATTCCGATTTTAATACTATCTCTACAAGTTCCTGACAACCAAAGAAATCCATAGGTGGGGATTATTCCACCAGCGCTGACATCAAAGAGCAGTTGGTCTGCTCTGTACTTGTAAGTACATTTTTTTTTATTCTCTTTTATAATATACAGTTATACACAGAGCACTATTTGGCTGTTTCTGTTTCCTTTGAGTTTTGGATACCCTGACGAACCCATCATAAATCCCATAAGCGGGGATTATACCGCTGTGTGCGCTTTACCCTAGAGCTGGACAGAAGCTCTGGAAATTGTGAGTTCGTTATCATTAATCAATTTTTACTTCATTTGAACCGTACATTCTGCACCATCGTTTGTTCTCTCCTTTTATCTTTTATATATTACCTGAAGATCGCGTTCCTGTACCTAAAGACGACAGAGAGGATACCTTTTTAGGTCGGACTTTTTATCTTCAATAACTATTGATACTGGACACTGTTTATTCTGGCGCAGCCCTCCTTTTATATTTTGCTTTTATCCTGTATTTTAGGGTTTTGGGGGGATTCCCTTGTTGGGTTGCTGCCTTACAGGTTGTCTGGCGCTGTCTCTTTTCCTTTATTTATTTTACCATTGTTTTAATTCCCTCCTGAGATAGCTGCCTCCCAACCACTATTACTATGTCTATATTTGAATACAGAAATAAACATACAATTGATATAAATAATGTATTTAACACAGAAATGAATAGTTCTATCCCAACAACTTCCTATAATGTGAACCAACAAGATCTATTCACCAAACTAGAAAAAGCCCTATCCACAGAAATCAAACTAAAATGGGAAATTGCCACTCTTAAAAAATACATAGATGAGCAGATTACCCCACGTGGTTTAAGACTTTTAAAGATACCTACCTCGGATCAAGAAGATCCTGAATTTATGGACTAATGGAACAGTAAATTAGAACTATGCACCTTCGGTCTAATGGAAACTCTAATAATTAAAAAAAGTAAAAAATTATCGATTTTAGATATTGAGATAAATGACCTCAAAGACAAACTCTTACCGTTTACTGATACTAAAGCATATAAACAAAATTCTATATTGATTCAAAACAAAATTGAAAAAGTAGAAGTCGATACGAAACACTTGAAAATTAAAAAATACATCAGAGATAAAACCGACTACTCTAATAAACAAGTTAGAACTTATCATCTTAGAAAAAAATATACCTCTGAAAATTATACCTCTAGGACCAATTATCATGATCAAAGGAATCACACAAGTAATTATTCTAAAAATAACTCATCACACTACCAACCTCCCAAATATCAAAATTATACTACACGCAAGCCCCACTATCAATCTCCACTAAGAACAAGACCTTCAAACACTTTTACTCAACAATATCACGCTCCCTCAAAATTGCCATACCAAAGCAATATTAACACATACCAACAAAAACCAGGAAAACCCTCCCACTACAACTACAAGTCTATACCTCAATCTCCAAAATACCACAATTCCTCTGGTTTCAACTTCTCACCTAAACCACAAAGATCACGTTATACCAATGATCACAATGAATATTCCAACTATTCTAAATCCCCCACTATCCCTAGTCACTCAAACAGATACCAACTATTGTCAGTTGATTCCGACTTCGATAATGAAGATCATTTTTTAGAAATTCGTACTCACCAACCCTCACTAGCCCAAACACCGCACCCATCACGTTCCCAAAAAAGGATTCTAAGCCTAGAGGAAGACGAAGTGGAAGACGGGAAAAAAAGAGAGAGGCTAGAAAGACCATAATACCTCCCAACAATGTGTACAGTGGTATTTTTAATCTTTCACACAAAATTTTAACAGCTACACAATTGTCGGTTCTTAACAGAGGTCTAAAATTTGCCCCCACATCCTCTTTTAATTCGTTTCAGGCTTTTCTAGATATAAACAAATTTATCTGAAAGGCAACTCTGAAAAGATTTTTTATCGGTAAAAATGATGAAGTACCAGTTTTATCTCCATTACCCTCAATAGATAAAGGTCCATTTATAAATACACACCTCCAAGAAAAATCTAAATTTTATCCATCTCATTGCAAATCGGCTCCTCTCACTCTATTTGAAAAACTTGTTCAAAAAGATTTTGAGAAAATCAAATATAATAAATATGACACTAATAACATCACAATAGGAGAAAGAAGGGCAATTAAAGAGCTTCAGATGGATAAAGAGATTGTAATAAAACCAGCGGACAAAGGTGGAGGAGTAGTTATCCTATCCAGTAAGATGTATATAGAAGAGGCTCAAAGACAATTAAATGATCCAAGTGTATATGAAAAACTCCCATCAGATCCGACTAAAAGTATACAAGTCATTTTATCCAATTTTTTAACTAAAGGTTTTAATTTAAATATTTTAAATAAACATGAGTTTAAGTTTTTAAATAAAGAATTTCCTATTATTCCTGTAATCTATTTTCTTCCTAAAATCCATAAAAATGAACAACACCCTCCAGGTAGACCAATTGTTTCTGGGATAGGATCTCTTTTATGTAATCTTTCCCAATATATTGATACCCTTCTCCAGCCTTCTGTGAGACTTATGAAATCCTATCTCAAAGATTCTATGTCACTTCTAAAATTTCTACATAATTTTACGTGGAAGTCTAACTTCATATTAGTCACCTGTGACGTTCAATCCCTTTATACCATTATTCCCCATGAAATAGGATGTCAAGCGATAAAAGAAATTTTAACCCTTGAAGCAAAAATTCCTGCTACGCAAATTGATTTCATAATAGAAGGTATCAATATAATTCTTAAAAATAATTATTTTTGGTTTTTAGATTCTTTTTATTTACAAAAGAGAGGTACAGCTATGGGGACTAGGTTTGCCCCCAGCTATGCGAATTTATTTATGGCTGATTGGGAAACCAAAGCCATCTGGGGTGATCATGCATGGCGGGCAAACCTAGTCACATATTTTAGATATATAGATGATCTTTTTTTTTATCTGGGAGGGCACTGAACCAAGTCTTATTGCTTTTATTGAGAACTTGAATAATAATACTAGTGGTATCATTTTAACTCATGAATTCAGTAGGGAATCCATTAATTTTTTAGATCTTAATATTTTTATAAAGGAAGGACAATTACAAACAAAAACCTTTTTTTAAAAAAGTTTGTGTTAATACAGTTATAGATAAATCAAGTTGTCATTACAAGCCATGGCTCGAAAGCGCACCCAAGAGTCAATTCCTACGTCTTCGTAGGAATTGCTCAGAATTGACAGATTTTAATGAACAAGCAGAGGTTTTAAAAAATAATTTTATTGAAAAAAACTACTTAGAGTCAGATTTAAACAATACTCTCAACACTATAAAATTAAAAGAACGCAATGACCTTTTAACTTATAGAAACAAAGAGGATACTGTACCTATGTCTCTCCCAATTATTTTCAACTTCAGCAATAAAAGTAACACCATTAAAAAGATAATAAATAAGCATTGGCATATTCTCAAACATGATGAAATACTTAACCCGATCATACCCGATCATCCTAATATTGTTTTTAGAGGAGCACCTAATTTTAAATCTATTTTAACCTCTAATTTTACTAGAGTACCCACTACGAACAAAATTTCCTTTTTTCCTCAAACTAAAGGTTTTCATAAATGTAAAAGCTGCATAGTATGCAGAACTACAAATCCCTCTACCCTACCTAAAACAACCCAATTTATGTCAAATAGGACCAAGAAAGTGTATAATATTTATGATTTTATCTGCTGTAATACAAAAAATGTGATTTATTTGCTCGAATGCCCATGTGGCCTCCAATATGTGGGGATGACCACAAGGTGTTTAAAGACAAGACTGAGCGAACACTGTAGAAATATCAAAAATGGATACTTAAATCATACAGTATCCAAACATTTTATTATACACAATAAAGATCCTTACTTATTAAAGTGTATTGGCATTAAGAAATGTTCTATTCCCTGGCGAGGGGGCAATATAAAAAAGATATTAGGTAAAAATGAAATGGAATGGGTGTATAACCTCCAGACACTTATACCCCATGGTCTAAATGCAGACTTTGATCTGCATAATTTTTTATAAAGACACCAGTATTATAATTTACTATTTTCGTGTAATTTTGACTTTTTAATATTGTATTTTTATCTTTTTTATATTGTATTTTACCTAATTATCATATGTTCTTATGCATCTAACTTTAAGGCTATTATAGTGGCTTTTTAGTAAGAACCAAGACCAGTATTTTTATATTTTATATTTCACTTTTTCATATTATTATTTATTTATTTATTTTTTCTCATACACCTTTTAGCTGTTTTTTTTTTTTGCTGCATTCACAACTACATGCCCCACAAGGCATTGCGGTTACACTTCCGGTTTCCGGAAGTGCCGCATATTTTACAACTTTCCCCTGCTCGTTTTTATGTAATTTTAACACCATGGGACTTGTCTCCCCACAAGTAACCCTATCCTTTGTTTTTTTTTGTTTTTTTTCTCTTTTTCTAGCTTCCGTTTTTAGATCGCCTTATGGGGAACTACAATACCCATAAGGCCGTGCGGCTATACTGCCGAAAACCGGAAGTGATGACACATGACCAATTGTGTTTTTAATTTAATTTTATAATCCTTCTCATCTTCGTTTTTAATAAAAAACCACTGAATATGCCTCATTAACCTATTTACTATCTGAGAATAATTTAATACTGTTAATTTGAGATGTAAAAAAGTATCTTTATTCTGATTGGCCGAAATTTTTTGACGCCAATTTTAAATTGAACTATGTCTATATAAACACTATCTGCCAGGTTTTGTATTATATTCCATTTGATAAAGTCTGTTAGACGAAACGCGTTATGGAAATTTAATTTTGTATAATAAATATTAAAGTTTTTGGTTAACTGATAGTCCCAACTACTTTTATTTATACATGTACCCTGGCTATTTATCGTTTTAGTTCATTGTTATATTTTATATACACTCTATTCCGATTTTAATACTATCTCTACAAGTTCCTGACAACCAAAGAAATCCATAGGTGGGGATTATTCCACCAGCGCTGACATCAAAGAGCAGTTGGTCTGCTCTGTACTTGTAAGTACATTTTTTTTTATTCTCTTTTATAATATACAGTTATACACAGAGCACTATTTGGCTGTTTCTGTTTCCTTTGAGTTTTGGATACCCTGACGAACCCATCATAAATCCCATAAGCGGGGATTATACCGCTGTGTGCGCTTTACCCTAGAGCTGGACAGAAGCTCTGGAAATTGTGAGTTCGTTATCATTAATCAATTTTTACTTCATTTGAACCGTACATTCTGCACCATCGTTTGTTCTCTCCTTTTATCTTTTATATATTACCTGAAGATCGCGTTCCTGTACCTAAAGACGACAGAGAGGATACCTTTTTAGGTCGGACTTTTTATCTTCAATAACTATTGATACTGGACACTGTTTATTCTGGCGCAGCCCTCCTTTTATATTTTGCTTTTATCCTGTATTTTAGGGTTTTGGGGGGATTCCCTTGTTGGGTTGATGCCTTACAGGTTGTCTGGCGCTGTCTCTTTTCCTTTATTTATTTTACCATTGGTATGATCGGGGTGCCCGTGTGTTCCAGGTAGGACAAAAGGTCCTAGTACACAAGCCAGTAAAACACAACAAGATGCAAGCATCTTGGCAGGGGCCGTATAAAGTCGTGGCCCAGGTGTGTGACACCACATATATTATTGCCAGCTGTGCGGATGAAAGGATCAAACGGTCCTTTCATGTGAACATGCTAAAAGAATATCAAGAGAGACAGGAGGACATTTCTGCTGTATGTGCCCCCGCTACCGACGATCCTGAGAACTTAGCACTCCCTGACTTATTAGAGAGGGACCCCCAGACCCACCTGACCAGCCTAGTACAGCTAGGGTAAAGGTTAAGCCCCTCGGAAAAGGAACAGGCTAAAGGGCTGTTATGGGAGAAAAGGGCGACCTTTTCTCAGGAACCGGTTTATACCACCCTAGCTGTCCATAAAGTAGAGACTCCTGCACAGGCACCCTTTCGACAACCTCCCTACCGTATCCCTGAAGCAGTCCGAGAAGGAATGCGGAAGGAGATACAGGAAATTACCCAGCTAGGAGTCATTGAGCCCTCCGACAGTCCTTGGGCTTTGCCTGTAGTACTGGTGCCTAAGAAGGATGGGATCACTCGGTTCTGTGTGGACTACAGGCGTCTCAACGAGAAGACCACCACTGACGCCTACCCAATGCCCAGGTAGACGAGCTATTAGAACGCATAGCCAGGGGACGCTATCTGACTACCATAGATCTATGTAAAGGTTATTGGCAGATTCCCCTGGCTGAGGATGCTATCACCAAGTCGGCATTCGTCACTCCGTTTGGTCTGTACCAGTTCAAGGTCATGCCTTTTGGAATGAAGAATTCCTTGGCTACTTTCCAGCGCATGGTGGGTAGACTCCTTGATGGCTTCTGTCAGAATATTTATATCAACAGACATTTTGTGATAAAAAGAAATTAAAAGTGTATATTGCCACAACCACTCAGAATAAAGCGGACTCCATTTTGCTATCTTCAGGATAACAAAAACACCAAATTTCCTTGATTTCTTCTTACTTCTGTAACTAGCCACTTGCTTGAGCTGAGGAATGTATTACTATCACTAACCAAGATAAGCAATTAAGCAAAGGGGGTGGAATGCTCTGTCTAAATGTTAAAAGAATGTATTATCTAAACACAGACACTAGTGACAGAGAAGACTAAGTAATTAATTTTACTTTCTAAGTTTTGCAAGGTACCATTGTAGTAAGGGGTGAAATTGAGTTTAGAACTGTCAATTTTACAAGTTACGACCAAAGTAGTTGCCACAAAGACTGAGACAAATGCTTTGAACTTACAGCAAATCTAAGTTATGGTAGTCATGTTAATTGAAACGTGTTAGCCATTCCATTGTATTGCATATTATGTTATACTAAATATTCACTGATTAATATCATGCATGCTGCCTAATATTATTGTTAATTAATTGTTACAATAAACAAATCTATTTTTATAACACATTGTGATCATTAATTGTATGGAATACTTTTCACTTACATGATAAACGATCTCTAAGATCTAAGAGAATTGAAATAGTGGGCAATTCTCGACTGCTTAAAATTATCATCCCATAAATATCCCCACATATTGGAGACACACTGCTGAGATCATTAAGTTGAATTATATTCCATACAATAATTCTGAGGCGTTGCTATTGAGTAATTCATGCTATATTAATCTTAATATAGAAAAGAGTTTTGTATTGAGATTAAATCAGTGTATAGAAAAATGGCTGAATCCAGCGCTTCATCCCAATCAGAGAATGGGAAGAAGTTAGCAGAAGTACAAGTGTTTCCCTTAAGCATTTTACATAAGCATCTAAAGATTAAAATGGATTATAAAGAGTGGGTACTCCAAATTAGAGAACAAGTTTATAATTCAATGCATGATTAATCGAGTAATTCACCTATGGTTAAATATTTTAGCAACATAGAAGAAGAATGTACAATGCAATCTGTTACCAAATCATGCCCGTTTTTCATATTGGGTTATTCACTTATGTTAAAAAAGCATAATAAGACAGAACTTAAATTGGACACGTGTCAGAAAGACCAGGTGCTCGAACAAAGAAGGTTCGACACTTTGTCTGCTGAAAATAATATCCTTCAGAATAAAAACTCTGACCTTTCAGATAGACTGGAAGGAATGAGCAAAATGGTGGATGATTATGATCGACAGATAAAACAGATACAGATACAATTAGATGAATATCAAAAGGAAAGTGAAAAATTACTGGGAAAAGACCCAGGCGATTCTTCTCAATTCCCTGATATTCACAAACCAGGTTTTCATAGAACAGTCTCAAAGAAAAGATGTGAGTAATTCTAAAAAATCACCTGTGGAACAAGATTCCCCATCTCATGACATTACCAAGCCATCTTGGCAATCTTGGGTAGAACAGTTTGAAAAGACTGTCTTGGCCAAAATTGAGAGGGAGAGTCCAATTCAAGATGATAGGAATGAAAACAGAAATGGCGCTGTACACTGGCAGAACTCTGATGCAGATCAGAATTGTGACAGTGAACAAGAAGCTCAGAGTGATGGGAGTGAAAGTGATTGCACTGTCCACTCTGAAGGCCATGTGACTGATATGCCATCTGCACTGTTGTACGGATCTAATTCCTCTTCAGCAGCCAGATCGCATAGACGTTTACCAAAAAGAAGGGTGGATAGAAACAGAATTAATAAGTCAAATATGCCTGTTTACGAAAATCAGCCAAAGGTTATTAAATTCCTTAAAGAGACAGTCCCACAATTTTCTAGAGGTTCAGGAAACATATCTGAACATCTGGGAAATTATGAAAGAGCCATGAATTCATTGGGCATGTATGATGAAATCCAAAAGAAATGGTTCATTACATGGACCTTTGATTCAATGTGTCGTGTTTATATAGTAAGTCTTCAAGCTATTCAGCTAATGTCCTGGTCCAAGATGAAATATGAAATAATCATGGAATATGGTAATTATAAAACCGTTGCCTCTGCTAAGAAAGCTCTTTATAACTTAAACCTGGTGATAAAATGGTGTCAGAGACTAAAATTCAGTTAGGTTTAGAAACCCAACAGAAAAAGAGGACATATTCTGAGGTTTTGAAATCTCCAAAACCTCAGAAACAGGAAAACGCCGGAAGCAATTCTGTAAATTCCTCTGATAATAACTCGGAAAAATCCAATGCCAATGGGAATAAACGCCCCTGGGTTAATAAGAACTAAGGCAATTCCCAATGGAGAAGGAATCCTCAGGGAAATAGGAGATATGGAAACAGAAACAGCCAATCTGCTTCCAGTAACTCCCAGCAGTCTCAGCCATCCCAGCCAAATTCTAATGGGCAAAGACAAAACGGCAATGGGGGAAATAATTTGCGTCGTCAGGTTGGTAAATTGACAGACCAGATGGGCAAATTAATAGAGGAAATGACAAAGATTAACCAAGTCTTTTCCAGAAATCCTTTTTTAGGGATAGCTCCAATTGCAGAGCCACCTGTGCAACTGCAGCAACAACAACAGGTGCCGCAGCAATAATAGCTACTGTGACTAAACAGGCTAGGTTGTCAGTAGATGTAATACCTAACCCTGTTTCCTTTCCAGATACTAACAGTCAAACAAACAATAGTTGTGTAAAAAAACCTATTGCCTATACCGTCACTTCACTTTCGGGTGAAGGAGGCGCAACGTGTTCCTCTGTTTTTTTCATTTCAGCCAAAGGCTAAAATAGCCCCAGCAGCCACTAGTTTCCAGGATTCAGACCTGAAAGGGTTAACTGATGAGATGCCGACCACTAGTTCCTGCTTGACAGTTCAAGATATTCCTAAGAAGGATGGGCTTGTGGGTAAGACTGAGCATTCCTCAGTACAGGTAGAAACTACAGCTGTGACAGGTAACGTATGGAAAACGAGTGATATGTTGACACATTCTAACTTCTTATGTGAATTAGAAGAACATGAAATAAGGTACTACATGTCTGTAGAAATACAGGATTCGTTACCCCAGCCTTTCAAAGGGTTAATAGATACTGGTTCACAAGCCACTATCTTATCCAATACCTACTTCCAGCAGGTAATGGACTTAGCAGCGGATAAGCTACTAGCGGATAAGCTAAGAGATTTCCCCAATGATCTGTTGAGTGTAGGAGGAAATGCCCTTCATGTTATTGGCAATACTTGGTTAAAGTTTAAAATAGGTAACAAAACCTTTAGACATCCGGTGATAGTGGTAGATCTCCCCTATGACTGACTGATTCTGGGTATAGACATACTCAGAAGACTTAACACAATTATTGACTGTGTAAATGGAATTGTATAGTGACAAGCTAAGGTTCCTATAACCTATGAGAAATCACATGTTCAATCTGATCGTAACTGCCATGTGATTGAAGAAAGATCTGACTTGATTGAGGTACATTTTAGGAATAGTCAGTCACCTGACGTGACTATCCTGCAGGTGAATGATGCAATCACACCTGTAGATGAGCATTCCGTAAGAGTTGCTCCAGAGAGGATCCAGAATGTCTCTCTGGAAGGTGATGTTTTAACCATTTCTCTCCACAGGGACTATGTTGAATCTGTAGATCTGGCAGGTCATGCTCAATTCCTTGACAGAATTGAAAGGGTTAATAACAACTTATTCTTTCCTATGCAAATAAATGACTTAGGAAGAAGTAGGAATGCAAAGCTGG
The DNA here is from genome assembly GCA_933207985.1 of Pelobates cultripes. Taxonomy (NCBI): domain Eukaryota; kingdom Metazoa; phylum Chordata; class Amphibia; order Anura; family Pelobatidae; genus Pelobates; species Pelobates cultripes. The sequence continues at coordinate 105,526,064 of OW240920.1, read as the reverse complement.
ACTTAAAGAGTGAGAACAGCTATATTAGCAGAAGTCTGTTAAAGCAGATCGCTAATCCTAAAATGATCAGGTATGCTTCCCCACATGACAGGTGGATCCAGAATCTGGATGGCGAATCAGAGAGTCACAATGTGATAGCGAAATGTTTACTATCTATTTCCATTGGAAATAAGACAGTTAAACATTTATTCCTAGTGATAAACGAACCTCGCTATTAGGTTTACATCGGCAATGATGTCATACATCGCTTTGCCATACACCTTGACCTGATTAATTCCAATTTGTGGACAAGGTTAAAAGGTAATCCTTGTGGATACCTACACGAGGAAAACGCCCTGAAATCAGGACAAATACTCCCATATGCGTTAAGTATCCAAGTTCCTGATGACATAACCATTCCACAGGGGACAAGTAACTTTCTTTTACCCCTACAGGTCAAAAAGGGTCAGAGATTGGAATACTCTGATGCCCTAATCTGTTTATCCAATAGGATACAACAGTTAGGGATGGTGGTAACACATACACCAATGGTAAGTATTGATAAGAATCCCACCTATATAATGGTCAACAATATTACACCCAATAGTGTTACTTTACTAAAAGGAACATTATTAGGTCTATCATTGGATGCGGAGTACTATACATTTGGTTTCCAAAACCAAATTATAGGCCTCATCCCTGAAGAATACTTAACTGAGGACGAAATTGTCGATCAAATATTCCATTCCTCCCCAGAAGGATTATTCACTATCCTATCCCATCAACGTCGAAGAAGGCTCGTGTAAAATCGAAGAAGCATCAATCACCTTCAATCATCCGCTCAATGAGCAGGAATCACAAGAGTATCATGACCAAAGAGAAAAGGTAAGTCAACACCGAACTGACCTAACTTCTAGGTTTGAAGAAGCTTATGAGATAGGCCAGCCTGAAATCTTTCCAGGATTTCAGGAAAGGCTAAAAGAGCAAATATCTTTAGCTGACGGTTGCTCCAATGATGCTGAGCGGCAACAGCTAAAGGATATCCTAATGGAATTCCAAGATATTTTTGGCCTCATCCCTGAAGAATACTTAACTGAGGACGAAATTGTCGATCAAATATTCCATTCCTCCCCAGAAGGATTATTCACTATCCTATCCCATCAACGTCGAAGAAGGCTCGTGTAAAATCGAAGAAGCATCAATCACCTTCGATCATCCGCTCAATGAGCAGGAATCACAAGAGTATCTCGACCAAAGAGAAAAGGTAAGTCAACACCGAACTGACCTAACTTCTAGGCTTGAAGAAGCTTATGAGATAGGCCAGCCTGAAATCTTTCCAGGATTTCAGGAAAGGCTAAAAGAGCAAATATCTTTAGCTGACGGTTGCTCCAATGATGCTGAGCGGCAACAGCTAAAGGATATCCTAATGGAATTCCAAGATATTTTTGCCAAAGATTCCTACAACTGTGGGTTAACTAACCTCCACGTAGCCAGAATACAAACTGATCCAAATTTACCACCTGTATTTATCAAACAATATAGACTTCCATTAGCATCATATGATGGTCTACAAGACATCATTCAGAATTTAAAGGAAAGGGGCATTATACGTCCAGTGCACAGTTCGTATTATAATCCGATCTTGGGGATTCTGAAACCTAATGGACAATGGCGTTTATGCGCTGACTTACGACAGCTAAATAAACGCGTCTATATGTCTAGTTGGCCAACGCCATACATAGACCAATGTTTGGTACAAATACAGGGATCCAAAATATTCACTGCCATTGACTGTGCGCAGGGATATTGAACTGTACCAGTCCATGATGAAGACCAATACAAATTGGCCTTCACATTTGGAAAGCAGCAGTATACCTGGACCCGTATGCCCTTCGGTTACATAAACTCTGGTCATGAATTCGCTGTGTTCATGCATAAAGCTATGCCTGACGCACTTGAGAGAGGAACGTTATCATATGTCGATGATGTCTTGCTGAAAAGCACTTCCTTTGATAAGCATATCATAGAG
>OW240920.1:105472222-105523709 GCA_933207985.1 Pelobates cultripes | reverse complement strand
CGATCACTTCCGGTTTGCGGTCTGTGCGTTTCAGTTCGGCAAACAGCTGCTGTTTTCCCACACGCTCGAGGGCACTAAAATCGTGAGTCTTGCATACTCCGGTCCCCTCACTACCTGCCACACGCCGGATGGTCCATAGAGGTGGGGGGGCTGGCAGTAAAACGCACGGACACAGCAGCCAGAGACCACACAGGTCTCCACACTGCTGACAGGTTTCAGCTTACTTAGTACACTACTAAACAAAGCTTACATGCTGCTGGGGAAGTTAAACTATAAATACTGCAGCACATACCTCAGTACAAGTACTGGGCTGCATAATGTATACTGTTATGACATACTACTCGCTGCATACTATTTTATACTTAGCACGTACTAACTACACTGCATACTAATGTATACTTTATGTCATACTACTTACTGCATACGAATGTATACTTAGCACATACTAACTAAACTGCATACTAATGTATACTTTATGTTATACTACTTACTGCATACTACTGAATACTTAGCATATACTAACTAAATGGCATACTAATGTATACTTATGTCATACTACTTACTGCATACTACTGAATACTTAGCACATACTAACTAAACGGCATACTCAGGGCCGGACTGGGAGAAAAATTCGGCGCGGGCATTTTTTTAACACAGCGGCCCACTAAAAAGGGGACGGGGCAGAGGAGGTGTGTTTAGTCATCACCAATGACAAACACGCCTCCTCTCAAAGTGAGCATGTTGGTTCAATGCTCTTCCAGGGCAGACCATGCGCAGAGCTCTGCTGAAGAGCTCTAGCATGAGAAAAAAGTCCTGTATTTGTTCTGAACAGTGCAAGCAAATTTAATAACATGCTTGCACTGTGTTTCCTTGCAACTTGTCTCTGGTGTCTCTATAAATGGATACCAGGAGACAAAAGGGCCAGGAAAGAGTATTGTGCATGTGTTTGGAGCCTGCTTGTGGTATTGCGTGTGTGTAGAGTGAGCTGGTCGTGGTGTGGTATTGTGTAATAAGGTCGGTTTTAGTCGTGTTGTGTTTGTGGTGTAATGTGATGCATATGTGGCTATGGGCTGTAGAGAATGTGTGTATTGGGGATATAGCAAGTGTGTGCATACAGGCTATAGTGTGTGTGTGTTTAGGGGTGTAGTATGTGTTTGTTTACAAGGAATCTAGTGTGTGCATAGGGGATCCAGAGTGTGTATGTTAAAGGACCACTATAGTGCCAGGAAAAGATACTCGTTTTCCTGGCACTATAGTGCCCTGAGGGTGCCCCCACCATCAGGGACCCCCTCCCGCCCGGCTCTGGAAAGGGGTTAAAACTTACCTTTTTCCAGCGCCGGGCGGGGAGCTCTCCTCCTCCGATCCACCCCGTCGGCTGAATGCGCACGCGCGGCAAGAGCTGCGCGCGCATTCAGCCGGTCGCATAGGAAAGCATTTATAATGCTTTCCTATGGACGCTTGCGTGCTCTCACTGATTTTCACAGTGAAAAGCACGCAAGCGCCTCTAGCGGCTGTCAATGAGACAGCCGCTAGAGGCTTTGGGGGAAGGCTTAACCCATTGATAAACATAGCAGTTTCTCTGAAACTGCTATGTTTATAAAACAATGGGTTAACCCTAGAAGGACCTGGCACCCAGACCACTTCATTAAGCTGAAGTGGTCTGGGTGCCTAGAGTGGTCCTTTAAGAGTGTAGTGTGTGTGTGTGTGTGTGTGTGTATATATATATATATATATTTGGAAGTATTGTGTATGTGTGTTGGGGGGGGTTCTGTGTGTATGTGAGGGGTGCAGTATGTGTGTGTGTGTGTGTGTGTGTGAGAGTGCCGTGTGTGTGTGATGTGTGTGAGAGTGCCGTGTGTGAGTGATGGGTGTGAGAGTGCCGTGTGTGAGTGATGGGTGTGAGAGTGCTGTGTGTGATGGGTGTGAAAGTGCTGTGTGTGAGAGTGCTGTATAAATGTTATTGTGTGTGTGTGTGTAAGGGGGGGGTAAATAAACCAAAAAACGGCATTATTTCCCCCCTCCCCCCCTTCTTACCTTTAGCCTGGGAGGGGGGGAATCCGGCACGCTGGGAGGCAGGGTGGCGGTGTTCCCTGGTGGTCCTCGTGGGTGAGTGAACTCTAGCCTCACGCTCGCGAGATCCGGTCGTTGCCATGGCAATGCGCCGGATCTCGCGAGAGGAACCCGGCAGAGCTGCAAGCTAGAGCTCCGCCGGGTCCTCCCTCCTGGCGGCTGTCTGTCTCCCTCCCTCTCTCCCCGCCGGCGGCCGCATTTGGAATACAGTGGGGCCGGCGCTAGGATAGTGCCGGCCCTGCATAGACCGGCAGGGGATGTCCTGGGACCTCCCCTGCCGGCCTCGGCCCCACGGCCACCGCGGCCCACCAGGCATTTGCCCGGTGTGCCCGATGGCCAGTCCGGGCCTGGGCATACTAATGTATACTTTATGTCATACTACTTACTGCATACTACTGAATACTTAGCACATACTAACTAAACTGCATACTAATGTATACTTTATGTCATACTACTTACTGCATACTAATGTATACTTTAGGTCATACTACTTGCATACTAATGTATACTTTGTCATACTACTTACTACATACTACTGTATACTTGGCACATACTAACTAAACTACGTACTAATGTATGCTTTGTCATACTACTTACTGCATACTACTGTATACGTAACACATTCTAACTGAACGACATAATGATGTATACTTTATTTTCATACTACTTGCTGCATACCACTATATTCTTATCATATACCAATTAAGCTGCATACTAACGTATATTATTTCATGCTAGCTTGCCACATTCTACGTACGGCACTACAGTAGTACATACTGCTACGTAACACACTACTAAGCTGCTCTACGGTATTACATACTGTGGCAAACCTAGCCACTTGGACTATATCAAGAGACTATACCTTTAAGGGTTGCCTATATGTTGATGGGGATATGTGTTCATCTATGTACAATGTATGCGGGCTGTAATAACTGTGTATTCCCTGTATTTGCTATCCGCCGAATGCAGATAGCTATTTGTATGGGGTTTTCCTTTCATTTCACGAACGGCACTTTGGCGGGCCGTTCGTGAACCGAAAACACTACATATAATAGCCCACACTCTTAGAGGCGTGTGGCGCTTGTTAACCGATTGCAACAATGTTGCAATCGGTAATTAGAGGCTCTCCTAGGTGGCCGCCGTTCGACTACCGACCATGCGGTGGTCGGCCATCTTGGATCCTTTGTTCCCTCAGCGGTGTTAGGTCATCGAGCGCATGGTACTAAAAACGGCTACTCGATGGCGCGAACACCGCTGAACCTCCAGGACGTTCGGGAGTTCCGGGCCGTTCGGTATTTAATTCCCTGGAAGGCAATCAGTCTTTTTAATATGTTTTTCAATGAATGTGTTTTTCGTGCGGCGTTCGGTTGTTTTAGCTGGGATCTGAGCGGTAATCTCACGAATGATGCGCTCAGACCCCAGCTATCTACCGAACGTCCATTCGTGCAAATAGACTACATATTCGAAAAGTTATGCATTTTCATGTGAATTGTCGGTTCTGATGCACGGAGGGATAATCCACTTAACGGTATATTCCAGTGGGAGGATCCCTCTCGTGCAGCAGTGCCTGATGGGAGAAATAGCTTGTACAATAAGTCCCCCATGTAGTCCCCTCTGGGAGTGCTCCTGGGAAGGGACTCAGGAAACCCCTTGCATGGGGACTTGTATAAATTGTGAAGCTGAAATAAAAGACCTGAGTTGACTCTCAGAACTGTGTTTCGTCCGGTTACTGGGAGATTTGGGATATTGCCTTGTTGTTTCCAGCGCTTGACTGTGGATTACTTCCTGAACCAGCGGAATTTGTGGATTTAATATTGGCGTTCCGCTACACATACTACCGGGCTTATCACTAAGGTTCAAACGGTGTTACATTCTATTGCGTTACATGCTAAGGTATGCCATAATACTATATGACTTGTGGCATACTATGGTGTTATATACTACCATGGCACAAGTGGTTTAACATGCGGTGGTATTTCATGCCACTTGACTACGTGACCGTAGGGCACATTCTAAGATACGCGCTACGCGATAAAGGAGTGCAGCCGCTTACATGTTATAGTGGTGTGGGTTGCTGTGGATTACAATGTGTTCACATGCCTTACATGCATTATTCTACAAAGCTAGTATCAGTGATCACATTACTTATTTCGCTATGCTTACTTTTCAGGTTCAAGTTGACTCAAATCAACTACGTTCATTACTATCAAATCTTTATTTAACATTGTCCAGTAAGTAAGGTGTTAAGTAAGGGGTACTCTCAGCATTAAAAAGGGAAGTACGTTTATTACTATGTATAACATATACTCCTCTCTACTATCACCAGGTATAAACCTAGCTTCCATTAGTTTAGTGGTGGAAGTCTCAGGTTCTCTGTTAGTTGTGACCTAATTTTTGATCCAACAACAACAAGCGGTCTCAGGTACGTTTTGCCTAAACACCCCCTAACCCTCCCCCCCTAGAGCTTATGATTTAGTAGTACTGGCATATCTAGGATAGGCGGCCACTAGTAAATTATCCGGGCTTCTTCGCCTTAGTAGTAGTGGTCCCGCGAGGCCAACCCATTTCCTCCACGCTTGAGGACATTCGCCCCTCGGGCCAAATCATAGTTAGCCGCCTCGCACGGTTGCATAGAGAGGGCCTCACTTGTCACTCCCATTCTATATTATGCGCTTTAATCATCATCGAGAGGCCAACACCCCGCCACAACGTTTCGGTGGCAACAATTCCCTCATGCCAATCGATAGATAGAGCCTCTCAAGCCACTTGGCAACTAGCAGGGCCTCACCTGTCACCACACCTAGGAAAATGTTTCGCCATCCGGCATTAGCTAGCCAGCCAGCAACCAAAAGATGGTATAATGGCTGATCGTTTGATTATTTCCTTTTAGCATGTCACATCTACCGGATGACACAGAAAATGTATCTCTACCCAGTTCTCCGGCCAGATCCTTCTCACCTACTCGTAAAGGCGACGTTGGGAGTCCAACCTCAATAAGGTCATGGACCATCCCTCGCATTACGGCAGAACTCCGGAAATGCAGCATTCCTTTTCCTGCCACGCCCAGGAAAGCTGAGCTCTACAAATTAATACGGACTCATACTGATAACTCGGGGGCGGGAGAGGGCACAAGTGGTACAGGCAACTCGGACCTACACGCCATGGTCGCTTCACTAGTAGCATCCATGTGCAAGGTCAACGAGAGACTGGATAGGATCGAGGCTCGGAGCCCTCCTGTCAGATCTCCCAGGCCCACGACTGCCTTACTCCCCAATGCTCCACTATTGCAGTCGGGTAATTATGTGCCTTCAGGTTCCAAAACTCACATATTTAATCCTGTACACATGGTCCCAGACAAGATTAAGAAAGACATCTTGATAACCGCACTTATGCTTATGGTTATATATCAGTGGTATTGAAAGCCAGGGACCCTAGATTGAATAAGAAACTGTCCATGACTGATTTTGTCTTTGCTTTTGGTATATATCGTGATGTAATTTGTTCTGTTTATCCACATAGACGAGAGGAACTCGACCTCTACATGCACAAGCTGGTGGACTTGGGAAGCAAATATGGTGGGTCATCCTTTTATGACTATCACCAATCCTTTTCGGAAAGAGCGTCTGCAATATTGGCTCAGTATAACGTCAAAACTGACTGGATCCGCATGGATACTGAGCTATTTTGTAGACATTTTGACGGTCTCAAGACACCAGCTTGTGCAGTTTGTGCTTCAACATCTCATTCCTCAGACTATTGTCCCACTATGCCAGAGTCCACACCTGGGACTTTCCACAAACCACAGATCAGGCTGGACAGATCTGGCAAGGACAAACTTGGTCGCCCTATTGTTTACCTGGGAAAGTCTCAGGTTTGCAATAACTTTAACGTAGGTACATGTGGTTATAGTGCCTGCAGGTTGTTACATGTGTGTTCACATTGTTTTAGGGCACACGCTAAGTCTATGTGTCCCAATAAAAGTCACACTAAACCATACTTGACATCTGTAAAGATTGGTTCTTTGGCACACGCATTAGCCTCTCAACCATCCAAACACCTAGTGGACTTTTTGATAGATGGTTTCACGGAGGGATTCCATACAGGGTTGGTTCATACCCCCGCTGGCATTTACGAATGCAACAATTTACAGTCAGCATTTGCAAATGTGGAAATAATCGATGCTCTATTACATAAAGAATTAGAGGATGGGTTTTTATTGGGACCTTTTCACGAGCCCCCATTTTCCAATTGGCGAACCAATCCCATAGGATTAGTCACTGGGAAATCCTCAGGGAAACACAGACTTATTTTAGACCTATCAGCACCTCACTCCTTGGCCATACCAAGCCTTAATTCCCTAATTCCATGCGAGGAATTTTCACTCCAGTACGCCACTATAGACAACGTTATACACGCCATCATCACAGCTGGCGTAGGTGCTTGGCTCAGTAAAACTGACATCGTCAATGCGTTCAAGTTACTACCCATTTGCCTATCACTATGGCATCTGCATGGTTTAAATTGGAAATTTTTCACAAGACTCACGTTCGGGTCAAAAAGCAGCCCAAAAATATTTGACATCTTTTCCGAAACCTTCTGTTGGCTGCTGTTAAACAATTGCAGATGCCAGGCCGTTATACATTATCTGGACGACTTTCGGTTTGTGGAGAATAATTCCTCTTCCCCCAGTGATCTGACAAAGGCCATATCATTTTTTCATTCTTTGGGGGTGCCAGTGTCCCCCAAGAAAACAGAGGGCCCTGACACATTAGTAAATTTCCTAGGTATCCTACTTGATTCAGTAAATATGGAAGCGAGCTTACCTCCAGGAAAAATTGACAGCATACTACAATCCATTAACAAGTTTTTGGTCAATAGGAAGGAATTGCAATCTTTGTTGGGATCGCTGAATTTTGCTATACGAATCATCCCGCAAGGCAGGGCCTTTATCTCTAGACTCCTTTGCCTCCTCCCTCTCATACCAAATGACATTACTCGTATCAGCTTGGAGGCGCAGGCTACAGCTGATTTGCTAATGTGGCACAAATTCCTGTTGCAATGGAATGGCAGAAGTATGTTCTTGCCTCCATTGTCTGTCCACTCTCCGGTCATTTGGACAGATGCGGCAGCATCAACGGGTTTTTCGGACATATTTGGAAACGAGTGGCTTTGGGATGCTTGGCCAGAGGTTTCTCATGCACCTCGGCCTTATTTGAGATATACCCCATTGTGGCGGCAGCGGCGGTGTGTGGTCAGTCTTGGGCACGCTGTTTTTCCGACAACCTAGCTACCTGCCACATCATAAACAAAAGCCGATCGGAGTCTCTAACGATCATGAGATTCATGAGAAGACTGACCTGGCTGGCGGCCTGCAATCACTTTTATTTGGTGTGTTCTCATGTACCAGGGGTCTTTAATACTGCAGCTGACAAATTGTCTCGCTTCGAATTCCAGGCATTCAAAGAGACATTAGCCACGGCCTCCCCCACAGCCACTGCAGCACCATGTTTCAGGAGCTGGTGATGGACTGAAAGAACTGGCAAAGCATGGGCTCGCCTTGGCTAGTCTAGCCCTGTCCGACAATACTAAATGGTCTTACGATAGGGCCTTCAAACTATACAAGAGGTTTATGATAGAACACAACTTGGTGCAGTTTTTTGCCATTTCCACACTGGTAGCTGTTGTTTCATTTTGTCATTTTAAACTCAAACTGTCACACAACACCATCAAATTATATTTAACCGGCATACAACACCACATGTATACCTTATACCCAGATAACTCTAGTTTCTTATCTTCTTACCCCATTAAAAAACATTCTTAAAGGTGTACAGAAATCCAGTACCACTCCTCCATCAACAAGATTACCGGTACATAAGCAGCTATTTAAGGATATGTCCGACTTGTTGGACACGGCCCCATTTGAACACTATACAAACATGGTAATCAAAACAGCCATCTACTTGGCATATTATGGTTTTCTTAGACCTGGTGAGTTTACCATACACGGACATAAATACGCACAAAACTGCCTCAAACTGTTCCATCTCACCAAACTACATGATCACTATATCTTGTCACTAGTGATGTCGCGAACCCGAAATTTTCGGTTCGCAAACGGTGAACGCGAACTTCTGCAAATGTTCGCGAACTGGGTGAACCGCCATAGATTTCAATGGGCAGGCGAATTTTAAAACACACAGGGACTCTTTCTTGCCACAATAGTGATGGAAAAGTTGTTTCAAGGGGACTAACACCTGGACTGTGGCATGCCGGAGGGGGATCCAAAACTCCAATGGAAAATTACACAGTTGATGCAGAGTCTGGTTTTAATCCATAAAGGGCAGAAATCAACTAACATTCCTAAATCACAATGAATATGGATTGACACCTGACATATGACATATTGACACCTTGACATATGGATTGACAACTGTCCTCAGAGCCCCTGATGCACACGGACACAGAGCAGAATAGGGACTGTTCCCCCTACATAGGGTCACTTGGCAGATATGGATTGACACCTATCCTAAGGATCACTGATACACACTGACAAAGAGCAGAATAGAGACTGTTCCCCCTACATAGGGTCACTTGGCAGATATGGATTGACACCTGTCCTCAGAGACCATGATACACGCTGACAGAGAGCAGAATAGAGACTGTTCCCCCTACATAGGGTCACTTGGCAGATATGGATTGACACCTGTCCTCAGAGCCCCTGATACACACTGACACAGAGCAGAATAGAGACTGTTCCTCCTACATAGGGTCACTTGGCAGATATGGATTGACACCTGTCCTCAGAGACCATGATGCACACTGACACAGAGCAGAATAGAGACTGTTCCCCTACATAGGGTCACTTGGCAGATATGAATTGACACCTGTCCTCAGAGACCATGATACACACTGACACAGAGCAGAATAGAGACTGTTCCCCCTACATAGGGTCACTTGGCAGATATGGATTGACACCTGTCCTCAGAGACCATGATACACACTGACACAGAGCAGAATGGAGACTGTTCCCCCTACATAGGGTCACTTTGCAGATATGGATTGACACCTGTCCTCAAAGCCCCTGATACACACTGACACAGAGCAGAATAGAGACTGTTCCCCCTACATAGGGTCACTTGGCAGATATGGATTGACACCTGTCCTCAAAGCCCCTGATACACACTGACACAGAGCAGAATAGAGAATGTTCCCCCTACATAGGGTCACTTGGCATGTATGGATTGACACCTGTCCTCAGAGACCATGATACACACTGACACAGAGCAGAATAGAGACTGTTCCCCTACATAGGGTCACTTGGCAGATATGGATTAACACCTGTCCTCAGAGACCATGATACACACTGACACAGAGCAGAATAGAGACTTTTCCCCCTACATAGGGTCACTTGGCAGATATGGATTGACACCTGTCCTCAGAGACCATGATACACACTAACAGAGAGCAGAATAGAGACTGTTCCCCCTACATAGGGTCACTTGGCAGATATGGATTGACACCTGTCCTCAGAGCCCCTGATACACACTGACACAGAGCAGAATAGAGACTGTTCCTCCTACATAGGGTCACTTGGCAGATATGGGTTGACACCTGTCCTCAGAGATCATGATACACACTGACACAGAGCAGAATAGAGACTGTTCCTCCTACATAGGGTCACTTGGCAGATATGGATTGACACCTGTCCTCAGAGACCATGATATACACTGACACAGAGCAGAATAGAGACTGTTCTCCTACATAGGGTCACTTGGCAGATATGGATTGACACCTGTCCTTAGGATCCCTGATACACACTGACACAGAGCAGAATAGGGAATGTTCCCCCTACATAGGGTCCCTTGGCAGATATGGATTGACACCTATCCTAAGGATCCCTGATACACACTGACACAGAGCAGAATAGAGACTGTTCCCCCTACATAGGGTCACTTGGCAGATATGGATTGACACCTGTCCTAAGGATCCCTGATACACACTGACACAGAGCAGAATAGGGACTGTTCCCCTACATAGGGTCACTTGGCAGATATGGATTGACACCTGTCCTCAGAGACCATGATACACACTGAAAAAGAGCAGAATAGGGACGGTTCCTCCTACATAGGGTCACTTGGCAGATATGGATGGACACCTGTCCTCAGAGACCATGATACACACTGACACATAGGGTCACTTGACAGATATGGATTGACACCTGTCATCAGAGCCCCTGATACACACTGACACAGAGCAGAATAGGGACTGTTCTCCCTACAAAGGGTCACTTGGCAGATATGGATTGACACCTGTCCTAAGGATCCCTGATACACAATGACACAGAGCAGAATAGGGACTGTTCCCCCTTCATAGGGTCACTTGGCAGATATGGATTGACACATGTCCTCAGAGACCATGATACACACTGACACAGAGCAGAATAGAGACTGTTCCCCCTACATAGGGTCACTTGGCAGATATGGATTGACACCTGTCCTCAGAGACCATGATACACACTGACACAGAGCAGAATGAGACTGTTCCCCCTACATAGGGTCACTTGGCAGATATGGATTGACACCTGTCCTGCCCCTGATACACACTAACACAGAGCAGAATAGGAGACTGTCCCCTACATAGGGTCACTTGGCAGATATGGATTGACACCTGTCCTCAGAGCCCCTGATACACACTGACACAGAGCAGAATAGACTGTTCCCTCTACATAGGGTCACTTGGCAGATATGGATTGACACCTGTCCTAAGGATCCCTGATACACAATGACACAGAGCAGAATAGGGACTGTTCCCCCTACATAGGGTCACTTGGCAGATATGGATTGACACCTGTCCTCAGAGACCATGATACACACTGAAACAGAGCAGAATAGGGACGGTTCCTCCTACATAGGGTCACTTGGCAGATATGGATGGACACCTGTCCTCAGAGACCATGATACACTTACACATAGGGTCACTTGGCAGATATGGATTGACACCTGTCATCAGAGCCCCTGATACACACTGACACAGAGCAGAATAGGGACTGTTCTCCCTACAAAGGGTCACTTGGCAGATATGGATTGACACCTGTCCTAAGGATCCCTGATACACAATGACACAGAGCAGAATAGGGACTGTTCCCCCTACATAGGGTCACTTGGCAGATATGGATTGACACATGTCCTCAGAGACCATGATACACACTGAAACAGAGCAGAATAGGGACGGTTCCTCCTACATAGGGTCACTTGGCAGATATGGATGGACACCTGTCCTCAGAGACCATGATACACACTGACACATAGGGTCACTTGGTAGATATGGATTGACACCTGTCATCAGAGCCCCTGATACACACTGACACAGAGCAGAATAGGGACTGTTCTCCCTACATAGGGTCACTTGGCAGATATGGATTGACATCTGTCCTCAGAGACCATGATACACACTGACACAGAGCAGAATAGAGACTGTTCCCCCTACATAGGTTCACTTGGCAGATATGGATTGACACCTGTCCTCAAAGCCCCTGATACACACTGACACAGAGCAGAATAGAGACTGTTCCCCCTACATAGGGTCACTTGGCAGATATGGATTGACACCTGTCCTCAGAGACCATGATACACACTGACACAGAGCACAATAGAGACTGTTCCCCTACATAGGGTCACTTGGCAGATATGGATTGACACCTGTCCTCAGAGACCATGATACACACTGACACAGAGCAGAATAGAGACTGTTCCCCCTACATAGGATCACTTGTCAGATATGGATTGACCCCTGTCCTAAGGATCCCATGATACACACTAACACAGAGCAGAATAGAGACTGTTCCCCCTACATAGGGTCACTTGGCAGATATGGATTGACACCTGTCCTCAAAGCCCCTGATACACACTGACACAGAGCAGAATAGAGACTGTTCCCCCTACATAGGGTCACTTGGCATATATGGATTGACACCTGTCCTCAAAGCCCCTGATACACACTGACACAGAGCACAATAGAGACTGTTCCCCCTACATAGGGTCACTTGGCAGATATGGATTGACACCTGTCCTCAGAGACCATGATACACACTGAAACAGAGCAGAATAGGGACTATTCCTCCTACATAGGGTCACTTGTCAGATATGGATTGACACCTGTCCTCAGAGACCCTGATACACACTGACACAGAGCAGAATAGAGACTGTTCCCCCTACATAGGGTCACTTGGCAGATATGGATTGACACCTGTCCTCAGAGACCATGATACACACTGACACAGAGCAGAATAGAGACTGTTCTCCCTACATAGGGTCACTTGGCAGATATGGATTGACACCTGTCCTCAGAGCCCCTGATACACACTGACACAGAGCAGAATAGAGACTGTTCCCCCTACATAGGGTCACTTGGCAGATATGGATTGACACCTGTCCTCAAAGCCCCTGATACACACTGACACAGAGCACAATAGAGACTGTTCCCCCTACATAGGATCACTTGGCAGATATGGATTGACACCTGTCCTCAGAGACCATGATACACACTGACACAGAGCAGAATTGAGACTGTTCCCCCTACATAGGGTCAATTGGCAGATATGGATTGACACCTGTCCTCAGAGACCATGATACACACTAACAGAGAGCAGAATAGGGACTGTTCCCCCTACATTGGGTCACTTGGCAGATATGGATTGACACCTATCCTTAGGATCCCTGATAAACACTGACACAGAGCAGAATAGGGACTGTTCCCCCTACCTAGGGTCACTTGGCAGATATGGATTGACACCTGTCCTCAGAGACCATGATACACACTGACACAGAGCAGAATAGAGACTGTTACCCCTGCATAGGGTCACTTGGCAGGTATGGATTGACACCTGTCCTCAGAGACCATGATACACACTGACCCAGAGCAGAATAGAGACTGTTCCCCCTACATAGGGTCACTTAGCAGATATGGATTGACACCTGTCCTAAGGATCCCTGATACACAATGACACAGAGCAGAATAGGGACTGTTCCCCCTACATAGGGTCACTTGGCAGATATGGATGGACACCTGTCCTCAGAGACCATGATACACACTGACACAGAGCAGAATTGAGACTGTTCCCCCTACATAGGGTCACTTGGCAGATATGGATTGACACCTGTCCTCAGAGACCATGATACACACTAACAGAGAGCAGAATAGAGACTGTTCCCCCTACATAGTGTCACTTGTCAGATATGGATTGACACCTGTCATCAGAGCCCCTGATACACACTGACACAGAGCAGAATAGGGACTGTTCCCCCTACATAGAGTCACTTGTCAGATATGGATTGACACCTGTCATCAGAGCCCCTGATACACACTGACACAGAGCAGAATAGGGACTGTTCCCCCTACATAGGGTCACTTGGCAGATATGGATTGACACCTGTCCTCAGAGACCATGATACACACTGACACAGAGCAGAATAGAGACTGTTCCCCCTACATAGGGTCACTTGGCAGATATGGATTGACCCCTGTCCTAAGGATCCCATGATACACACTGACACAGAGCAGAATAGAGACTGTTCCCCCTACATAGGGTCACTTGGCAGATATGGATTGACACCTGTCCTCAAAGCCCCTGATACACACTGACACAGAGTAGAATAGAGACTGTTCCCCCTACATAGGGTCACTTGGCAGATATGGATTGACACATGTCCTCAGAGACCATGATACACACTGAAACAGAGCAGAATAGGGACGGTTCCTCCTACATAGGGTCACTTGGCAGATATGGATGGACACCTGTCCTCAGAGACCATGATACACACTGACACATAGGGTCACTTGGTAGATATGGATTGACACCTGTCATCAGAGCCCCTGATACACACTGACACAGAGCAGAATAGGGACTGTTCTCCCTACATAGGGTCACTTGGCAGATATGGATTGACATCTGTCCTCAGAGACCATGATACACACTGACACAGAGCAGAATAGAGACTGTTCCCCCTACATAGGTTCACTTGGCAGATATGGATTGACACCTGTCCTCAAAGCCCCTGATACACACTGACACAGAGCAGAATAGAGACTGTTCCCCCTACATAGGGTCACTTGGCAGATATGGATTGACACCTGTCCTCAGAGACCATGATACACACTGACACAGAGCACAATAGAGACTGTTCCCCTACATAGGGTCACTTGGCAGATATGGATTGACACCTGTCCTCAGAGACCATGATACACACTGACACAGAGCAGAATAGAGACTGTTCCCCCTACATAGGATCACTTGTCAGATATGGATTGACCCCTGTCCTAAGGATCCCATGATACACACTAACACAGAGCAGAATAGAGACTGTTCCCCCTACATAGGGTCACTTGGCAGATATGGATTGACACCTGTCCTCAAAGCCCCTGATACACACTGACACAGAGCAGAATAGAGACTGTTCCCCCTACATAGGGTCACTTGGCATATATGGATTGACACCTGTCCTCAAAGCCCCTGATACACACTGACACAGAGCACAATAGAGACTGTTCCCCCTACATAGGGTCACTTGGCAGATATGGATTGACACCTGTCCTCAGAGACCATGATACACACTGAAACAGAGCAGAATAGGGACTATTCCTCCTACATAGGGTCACTTGTCAGATATGGATTGACACCTGTCCTCAGAGACCCTGATACACACTGACACAGAGCAGAATAGAGACTGTTCCCCCTACATAGGGTCACTTGGCAGATATGGATTGACACCTGTCCTCAGAGACCATGATACACACTGACACAGAGCAGAATAGAGACTGTTCTCCCTACATAGGGTCACTTGGCAGATATGGATTGACACTTCCTGTTCTCAAAGCCCCTGATACACACTGACACAGAGCACAATAGAGACTGTTCCTACATAGGATCACTTGGCGAATATGGATTGACACCTGTCCTCAGAGACCATGATACACACTGACACAGAGCAGAATTGAGACTGTTCCCCCTACATAGGGTCAATTGGCAGATATGGATTGACACCTGTCCTCAGAGACCATGATACACACTAACAGAGAGCAGAATAGGGACTGTTCCCCCTACATTGGGTCACTTGGCAGATATGGATTGACACCTATCCTTAGGATCCCTGATAAACACTGACACAGAGCAGAATAGGGACTGTTCCCCCTACATAGGGTCACTTGGCAGATATGGATTGACACCTGTCCTAAGGATCCCTGATACAGACTGACACAGAGCAGAATAGGGACTGTTCCCTCTACATAGGGTCACTTGAAAGATATGGATTGACACCCGTCCTCAGAGACCATGATACACACTGACACAGAGCAGAATAGAGACTGTTCCCCCTACATAGGGTCACTTGGCAGATATGGATTGACACCTGTCCTCAGAGACCATGATACACACTGACACAGAGCAGAATAGAGACTGTTCCCCCTACATAGGGTCACTTGGCAGATATTGATTGACACCAGTCCTCAGAGCCCCTGATACACACTGACACAGAGCAGAATCGAGACTGTTCCTCCTACATAGGGTCACTTGGCAGATATGGATTGACACCTGTCCTAAGGATCCCTGATACACAATGACACAGAGCAGAATAGGGACTGTTCCCCCTACATAGGGTCACTTGGCAGATATGGATTGACACCTGTCCTAAGGATCCCTGATACACAATGACACAGAGCAGAAATAGGGACTGTTCCTCCTACATAGGGTCACTTGGCAGATATGGATTGACACCTGTCCTCAGAGCCCCTGATACACACTGACACAGATCAGAATAGGGAATGTTACCCCAACATAGGGTCACTTGGCAGATATGGATTGACACCCGTCCTCAGAGACCATGATACACACTGACACAGAGCAGAATAGAGACTGTTCCCCCTACATAGGGTCACTTGGCAGATATGGATTGACCCCTGTCCTCAGGGCCCCTGATACACACTGACACAGAGCAGAATAGAGACTGTTCCTCCTACATAGGGTCACTTGGCAGATATGGATTGACACCTGTCCTCAGAGCCCCTGATACACACTGACACAGAGCAGAATAGAGACTGTTCCCCCTACATAGGGTCACTTGGCAGATATGGATTGACACCTGTCCTCAGAGCCCCTGATACACACTGACACAGAGCAGAATAGAGACTGTTCCCCCTACATAGGATCACTTGGCAGATATGGATTGACACCTGTCCTCAGAGACCATGATACACACTGACACAGAGCAGAATTGAGACTGTTCCCCCTACATAGGGTCAATTGGCAGATATGGATTGACACCTGTCCTCAGAGACCATGATACACACTAACAGAGAGCAGAATAGGGACTGTTCCCCCTACATAGGGTCACTTGGCAGATATGGATTGACACCTGTCCTCAGAGACCATGATACACACTGACACAGAGCAGAATAGAGACTGTTACCCCTACATAGGGTCACTTGGCAGATATGGATTGACACCTGTCCTCAGAGCCCCTGATACACACTGACCCAGAGCAGAATAGAGACTGTTCCCCCTACATAGGGTCACTTGGCAGATATGGATTGACACCTGTCCTCAGAGATCATGATACACACTGACACAGAGCAGAATAGAGACTGTTCCCCTACATAGGGTCACTTGGCAGATATGGATGGACACCTGTCATCAGAGACCATGATACACACTGACACAGAGCAGAATAGAGACTGTTCCCCTACATAGGGTCACTTGGCAGATATGGATTGACACCTGTCCTCAGAGACCATGATACACACTGACACAGAGCAGAATAGAGACTGTTCTCCTACATAGGGTCACTTGTCAGATATGGATTGACACCTGTCATCAGAGCCCCTGATACACACTGACACAGAGCAGAATAGGGACTGTTCCCCCTACATAGGGTCACTTGGCAGATATGGATTGACACCTGTCCTCAGAGATCATGATACACACTGACACAGAGCAGAATAGAGACTGTTCCCCTACATAGGGTCACTTGGCAGATATGGATTGACACCTGTCATCAGAGACCATGATACACACTGACACAGAGCAGAATAGAGACTGTTCCCCCTACATAGGGTCACTTGTCAGATATGGATTGACACCTGTCCTCAGAGCCCCTGATACACACTGACACAGAGCAGAATAGGGACTGTTCCCCCTACATAGGGTCACTTGGCAGATATGGATTGACACCTATCCTAAGGATCCCTGATACACACTGACAAAGAGCAGAATAGAGACTGTTCCCCCTACATAGGGTCACTTGGCAGGTATGGATTGACATCTGTCCTCAGAGACCATGATACACACTGACACAGAGCAGAATAGAGACTGTTCCCCCTACATAGGGTCACTTGGCAGATATGGATTGACTCCTGTCCTCAAAGCCCCTGATACACACTGACACAGAGCAGAATAGAGACTGTTCCCCCTACATAGGGTCACTTGGCAGATATGGATTGACACCTGTCCTCAGAGCCCCTGATACACACTGACACAGAGCACAATAGAGACTGTTCCCCCTACATAGGGTCACTTGGCAGATATGGATTGACACCTGTCCTCAGAGACCATGATACACACTGACACAGAGCAGAATAGAGACTGTTCCCCCTACATAGGGTCACTTGGCAGATATGGATTGACACCTGTCCTAAGGATCCCATGATACACACTGACAGAGAGCAGAATAGAGACTGTTCCCCCTACATAGGGTCACTTGGCAGATATGGATTGACACCTGTCCTCAAAGCCCCTGATACACACTGACACAGAGCAGAGTAGAGACTGTTCCCCCTACATAGGGTCACTTGGCATATATGGATTGACACCTGTCCTCAGAGACCATGATACACACTGACACAAAGCAAAATAGAGACTGTTCCCCCTACATAGGGTCACTTGGCAGATATGGATTGACACTGTCCACAAGGACAAGCTGCAGTCTTCCTGACAGGGCCCATACAAGGTGGTAGAGCAGGTTTGTGATACCACCTTTGTGATCGGTGAGGTCACAGGCACGGGAGGCAAGCGCATGCTCCATGTGAACATGCTCAATCCATACCACGAGCGCACGGAAGAGGTAACCTCGATCTGTGCACCTGCCACTGAAGATTATGATAATTTGCCACTCCCAGATCTCCTAGACCTAGAGGGCCTGAGCGGAGACCTGGGAGAAGTACAGTTAGAAGTATGGTTAGACCCCCAGGAGTGAACCCAGGTCCAAAGACTAATCCAGGACAAGGGGGCCACGTTTTCCAACCTACCTGGGTACAATCCGTTAACCACTCACAAAGTTGAAACCCTAGACCAGACCCCCCTTCGCCAAACCGCCTTTCACATACCCGAAGCAGTTAAAGAAAATATTCGGAAAGAAATTGAGGAAATGATGCAGTTAGGGGTGATAGAACACTCTGACAGCCCCTGGGCCTCCCCGGTAGTACTAGTACCGAAACGGGATGGCACGACCCGTTTCTGTGTAGACTACCGGAGGCTAAACGATAAAACAACCTCAGATGCCTACCCTATGCCCCGGATAGACGAGCTCCTAGACAAAATGGCCAGAGGCCAGTACCTCACCACAATAGATCTGTGCAAGGGGTACTGGCAAATTCCATTAGCCGAGGACGCCATCCACAAGTCGGCATTTGTCACCTCGTTTGGCCTGTATCAGTTTAAGGTCATGCCATTCGGGATGAAGAATGCCCCGGCTAACTTTCAGAGGAATGTAGATCGGCTACTGGATGGGTTTCAGGAGTATGCCTGCGCCTACTTGGATGATATAGCCATTTTTAGCTGCTCCTGGCCTGAACACCTGACCCGCATAGGAGCCGTACTAGACCGGATTAGGGAGGCCGGACTGACCCTAAAGCCCAGTAAGTGCCATATAGGAACGCGTAAAAACCTCCCCAAGATAGTAGTATGGGCCCCAGAGTGTGAACAGGCCTTCCAACAGCTTAAGATGGCGCTCATTAAATCACCTGTACTTTCTGCTCCTGATCCAATGAAACGCTTTCTCGTCCATACAGACGCTTCTATGTTTGGGTTGGGAGCAGTACTGAGCCAAGTCGGAGCAGATGGCGGCGAGCAACCCGGGGCTTATCTAAGCCGGAAACTTTTGCCCAGGGAAGTAGATACACTGCCATTGAAAAGGAGTGCCTGGCGGTGGTGTGGGCCCTCAAAAAGCTGCAACCTTACTTGTATGGACAACCGTTTACCTTACTCACAGATCACAACAAATTTGGGGCACTGCGCGTGCAATCTAATGTGCCACCAGATAGGTGTGGTGTGTTAAGTAGTACTATTCTTATCAGTTTAATCCCTGTTACGTCCCCTATCAGGGGACGTGTATATGGCATCGATTTTAGGAACCGGGAGATTGAAAAAGATGCTTGGTCGGTCCTCCTTCTTCAAATTTGGGGCACTGCGCATGCAATCTAATGTGCCACCAGATAGGAGTGGGGTGTTAAGTAGTACTATTCTTATCAGTTTAATCCCTGTTACGTCCCCTATCCGTTGATGTGGAGCAAGACGCAGCAGCAGAAGAGGACTCAGCCGAGGAGGTTATGGAAGAGGATGGAGTAGAGGAGTAGAGGAGGTGGCAGCAGGCCTGCCTGCAAGTCATGGTGGTGTCACCAACTCCTCTGCAGAGCCACGCATTCCATGCTTGGCAGCCGTCAGCAGGTTTGCCCAATGCGCAGTGTAGGTGATATACCTGCCCTGACCATGCTTTGCAGACCAGGTATCAGTGGTCAGATGGACCCTTGCCCAACACTGTGTGCCAGACATGCCATTATTTCCTTTTGCACAATCGAGTACAGGTTGGGGATTGCCTTTTGTGAAAAGAAATTTAGTCCGGGTACCAGTGAGTGAGTGGTGGCACTGGGCACAGTATCCACTGTGAGCCTGACACACCCGCTGGCAGACAACTAACTGCTATACAATCTATAACAGTGAAAAAAGTTTTTTGTTTTTAAATGCAAGCTAATATGACACCAGATATGAGTGGCACTGTAAACTGGCAGAGTACACGCTGTAGGGCTGACACACCTGCTTTGAGACAACTAACTGCTATTCAATCTATAACAGTGAAAAAAGTTTTTTGTTTTTAAATGCAAGCTATTATGACACCAGATATGAGTGGCACTATGAACTGGCAGATTACACGCTGTAGGGCTGACACACCCGCTTTGAGACAACTAACTGCTATTCAATCTATAACAGTGAAAAAAGTTTTTTGTTTTTAAATGCAAGCTATTGTGACACCAGATAGTGAGTGGTGGCACTGGGCAGAGTATCAACTGTGAGCCTGACACACCCACTTTGAGACAACTAACTGCTATTCAATCTATAACAGTGAAAAAAGTTTTTGGGTTTTTAAATGCACGCTATTGTGACACCAGTGAGTGAGTGGTGGCACTGGGCAAGTGGGCACAGTATACGTTGCGAGCCTGACACCCAGACGCTTTCAGACAACTAACTGCTATTCAATCTATTACAGTGAAAAATTTTTTTTCTTTTTAAATGTCAAGCATAAGCTATTGTGACACCAGAAATGAGTGGTGGCACTGACTGGGCAAATGGGCACAGTATCCACTGTGAGCCTGACACAGAAGCTGGCAGGCAGGCAGGCAGGCAACTTTTTTTTTCTTACATTACACAGAAAAAATAAATAAAAAAAGCAGACTGATGTTCTAGCCCTAAAAAGGGCTTTTTGGGGTGCTGTCCTTACAGCAGAGATCAGATGAGTCCTTCAGGACTGTAGTGGACACTGAATACCCTAGCCTAGCTATCAATTTCCCTATCTAATGAGCAGCAGCTACACTTTCCCTCCTCTCACTAAGCATGCAGCTTCAGAATGAATCTAAAATGGATGCTGGGAGGGTGTGGAAGGGAGGGTCTGCTGCTAATTTGCTGGAATGTGTCTGCTGACCGTGAGGCACAGGGTCAAAGTTTGCTCAATGATGACGAATAGGGGGCGGATCGAACCGCGCATGTGTTCGCCTGCGGTGGGCTGCCAGCGAACAGTTCGGTACATCACTACTTGTCACTACCAGTTACGAAAACAAGCCAGCTGGGCAAGATGGTACCAGTCACATATTATGCTCCTGCAAACAGATGGTGCCTGGTGAAAGTATTGGATACATACCTCCACTCATTACCACTGCAGTCTGACATCCCGCTGCTAATCTTACACAAAGAGGTCTTAACAACAGCCAAATTCATGCAATACGTCCGCATGTTACTGACCAGACTAGGTCTGAACGCTGCCAACTTTTCTTGCCATTCATTTCGGATAGGGGCAGCCCCCACAGCCTCCAGCCAAAATATTCCAGTACATGTAATCAAGTCTTTGGGCCGCTGGAAGTCCTCAGCCTTTGCTTTGTATATACCTCAATCTGTGTTAGAAAGTAGGGCGGCATTTGTTAAACTGTCATCTTGAGGTATTTTCTTTGCACTATGTTTTTCTATGTAATAAATATTTTCTTTGGCAAAGACACTGCTTATTTTTGCCCTCTTTATTACAGGCCTACCGCATACGTCGGTTTCGGCACACTTCAACTGACTTGTTCATACCTATGGTTACACCATACGATACATACGTTACATTACAAGAATAGCACCGAACACAAATGTAAAGGCTTGCCTGGAGTTGTGGGAGGGGCGTGGTGATCCTATTTAAACTCACCCCCCTTTCTCTGCATCACCGTGTAGTTTTGACTTCGGCAGGCCCCACCCACCACTCCCTTAACTCAATTTAATTTATTATGTTATATCTAGGGTGGGCCCTCTTTATTACAGGCCTACCGCATACGTCGGTTTCGGCACACTTCAACTGACTTGTTCATACCTATGGTTACACCATACGATACATACGTTACCTTACAAGAATAGCACCGAACACAAATATATATATATATATATATGTATCCATTATATATGCTCTATGTAAGAGTTACTGTGAGGACACAGCCTCAGAATATATATATACAATATATGCTCTATGTATGAGTTACTGTGAGGACACAGCCTCCGTATATGTACCCACCATATGCTGTATGTATGAGTTACAATGAGGACTCTACCTCAGTATATGTATCCACTATATGCTCTGTGTATGAGTTACTATGAGGACACAGCCTTAGTATATGTACCCACTATATGCTGTATGTATGAGTTACAATGAGGACTCTGCCTCAGTATATGTATCCACTAGATGCTCTGTGTATGAGTTACTATTATTATTATTATGATATTTATAGAGTGCCGTCAAATTCTGCAGTGCTTTACAATGGGTGGACGTACAGACATGTATTTGTAACCAGACAAGTTGGACACACAGGAACAGAGGGGTTGAGGGCCCTGCTCAATGAGCTTACATGCTAGAGGGAGTGGAGTAAAATGACACAAAAAGGTAAGGATAGTATTAGACTAATGACAGTTGCAGAAGAGGAATCATTCAGGAGCTATTAACAGTTTAATTGATATGCTTTTATGAAGAAGTGTGTTTTTAACGATTTTTTTGAAGGAGTGGAGACTGGGTGAGCATCTAACGGAGGAGGGAAGTGAGTTCCACAGGAACGGTGCAGCCCTCGAGAAATCCTGAAGGCGGGCATCAGAGGTGAGAGTACGGACAGAAGATAGACGTAAGTCTTCAGCAGATCGTAAGGGCCTAGACAGGACATACTTGTGTATAAGGGAGGATAGATAGGTGGGGGCAGCATTATGTAGAGATTTGAAAGCAAGAACCAGAATTTTAAATTGAGCTCTATATTTTATAGGAAGCCAATGTAGGGACTGACAGAAGGGTAAGGCATGGGAGGTGCGGGCAAACAGGAAGATGAGCCTCGCCGCCGCATTCATTATGGACTGTAACGGCGCTAGTTGGGAGCACGTAAGACCACTGAGAAGCGGATTACAGTAGTCAAGTCGAGAAAGGACAGTGGAATGGACCAACACATTAGTCGCATCTGGCGTTAAGTAGGGACGGATGCGCGTAATGTTTTTGAGATGGAAATGACAGGATTTGGCGATAGATTGAACATGAGGCTTGAAGGAGAGGTCGGAGTCAAAGAGAACACTTAGGCAGCGGGCCTGCGTGGTGGAACTGATGGTAGCACCGTTGACTTGGAGGGAGACAGACACAAGAGTAACAACTCTTGAGGGAGAAAAGACCAGAATTTCAGTTTTGGTCAAATTTAGTTTAAGGAAGTGGGCAGCCATCCAGTTAGAAACAGCAGAGAAGCAGTCAGAGACACTAGTCAAGAGGGATGTGGAGAGATCAGGTGAGGACAGGTAGATTTGCATGTCATCTGCATAGAAATGATATTGGAAGCCAAAGGAGCTAATGAGTTTACCAAGGGAGGCAGTATAGATGGAGAACAGTAGGGGACCAAGGACTGAACCTTGGGGGACACCAACAGAGATGATTTAGGGATAAGAAGCAGAGCCAGAGAAAGAAACACTGAAAGAGCGCTGGGAGAGGTAGGAGGAGCACCAGGAGAGAGCAGTATCTTGTAGACCGATATTGAGGAGGATGAGAAGAAGCTGTTGATGATCAACAGTGTCAAAAGTTGCAGACAGGTCAAGGAGAATTAGGATAGAGTAGTGACCATGAGATTTTGCAGCGAGTAGATCATTGGATACTTTGGTCAGTGCCATTTCCACAGAGTGCTTAGCGCGGAAACCAGACTGAAGCGGGTCTAGCAGAGAGTTGGACTCGAGGAAGTCTGTCAATCTCGCATACTCAATTTTTTCAAGGATCTTGGATGCAAAAGGCAGTAACGAGATAGGACGATAGTTGGATGGGGAGTTAGGGTCAAGATTGGGTTTCTTTAGAATTGGGGTTACAGTTGCATGTTTGAAGGGCAAAGGAAATATACCAGAGGAGAGTGAGAGATTGATAATTTTAGTGAGAGGTGGAGAAAGAGAAGAAGACAGAGTACGGATGAGGTGCGAGGGAATTGGATCTAGGGAGCAGGTGGTGGGGCGGGAGGACCGGAGCAGAGCAGAAACCTCTTCCAATGTAGCGGGTGCGAATGAACATAGAACAGCAGAGGGAGTGAAGTTAGGGGAAGTATTGTAAGGGGAAGAAGAAAGATAAGATATCTCTTCTCTGATTGTAGAGATCTTGTCAGTGAAGTGAGTTGCAAAGTCTGAGGCGGTCAAGTTAGTAGGTGGAGGAGGAACAGCAGGGCGAAGAAGAGAGTTAAATGTGGGAAAATGTTGTTTGGGTTTGCGGGAGAGTGTGGTTATGAGTGTATTGAAGTAATTAACTTTTGCAGAGGAAAAAGCCAAGCTGTATGAGCTCAGCATAAATTTATAGTGGAGAAAGTCAGATGCACAGTGAGACTTTCTCCAACAGCGTTCAGCAGTTCTGGAGCATTTTTGGAGGTATCGAGTGAGCTTGGTATGCCAGGGTTGTTGTTGGGGGGGGCTGCGGCATTTAAATGTACAAGGTGCCATTATGTCTAGTTGAGAGAAGAGGGTGGAATTGTAGAAGGAGGTTGCAGAACTAGGACAGGTGAGGTTTGAGATAGGTAAAAGGAGAATTTGGAGATTAGTGGAGAAATGCTCAGAGTCAAGACATTGGAGGTTTCTGTGAGAGTGATGTTCAGATGGTGGTGTCAATTGGGTCTTGGGTATGCCAATGTCAAAAGTCAGCAGATGGTGGTCAGATAGAGGAAAGGGAATATTGGAGAGATTAGAAGCAGTACAGAGGTTGGTGAAGGCAAGATCAAGAGTGTTTCCTGCTGTATGGGTTGCTAGATTGGACCATTGCGTAAGGCCAAAGGAGGAGGTTACAGAAAGCAGACGAGAGGCATCAGTGCAATTGGGGTTATTGATTGGGATATTGAATCCCCAAGTATAAGGGAAGGAGTGCTAGATGAAAGGAAGTGGGGAAGCCAGTTACTATGAGGACTCAGTATATGTATCCACTATATTGTCTATGTATGAGTTGATCTGGATACTCTGCCTCAGTGTGTGTTCTTTATATGAACATACCTGTCTCTATATCTAACATCACAGGAAGCCACGATCAGTCTGTCTATTTTTTCTCTTTATCTTTAACGGCAATGTTGCCATTTTTACTGTTTATTCTAACAGACTAGGATAATTTGTATCTGTTGGGTATTCAGACAATGAACTTAATCCCACATACAGCTATACAAATGGCAAGCTTGTTGAATAGTATGTAACAGGTTATTTTCACCCCATATAGTTACAGGAATAACACAGTACAATTTGAATTAATGAGGCAGCAGCATCATATTAAATTTTGTTGCAAACTTGCTGAACATTTGATATTCTGACATAAAGGCTGTGTTAATTTAGAATTGCTGTCTAGGATATTTGTATCTTTATTTTTTTTTACACTTTTTTTGACTTTGACACTAAATATAACATTAGTTAGTCTGATTTGACATTATTTAACATAGACATTAGGGAGGTACAGCTATCTAAACTGTGGAGATTTATGTATTGATCGTTTTTTGACCTTTTTTGTGGTATATTCACAATTATTATTTTTTTTATTCTCTGTATGTTGATATTATTTATTCAATCTAATTTCCAGTCATCATTTACACATCTGGAGGGTCTCTTCAGATTTGTGAATTTTTCTCTGTGTTCTTTATATGCTCTGAGTCGCTGTGAAAACACAGCCTCAGTATATGCCCTCTACATGTTCTATAGGTAAGATGGTGTGGAGACATTGCTTCAGTGTATCTGTTCTCTATATGATTGATGTATTAGTGGAAGCACAATATATGTTAATTATATAAGTACATCCGCTATATGAGTCCAATCTATTACTGGTTCTATGTGTGGGTTGTGTTATCTCACTCATATAATCTTAATATGTGTGCAGGCATAGTGTCACTGTATATAGCAGATGTAGGTTATGTATGATTACTGTTTAAACAGACTCAGTATATGTGACTGATATATCTGTGCATAAGGTGCTGTTAGAAACATCCACAATGTATGTGATTCATATAATCTGTATGCAGGTTGGTAGTATTATATAACCCTAATTTATACACGGCATTGGTAGATTTAATATATACAAATGATCTAAGGTCTGTTTTGCGCTGAAATGTAGCACTGCCCAATTTTAGCAAATACAAATGCACTGTTGTACTGGGTAAGTAATTATTGCCTACTGTGGATTTTCTATTTCAGTTTTTTAAATGAAGTAGATAAGGAAACATACTGCTTTTGGCTTTGTCTTAGATTCCTTCTCCCACAGGTGTTTCAGGATAAGCATTTAACACATTTTACCACTTCAGATAGATTGCAGGTGTTACCGAACCTGTCTGAGTGCCTCTCCCAGAAGAGAGGGAGACCTGTTTTTCAAAAATGAAGCATGGTAATGTTTAACATAATCGTTTTTTTGGGGTTTTTTTGTGTGTGTGTGCACTATGTATTTATACATGAGACCCATCTACAAAAGTTTTTCTATTGCCAGGCATCCTCTCCCCTCTGTTCAAGATAGGGAATGTTTTTTTTCAATTGGTGGCAGTGTTTTACCTTTAGATATATGCTGATTACTAATGCACAGCTTAGTAGATCATACTGGTTGCAGGAACACAAATTTGGCTATTAATTGATCTCATAAGTAGGTAATGAATACCAAAAAGGAAGGAAGCTGAAAAAGGGAAACTCGAGGAAGGGGGTAACCCTATATACTAAAATTAGTGGAAGAAAAAAAGAAATGAGTACCCTTAAAATATAACTTTTATTAAATGTCATCAGATAAAAAAGTACTACAAGTGTATCCCAAAATTGAATGAGATTTCAAAGTAAAGTGCAAATATCTTGATATTTCTACCCTTTGATGAGCTAAATATCTAACTGATTGAATATGTTAATAAAATCAAAATCAAAAGATGAGGTTCTGTTCAAAAGTTTTCAGAAACCTGCATCAAAAGATGTATGCAAAAACAAGTTTTGCAAGTTCACGAGTGCTCCAGAATCATGGGGCTGTAACTTAGTATAATGAAACCGTTAAATACAATGTATCTTAACTGTCATCTGTCCAAGATAAGGAGAGAATATTGTTTTCCCTTGATTCATGTGCATGTCTAATAAAGGTTAGCTATATAGACCTGAAATCACTCAGCATATATCTATATTACTGCTTCAATAAGCCATCAGATACAATTATTCTTTATCGTGAGTGTTGGATACGCTAACACGAGTAAGAGCAAATAAAGCACGTAACACTGTAGCTGAATAAGCCCTAACCAGACTTGTCACATAGATACAAAATTGCAGGCTAGCGCTGCCAGTAATTCCTAATATTGTTTGCAAAAAGCTAGGGTGATAAAGTGCTCCCGAAGTCTCGAGACCTCAATGTAAATGGTCTTTCATGAGTAGCCTCGGGGACAATGGTCTCCCCTGAAGCGCGCGTTTCGCCTCAGCTGAAATATCATAAGTAGGTAACGCTGAAGCCATTACCTGATTTAAAAGCTGTTAATATTGTTTTTTCTTTCACCTGGTCATAACCTTTTATTCTTTAAATCTGAATTAATTTCCTTAAAGCATAACATTTATATTCAGTATTATCTTTTATCCTTTGGATACCTGAAAGTTTGGCAATCCCTCTAGTATATGTCAGGGGTGGCATGCTTTTGGTTCTTAAGGAGTTAATGATTAGAAACTTCGGACAGATTTCCCTGTTGTGAAGGGGAACATTATAATTTCCTTTCTGCAATAAAGGTATTCTTTTAGGCTCATATGCTCCAGGTAACTTTTGATGCTGTGTTTTGCAAGTATTTTAAGGTCTTTCCAGTCCCCAGACCATTCTACCAGGTTTACTATTTCAGGTAAAATTCACCTGCTGCCTGAACAATAGAGGAAATCCCTAAACAGGTAGTTCCATTACGGACCTCTCTTCTGATATTCATGGGGATTCTTCTAGGTGTCCTTATATCTGGAATTTGGAACCAATGTGTGGCTTTAAATGGTTGATTCATCCTGCATAATATAATGCAGCTTGTTGATGACAAACATTTAACTGATATGTTTTACAGGGTCCCTGTACCTAGATCGGTATAAGTTATGGTCACTCCTAACATTGCATTGATTTAATACTTGTGGATTATATGCTTGGTTTGGTGTTGATATCTTGCAGATATAACAAGCTGCTTATTATCACCATAAGTTCTGCCATAAGTACTTCTTCACTATGTAAAGATAAGGTAAGAGTAAGTATGAGGCTGTTGGTCTCATAAGGATAACTGAATATCTCCTACTATCCTGCTTATTATGTGTCTGTTGCCACAATGTATAATGTGCCTCTGGTTACCACCTTCCCATCAGTATCTTGCCTATTATATATCTCTTATTTATGTTGCACAACAGTCTCTAATAAATTTGATTATACTGTTATTACAGATTATTACTGGCGTAATCTGTACTATTTACAATATTTTTATCTTTGAATGTAGGTACTGACGTGGTTGGCCTCCTTATAATTTAGTAGTTGCCACAAATTCTATGGTTCATACCGATATTTTTTTTTTTTCCTCACCTAATCTGTATATGATTCTTCTTGCCTTTGCCTAGTAATGTTATTAGTTTATTCATCTCCTGTGACTGATCATTGCTGTATCAATTAATCCACTATGTGAGGTATTGTTGTGAGTCTGAATTTTGCAACATCGGGTCAATGTTGCAGTGTTTTAATAACATACTTATTTCTCTACTAGGCTATGCCTCTTTCTGACAGGCAGATATTGATTTGTTCCTGTATCTTCAGGTAAGTAGTTCACAAGGCAAAAGGGAGCGGTGTGAATAGATTTAATAAATACATCCAGTAAGTAGTAGGATTCTCAGTGTAATTCTCCCCGTGTTTAATAGCATGGTGTGTCCGTTCTCATCCAACATTATCTGCTTGTTCCAGTATGATCTCTGGAAGTTATGGCTTTGTCAAGGTTCTGATTTGTTGATATCAATTTGATTTTAAATTTTTATATCAGAATGACATTTACCTTCTCTAGCTTATGCTATCATGGCCTTAATTCCTATCTGACTTGCTATATTTATTCAGGATATTTCAGATATTGAATGCCAGGAGGTTGCTGACCTTGCAGCCTCTAGGGAAAACTATCTTGTCTGAGCAGATGTTATGACAATTTCCTATTGATTTTTATTTGGCTTTGTAAAGTCTTCTAAGATTTATACAGCTCAATAATGGTTTTATAGCTATTAGCTGTTTTTGAACTCTGTCCCTCCCTCTATATATACTGCTTGGGTATTCCGCATGAGTAAATGCTTCCATGAATAATGGTCAGGAAAATGGAAAATTGTTTCATACTTACCGTAAGTTTCTTTTCCTGATAATTATTCATGGCAGCATTACTTTCCCACCCATATACTATAGGAGTTGTGAAGCTAGTTACAAAGACTGCCTGATGGGAAGGGGGATGATCTATTTATACCAGTTTCAAAGTTCTATTTCCTGTCTTTTCTGCTATAAGGGGAGGAGCTAAACCATGAGTAAATGCTGCCATTAATAATTATCAGGAAAAGAAAATTACGGTAAGTTTGAAATAATTTTCCATCGTCTGTAATAAAAAGTTACCCCACATAATTTCCTTATGCGAACTCATGGGAGTGGTAATAAATATTGGTACTATATTGCCAGCAAAAATGTTTCACAAATGGGAAAAACTAATTCAATAAAGAAAAATGTACAGGTGATTAGGTTAGGTGCAATGCAGATATAAAGACTTATTGCTTTTAAAATGTCTTTAACACTGATTTGATCAACATGCCTAGTGCTAAAATATAAACTTTTCTCACTTACAAAGTTAAGTTAAAAGGAAAAAATATTCAAAGTTAGTTTTATTTGCCTTCCATGTCATGTATAGTGCCTTGCAAAAGTATTCACCCACTTGGCATTTTTTTGTGTTTTGTTGCCTCACAACCTGGAATTAACATGGATTGTTTGAGGATTTGCATCATTTATTTTACAGAATATAACAACAAATAGGACTAAATAACAGAAAAGTCAATGTGCATTACTATTCACCCCACCCTAAAGTCAATAATTTGTAGAGCCACTTTTTGCGGCAATCACAGCTCCAAGTCGCTTTGGATAAGTCTCTATGAGCTTGCCACATCTTACCACTGGGATGTTTGCCCATTCCTCCTTACAAAACTGCTCCAGCTCCTTCAAGTTGGATGGTTTGCGCTTATGAACAGCAATCTACTAAAGCAAGCTACTAAAAAACATTCCCACAGCATGATGCTGCCATCACCATGTTTCACTGTGGGGATTTAGCTTAGGCTAAATAAACTCTTCCAAGCATTCTTTGGGTGATGTGATGTGTTGGGTTTGTGCCAAATATAACGTTTTCTTTGATGGGCGAAAAGTGAAATTTTAGTCTCATCAGACCAGAGCACTTTCTTCCATACATTTTGGGAGTCTCCCACATGCCTATTTGCAAACTCAAAACGTGCCATTTTGTTTTTTGCTGAAAGTAATGGCTTTCTTCTGGCCACTCTGCCATAAAGCCCAACTCTATGGAGAGTACGGCTTATTGTCGTCCTATGTACAGATACTCCAGTCTCTGCTGTGGAACTCTGCAGCATCTCCAGGGTTACCTTAGGTCTCTGTGCTGCTTCTCTGATTAATGCCCTCCTTGCCTGGTCCGTGAGTTTTGGTGGGCAGCCGTCTCTTGGCAGGTTTGCTGTTGTGCCATGATCTTTCCATTTGGTTATGATAGATTTGATGGTGCTCCTGGGGATTATCAAAGATTTGGATATTTTTTTATAACCTAACCCTGACTTGTACTTCTCAACAACATTGTCCCTTACTTGTTTGGAGAGCTCCTTGGTCTTCATGGCAGTGTTTGGCTAGTGGTGCCTCTTGCTTAGGTGTTGCAGCCTCTGGGGCCTTTCAAAAAAGGTGTGTGTATATGTAATGACAGATCATGTGACACTTAGATTGCACACAGGTAGACATCATTTCACTAATTATGTGACTTCTGAAGGTAATTGGTTGCACCAGAGCTTTTTATGGGCTTCATAACACAGGGGGTGAATACATACGCACATGCCAATTTTCTGTTTTCTATTTCTAAAAAAAATAATTTTATGTATATATTTTTCTCATTTCACTTCACCAACTTAGACTATTGTGTTCTGATCCATCACATAAAATTCACATTAATAAAACATTGAACTAGGGGGGCAGAGCCTGACCGCAGAGCTGAGAGGATGCAAACCTCAGCAGCTCTGATTATCTGGGGCAGAAAAACCTAATTTCCACGGCTATAAAGGCGACCACTCGACACCACAGGACCACCAGGGGAGAGGTGACATCAAGGCACATATGACATGACATCACCCAAGCGACATCCACAGCAGCATGCACCTGGAACCATGGTGAGGAGGCTTACCAACAATATAGGCGCGGGAGGGACGGCCGCTCTACTACTGCCGCAACTTGCCGACAATCAGCACGAGAACCCCTGCCCCCCCCCATTTGGACCCGTGGGGGTTATCCTAGTCAACCCCCATATGTCCCCCCTACACAGCTATGACCAAGCAACGCTAAAGTGAAACCACAAACAAAATCCATATGTGGCACACAAAATGACATGGACAAAGCAAAGATAGAGACAAAGCTTAGGCTAAATAAACTCTTCCAAGCATTCTGGCCGAAACTAGAGGCTCACATGAACCCCTCAAAGCTGGAGACTATACCCACTGGCCCATCACACTACTTACCTCGAAGAGCCAAGAGGCGGGATACAAAAACCTACCTGGAGACGGCGACCATGGTGGGAAAACACCCCCAAGGGGCCACCTCTGGAGCACACTCCCGGAACCGGCCTAACAGAAAGCGCCGTAGACCTCCTCACGTAAGAGCCTTGCAGCGGCAGGAATTCAGGCAGACCACAACTGTGCCACAAAGCACGCCAAGCATGAAAACCCACGGGGATGACCCCCTGCTTCCCACAGAGCTCACCCCTCGGCACAGGTGCACGAGGTCTGCAAAGAGCCAACAAGGGAGAATCTTGCTGTTATCACTGTACCTGCCGAACTCTGTCCGATTGCCTGCCTGGCTTCGCCCTGCTGAGCCCCCGAGCCAGATAACAAGACTCCCACGGCTGGACTCTGAGCCACCCCAGCGGGGAATTGGCTAACCTGGGGACAGAGCGCTGTACATTTCAGTGACTAGCATCACGCCACTACCCCTACCGTTACTTTACGAGGTGCAGAGTACATTTCTTTTTTTGTTTGTTGATGTATTCTCCCATA
The DNA here is from genome assembly GCA_933207985.1 of Pelobates cultripes. Taxonomy (NCBI): domain Eukaryota; kingdom Metazoa; phylum Chordata; class Amphibia; order Anura; family Pelobatidae; genus Pelobates; species Pelobates cultripes. The sequence continues at coordinate 105,491,332 of OW240920.1, read as the reverse complement.
TTGGGTATGTTCTTAGCTTACCAGGGGGCCCCCTGTGGGTTCTATTACACTTAAAGCCACTCTCTGTTCCAGTGACTTTTCATTTACAACCTGCTTGACAGCTTATAGTGATTAACCATTAGCGTAGTTAGCAAAGGCTTTGCGTTTCAGGGGAACATAGGATAAATATCAACTTGCTGACCTACGTTAATAGTGAGACAAGCGCCATGCTTTACCACTTTACTAATCAAGACACGACCACATATGTTATAGCTCCACCACTAGCAGAGTGCAGACAAACGCATTACACTAGGCTCATGGCACAAATAAACTCTCATATCAACCACTTCTCGTTATCAAACACAGTAGCCATCTTGGCACAGCAACGCAAAATGGGGCAACTGATTATGCCACGTCACGGTCTTATTCCCTGTGTTCCAACTAAAAGAGCCAACTCCATCAGCATGCTGCAAGCGGGTTAGTTAGCAAATAGATTGTACGATCTGATCCTATCCTTCCCCTATTCTTTTAAGTAGATCAATCATATCCCACAGTATCTAATCCAAGGGAGCCATGTTATCAAGTATTTGTCCCTATTACCCCGAGCAGAACAGTGTATGTCTTCCATATCCCATGTCGTTTTAACATTAGCTATCCACTGATCCATTTTAGGAACATAATTGTGCCTCCAATAGATTGGGATAAGAGCATTTGCTTCCCTTAATAGTAGCCATAGTAATTATTGTTTATGAGTATCCGAAAAAGTAAAAGGCCAACCGAGAAGCACCTGTGATGGTGTCAATGAAAACTTAAAAGAAAGCACCTCTTTAATTAAATTAATAACTTGTACCCAATAAGTTTGAATTTTTTTTTTACAGAACCACTATATGTGTTCAATATCACCCACATTTCCAGCACTGATCACTATAGAACAATTAAAAAATATGCATATTAGCAGGAGTTCTATACCACCGTGCGATTTTGCTTATAGAAGATCTCTCTTTTTTCTAAGTTTAGTGAAGACTCCATTGCTTTACAAAATATTATCGTCCAGTCCTTCTCAGATATTTGTATATGTAAAGTATTCATCCACTTCCTCTGAAAAGTTGCCATTTCTCCTCTGTTTGTTTTCTTTAAATAATATATACTGGAGATATAGATAGATATATATATATTGTTTAAAACACATATCTTTTCTCTGTGTTTCCATAGAGACATAACATTTTTCAATTAATTGCACACATCTAATAATGAATGGTGTGGTTTAGCCTCCATTAATCTTGTAGTGGTTAATACATTTTTCCCCCCTACCATAATAGTGGAAAGAATAGGATTTGTGTCATCTAAAAGATTTTTTATTATATTTGTTCCCAGCCACCCCTGTAAGTCTGGGTTAGCTGCCAATGAATATAAAGGAGATATTCCTATTGATAATTGCCATATATCTTTGTATTGTCGACATTTTTTTAAATGTAGTACTAATCAAGGGAGGATGGGCAATATTTATTTTATAAAAGATTCAGAAGTGTAGTGCTTTAAAATACGAAAGGTTTACCTTAATAACAGTGGTTATGGTAATTTAACAACGTTACAATTTTTCAGACCTAAAATAGACACAAATAATACCACATGGTGCAGTTTATAAATAAAAAGATAGCAATGAAAAAATGGAGTTTATAAATAAAACACTCACAAACAAGGAGTTATAAAACCTAGCTCCAGTGTGGATCGCTTCTCGGTCCGTTTAGGCGACCCACCCCTATATGGAATGTGTGTTCCGTCCTAAAGGAAAGTATATAAACACACAATAGGGTAGTACAGTATGGTTAAGGAATATATGGAAATAAGTGCCAATTGAGTACTTACAAACACAGAGCCCCTGTGGCTCTGTAGTAGCATATTGTGTAGGTATAGGGCTACACTCCCCCTTTAAATCTTTTTAAAGCCAGGAACCAAACAAAAGCTTAAATTCATTTATTAATTGGTATTAAAAAGTACATAAATAATATGAAGAACAATGTCCATAAGAAAATATAACGGTACGTGTTTCACCACTAGATGTGGCTTCCTCAGCTGGATCATTGTTGTGAGAGTTCCTGGTTCCTAGCTTCTGTTTATATTCCCTCCTAATTGGGGAATCTTCTACATCTGTGTTTGTTACATAGCTATCATGTAGGGTAGTACATAACTTATCTCCATAAAGATACAAGACAAAAAAAACAAAAAAAAACATTTGAAAAAAAAGAATTAACAGATCGGCGGACACTCTCACCTGGAGTGCCGTCAGATTGAAATTATCTTGAGCTGTAGCTTTACTTCCTTGTGTTCCAAGCCTCGCTCTCAGGGTGTGATGTTGGCAAACCTCTCAGCTTGGCAGTTACTGTTTATTCCGAATTTGTATACATATGTTTGTAGCCGTTTTCGCTAATGTTCATTTTGCACAGTGTTATTAGTCAGATTTTCAGTGCAGTCCAACAGATAAATCCTTGCAAGTCTCGCCATAAATAAACATTAGGGAATAAAAGGGGATATGACAATATAAAAGAGGAATTAGTTATATACATCTTAATAGAGTTCGTATAATACTTATATCTACAATAATCTATTTGATTATTTTATAGCACATGTTTGCCGTGGCAATGTATGCATCAGCACGGAAACAAATCTCTGTTCCACTGCAACCCATGGTTTCATTTTTTTTAATATCCGTCCACTCACGCACCTCAATAAACAAAATAACTAAATAATATCTATAGATGTGAGGCATACCCACACCACCTCTATCCCTACTTTTAGTCAATATTTCATTTATGAGTGCAGGGCCAGATTAAGAGCCCAGTGGGCCTGGTGCTGACAATTATGACGGGCCTAATTACAGAATCATATCGACCAAATACAGTAAAACACTCCCAAGCGTCATGTATCTGATGGAGATGGTGCTGGAGAGAAAACACATACCCTATGCTAATCTATCACTAATTTATGTTTTCATCTTTCAAGTAAATCCATAACCCCTAACAGCAGTGTCCAGTAAGCAGGAAGTCAATGGGCACGGTAAAAGGGTGTGCCACTGACACAAATCACGTAACCTGCCAAAAGGGGCGAACATGCCCAAAAAGAGGATATGTCTTGTAACGGATCACCTGGCACCCCGACTGGGTACCTCCTTTGAAGGATGCTCCTAGAGCTTCCTGAGGACTCCAAGCACTGCAGCAGACACCACAACCACTGCAGACTCTGCAACCGCTGTAGCTTGACTGGAGTCTTGCCGTCTTCCTTCCACCCTGGATCAGCTTCTGTCCTCCAGGACCGTGTGGAAAAGACCTCTTCCTTCCACCCTGTATGAACCTCCAGCATCCAGGACTGTGTGGTGAAGACCCCTCCTTCAAGGAGAGCGTGTCAGGAACAAGCTCTTAAAAGAGCTAAGTAATTCAAGCTCAGGGGAGTATGCAGAGCATAGCAATCCCCAGTGTGATTATAACAGCTCCCTCCAATACCAAAACAAGGCTACGTTTAGAGGGATCAAGAAGAACTGTCTAAACCTTTATTTCCCTTGGGACCAGCCCATAGGGTCACCACATTAACACTGCTGTGAAAACTCAATAAAATCACAAACAGTCAAACCATAACATGCAACACACAGTGACTTATCAGAACACAATGACACATTTTTAAAGGGGTGGGGGAGACAATATTTAGCAGAAAATATCTCACGTGCCTGCAGATCTACCAATATGCAAATCTACCCAAATATGCAAATGAACCAGTCTTGCTATTCAGGTAGTGCATATTGCTGTTGCTACCAACAGAGGGCACTAGACAAGCTCCATAGCCAAACCCACCTAGTTGGTAGCAAACCTCAGCAGTACAGGAGAGCAGACAATACATTACACATTACACACACCCTGCACCTATAATGGGTACAGGGTGACTAAAACATATGAGAAATAAAGCAACCTAGTCTGTCTGAAGATAGAATAGGGGCTTTAAAGCCAAATATATCAAAGAGTCATAGTCACAGGGGAGGAGGCGGGCAAGCAGGCCTCTCTAGGACCAAGTGGCGAAGGGCACTTTGTCACATGTCTGCCCAAAGAATTAGAAGGCCAGCCTGGTATGAATGCATGTCAGGCTGCCTGTCAATCATGCAGCTGGCCAACTAAGGGCATACTATGCAGACAGCACCCTGAGCTTGGCATAAATGCATCTAATGATGCGCTCGCTCAAAGCTTTCTAAGGACTGTCCCCTAGCACTCGCTGGTCCACTTGTCTCCATACCTTCTTACTAGCAGGCAGAAGATCCTGGTATATAGTCTGGGACAGAGTAAAGCTGTATGTAGTGAGTGTAGAAGAAAGGGAACATGTCACAGTGCTAGAGAGTCCAAAGTCAGCATTACCTTAAAGGATCACTATAGGGTCAGGAACACAAACATGAATTCATGACCCTATAGTGTTAACACCACCATCTAGCCCCCCTGGGCCCCTCATGCCTCCTTAAATATAGCAAAATCTTACTGTATTCAAACCTGAAGCTTTAACTCTGCATGCTGTTAGACTCAGAAAAACAAGCAGTCTGCTCACATCATTAGAAGTTTTGGCCTAAACCAATCACAGTGCTTCCCCCATAGGATTGGCTGAGACTGACAAAGAGGCAGATCAGGGGCAGAGCCAGCATGATTCAAACACAGCCCTGGCCAATCAGCATGATTCTACTCACCAGAACAAATTCAATAAGCTGTAGTTGTTCTGGTGACTCTAGTGTCCCTTTAACTATATTCATTGTCAGCCAGTTCACACAAGTTTTGTTCCCATACATCCCTCTTAAGTTTCCATACTTAAGTAACATGATGTAAATCACAAGGAGTGACCTAAGAGAAAATGCTGTAAAATCACCAAAAACCTACTTAGTTTGATTCTGCTGTATAGATGGATTCCTCCCAGTGGCCCCATGACTCCCAGTGCCCCCATGTGTCGATTACTCCAGGTCTCAGTGTTCCTATGTATCAGTGTCTCAGTGCCCCATGTCTCCCAGTGTCCCCTAGTGTCGTGTCCCCAGGTCTCCCAGTGATCCTATGTATCACAGTGTCTCAATGCCCCATGTCTCCCTGTGTCCCCATGTATCCCAGGGTCCCCATGTCACTAGGAAGACGGGAAGAACTGGGGACACGGGGAGACCTCCCAATGTCTCCTAGTGTCTGCCATAATGTCTCCTAGTGTCCCTTAGTGTCTCAGTGTCTGCCATAATGTCTCCCAATGTCCCTTAGTGTCTCAGTGTCTGCCATAATGTCTCCCAATGTCCCTTAGTGTCTCAGTGTCCCCATGTCTCCTTGCAGCCTTTCCCCCATCCCTTACTTCCCTGAGCTGTAGGCTGTCTCTTCAGGGTGGGAGTTGCTGTCTGGACTCTCTGTAGCTCCACCCCTGCAGATCAGTGAGTATAGATAGGCAGGGAGGGATATGCTGGAACTTCCTATCCCTGCCTGTCTCTACACACAGTGACCTCTACTGGCCAGTGCTGGTATTGCAGAGTAATCTCCATTTATACTGAGAAAAATACCAGCATTTGTATTGCCAGCCTCAAATACTGCCTGTACCAATAAAATAAAAGCCAGGTGGAATCCCTAAGAGTAGTGTTTTTTTTTTTTTTTTAATCAATGGGCCTGGGCCTGGAGCTGCAGCTCCATCAGCCCCTATGTTAATCCTGCCCTGTATGAGTGCTTTCTTATTACTCCAAATAAAGGAGAAAAACAAGTGTAACAAACTTCAAGAGTGTGCGTGATGTAGTTGTGGTGGTGAAAGGGTTAAAGTTCACTATTTGTGCTGATTCTTGATGTGAGCGGTTGCATCTTCTGCGAGCTCCCCAATAGCAGAATCTAACATAGCCAAAAGAACACCTCAATTTACCCAAATGGGCAATAAAAAGAAATCCATGTCTCCTCTGAACCCACCAGATCCGGGAGCGACCAAAAAAGCTGGGAATATGGATAAATATTTCAAAGACAATCATTCTACTCGCGATGGATAGAGACGACAGTCTGGCAACGCCATCATTACTACGTAACTTTCCACCACACAGCCCAACACCATCGGAACAATCATCCATTTCCAGAATGTCACATATCAAAGAGATCCTTCGCAGCTTACCGTCAAAAGATGACATAGCCGCCATGCTGGCCCGGCTTGAGGCCTCTGTTCAGGATCAGATATACTCCTTGGTGTATGAAGTTAGGCAAGTCAGCAACAGGGTGGGGGACCTGGAAGAGGAAAGAGACCAGATATTATACAGGCTCCTCAGGCTGGAGCAAGGGCAAGAGGTAATGAACACTAAATTAATGCACAATATGAAAAATAATAGAGGCCGCAGAAATAATATATATTTTTTTTTTAATTTATAAAAATTTTTTTTATTGAATTCTTTGTTAAAATAAGCGTAGCGGTTACAGAAAAGCAAGGTACTGGCAGTGTGTGTGTGTGTGTGTGGGGGGGGGTAGTGTGTGTGTGTGGGGGTGGTGTGTGTGTGTGTGTGTGTGTATGGGGGGTGTCAGAGTATTTATATCGGCAGACATTTTGTGCTATGATAGAAACTAAAAGTGTATATTCTGAGTCACTCTGAACAGACCAGACTCCATTTTGTTATTTCAAGTTAACAAAGAAGACACTAGATTTCTTTCTGTAAGACTGGCCTCTTTGCCAGAGCTAAGGAATGTATAGCATAGTATAAACAAGTGATAAGAAGAATATAATCAAATCTAAACCCAGACAATTGTGACAGAGAAGATTAAATAATTTAATATTTAACTGTCTATATATATAAGGTACCATTGTATGGAAAAGGGTAAACTTAGTTCATGATCTGCCATATCAGAAATTATAGCAGATTTGCCAGACACATAGTCTGGACAAAATTTAAGAAACCCTTTGATCTTTGAAGGATACGTAAGTTATAGCCACTATCTAGATAGGCCAAAATGACGTCAAAATAGCCACCAGGAAAAGTTAACTCTTTCCTGGATAGGTATGTTTAGTGGGACAAGACTGCCCTCTACAGACCAAATAACTAATTTGCGATCTGGAAGATAACCACACCTCTAGTGCTTCTATTGGGTTATCAACTGATGACGTACAGAGAGTCTGGCCCTTTAAAAGTTAGGACAAAGGGAAGATAGAGGAGACAAGAGATACGAGAGAGAGGAGGCAGATGCAAGATATGCAAAGGAGAGGAGAGAGGAATTGGAAGTTTGGGGATTCCAACTTGGACAACATCTGAGACTAACACTCTACTCCTAAAACTCTAACACTTAGAATTTACTGACTTTCTAACCAACACCTCCATGCAGAGAGACTACCAATCGGATGAAATATCTACTCAACTGGTAATTATACTGGTTTCATTTAATTAAATTAAATTAATTAAATTATATTAATAGCATTATATATGACTGGATAAAGCACGGTCAGATTTCCATATTAAGAAATCTTAGTTAACTAAGAATATATAGTTATAAACATTCCATTCTGCAGGTGGAATTAAGAATAATTATATATTGATGTGATATTATCACGTGTTAGCATACCGCTGTTTTTATCCAGGTGTATTGATTTGCTCTAAATTAAGATAGATATCTTTTAGACAAATTAAAATCTGCTTATATAATATGTAGATTCTCTTATTGGATGGTTTAAGAAAATGAATTTAAACTGGTTTAAATGTTATTTTATTTAAAAATTACATAAGAATAGATCTTAATTACCTAGGAGATCTAGCCAGCATTGAAAGGGTTATTCTAACTGTCTGCTAAACTTTACGACCTTACGCTGCACTCTGAGGAATTCTGTTCTTAGCTGTGAAAAGTTTCACTTTCAGCCTGTGTTAAAGATAGTCATAAATAATTCTTGACAGGAAATGCTATTTAGCCATTGTAACGTAATACCCATTTCTTTGTATTGCATATAATTTTGTACTGGATATTCATTGATTATTGTCATGCATGTTACATAATATTATTTGTTAATTATTGGTTATCATAAATAAAATCTATTTTTATACATTGTGATTATTTATATGAAATACTTTTCACTTAACACGATAAACGTTCTTTGGGATCTGAGAATTGAATTAGTGGGCAATTCTCACTGTTACTATTATTATCCCATAAATATCCCCACATATTGGAGGCACGGTGCTGAGATCGTTTAAGTTGAAATTGTATTTCATATATAATAATATTGGTGTAATTCATGCAATTTAATCTTAATATAGAAAAGAGTTTTGTATTGAGATTAATCAATAAAATAAAAATAAAAATGGCCAGTGGCAGTGATACATCTGTAACAGATAATACTGAAATAATTGAAGACCTAAGAAAACATGCTCTAGTTCATATTCATAAACATATGAAAAATGATGCAACCTATGAGGTTTGGTTGAAAAGCATAGAATGGGAAGCTAAACAAACCATTCTAACTGATGAACACATCATCATATATCTTAAAGAAATTGCTGAACAAAAGAACATAGAAAGGAAAATGGCGTACATAATACACTCTTGGCCTTTCTTTATGACAGCACTTCTTAAGGTGTGTGATGAAAACAAGTCATTGAATGCCAAATTGGACACGTACAGTGACGATTTGGGCATTCAAAATGGGAAATACCAAGATTTACTTGCTGAGCATAAAACTCGTCAGGCTGATCATGAAAAAGAAATGAAAGCTTTGATGGATAAATATGCACAGGAAATAAATCAGCTTAAAATGCAATTGGATGAGTATGAAAAGGAGAGTCAGAAATTAGACAGTGAGGTTGGTAGTCATCATTCTGTGCCAAAAAGTTGCACAAAAATGCAAGAAAGGACTATTTGTAAATCCCCTCCTTATTATAATTTTCCCACACCAAACCAGGTTTTCATAAAACAGTCTGTAAGTAAAGGTGTGAGTAATTCTAAAAAATCACCTGTGGAACAAGATTCCCCATCTCATGACATTACCAAGCCATCTTGGCAATCTTGGGCAGAACAGTTTGAAAAAGCTGTCTTGGCCAAACTTGAGAGGGAGAGTCCAATTCAAGGTGATAGGAATGAAAACAGACATGGTTCTGTACACTGGCAGGATTCTGATGCTGATCAGAATTGTGACAGTGAACAAGAAGCTCAGAGTGATGGGAGTGAAAGTGATTGCACTATCCACTCTGAAGGCCATGTAACTGATATGCCATCTGCACTGTTGTACGGGTCTAATTCCTCTTCAGCAGACAGATCGCATAGACGTTTACCTAAACACAGAAACAGAGGTCCTAAATCAACGACGCCTGTTTATGAAACACCAAAGGTCATCAAATTCCTTAGAGAGACTGTCCCACAATTTTCTAGAGGTTCAGGAAACATATCTGAACATCTGGAAAATTATGATAGAGCAATGAATTCATTGGGCATGTATGATGACATTCATAAGAAATGGTTCATTACATGGACCTTTGATTCAATGTGCCGTGTTTATCTAGAAAGTCTTCAAGCTATACAGTTAATGTCCTGGTCCAAAATGAAATATGAAATAATCATGGAATATGGTAAGTATAAAACTATTGCCTCTGCAAAGAGGGCGCTTTATAGCTTAAAGTGCCGTCCAGATCAAAGCCCCAGAGAATTTTTAATAATTCTTAAAAATGCATACTCCGTGGCCCAAAGAAAACCCAGGTATGAAAGCACAGACTTCAAAGATCTGTATTTTCATGCCATGCCAGTAAACATACAAATGAATCTCGCAAGAGATTACGATTGTAAGTTACCATTAGAATGGCTAGTCAGTCAGTGTATGAAGTTGTACACTATACACCATGCACATGACGAAAATCAGCCAAAGGTTAAGAAACTTGGTGATAAAATGGTGTCAGAGACTAAAATTCAGTTAGGTCTAGAAACCCAACAGAAAAAGAGGACCTATTCCGAGGTTCTGAAAACACCAAAACCTCAGAAACAGGAAAATGCCAGAAGCAATTCTGCAAATTCCTCTAATAACTCTGATAAATCCAATGCCAATGGGAATAAACGCCCCTGGGTTAATAAGAACCAAGGCAATTCCCAATGGAGAAGGAACCCTCAGGGAAATAGGAGATATGGAAACAGAAACAACCAATCTGCTTCCAATAACTCCCAACAGTCTCAGCCATCCCAGCCAAATTCTAATGGGCAAAGACAAAACGGCAATGGGGGAAATAATTTGCGTCGTCAGGTTGGTCAATTGACAGACCAGATGGGCAAATTAATGGAGGAAATGACAAAGATCAACCAAGTCTTTGCTCTCAATCCTTTTTTAGGGATAGCTCCAATTGCAGAACTACCTGTGCAACCGCAGCAACAACAACAGGTGCCGCAGCAATAATAGCCACTGTGACTAAACAGGCTAGGTTGTCAGTAGATGTAATGCCTAACCCTGTTTCCTTTCCAGGTACTAACAGTCAAACAAATAATAGTTGTGTTAGAAAACCTATTGCCTATACCGTCACTTCACTTCCGGGTGAAGGAGGCGCAACGTGTTCCTCTGTTTTTTCATTTCAGCCAAAGGCTAAAGTAGCCCCAGCAGTCACTAGTTTCCAGGATCCAGACCTGAAAGGGTTAACTGATGAGATGCCGACCACTAGTTCCCGCTTGATAGTTCAAGATGTTCCTAAAAAGGATGGGCCTGTGGGTAAGACTGAGCATTCCTCAGTACAGGTAGAAACTACTGCTGTGACCGGTAATGTATGGAAAACAAGTAATATGTTGACACATTCTAAATTCTTATGTGAATTAGAAGAACATGAAGGAAGGTACTACATGTCTGTAGAAATACAGGATTCGTTACCCCAGCCTTTTAAAGGGTTAATAGATACTGGTTCACAAGCCACTATCTTATCCAATACCTACTTCCAGCAGGTAATGGACTTAGCAACGGATAAGCCGAAGCTAAGAGGTTTCCCCAATGCTCTGTTGAGTGTAGGAGGAAATGCCCTTCATGTTATTGGCAATACCTGGTTAAAGTTTAAAATAGGTAACAAAACCTTTAGACACCCGGTGATAGTGGTAGATCTCCCCTATGACCGACTGATTCTGGGTATAGACATACTCAGAAGACTTAACACAATTATTGACTGTGTGAATGGAATTGTATGGTCACAAGCTAAGGTTCCCATAACCTATGAGAAATCACATGTACAATCTGATCGTAACTGCCATGTGATAGAAGAAAGACCTGACTCAATTGAGGTACATTTTAGAAATAGTCAGTCACCTGACGTGACTATCCTGCAGGTGAATGATGCAATCGCACCTGTAGATGAGCATTCCATAAGAATTGCTCCAGAGAGGATCCAGAATGTCTCTCTGGAAGGTGATGTTTTAACCATTTCTCTCCACAGGGACTATGTTGAATCTGTAGATCTGGCAGGTCATGCTCAATTCCTTGCCAGAATTGAAAGGGTTAACAACAACTTATTCTTTCCTATGCAAATAAATGACTTAGGAAGAAGTAGGAATGCAAAGCTGGACTTAAAGAGTGAAAACAGCTATATTAGCAGAAGTCTGTTAAAGCAGATCGCTAATCCTAAAATGATCAGGTACGCTTCCCCACATGACAGGTGGATCCAGAACCTGGATGGTGAATCAGAGAGTCACAATGTGATAGCAAAATGTTTACTATCTATTTCCATAGGAAATAAGACAGTTAAACATCTATTCTTAGTGATAGACGAACCTCGCTATCAGGTTTACGTTGGCAATGATGTCATACATCGCTTTGCCATACACCTTGACCTGATTAATTCCAACTTGTGGACAAGGTTAAAAGGTAATTCTTGTGGATACCTACACGAGGAAAACGCCCTGAAATCAGGACAAATACTCCCATATGCGGTAAGTATCCAAGTTCCTGATGACATAACCATTCCACAGGGGGCAAGTAATTTTCTTTTACCCCTACAGGTCAAGGAGGGTCAGAGATTAGAAAACTCTGATGCCCTAATCTGTTTATCCAACAGGATACAACAATTAGGGATGGTGGTAACACATACACCAATGGTAAGTATTGGTAAGAATCCCACCTATATCATGGTCAACAATGTTACACCCAATAGTGTTACTTTACCAAAAGGAACATTTTTAGGTCTAGCATTGGATGCTGAGTACTATACATTTGGTTTCCAAAACCAAATTATAGGCCTCATCCCTGAAGAATACTTAACTGAGGACGAAATTGTCGATCAAATATTCCATTCCTCCCCAGAAGGATTATTCACTATCCTATCTGTATATCCCTTCAACGTTGAAGAAGGCTCATGTAAAATCGAAGAAGCATCTATCACCTTCGATCATCCGCTCAATGAGCAGGAATCACAAGAGTATCACGACCAAAGAGAAAAGGTAAGTCAACACCGAACTGACCTAACTTCTAGGCTTGAAGAAGCTTATGAGATAGGCCAGCCTGAAATCTTTCCAGGATTTCAGGAAAGGCTAGAAGAGCAAATATCTTTAGCTGACGGTTGCTCCAATGATGCTGAGCGGCAGCAGCTAAAGGAAATCCTTTTGGAATTCCAAGATATTTTTGCCAAAGATTCCTACGACTGTGGGTTAACTAACCTCCACGTAGCCAGAATACAAACTGATCCAAATTTACCACCTGTATTTATCAAACAATATAGACTCCCATTAGCGTCATATGATGGTCTACAAGACATCATTCAGAATTTAAAGGAAAGGGGCATTATACGTCCAGTGCACAGTTCGTATAATAATCCGATCTTGGGGATTCTGAAACCTAATGGACAATGGCGTTTATGCGCTGACTTACGACAGCTAAACAAACGCGTCTATATGTCTGGTTGGCCAACGCCATACATAGACCAATGTTTGGTACAAATGCAGGGATCCAAAATATTCACTGCCATTGACTGTGCGCAGGGATATTGGACTGTACCAGTCCATAATGAAGACCAATACAAATTGGCCTTCACATTTGGAAAGCAGCAGTATACCTGGACCCGTATGCCTTTCGGTTATATAAACTCTGGTCATGAATTCGCTGTGTTCATGCATAAAGCTATGCCTGACGCACTCGAGAGAGGAACGTTATCATATGTCGACGATGTCTTGCTGAAAAGCACTTCCTTTGATAAGCATATCTTAGAGATTAGACATGTTCTCACTCAGTTAAGAGAGGCAGGGATTAAACTGTCTTTACAAAAGGCGCAATGGTGTCGCACCCATGTCAATTTCCTCGGACATGAGGTAACTTCTGAAGGATTAAATCCCCAGAGGAAGAAGGTTGAAGCCGTACTAAAGGCTAAAACACCTTCAAACATCAGGGAATTAAGATCGTTCCTTGGTATGACTAACTACTCCCGTAAGTTTATAGATAACTATGCAGAAATAACAAAACCACTCTTACACCTGCTTAAAAAGGAAACTACCTGGAACTGGGGGGAGCCTCAGGACCAAGCGGTAAGTGAACTGAGGAGGAAGCTCACTCAGACACCCTGTTTAGCATACCCAGAGGGGGGTAAACCCTTCTATCTGGAGACAGGTTATACCAATTTAAGCATCAGTGCTGTTCTGTATCAGAAGCAGGACAGTTTAAACAAAGTTATTGCATATGCTAGCAAGACTTTGTCACCTGTTGAAGTTAAATTCAACACGTGTGAGAAGGCGTTATTGTCGACTGTCTGGGCACTACAAAATTTTCGTAGCTATATCCAAGGTGAGAAAATAATTGTAGAAACAGCTCACCAACCTCTACAGTATCTGCAGAGTGAAAGAATTAGAGACGGTAATCTCTCTAACAGTCGGATTACTGCATGGACTCTATCCTTACAGGGATGGCCGTTAGAAGTCCGTTATAAACATAATAAGAGAAGCCCAGTTGCCCAAGGTTTAGCAGAATTACATGACTGTACTGCTCCATCTCTGGATGATAATGACACCGGAGATGACTTCCTAGAAGAGCAATTGCTATCTCCTTATAAAGTTTATGACGAGGAATACTGTCGACCACTACCGTGGGTATACATTGATGGTTGTTCATATCACCACGTCGCTGGTGCTGAACGGAAGTTAGTTGCAGGTATCGGAATCGCCTGGACAGGTGATTATCCCAATGTATCTATAGGATACAATATTGGTCCCAAAAGCAGTCAGATAGCCGAACTCTGTGCAGTATATAAGACCATTCAAATGGCAATAGAATATGGTATCAAAGAATTTGTTATTATAACTGATTCCAACTATGTTCGCAACAGTTTCGTCGAATATCTGCCTAGCTGGAAACGTAACCAAATGCTGAAAAGCAATAACAAACCTGTTAAACATGGGAAATTGTTTTGTAAAATCGATGAACTGGTTAAGGAAAATGGTTTATCCATATATTGGAAGAAAACCAAAGGCCATTCTAAGATAGAAGGTATTGACAAGGATGGTAATGACTTAGCTGATTCACTGGCAAAACAAGCTGCCATCAATGGTGAAACCCTAAACATTGATGATCTTATGGGTTCAATTCATGTTGAAGCCATAACTAGACGACAGGCTAGAGATAATGCCGACTTAAACGTCGTGCAGTGGAGTCAAGAAGCTCCTAGTGAGGACCTGATTACCAGTCAAAAGAGTGATCCCGTCATAGGCATTTTCTATAGACATATAGAAGACCCTACTGCCAATCCCATCTCAGATGAGGATTGCAAAAATAATGAAGATTTACGAATCTTGATGAGATATAAAGTCCAATTTAGTATCATGGATGGGTTACTGGTCAGAACTTCTAAACATGGTATACAACAATGGGTAGTCCCAACTGTATACAGAGGGTTAATGCTCCAACACGCACATGATGCACCTACATCTGGGGATCGTGGTGATAAGATCACATATGAGATATTGCGTGATTATGCATATTGGCCACACAAGTTGAGGGATATTAAGACATACTGTAAGGGATGCTTGATTTGTCCGCAATATCAACCCCATGGTCCAACCCATCGTGCACCACTTCAGAAGAGGGGAGTGTCATTACGCTGGTCTGATATTCAAATTGACTTTATAGGTCCTGTAACACGATCTTCAAGAGGTAACAAATACATGTTAACCGTTACATGTATGTACACAAAGTGGATAGAATGTTTGCCTTGTAAAGAGAACACGAGTACCGTGTGCGCCACTTTGTTGATTAACCATGTCTTTTCCAGGTTCGGTCTGCCTCAAAGAATTGAGTCAGACAGAGGTAGTCATTTTACCAGCGAAGTAATGGCTAAGATGTGGAACATTCTAGGTGTTAAACGAAAGCTACATATTGCATACCGCGCTGCGTCTAGCGGGGGGGTAGAGCGATATAACCAGTCTATCGTTAATATTCTAAAGAAGTATGTTAAGGAGTCTGGTAAAGACTGGGACATTAAATTGCCCCTAGTTTTAATGGCGATTAGAGCTACACCTAGCACTGCTACCAAATTGTCACCTTTTGAATTGATGACAGGAAGAAAGATGGTTTTACCACAGCATTTACTATATCGTACTTCGGATCATAACTTGATCAATGCTGCCACTACGCATCAGTATATCGAAGATTTGCGCAAGCATTTACAGCATGCGTTTGCTTTTGCCCAAAAGAATCTAGAAAAAGCAGCGACAGGGGTTAAGACCTATTACGATCTAAAAACCACGAAAAAGGAATATGAGATAACAGATCAAGTCTATCTGTATAACTTTGCGCGAAATCAAGTCAAGGAAAAGAAATTTTTACCTTCTTGGAAAGGGCCATATGTCATTATTGACAAAATTTCCCCAGTAGCGTACAAGATAAAAATTCCTAAGGATGGTGATTTTATTGAAAAGTGGGTTCACATTAACCAGTTGCGTGCTTGTCATCCTAAATCTCAATTAAGGATTATAGGTGTGGATTCGGATGCAGAAGGATGAACGACTAACCTGGATGAATGCTTGATTCACGTGGTATAGTATGATGTGAAATGTTGTGATGTGCCATGATCTCATGTACGTTCATGTCATTAACCATTTCCTTGCCATCCAATAACTACATTTTATAAGCAGGTTACTAGCTTGTTTAACTGCTATAGGCAAATTACTGAAGAGTCAGTAATAAATGTAGTGAGAGATGAAGTTATAAAAATAGAATTAGAGAGAATACATATGTTGATGAATCGTAATAATGTGTTGTCCTAGGCCAAGTGATGTCATACTGTTATAAGTTTGTATGCTTAACAAACCTTGAATCATTAGTAGATAAGTCTGAAACGAGTTCCTGATCCGTGACTGTCGAAAGATGTCCAAGAAGGATGTGGCGTGTTTCTGGATCATACTGCTCCTGTGCCAAGAGCTACGGACCGACCCGATCGCAGAGATGGGACCATCCTCCGGCATCCTGATTCAAGAGACACCAGGGTTCATCTTAACAGAGAAGAGGATCCTGACCAGACGTGTGTTCGTCAGCTTGGACCCCAAGATTTCCATCGAGAAGGCATAC
Source organism: Pelobates cultripes (assembly GCA_933207985.1). Taxonomy (NCBI): domain Eukaryota; kingdom Metazoa; phylum Chordata; class Amphibia; order Anura; family Pelobatidae; genus Pelobates; species Pelobates cultripes. The sequence goes on along the minus strand of OW240920.1, from coordinate 105,474,859 downwards.
AACATTTCATCGATGCAGCTTCCTGAGTTACAGACTTGGTACCAGATGCACCTCCAAAGAGCACAGGACCGTGTGCGAAACATCTTGGAGCAAGCCCGGAAACCATTTGTATCCAGTTCTATTCCGATGAGCAACCGACCCAAAAGGTTCCTCACCGCTATAATTGTTGCATTAGTTTGTGCCACTGTCGGTGCAGTTGTCGCAACTGGAATGTCTGCAGCCAACTCAATTACTGTCCAAAAGCTGGATATGGAAATCTATGCGTTAAAGCAACACATTAACGATATTCATCAGGTGATACAACAGCAAAGAACACTTCTCCAAGACGTGTTAACTATTGTGGAAGACACAGTTGTTACAACAAATTTGCATTCGGAGTTAATTGCCAAATCCACTGAGTTGCACCAAAGTCATGACTTATTTAAGCGTGAACTTCTATTTCTGCATGACCCAATATTGTTCCACACACTTGCTTTTCTCGACGAAGTGCAAACTGGAATGATCGAATTGGCAGGGGGACGCATACCTCTGTATTTTGTATCCAAGGATATTGTTCATGCGATGCTTGCCAATGTGGATGGAGAGACAATTGAGCCTATGCAATTAAATCTGGCCTTTGAGATGGGGAGCGCTATACCTCTCTTAATTGATCCGGAACGTATGGAGATTTGCTTTTTATTGACCATACCATATGTAACTCCCAAAGACATTTTTCAAATGAAAATAATGTACTATGTAATAATGATATTATGGTTGATTGTACTAAGTGTAAAGTTCAAAACTCTTACAGGTACAAATATATACAAAAATGTTCATTCCACGCACGGGCCTATGTTAGAAATGATGTGATTGCACAATATGTCTGATAACTTCTATAGTGCTTATTCATAAGCTAAATTAATTTTGGCTATGAAATGCACTAAAGGGGGGTTATGTCAGAGTATTTATATCGGCAGACATTTTGTGCTATGATAGAAATTAAAAGTGTATATTCTGAGTCACTCTGAACAGACCAGACTCCATTTTGTTATTTCAAGTTAACAAAGAAGACACTAGATTTCTTTCTGTAAGACTGGCCTCTTTGCCAGAGCTAAGGAATGTATAGCATAGTATAAACAAGTGATAAGAAGAATATAATCAAATCTAAACCCAGACAATTGTGACAGAGAAGATTAAATAATTTAATATTTAACTGTCTATATATATAAGGTACCATTGTATGGAAAAGGGTAAACTTAGTTCATGATCTGTCATATCAGAAATTATAGCAGATTTGCAGACACATAGTCTGGACAAAATTTAAGAACCCCTTTGATCTTTGAAGGATACGTAAGTTATAGCCACTATCTAGATAGGCCAAAATGACGTCAAAATAGCCACCAGGAAAAGTTAACTCTTTCCTGGATAGGTATGTTTAGTGGGACAAGACTGCCCTCTACAGACCAAATAACTAATTTGCGATCTGGAAGATAACCACACCTCTAGTGCTTCTATTGGGTTATCAACTGATGACGTACAGAGAGTCTGGCCCTTTAAAAGTTAGGACAAAGGGAAGATAGAGGAGACAAGAGATACGAGAGAGAGGAGGCAGATGCAAGATATGCAAAGGAGAGGAGAGAGGAATTGGAAGTTTGGGGATTCCAACTCGGACAACATCTGAGACTAACACTCTACTCCTAAAACTCTAACACTTAGAATTTACTGACTTTCTAACCAACACCTCCATGCAGAGAGACTACCAATCGGATGAAATATCTACTCAACTGGTAATTATACTGGTTTCATTTAATTAAATTAAATTAATTAAAATGTATTAATAGCATTATATATGACTGGATAAAGCACGGTCAGATTTCCATATTAAGAAATCTTAGTTAACTAAGAATATATAGTTATAAACATTCCATTCTGCAGGTGGAATTAAGAATAATTATATATTGATGTGATATTATCACGTGTTAGCATACCGCTGTTTTTATCCAGGTGTATTGATTTGCTCTAAATTAAGATAGATATCTTTTAGACAAATTAAAATCTGCTTATATAATATGTAGATTCTCTTATTGGATGGTTTAAGAAAATGAATTTAAACTGGTTTAAATGTTATTTTATTTAAAAATTACATAAGAATAGATCTTAATTACCTAGGAGATCTAGCTAGCATTGAAAGGGTTATGTCTGCTAAACTTTACGACCTTACGCTGCACTCTGAGGAATTCTGTTCTTCGCTGTGAAAAGTTTCACTTTCAGCCTGTGTTAAAGATAGTCATAAATAATTCTTGACAGGAAATGCTGTTTAGCCATTGAAACGTAATACCCATTTCTTTGTATTGCATATAATTTTGTACTGGATATTCATTGATTATTGTCATGCATGTTACATAATATTATTTGTTAATTATTGGTTATCATAAATAAAATCTATTTTTATACATTGTGATTATTTATATGAAATACTTTTCACTTAACACGATAAACATTCTTTGGGATCTGAGAATTGAATTAGTGGGCAATTCTCACTGTTACTATTATTATCCCATAAATATCCCCACAGGGGGCAGTGTGTGTGGGGGGGGCAAAATTTTTAATACAAAATAAATACATTTCTTGGTCCCCGGTGGTCCAGTGGGGAGTCCC
>OW240920.1:105258124-105469068 GCA_933207985.1 Pelobates cultripes | reverse complement strand
GTAACTTATACCAAGAGCATATAGTGGGTTCATATACTGAGGCCGTGTCCTCATAGAAACTCCTACATAGAGTATATATATATATATATATATATATATATACTGAGGCTGTGTCCTCATAGTAACTCATACATAGAGTATATAGTGGATACATATACTGAGGCCGTGTCCTCGTAGTAACTCATACCTAGAGCATATACTGGACACACACTGATACCAATTCATACATTAGAGCATACAGTGGAAACATACCAATGCTGTACCACCACCAGTTCATGTACAGATACGGAGGCCCAGTGGTCTCTGTAGCGGATGGCACTGGGCTGTCCTGCAAATGTCTTTGAAATAATTGCATTCGTGTGATCTGCTAGTTTTCTATGTGTTTAAAAGCCTTGTATTCTTCTGATTGTTCGGTAGTTTCATTCCCTTAGTTTATTCGAATGAAAATACCGAACAACCAGACCTCCCCTGTGTAAAGTGTGTCCTCAATTGCCCGTTGCAACATTGTTGCGAACGGGTAATTGACTAGGAAGTAGCCGTCCTTTGTTCTCGGGGGTGGCCGCCATTCGACAAACGAACACGTGGCGGCGTCTTAAAACTCCCGAACAGCGGTGTTTTGCCGTCGAGTGTCTGGAACTAAAATCGGACACTAGAGTAGGCGAACACCGCTGAGACCTCCACAAACCTGGTCCGTTTGGTTCCAAACTACCGAACGGCCCCTCGTTCGGTAGATAGAAAATACCAAACGAGGGGATTCAGGCGAACCCTCCCTAGCCTCTATAGCTAGGGGCTTTCGTGTATTTTGTTCCCTTATGCCAGGACCGACTGCAGGGCCCATTCGTATGGAACCGTATTCGGCTATCTCAATTCGTGCGGTCGGTCATTTTATTCCCTCCATACATTTCCCGAACCCCTGGTCTGATCTGGTTAATTTTTGGATATGTTGTTCCCCCAGATCAGGGGTATCCGGGGATGTAGGATTTAAAGAGGTACCCCTACGTTTAGGGGTACATCCAGAAACGGGGGGAATTACTGTGCTGGATAAGGGGATTATGATGCTGGCTGAGGGGAGGAGATGTGTGGGAGGTTACCAGGACAGGATTGGCTACTTTAATAATTACTGTAAATCCCTCCCTTGCATGGGAGCATGCTTTATAAGGAGACTGTGGATTAAAAGCTTTCAGTTCTGCTCCTGAAACTGTGTGTCGTCCAGTTATTGGGATTGCTGTGGGGATATTGCTGTTGTTTTACCTGCTGGAAACTTTGCCCATGGATTTATTATTTACTTGTTCCTGAGCCTCACTTGGATTATAAGCGGAGATACCCTGGGGAATATTGCATCTCCGCTACAGTCTCCTGTGCAGTATATTCTTCCACTGTCTGCAAAGCCTGCTTATTTGTGATAATGCACAGATAACAGCAATCAATGCCATATACCTTGATAGAAACAAGCGTGTGTGTGGACTTTAGGTTTTTAAAACCTGTCATATACATGTGTGTACCTTAATCAGACACCCAAAAAGGTTCTTTTACCTTGGATATTTCTCTGTCTTCAGGCTGTGGAATTCCAGCAGACTTTATACAGCCAGGCAGTGGTGTACTAAGGGGGAGCTAAGTTACACTAAGCTGTAGCGTGGCCGAGCCCTGCAGCATGCTGGTCCGCGGGTACAGAGAGCAGCTGTCTCCTGTACCCGGCCGGACTAACAGGAAGTGCACACTGAGTGTGCACTTCCTGTTAGTCCGGCCGGGTACAGGAAACAAAAGCTCCCTGTACCCGCGGACTCAGCATGCTGCAGGCCTGCCACGCTTACAGCAAAAGGTAGGGGGAGGGGGGCATGAGAAAGAGAGAAAGGAGGGGGTGGTGGGGTGAGAAAGAGGGAGAAAGGGGGGAGGAGGAGAAAGGGGGGAGGAGAAAGAGGAAAATGGGGAAAGTGAGAGAGAAATGGGGTATATGAAATGGGGGGAAGAGAAAGGTAAGTGAGAAAGAGGAGAAAGGAGGGGGTGAGAGAGAAATTAGGAGGTGGGGGTGGAGAGAGAAAAGGAGGGGGTATACACTATGGGGGTGTATTTAATTATGGGGGGTGTATATTAATTATGGGGTGTATTAATTATGGGGGGGTGTATTAATAATGGGGGTGTATATTAATTATGGGGGTGTATTAATTATGGGGGAGTATTAATTATGGGGGGTGTATATTAATTATGGGGGTGTATTAATTATGGGGGTGGTGTATATTAATTATAGAGGGTGAATTAATTAAGGGGGGAATTAATTATGGGTAGTGGATTAATTAAGGGGGGGTGGATTAATTATGGGGGTGTATTAATTAAGTGGGGTGTATTAATTAAGGGGGATGGATTAATTATGGGGGGTGGATTAATTAGTGTGGATTAATTATGGGGGGTGGATTAATTATGGGGGAGTGGATTAATTAAGGGGGTGGATTAATTAGTGTGGATTAATTAAGGGTGTGTGTATCAATTAAGGGGGGTGGATTAATTAAGGGTGTGTGGATGAATTAGTGTGGATTAATTATGTGGACACTAGTGTGGATTAATTATGGGGGTGATTAATTATGGGGAGTGGATTAATTAAGGTGGTGGATTAATTAGTGTGGATTAATTATGTGTGTGTGTATCAATTATAAAGTGGAATAATTAAGGGGTGTGTGGATGAATTGAAGTGTGGATTAACTATGTCATGGATTAATTAAGGGGTATGGTTTAATTAAGGAGGATCAATTAAAGAAAACCTTAACTTTTTTACAGTTTTTTTGGGGTGGGTGCTAAGCACAGTGGATCCCGGGTGCCAAATGCTCTAGGTACGCCCCTGCAGCCAGGATATCCATTATTAGCACTCTTTTTCACAGTGTCTCATTGCATTATCAGCATTCCTTTGCACAATGCCTCCTTGCATTATCAGCACTCTTTTTGCATTATCAGCACTACTTTGCCAAATGCATACTTGTATTATCAGCACTCTTTTGCACCAAACATCCTTATAAACTTACCTAAATGTTCACCACACAAATCTCCTAAATGTGACCTATTTTTTAGAAGGAAGCCTAATGTAAGCAGCTGGGAGGGACTGAAAGAACAGAGACCCAGGTGCCTATACTAGTTTTAATCTAAATTACTAATGCACTTACCTGAACCGTTGCAGGCCTGTGTTTCAGCGGCAACATGGGGATTTGAACAACTGACAGCCTAAACTGTTTAAACTATAGGCTTCCATATAGTTATGCCATTCATCATCACCATACAAGGTGGAATACATAGAATAGGTATACCCCGGTAGTCACAACTCTGTTGGGCCTCATGTATGCAGTGTACCGCTGTCATCCCCTCAGGGAGAGAGATAGGTTAGACTCCTGATTGCTGATTGGGTCTTCAGGGATAAGGGCTTAGACTCAACTGGGCCTTCCGAGAGAGATAGGACAGACCCCTGGTTGCTGAAGTAGGAACCCAGGCTGGCAACTCTTACCGATATGCTGTTTGCTGGATCTTCAGGGGTAAGAGGCCTGGCCTGGCTTCATGTAGGCAGTCTATCACATACATCCCCTGAGGGGGTACCCAAGCTGGCCTGTTGCTGGGTCTTCAGGGATAAGAGGCTGAACCCTGGCATGCAGTGGACCATTTTCATCCCTTTCAGAGAGAGGTTGGGTCCGACCCCCGGTCACTAAAGGGGTACCCAGGCTAGCCACTTCATCTCAGTGGGTTTTGCTGGGTCTTCAGGGCTTAGAGGCTGAACCCTGGCAGGGCCTAAAAAATATTGCCTGGTGAGGATAAAAGAAAAAATCTAGGCCTGCTTAACCCCTTAAGGACCAAACTTCTGGAATAAAAGGGAATCATGACATGTCACACATGTCATGTGTCCTTAAGGGGTTAAGCAGACTCCTTCCAAACTGCTGTGAAGGACAGGAAAAAAAGACTGCTGACGGGATGGGGGAGGATCTATTTATACCAGTTTCAAAGTTCTATTTCCTGTCCTTTCTGCTGTAAGGGGAGGAGCTAACCCATGAGTAAATGCTGCCATGAATACTGGTCAGGAAAATAACGTTTATTAGTGATGGAAAAAGAATAGTAAAATATTTCATATTTATCACTTAGATTGTTTTGTTTTTTAATGTATTATTTATCAGGATGGGGGCATGCATGGTTTTAGATATTTTATGTACACGAAATGGTAACAAACACAAAATAATCTTTTTTTTTTTTTTAAAGGGGCACTATAGTCATCAGAACAACTACAGCTCATTGTAGTTGTTTGGGAGAGTATAGAAAGTCCCTGCAGGGATTTTAAGATAAAAGGCATTGTTTACATTAAAGACCAGGGACACTTCCAGGGGTCACTCTTCAGGTGACCACTAGAGGTGCTTCCTGGGGCAGTGCTGCACACCATGCAGCACCGCTGTTCAGCAGATGCGAAACTTTCCTTATAGATAGGGCCAGATTAAAATAGGGGCTGATGGAGCTGCAGCTCCAGGCCCAGGCCCAGGCCCAGGCCCAGGCCCATGGAATAGGCCCATTTAAAGAAAAAAAAACAATCATTTTTTTTTACTTTTTTTTACACACTACTCTTGGGTTTGCCACCTGACTGGTATTTTACCAGCACAGTGGTATTTGGGGCTGCCTGGCTGTGCTGGTATTGCAGTAATACCGGCAATACAAATACAGATATTTTTCTCAGTATAAATGGAGATTACTCTGCAATACCAGCACCACAGTTCCTTTAAATTGGAAATCTCCTAGGAGGTATATATGCAAAGAACTGTTCATAGTATTTGTCTTGCTCTTTTTCATATTGGCTCTATTTGAGGCAATTTCTAACTTTAGTAAAACAAATGACAATTAGAAAGATTTGTATAAATAATTATTGGTATTTTATAGTCACTGCAAGCCATGTTTTAAGGTTCTCTTTACTCCATTGGTTTGCCCACACTTTGGAAACATTAGGCTGGAAAAAGCTTATGTTAGCACATTCACGTCTCTTTTTTTAGTATCTGGCCAAAGGAGAAACACTTATTTTTGTTGCCAATGAAAACCACAAAAAATTTGCAGCAGACAGTAAACTCTGTGGTCATTATGCAAGTGCCAAAGGAAAAAGGAAAACACAGAACAAGAAAAGTAATGCAGTATTTGCATTCAGTGAAAAAGAACACTTTCATAGGTGTGGATTGCATTGAAATATATGTGCAATATTAACTATACAAACTGTCATTTCAGAATTATTTCCCTTTGGTTGAAATCCAGTTAATGAACTGTAAATGGTAATTCCTTTATTTTTTCATAACTTTTTTGTTTTGTTCACACAGTATTATCTTCATTCGTATGGTGATTTACCTATTGAAATACATCCAATTAAAAAAAAAAAGAAAAGAAAAAGAAAATGCTTTTCTTAACATCATCAATCAGTGGCGGTGTGTGTGGGGCAATCTGTGTGTGGGGGGCAGTGTGTGTGTGGGGGCAGTGTGTGTGTATGGGGGCAGTGTGTGTGTGTGGGGGGGAAGTGTATGTGTGTGTGGGGGCAGTGTGTGTGTGTGTGGGGGGGCGCTATGTGTGTGTGTGTGTAGTAGTGTGCGTGGGGAGCGTGTGTATGGGGCTGTGTAGTGTGTGCGCTGTAGTAGTGAAGAGTTCAAAAGCGAGCAATGTGTGAGAGAGGTGGGGGGTAGTGTGAATGTGTAGGTGGGCAAATGTATGTGTATGCGTGGGCAGTGTGTATGAGGGGCGCTGTGTGTGTAAATGCAGGCTGGGGGCATCAGGCAGTGCCGGTGTGCGTGTGTGTAGGTAGTGTGCGCGTGTGTGTAATGGGGGGCAGTGTGTGTGTGGGGGAAGTGTGTGTGTGTGGCAGTATGTGTTTGGGGCAGGTGTGTGTGTGGGGGCAGTGTGTGTGTGTATGTGGGGGCAGTTTTCTTTGTGTGTGGGGGCAGTGTGTGTGTGTGGGTAGTGTGTGTATGGGGGCAGTGTGTGTGTAGGGGCGGTGTGTGTGTGTCGGGAGTAGTGTGTGTATGGGGGGCAGTGTGTGTGTGTATGTGTGTGTGAGGGCAGTGTGTGTGTATGGGGGGCAATGTGTGGGGGCAGTGTGTGAATGTGTGGTGAGGAGGGTAGGGGGCTTTTTTTATAGAAAAATAAATTACATTTTTTTTAAATAAATATAAATACGTTTATGTCCCCCCTCCCTTCTTACTTTTACTGAGGGAAGAGGGGGGACATTTCTTGGTCCCTGGTGGTCCGGTGGGGAGACCCAGTGGTCAGAGTGAACTCTAGCCCACAGCTCCAGGGCTAGAGTTCACTCTCGCGGGATTTGGAGCATTGCTGTGGTAACCGCAGCAACGCTCTGTGCTCACGAGAGATGGACCCGGAGGAGCTGCAGGTTGAGCTCCCGGGTCCCTGCCCTGCTAGCTGTCAGTACACTGCCTGCGGACCGGGTAGTGCTCTGATCTCCCTTCCGGTCCGTGAAGGCACATTGCTGGGCTGGCACTTGGACAGTGCCAGCCCTGCATTAGCCGGCAGGGGAAAATCTTGGGGGGGGAGGCGATTGCCCCGTTGCCCCGATCCGCCAGTTTCCTAAATATATGCAATTTCACTTACATCAAGTTAAGTAAGGTGGCACTAGCCCCTTTGGGGGTCTTTGCATATTTTTCACCGAAAAATTATATGCCAGCTTGGTGTAACATCATCTCATGAATGCCACCATCTTCTTTTCTCGGCTCCAGGTATTTCTGCCACCAACAGCCATGTCACTGTTGTACTTTCATGCATGTGCAAGAGCACAACACTTAAATCTTGAAGAATCGTGCAAGGCCACAAGACATAATATATTCCAAAACAAAAGATTTTCTATTGACAAAATTGACAAAACTTGAGAGTAACAGGTTTTGTCACATTTTGTAATCCTGGGTCGTTACCACAAGATAAAGGAGCCTTGATAAGCTTTCTATCTTTAAGAAACCTTCAAAAGCAGTATTGGCATGACAGAGCTATTTTCAAGTGAACCTTTACATAGTTATTGTGACGAGAGCAATCTCACCACATTGCATTGGAGAAGCCTGGTTGCTCGCCTGCTGCCTCTGGACTATGGCCCCATGATAAAACTTGTATTTTCCCCTGCAGAAAGGCTTATTCGTGCCTTTCTGCCAGGGTGTTCGGTAAATTCTATGTACTGCACGAATGACTGGACTGCCTGGGAGCTGGAGTGTGTCTGCAATTTACCTCCCAGAAGCTGTGGTTAACCGCAGCTTAAATGACAATTACTGGGTGGTCGCGGTTACACCTAGCCGCCACATGATGGCGGTGTTATGGAAGCCCCCCCCGGGTAGCCAGCGCTTGTTCTACCCAGTGGCAGGACACCAAAAGCGGACACTTTGTCTTCCAAGCCCCACTGAGGCTGGAGGTTTGCAAACCCGTTCGGGAACCGAACAACGGAGCATTCGGGACTTTTAGTGTTGCAATGTATTCGGTGTAAAAGTACCCAGATAGCCTGCCATGGAGCCTGTTCGTGGAATTAAACACTTTGGCTCCATGGCGATTGAACTGTATTTGTGTGGTCTGAGCGCCATTCGCTTAATAATGTGCGCTCAGACCTGAGCTATCTGGGGATTTGTTAAATGTATATATTTATTGTAACCTTTCTAACATGGGGGATTGTAACAGTAATTCCTATATTGGTATCCCCACGTGCATAATGGCGATTTGCCTTTGTCCTGGGAGATAACTGAATTACTTCTCAATTATCTCCAGGGCAGAGGGGAGGAAGCCAGGATGCATTGTGGGAATATAATGTGACTTTGTGTCCTAGATTGATGCTTGTCTGTCCTTGGTTACAGTCTCCCATTTGGTCCCCTAGGGGAGTGTCCACCAGGTGGGAGACCTGCATAAATACTGGGCAGGTAGCCCTCATTAAACAGACCACTGCTTGACCCTCAATACGGAGCCTTGTCTCCCTTTTATGCTGATAAAGACTGATTGCTAGGAGTGTAAGCCGCTTGGGTGCTTTTCCTATTCGTCTGCTAGCAGCTATTCATGAGGTTCCAGTTCGTGAGTTTGGAGTGCTATATTGTATGCAGTTCGGGAGTTTAGAGCATTACCTTACATGCGGTTCGGCGGATTGGTGTTCTACAGTAGCTGTGCCTGTATCTCTGGAAGGGGAAGATCTTCTAAACGGCGGTTTAACCTTTTTATGCTGAGGGTGCCGTTACAGTTACATAGCTGAAAAGAGACTTGTGCCCATCAAGTTCAGCCTTCCTCACATATGTTTTTGCTGTTGATCCAAAAGAAGGCAAAACACCCAGTCTGAAGCACTTCCAATTTTGCAACAAACTAGGAAAAAATTCCTTCTTGACCTCAAAATAGCAGTCAGATGAACCTGTAAGATGCAATGTACCTTAAAGTAACACTTCAGACCCCTAAAGCACTTTAGCTTGTTGAACAGCTTTATGTAAACAGTGTGTCCCCTTTTTTCATTTTGCACAAAGTGAAGATTTCATTAGAAATTGACACTTTTGTACAGTAATATGGTTACACCCACTTTGCATTCAAGCAGACAACAGGTAATGTTACTTCCTGGTTTGGTTAGCTCAGTGGAGATAAACTCAAGATGTTGCAATTGCTCATAGTATCTGCCTTATTCATTAACCCCTTAAGGACACATGGCGGAAATATTCCATCATGATTCCCTTTTATTCCAGAAGTTGTGTCCTTAAGGGGTTAAAGCTGCATTTTAAATCTGTGATTGGACAGCCACAGAACGTCTGGATTAGAAGTTGAGTGTTTGCAAAGGCAACAGACAAGAGAACTGCATGTTTTGCAAGCTGTTTTTAGAATTATCCCAATTATAAAAATGCATAATTAACTACGTGCACATTTTCATTTAGGATATATCTACTAAATGGAAAGTTTTATTTATTTTATATTTAGGTAGTGAAGTGTCCCTTTAAATATCACCTAAATACATTGAATAAATCATATTTCACAAAGATCTGATATATTCAATGTTCAATATCAAGAAATAATCATGTCACCTCTTTTACAGTGCTGCCATCTTCTGAATTTTATGAGTGTTCTTCATCATTTAACACCTGTCTCTAGTCTATCTTCTGCTCCTCCTGCTATCTTCTTTGATTAGCCCTAATTGGGGACACTTCACCAAGTAGGACAAACCTTGTCAATGACGCAGACCTGCTGGCTTTGTTGCCAGCATGCTGAAGTGAGGTTACTAACTTCATTCCTGAAATGGAAATCAATTCAATCAATTGATTATTCTTTGTGTATCTACCCCTGGCCAAATTAAGAAACAGTGCATGCACGCTCCCTGAAGTAATTCACACCAGACACAGGTTTCAGGTTGATGAATAACTTCAGGAAAGTTTATTCAGAGGGGACGGCAGGTCCCTTTTAAAGCAAAATTACATCATAAGCATTGATGAAATAATACTGTATTAATTGGTTAGGTGTTAAGTGGTTGTCTTAATGCTCTGCCTACTAAGGGTGATGTCACTGAGACCATGAAGGTCTCCCCCAGATCCCAGCGCCATCTTGTTGCACGAGGTAGTTAGTCAGTGTTATAGGGAGGGAGGGGTTAGAAGCTTCTAGTGGCCATTTTGTCTAAATATGTGTTAATAGCTTATACATTGATTTCGGTTAAATGAGTAAATAGGCATTTTACTAACTAAAGATATATCAATATCTCATTTCCACAACAGTCCCCCCTTAAAATGACTATTTCCCATACTACTGCTACTGTCCCTATATTGTCCCTAGCTGCCTGCAGCTCATCTGTCTTAACAAGCATCGAACACTTCACTCCGTGGGTATCCCGCGGTGGCTAGTCCACCACATCTCCGCACGTGAGACTTGCCTGTAGAGACAGACACTTTCCCTATGCTATCCCTTACAGAAATGCAGTTGTCTGTTTAAATTGGTGGGATTGGAGGGGTGTGTGGGGTGTGTCACACTCTAGATCAGTGACGTCCTGGTGTAGAAAGGTAGGGGTCACGTCATCTATAGTCTTCCCTTCTGTCTTCTGTAAGTACTTTTGTATACAAGGAAGCACACAACAGGTTAAGAATAGGAAGATGATAATCATTATGAGAACTGCTGTCCCAACCTGGAATAGGGTTCTCTGAAAACCATTCATCCATCCAAACCATCTATCCCAGGTGTCAATGACCCCTGAGTTCTTTTTTAGTTCATCTGAGAGGCTATCCAATTTCACTATAGCCATAGTTACCTTACCATTGGGTCCGGTATTGTCTGGAATGAATGTGCAACATGTCATGGTTTCGGGGAGAATTTTACATACGCCCCCCTTTTCTGCTAAGATCATATCCAGAGCCATTCTATTTTGAAATGTCATTTGGGTGGTAGCTTGCAGCTGTTCTACTAGGCCCTGTAAGGCATCTCTGGTATAGTTAACAAACCGCTGCTGATTATAATAGATATAATTAATCCAATTGACATTCTTGTTAGCTGTGATCATTGGAATCAGAGATTCAAACCCAGCTGTCACTTCATCCCTTGCCTTAAATTCGTTGGGCACCCCCCTTGGCACACCTATGGTATCAATATAAACATGTGGATCAAAGCTACCACGGATTGGGGCTTCCCTTTTGACTCTGGTGCGTGGGTGTGTGTGGTGTAACACATTGTGATAGCCATCCGAGATAATGTGGATAGGCATTATAGCTTTTGTTAGTGTACACTCTCCCCACCATAACCCCACTAGCTGGGATCTCAGTTGTTTATCATCACACAGCCAGTATATGTCCCCGACTGTCTTTACATGATTCATTAATAATGTAGTGGGTGGATTGTGATAGGTAGAGCAACAACCAGATGGGAATTTGCCCATGTATGTACCTGTGTTCTTAGGTATTGAATAACAAGTGTAGTTACCTGGATATACAGTGACTAACATGCCCTTGGATGATTGGGTAGACCTTTTTCCATGACTCACACATTGAAGAATTAGTGGTCGACTGTGCATAGAGACTCAAGACACCGTACCCAGGTGGGGCCTGGCTCCCCCACATACATAACAGTTAGTCTTATTGTGTGAGTTAGCATTATATCTCATCCATTCCAGCCACAGGTTAGTGTCTTAGAACCCAGTCTCTACTGCCATCGTGTCTTCGAAAGTAGGATTAGCTATAGCGACCATATCATATCAGCAAAGTCTTGATATGTGGTTTAAGTGGGTTGACAGTCATGTGTGTAGTTCCTACCCAGACAGGTGAGGTAAGCATGTCTTGTAAGTAGAATGTCCCCAGGTTGTTGTATGAACCACCGCCTCTCCAGTACATGCCCATTACATACTCCCCTGCATCCCCTGGACTGGGATGCTCTATGTTTAGAGTAAGTTTGATGGGGGTTGACCCAATAGGTTTGCTTAAGGAAAGTAGGGGCTTCCCGTCTCTGTTAAGTCTGTCTAGGGCACTCTGTGGTTTATAGCCCCATGATCTGCCCGTGTTCCACCCAGCTGCCTTCCATGAGCTACAATGATGCCCCCATGACTCCCCTGTTACGCAAATGTATGAATCCTTCTTACTGGGTATGTCCTTGTATATAGCAGCATATTGTGTTTGTGGGAAGGTGCAAATAACAATATCACAATAATCAAAAGAAAAGGTAGTCACATCGGTGTTTGAGGAATAGTACCAAAAGGTGTAAACATGGTTATCTTTGGTTATGGCCACTTGCTGGGCCCCTGTTTAGCAGCAAAAGAAAACACAAAGAACACAGGAAACTCATGGCTCAACAGGGATAACGTCTTCTGGAGCAGGCAGTTTTTTGTAGTGTGAGGCGTGTATCCAGGAACTTTTCCCCGCTAGTTTCACTGAGGTAGCTGTAATCAGCAGCACTTGATAAGGACCATCAAACCTTGGCTCAAGGGTGTGTTTCCTGAGGAATTTCTTGACCATGACCCAGTCACCAGAGAGCAATTTGTGGGTACCTGTATTCGACTCAGGATCTGGAATACAAGAAAACACTTGGGCATAGATTTTGGTCAAGGCATGAGAAAGAGCAGTCACATAATCTACCATAGCATCTGACTGAATCTGAAGCTGTTGGGGGAAGTAACAACCTAACCTCGGTGCTGTACCAAACATGATCTCATAGGGAGATAAGTTGTATTTTCCCCTAGGGGTGTACCTCACACTAAATAATGCTAATGGAAGACTCTCAGGCCAGGGCATGTTAGTTTCTTGGGACATCTTAAGCATTCTGGCCTTCAATGTGCCATTCATGCGTTCTACCTTACCACTACTCTATGGGTGATATGGTGTGTGGAAGGCAAGGGTCACCCCCAGTGCTGCCCAGACTTCCCTTGTCAATGAGGCGGTAAAGGAAGTTCCTTGGTCACTTTCAACTACTTCTGGAACACCATACTGGCAAACAATTTCCGTCAGAAGATGTTTGGCTGTTGTTCTAGCGGTAAGATTGGCCACTGGGAAAGCTTCTGGCCATCCTGAGAACATTTCCACAATGACTAATGCATATTCATAGCGCCCACTCTT
Organism: Pelobates cultripes; assembly: GCA_933207985.1. Taxonomy (NCBI): domain Eukaryota; kingdom Metazoa; phylum Chordata; class Amphibia; order Anura; family Pelobatidae; genus Pelobates; species Pelobates cultripes. Next base: position 105,456,553 of record OW240920.1, on the reverse strand, counting down.
TGGCATCTGAATATGGTCAATCTGTATCCTCTGGAAAGGATATTGTGGTTTGGCTAAATGGTTGGGTGCAGTTTTAACAATTCTCCCAGGGTTACATTTAGCACAAATTGCACAGGATTTACAATTAGTTCTGCGTTAGAGTAGTAATACCCGGTGCTTCAAAGTATTTGTCAATCAAGGAGTTCATCAGGTGTTTAGACAGGTGGACTGGTCCATGAGCCCATTGGACAACAGCCGGATACATATTCTTGGGTAGACAGAACTTAAGATTGACGGTGTAAACATCATCTCGGAGAATGGCCCCCCTGCTCTTCCAACTCTGTTTTTCTTGGGGGGTCGCAGCAGCTTGTTGTTCCTTCAGGAGTCTGTAGGCAATGTTTGCATAGTATAAACAGGTGTTATTTCAGTGGCCACTCTTCTGTCCACTTCCCACCCTTGTCGTGCTGCATCCTTGGCGGCTTGATCAGCCAAGTGGTTACCACGTGCTTCTTCTGAATTCAGTCTTCTGTGGGCTTTCACTTTAAGTACTGCCACTTCTGCTGGCAGTACTAAGGCATCCATTAGTTCTTCAATGGCTATGCAATGTTTTACTGGAGTACCGGTAGCTGTGAGAAATCCTCTGGTTTTCCAATTAGGCCAAAATCATGTGCTACCCCCAAGGCATATCTTGAGTCTGTATAAATGTTGACACGTAGGCCCTCAGATAGTTTACAGGCCACTGTGAGGGCTGTTAGTTCGGCTTCCTGAGCTGATTTGGTTGATGGAAGTGCAGCTGCTTGCAATACTTGACATTCTGTGGTAACTGCATATCCAGTGTGATATTGCCCTTGTTCATCAGCAAATCTGGAACCATCCACAAACAATATCTGGTCTGGATTAGGTAGGGCAGTTTCATGTACGGTTGGTAAATGGGTAGTTTCCATCTTCATCTATTCGAAGCAATCATGAGGGGCTTCTGGATCTTGTTCCATGGGTGGGAGATCTTCACAGATCTCTGTGTGGTGTTGAGGATATCCTGTTGTGCTGCAGCTGATGATTCTTTTAGTAACTCCCAATGATTCAAGTTGTTCTTGGGTCATTGTACTCCAGGATTTGGCCATTGGGCCTAGATCTTTCCATGAGAAGTCAGGGAACTTGGTGAGGGATATGTGTGGGACAGCTGTTTCCCAATGACGGTAGAGGTGAGATACCCCTGTTGGAAGGCGTACTAACAGGATCATGTTGCCTCTGGAGTCCCACAACAAGTCTGTTAGTGTGATGTGAATTTCTACCAGTTGGAATAGCTCTTCTTCATAATCCACATCATGGCCTGGGTTATCTCTGAATCATAGGGTACAATGTAACATGTTCTCCGATTGTATATCATGAGGAATTGTAAGAATGGGTAACTGGAATTCCATTCGAGCATCTGGGTTGATGTCCAGGCTGTACCAGTGCTGTGCCACTCCCCCCTTGGGAAGTGGCAGAAGAGTGGCCGGGTTTAGTGAGTAGCAGCGTTGTAGAGTAACGTTGTTGGGTAGTAGTAAAGAAGTTTGCAGCCACAGGTGACGTTGAGAAGAGAGATGCCGTGGTTGGGTCTGTTGAAGAATTGCAGAAATATCATGTGGAGCCAAGACAGTCAGGGAATGCCCAAGAACGAGAGCATTAGTCTTGTCCAGGAGAGCACTAGCTGCAAACACGGCTCTCAGGCAGGAGGGGCTGCCTCTGGCAACATGATCAAGCATGCAAGAAAAATAGCCAATTGGTCTTTTGGAGCCATGTTGTTGAGTAAGAACTCCGGTGGCGTGGCCCAGTTTCTCAGACATGAACAACTTAAAGGGCAGTTGGTAGTTCGGCAAGCCCAAGGAAGGTGCAGATGCAATGGCTTTCTCTAAAGCAGTAAAACAGGCAACGGCATGCGGTGAGAGTGAGAAAGGCTCGCTTTTCAAAACATCATATAGTGGCTGCATCAATTGAGAAGCTTCAGCAATCCAGAATCTGCAATATGTGATGAGGCCTAAAAAGGCATGGAGAGATTGGTGCGCGGAAGGAATAGGTAAATTCAAAATGGCTAAGATCCTGTCCTTAGTAAGGTGACAGGTGCCATGGGAAAGACAATGTCACAAGAAGACCACTGAGGGTCGGCACCATTGAAGTTTCGATTTAGAGGCCTTGCAGCCTTCTTCGGCTAAGAAGCAAAGGAGATCCTTTGAAACTCGTTCAGCAGTCTGGAGAGCATCAGCACAGAGAAGTAGGTCATCAACATTTTGTGTGTGTCTTTTGCCAAGGTTCCAGAACCATTGACATGGCGCGGGCAAACTGAGTGGGTGAATTCTGAGCCCCCGGGGCATGACAGTCCATGTATATTGCTGACCCTCATGGGTAAAGGCGAAGAGGTATTGGCAGGATGGGTCCAGGGGCACGCTGAAAAATGCATTAGCAAGGTCCACTAAGGTAAAAATTGTGGCAGAGGGCGGAACCTGTGAAAATAGTGTATGTGGATTTGGGACTACAGCTGTATCCTTGACAGTGACATCGTTAACTGCGCGTAGATCCTGGACCATACGGTATTGTTCAGGCTGACCCTTTTCATTCTTTTTCTTGACTGGGAATAGGGGAGTGTTGCATGGAGACACACACTTAACGAGGGCTCCCTTAGACAGGAGACTTTTCACTTGTTTAGAAATAGCGAGAGCCTGAGCAGGTTTCAGTGGATACTGAGGCCTTCTGGGAGGTGCAACTCCTGGCAAAAGCGAGACCACGACAGGAGGAACTTTAAGGCGACCAATATCATCATGGCCGGTGGACCAGAGTTTTGCAGGGATTTTGTCCAGAGCACTGGGGGTATGAGGAACCCTTGATTCCCCTGTGGGAGATTCTAGATGTTACAGTAAGGGAAGGGAGCAAAGCACTGAAGTGTCTTTCCGGGATAGGGCGTATTCAGCTGAACTTGGCCATCTGCAGTAAAAGTAATAGATGCTTGGAGGTGGGACAGAACATCAGCACCTAAGAGGTTAATGGGGCACGTGGAGGAGACAACAAACCGGGAATGGATGTCAGAACCTACATAGAGGAGCTTAGTGAAGGGGCTACTGCGGGGAGTACCATCAACACCAACGCAAGAAACATCGATGTCAGACAAGAAAGAAGGGTCAGGCAGGTCTTGTTCTCTAAGAACACTAAGGGCTGCACCTGTGTCAACTGACATTTAATGTGGATAAGTGCAAGATAATGCATCTTGGACGTAAAAACCCAAGGGCAGAGTACAGAATATTTGATAGAGTCCTAACCTCAACATATTAGGAAAGGGATTTAGGGGTGATTATTTCTGATGACTTAAAGGTAGGCAGACAATGTAATAGAGCAGCAGGAAATGCTAGCATAATGCTTGGTTGTATAGGGAGAGGTATTAGCAATAGAAAGAGGGAAGTGCTCATGCCATTGTACAGAACACTGGTGAGACCTCACTTGGAGTATTGTACACAGTACTGGAGACCGTATCTTCAGAAGGATATTGATACCTTAGAGAGGGTTCAGAGAAGGGCTACTAAACTGGTTCATGGATTGCGGGATAAAACTTACCAGGAAAGGTTAAAGGATCTTAACATGTATAGCTTGGAGGAAAGACGAGACAGGGGGGATATGATAGAAACATTTAAATATATAAAGGGAATCAACACAGTAAAGGAGGAGACTATATTTAAAAGAAGAAAAACTACCACAACAAGAGGACATAGTCTTAAATTAGAGGGACAAAGGTTTAAAAATAATATCAGGAAGTATTACTTTACTGAGAGGGTAGTGGATGCATGGAATAGCCTTCCAGCTGAAGTGGTAGAGGTTAACACAGTAAAGGAGTTTAAGCATGCGTGGGATAGGCATAAGGCTATCCTAACTATAAGATAAGGCTAGGGACTAATGAAAGTATTTAGAAAATTGGGCAGACTAGATGGGCCAAATGGTTCTTATCTGCCGTCACATTCTATGTTTCTAACTAAGAAAGTGGTGGGGTGACCCTCTACGGGTAGAACTACAGTAGCTAGGGGCCCTCCCTCATCCCCTGTAGACACTGCCATAACAGGGATGTCTGACACAGGCTTGCCAGTTACCTATTGTAGTAAGTCTAAATGGGATTGATCTGGGCCGGTGTAACGGCACATAGAGGTGGACTGAGGTACGGACCATGGGCTGTGATTCAGTCTTACAGTGGGATGGTGGTCCTCTTCTGTCCCAGCAGCAGGAGCTGGAGGACTAGAGTCAACCTCTGTAGGTAGTGGAGGGACCCAAGAATACTCTGGGGGTGGAAAGTATGGGACTGGAGGATGTGGTGATAACCTAGAATAACCCGGAGGAAAGTAGCCATGGGCTGCCGGGGAAGAACCAGAATATCGGGGAGGCAATGGTCTACTGTATCTAGGGAGTGGGCAATCCCTACGGAAATGACCAGGGTGATGGCAGTTATAATAGGAGCTGGTGCAGCTGGAGGTGTATTGAAACCAGGGGCTGCTGGCACTGACCCTGTAACAATAGCAGGGGCATTGAACATCATTGGGTTTGGTCTCCTCGGTATGGGTTGCACCACTGACTCTAACCCTTTAGCAACCAATAAAAGTGTGTCTAGGGGAATTATACGATACTCAGGACGGGAGAGAATTAAACGCTTACGGATAGATTCCTTTAACCCAGACACAAAGGCAGCAGACAGCATCTGAGTATGAGCTTTATTGTAAGTACTAAACCCTAGATCAGAGAAAGTTTGGGTTAGACGTGAGTGATACTTTTCTACAGATTCGAGTTTTTCCTGAACAATGTCTGTAATACAAGTAGCATGGTCTGGCCGTTTATCTTGTGCCCGGGCGCGGAGCTGTTCAGTGGTGAGTGAAGCATCTGTAAAGCTTTTTTTCCATAATGGGCCAGTAGGCATCACCTGCTTTGATCTCACATAAACTATAGAGATCCCGGCAGGCGGCGGAGTAGGTTTTGCGGATTTGGGCCATTCTACGGTAGAAGGGCATGGGTTGTTTCTCAGGATCAGGGAGAGAGGTGACAAGGGTGGCGGCTTGTGAAGGGTTGAAAGTGACATACATGGGAGGGGCTCCTGCAGGTACATGGAGATGCACTCATGCTGCAGACTGTCTCAGTGGGGGTCTATTACCCGGGGGAAGGGACGGGCCATTATCATCAATTCATCACTGCCTGGAGCGGCACGATCCTCCTGGTAGGAGGCAGCACCCAGGGAAATCGGGCCTGGGATGGCCGGGGTGATGGGAGTCTGGGGAGCGAGTGCTGCATAAGCGGACTGCCCAGTTGTGACGTGGTGGGGTGGTAACCTGAAGCCGCTGGGGAAACACCCACAGCGTAGGGTTGGGCTGATGTAGCTGGTTCTTCAGAGCCAACCAATATGAGGGGAAAGCTGGGGCTTGGGTCTGGAGCACACAGGGTGGGAGTAGGGGATGACATGGGATTGGGCGGGAGGCTGGATCAGCCCGAAGAGGACGTAAAGGAGGGGAGACAGCTCAGTGCGGAGAGAGGCTGGAAGAGAGGAGGGGTCCAAAATGGGAGGAGGAGGAGGATGACGAGAAGGCTCGAGGGTGGTGGAGAGGGCTGTGAGAAGGGAAGACACCAGACTAGTAGAGGACCCGAAAGTATTAGTGTTGGGATTAGTAAAAGAAGCAGAAGGCGTCACTGTAGGAGCCAGGTCAAGGGGAGTATCAGAGATGACAGGGACCGGGGTCAGCAGGGCGGGGTCGTGATCGGATGCAGGGAGGATAGATGGTGGAACAATGGGGATGGGCAGTGACTTTTGTCGGGGTGGTGGTAGTATTACAGTAATTTCGATGATACACATAAAGCGTTTGTCCCTCAAACTCAAGCTCTTCCTCCGTCCAACCCTCCCGCTTAAGTCCTCTAGCAACCCGATACCAAGCCTCTACTGCTTTGGTTAACCCATTATCAGACAACAACCCTTCCTTGTCCACAAGCAACTTCCTCCAAAACTCAGGCTGCAACCTACCACCAAGTGGCAACTGAAAACCACAAACTTTAGAAATTTTCTTGATCTTTAACATTGTGTCCTCCCCCGGCCTTTCCTTCACAATATCACAAGCTAGAAGTCCTTTAGTTGGTCTAGCGTGTTCTTGCCCCATTTTGACCAAGCGAGGTCTACCAAGTAAAGGAGACCGGGTGAGACTAGTCATGATGGTCTGTGCACCCGGGATGGTGACCACAGACCGGAGGGGGCGAGCGTGGGTGACTAACACAGCTCTGGGCAGCAGAGACAGGACAGATACAGAATAAAGGAGAAAATGAAAGTGGCAACACTAAGCACTAGACATTGGCCGAAATCGCATACATAGAAATGGGTGTACACTCCGGAATCAAGAACAAACCACACTACACACACACAAACACCAAGGGTACCCACACTGTAACAACAATTAAACAAAATCCACAAAATAACGGAGAGCAATATGGCCATGTACATAATCAAACAATGCAATAAAAGTCAAATAACATTCCCAGCCCCTTATTCCAGGCTGTCAATAATTCCCCAACACGATCTCACGGGTGGTCCCCAGCGCTGTCACAATTCCCCAACCCTTTTATACGGGTGGTCCCCAGCCCTTCACCGGCTGTCGCGTTCCCTGCCCGCTAGGCAGTCAAGCTAGAATTTTTAAAAGAAAACACATACACCGGCCGTTACACGCATTCATACAAACACTCAGGAGGCAGATAGACAATCGACAGGTTCGTTAAAAAGAGGCACCGGATAAGATATTACCTGTCTAGTAGCCTGCTGAATGCCGTAAGGACTCGGAGGCAGACCGACACAAAACAGGAGTATACAGACAACGGCTGTATGGTGGAGGTGATCAGGCTCCGGGTGTCCCACTTTCCGGAGGTCCGCTCCGGTCCGTTGGTTTCCGGCCCTCCGAGCCGGCAAATCCAGTGCCCCACGTTGGGTGCCAATTAAAATGGAAATCAATTCAATCAATTGATTATTCTTTGTGTATCTGCCCCTTGTCAAATTAAGAAACAGTGCGTGCGGGCTCCCTGAAGTAATTCACACCAGACACAGGTTTCAGGTTGATGAATAACTTCAGGAAAGTTTATTCAGAGGGGACGGCAGGTCCCTTTTAAAGCAAAATTACATCATAAGCATTGTCAGAGATAACATGAAATAATACTGTATTAATTGGTTAGGTGTTAAGTGGTTGTCTTAATGTTCTGCCTACTAAGGGTGATGTCACTGAGACCATGAGGGTCTCCCCCAGATCCCAGTGCCATCTTGTTGCACGAGGTAGTTAGTCAGTGTTATAGGGAGGGAGGGGTTAGAAGCTTCTAGTGGCCATTTTGTCTAAATATGTGTTAATAGCTTATACACTGATTTCGGTTAAATGAGTAAATAGGCATTTTACTAACTAAAGATATATCAATATCTAATTTCCACAACAATTCCCATACTCCCTAGCAAGCACTAGCAGTTTGGGCTAGAGAGATTCCCAAGCATAGCAACCACATGCATTGTGGTTGCTAAGCTTTGGAGAGCAGAAGAACCACCTGTGGATGACCTTTTCTGCTTTCCTTTATCAGTGACATTGTCAGATTAGAGTCTATGCTAAAGATTTGACTGAAAAGTGGGAGAAGGACTTATTTTTAAATATATATTTCTCCAAATGTATATGTTTGCCATATAAATTTGGGATGGGAGGGGAAGCTCGACTTGCATAGACGTGTGCTTATGTCGCTACCAAAGCAAAACTGCTAGGTAAAGCAAGCAAAACTGAAAAAAAAAACAGACAAATACAGTGCCACCATAGTGTCACAACAGAGTGCACCGAAGGAGAAACACTTATTTTTCACAGCGAAACCAACTTCATGAAAAGTCACTGCAATGCATAGCCAAGATGGCAGAGAGCTGGGAGATGATTTGGATGGGACTGGGCCCCACTCCCCTGTGGAGGACTCCCCCCATCACGGGAGCATTGATCCAACATATGATGGATACCATAGCTAAACAAATGCAATCAACAGTACAAACAGTCATGTCCGACATAAAGAAAGACCTACTAGACCTCGGCACACGCACAGCATAGGTTGAACACAAGATGGAGGAATTTACAGAGGCCAACAACAGCTATGCAGACAAAGTGGAAGAACTGGAAGCACAATTGGAGCGCCAAGAGACAAAGCTCATGGACCCGGAAGAAAGGTCCTGCTGCAAAAACGAACACATTCGCGACATACATAGAAACATAGAAACATAGAAACATAGAATGTGACGGCAGATAAGAACCATTCGGCCCATCTAGTCTGCCCAATTTTCTAAAAACTTTCATTAGTCCCTAGCCTTATCTTATAGTTAGGATAGCCTTATGCCTATCCCATGCATGCTTAAACTCCTTTACTGTGTTAACCTCTACCACTTCAGCTGGAAGGCTATTCCATGCATCCACTACCCTCTCAGTAAAGTAATACTTCCTGATATTATTTTTAAACCTTTGTCCCTCTAATTTAAGACTATGTCCTCTTGTTGTGGTAGTTTTTCTTCTTTTAAATATAGTCTCCTCCTTTACTGTGTTGATTCCCTTTATATATTTAAATGTTTCTATCATATCCCCCCTGTCTCGTCTTTCCTCCAAGCTATACATGTTAAGATCCTTTAACCTTTCCTGGTAAGTTTTATCCCGCAATCCATGAACCAGTTTAGTAGCCCTTCTCTGAACCCTCTCTAAGGTATCAATATCCTTCTGAAGATACGGTCTCCAGTACTGTGTACAATACTCCAAGTGAGGTCTCACCAGTGTTCTGTACAATGGCATGAGCACTTCCCTCTTTCTACTGCTAATGCCTCTCCCTATACAACCAAGCATTCTGCTAGCATTTCCTGCTGCTCTATTACATTGTCTGCCTACCTTTAAGTCATCAGAAATAATCACCCCTAAATCCCTTTCCTCATATGTTGAGGTTAGGACTCTATCAAATATTCTGTACTCTGCCCTTGGGTTTTTACGTCCAAGATGCATTATCTTGCACTTATCCACATTAAATGTCAGTTGCCACAATTCTGACCATTTTTCTAGTTTACCTAAATCATTTGCCATTTGGCTTATCCCTCCTGGAACATCAACCCTGTTACATATCTTAGTATCATCAGCAAAAAGACATACCTTACCATCAAGACCTTCTGCAATATCACTAATAAAAATATTAAAGAGAATGGGTCCAAGTACAGATCCCTGAGGTACCCCATTGGTGACAAGTCCAAGCTTCGAATATATTCCATTAACTACAACCCTCTGTTGCCTGTTACTGGAGGACACACAATCAACTGACCTCCAAACCTACCTTACAGGCCTGTTCAAAGCACTGGCCCCGGATAAACACTTATACATGCTTCTCATAGGGTTCGAGATCTAAACACCTGCATGTAACTAAGATGTCCTTGCAAAGTGACATTGTTTTCATATTAAAGAACTCATACATACTTTGCCCCAACAGCAAACATTTCGGAACAATACCACTCAATCCAAGTTTTCACAGACCTCTAGGCTGAAACCCTATTCCAACTGAGCTGCGCAATTCACAAATCCCATACCACTGGGGCTTCCTGACACATTACTTATATCTAAGGAGAACTTGCCAAGGAAGAAAGTAAATTGCTGTCACAATAGGGTTACAGACTAAACTCACCAGACAAAAGCTCTAGAAGACCGACAGAGATCACACAAGTATGGAGAACCATTCAACATACAAAATCGTCAAAGAGAGTAATGTAAGATGCATTGATCGTTTAGTTATAATGTTAGACATGGCAGCAGAAGGTCACTGACACTATTGATATTGTATTTAATGTTCATTCATCATATAACTACCTAATCAGTTTGATATAATTGAAAGATAAGATTAGAAAGAGGTAAAGGGGCTTGACTGTAGTTCTCTAAGAGAAGAGGATAGTTTCAGATATGGGAATGGTAGTAGATATACTACATACACTGAAATAAGGCAACAGAGAAGGGCTGCCACTTTGACTCGTCGCAGAGAAAGTGTTTGATTGACTGAACTGGCAGTTCTTGGAGGAGGTCCTTAAAAAATGTTGATTGAGTTCATAACGGTTACGGCTTCACTATATAGCTCTCCCTCCGCCTTGGTAATGTGGGGATATTTATGGAATAATAATATTAAGCAGTCGAGAATTGCCCACTATTTCAATACTCTTAGATCTTAGAGATCGTTTATCAAATAAGTGAAATGTATTCCATAAATAAAATCACAATTTGTTATAAAAATAGATTTATTTATTGTAACAAATTAATTAACAAATAATATTAGGCAGGATGCATGATAATAATCAGTGAATATTTAGTATAACATAAATATGCAATACAATGGAATGGCTATACACGTTTCAATGGCTAACAGCATCTTCTGTCACTTAATAAGATTTATGAGGGTAAGCTTCATGGACAAAAAGCAACTTCACACAGCGAAGAGCCATAAAACCTTGGCTAACAGTTAAATCAACTGAGTAACCCTTTCAATGCTGGCTAGATCCTCCTAGGCATATAGTATCCTATTCTCCTGTGATTTTCAATTAAAATACATTTAAACCAGCTCATTAATCATTTTCTGGAACCATCCAATAAGAATAATCTACCAGATCTTTACAAAAGCCAAATTTTAATTTGCCTAAAAAGATATCTTATCTTATTTTAGAGCAAATCAATACAGCTGGATAAAAACAGCGGTATGCTAACACGTGATAATATCACATTAATATACAATTATTCTTAATTCCACCTGCAGAATGGAATGTTTATAACTATATATTCTTTAGTTAACTAAGATTTCTAAATATTGAAATCTGACCGTGATTTATCCAGTCATATATCATGCTATTAGTACGTTTTAATTAATTTAAATTAATTAAATAAAACCTGCATAATTACCAGTTATGTAGATATTCTCATCAGATGAGTAGGTAGTCCCAGAAACTTGATTGGTTGTGTGGAGGTGCGTGAGTGATAGAGAAAAGTGGTGTTGGTTAGAAAGTCAGAGTATAATTCTAAGTGTTAAGAGTTTAAGAGTTGAGTGTTAGTCTCAGAGATTGTTTCTTGAGTCTCTCTCTCTGCATGTCCGATTCGGAATTCCCAAACTTCCAACTCGTCTCTCTCCCAACTACCTCTCTCTTCCCTTTGTCCTAACTTTTAAAGGGCCAGACTCTCTGTACGTCATTTGTTGATAAGCCAATAGGAAGCCGTAAATGTGTTCAATCTATGGATGGCAATTTAGGTATTTGATCCATAGAGGGCAGTCTTGCCTAACTAATCCTTCTTATCCAGGAAAGAGTTAACTTTCCCTGATGACGATTTTGACGTCATTTGGCTTATCTAAAATGACTACCATAACTTAGATTTGCTGTCAGTTCAAAGCGTTTGTCTCAGTCTTTGATCGTAATTTGTAAAGTTGACAGTTCTAAACTCAATTTCACCCCTTGCTTACAATGGAACCTTTTAAAATTTAGAAAGTAAAATTAATTACATAGTCTTCTCTGTCACTAGTGTCTGTATTTATATAATGCATCTATTCCATAGTTCAGGCAAGTAGCTAGTTACAGAAAATAAGAAGAAATTGTGTCTTTGTTATCCTGAAGATAGCAAAATGGAGTCTGCTCTGTTCTGAGTGACTCTGGCAAGATACACCTTTAATTTCTTTCTTAGCACAAAATGTCTGCTGATATAAATATTCTGACAGTAATGAACTCGGGATTCCTCTCAAACCCATTTCCAATCACTAATGGGACTAGACAGGTGTGTCCCTTGTCACCATTAGAGCCCCTAGCCCAAACTATCTAACAAAACAATGATATCCAGGGTATTCACATAGGAAATAGGGAATATAAATTCAATATATTCACGGATAATGTCCTCCTGGCCCTCTCCCAACCCTTGATTTCACTCCCAAATTTGCAAAAAGAACTACAAACCTACAGCTTACAATCCTATTATGTACCCAACATGTCCAAGACCCAGGTGGGTTAGGGGGTGGGGATAGAGACTGGAAAACTAGCTAGAATCAGAACGGCTTTAAAATCTGACTGGAGGCAGGAATATCTAACTTTTTTAGGAGTCAAAATTTCAAAAGACCCTCAAGCACTACAAAACATATAGAACAAACCTTGACTGGTTTGAGGGGTACATTTCTTTCCTGAATGGGAAGAAGTGCAGTGATCAAAATAATGATCTTGCCAAAATTTTTATATTTATTCCGTACCGTGCCCATCCCTATCTCAGTCAACTACATTAAACAAATACAATCAATAATACTGATGTTTTGTTGGAACTTCAATACGTTAAGGGTCCCATGGCCTCTGCTTACACAAAGTACAAAAATAGGAGGGTTTGGCTTCCCAAATATTAAAGAATATTACAAAGCAGCCCATCTAGCGAACATATTTACATGTCACTCACAGACCTACATCCCACAATGGAAAGCAGTATAATCCAGCAGACTGGAAGGGAGGTCTCTTACAGAACTACTATGGATCCCCAAAACTCAAAGAAAGCTCCTTAAAAAAAATCCTTCCAGTCTAGCCAAACTAACAACACAGAACAAACCAACGACAGATTTTGAAAAACTATGCTTAAACATAATACCCCATAAAAACTGCTATCAAGCAGTTATGCCAATGTCATGGCAACACCACAACCACTGGAGTGGCATAGAAGAATAGATGTTGGCGAGAGCATTTGGGTTTGAAGAGAGTCCTATTTCTTTTATTGGTAACTTAAACACTAACAACAGAGGCATAATTTTAACTCATGGTTTTAGCAAAGAAAAAATAAACTTTTTAGACCTTGATATTTTTATCAAAGACAATAAAATACAAACCAAAAGGTTTTTTAAAAAAGTCAGTGTCAATACAGCCATTGATAAAACTAGCTGTCACTTGAAAATAAGGATAAGTGAACACTGCAGAAATATTAAAAACGGATACTTAAATCACTCAGTATCCAAACATTTTTTGAATCACAACAAAAATCCTAAACTATTAAAATGCATAGGTATTAAAAAATGCACTTTACCATGGAGAGAAGGTGATATTAAAAACATTTTAGGAAAAGTGGAAATGGAATGGGTCTATAAACTGCAGACCCTCTCACCCCAAGGTCTGAATGCAGATTTCGACCTGCATAACTTCTTATAAAAAAAATTTTTAAGACCTTTTTAAAATATTTTTTATTATTTTTTACTATACATGTTATATTATATATTTTTGCTTTTTATAATTACACATTACCTCCTTTCTATATACTAATATTATTTTTCTCTATTATTTTTCTCTTTTATACATAATTTTTAAATATACATATATAAAAATATATATATTTTTTTTCACTTATATAATATATTAATATCTGCCCCCTATCCATTTGTGGAAACTGTGTGTGTTTTTTAAAATATAATAGTAGTATCCACCAGTGTAAAAAGCTATGTGTTACAATTGTCTTTATGTATATATACATTCATAACCATGAAATCCGTTTTTATCTTTTTTTAAACATGTTTTATTATTATATTTCTTTCATAAAGGTTTTATTTATTTATATATTTTTGCCAAAAGTATTAGATTTTATCAAAAGGGTTTCTATTAATTGTGTGCTATGAGGGCTTCTGTTGCTTGTATACTGGTGAGCGGCTGACTATTGGTGCATCCAGACAGACGCCCACTGTTTCCCCTAAATGAGGGTAGTGACCGGCAAAAACCACATTCCCTGAGAGCCTCTGCTCTCGTTTCGCCAGTCACGTGCCCTCTGTAGACAACGCTCTTCTTTTTAGTGAGCGGCGTGCTATTCGCTGCTCTCGTCCGATCACGTGACGTTGTTCCCGATCACGTGACGGTTTTTAGTATTAAATATTGTTCAAACTAATGCTTGTTTTTATAAACCTAATATACTATGATGTATACATTCACTCCCTTTATATGTATACCAATTTTTGTGTCATTTTGTAATTGCAAAAAACTTTTATGTTATCCCTTGCATGTAATTGGTGCACTGTTTTAGGCGCCAATTTTAAACTTCTGCATATAGCTATAAATACTGTTTTATGCCAGGTTACTATCCTTTAGCCATTTTTGATAAAGCCCATGAGGTGAAACGCATTAAATGGTTTTTTACTGTGTATTTTAACAATAAAAACTTTTATTTAGTACCCTTATTTATAGGACCATTTTTGTTTTATTGTATAAACACTATTTTTTTATTTTTCTCCTGGCATCTAACTGTTCCTGCTTAAAGCAATCCACAGGTGGGGATTATTCCACTGGCGCATTATAAATAGAGCAGTACTCCCTGCTCTACCATTGTGAGTATAACTTATTTTATTTTATTTTACGTTTTCCCTTCCTACTGAGAGCACTATATTTGTTTTTATATACCATGCGAAATCCTACGGAACCAAAGCCGGACGGAGTGACCTAACCTCACAGAATATCCATTAGCGGGGATTATACCGCTAAGTGCTTTACAACTAAGAGCTGGTCCTAAGCTCCAACAAATGTGAGTTTACTATCCTCCATTTCATTCAATTTCGCTAATCCTCTCAGTACATACTATACCATTGGAAGTGTGTTTATGTTTTTATCTTTCATATCCGGATTCCCTGGAAATTCGGAAGGATTAACCTTTGAGGACTGTACATATACAGCTCATCCACATATCAGTGAGACGTCTTTTATGCATGTTATTGGACTTTTTAAGTTTTATCACTACTAGTGCACGGACTTTGTTTCACACATTCTTATTGTACTTTTTACTGCATATTTTTTACTCCATATTCAAGGAGTGGTCTTACCAGCGATTTATAAAGAGGCAAAATTATATTTTCATCTCGAGAATTTATGCCCCTATTTATACATGACAAAACCTTACTGGCCTTAGCTTCTGCAGATTGACATTGCATATTGCTGCCTAATTTGTTATCTATAACAATTGCCAAATTCTTCTTGTGTGTGGTTATCCCTAATTCACTACCATTTAGGGTGTAAATTGCTTGTGCATTCTTAACCCTGAAGTGTATAACTTTGCATTTCTGTACGTTAAATTTCATCTGCCATTTTAGTGCCCAGTCCCCCAATCTATCCAAATCCCTCTGCAGCAATATCCTGCTCACATTTTATTACTTTACAAAGTTTTGTGTCATCTGCAAACACTGATACATGGCATTCAATTTACAGAACATGCCCACAACTTTGAAGATTTTTCTTTTTTTTTTTATTGTGAAGCAAACAACAAATAGGACAAAATAACAGGAAAAGTCAATGTGCATAACTATTCACCCCCCCTAAAGTCAATACTTTGTAGAGCCACTTTTTGCGGCAATCACAGCTCCAAGTCGCTTTGGATAAGTCTCTATGAGCTTGCCACATCTTACCACTTGGATTTTTGCCAATTCCTCCTTGCAAAACTGCTCCAGCTCCTTCAAGTTGAATGGTTTGCGCTTGTGAACAGCAATCTTTAAGTCTGACCACAGATTTTCTATTGGATTGAGGTCTGGGCTTTGACTAGGCCATACCAACACATTTACATGTTTCCCCTTAAACCACTCAAGTGTTGCTTTAGCAGTGTGTTTGGGGTCATTGTCCTGCTGGAAGGTGAACCTCCATCCTAGCCTCAAATCACGCACAGAGTGGTACAGGTTTTGCTCAAGAATATCCCTGTATTTAGCATCATCCATCTTTCCCTCAACTCTGACCAGTTCCTCAGTCCCGGCTGATAAAAAACATCTCCACAGCATGATGCTGCCACCACCATGTTTCACTGTGGGGATGGTGTTCATTGGGTGATGTGATGTGTTGGGTTTGCGCCAGACATAACATTTTGTTTGATGCCAGAAAAGTTCAATTTTAGTCTCATCAGATCAGAGCACCTTCCTCCATACATTTTGGGAGTCTCCCACATGCCTATTTGCAAACTCAAAACGTGCCATTTTGTTTTTGCTGAAAGTAATGGCTTTCTTCTGGCCACTCTGCCATAAATCCCAACTCTATGGAGCGTACAGCTTATTGTCGTCCTATGTACAGATACTCCAGTCTCTGCTGTGGAACTCTGCTGCTCCTTCTGGGTTACCTTAGGTCTCTGTGCTGCCTCTCTGATTAATGCCCTCCTTGAGTCCATGAGTTTTGGTGGGTGTTCATCTCATGGCAGGTTTGCTGTTGTGCCATGATGTTTCCATTTGGTTATGATATATTTGATGGTGCTCCTGGGCAGTGGCGTACTAAGGGGGGACGGTCCGCCCTGGGTGCCACCAGGGTGGGGGGTGCCATGACCAGAAGCGCCGGCCCCCCCATGCTGCAGCCGCCCGAGCACTCTGCAGCTTTGCCCAGGCGGTGCGTCCAGGAGGGCGCACCGCCCGGGCGCAGCATGAGGAGAGGGGCTGACAGGAGGGAAACGCTCAGCGCTCAGCACTCCCTCTCTGTAGCATGGCCGAGCCCAGTATAGTCCGCAGGTACAGGGAGCATCTGTCTCCTGTACCCTGCCGGATTAACAGGAAGTACACACTGAGTGTTCACTTCCTTTTAGTCCAGCCAGGTACAGGAAACAAAAGTTCTCTGTACGCGTGGACTATACTGGGCTCGGCCACGCTACAACAGTGGTGGGGGGGAGGGGAGAAATAAATTAGGAGGATGGGGGGAGAAAGAAATTAGGAGGATGGGGGGGAGAAAGAAATTAGGAGGAGGGGGAAAGACATTAGGAGGAGGGTGGAGAAAGACAAATTAGGAGAGGGGGGAAGAAAGACAAAATTGTGAGGAGAGGGGGGAAGAAAGACAAAATTGGGAGGAGGGGGGAGAAGAAAGACAAATTGGGAGGAGGCGGGAGAAGAAAGACATATTGGGAGGAGGGGGGAAGAAAGACAAATTGGGAGAAGGGGGGGAAGAAATACAAATTGGGAGGAGGAAAAGGAAATTGGGGGGGAGAGATTGACATTCATCACACACACACACATACACACAATGCATCCCTTGCACACAGAAAAACACACAATGCATTACACACACACACAGACACACATACACAAGCAATGCAACCGTTACACACAATGCATCCCTTACACACACAGAAACACACAATGCATTCATTACACACACTCAATGCACCCCTTACACACATTCAGTGCATCCCGTACATACACAGAAACACACCTTGCAGCCCTTACACATACAAACACAATTTCACACAATGCATTCCTTACACACATATCAGGACATTCCCTACACACTCCACCCCCTGTGAACAAACTCATTGGTGACCTTGAGCTGTGTAAAGGGCCCCCAAAAAGTGGAGCTGCTTCCCTTTCTCCCAGAACATTGATTTTTGTGACCACAGTTACAAACCGCCTCCAGAGAGCCTGTTCTACACCAGACCAGTGGAGCCAGACTGCAGCTAGAGCCCATCATCATCCTCATCTGGTTGTAAGTAGGCAATCTAGTATATTATTCGTGGCACTAAGCTCTAATTTACCTCACATTATAGAAACACTATAGTCCCTAGAACCACTTCAGCTTAATGTAGTGGTTCTGGTGTCTATAGCCTGTCCTTGCAGGCCTTTTAATGTAAACACGGCAGCACTGCAGCACTGGCGTTAGTTAACATGGCAAATCATATGGGTGGGGCATTGTGATGTCACATGGGGGGGCGGCAATCTTTACTTTTGCCTAGGGCGGCAAAAATCCTTGCACCGGCCCTGGCTGGAGGGGGCTGTGTGAGCTGTGGCCGCACAGTGCCCCATGGTAGTTAGGGTGCCGTCTGGCCAGTACAGCTCACATAAGCAAACAGCTGATAAACTGGCCGCATGGAGGATAAGTGGGGAGCTAAGCAACATTGGGGCGGAGCCAAACTGGCATTGAGGGCGGGGCTTAATATGGCCCTTACCCACTTCTGTTAGGAGGTGCAGCAAGATGGAATCTCTGCTTCTCCACAGGCTTCAGAGAAGGACTTCAGGGAATCCAGTCCTCCTCCATCCCACTGTCTATAAGTAAGAGTGTGTGTCTGTGTGTGTGTGTGAGACTGTCTATGTGTAACTGTCTGCCTATAACTGTGTGTCTGTCTGTGTGTAACTGTATGCCTGTAACTGTGTGTGTGCGTGTGACTGCCGGTAACTGTGTGTGACTGTCTGCCTGTAACTGAGTGTGTGACTGTCTGTCTGTAACTGAGTGTGTGACTGTCTGCCTGTAAATGTGTGTGTGGAGCTGCAGGGATTTTATAGAAGGGGGCGGGGGTTTTGTATTGGGACAGGAGTCTTTATAAGGGGGGATAAGTAGGGGATTTGTGGAAGGGGGTTGTGGGGGTTTTGTAGACGGGGCAGTACAGGATTTGTAGAAGGGGCAGAACAGAGGTTTTGTAGGAGGGGCGGGGCAGGACAAGGGTTTTGTAGGAGGGGCTGACAGTGGTTTTGCAAAGTTTACAAATTGTAACAAAAAAAAGAAAGAAAACCTTTAACATTTTTTACAGGTTTTTTTTTTTGGGGGGGTGCCAAGCACAGGATCCGCCCCGGGTGCCAAATGCTCTAGGTATGCCCCTGCTCCTGGGGATTATCAAAGATTTGGATATTTTTTTATAACCTAACCCTGACTTGTACTTCTCAACAACATTGTCCCTTACTTGTTTGGAGAAGCTCCTTGGTCTTCATGGCAGTGTTTGGTTAGTGGTGCCTCTTGCTTAGGTGTTGCAGCCTCTGGCGCCTTTCAAAAAATGTGTGTATATGTAATGACAGATCATGTGACACTTAGATTGCACACAGGTGGACATCATTTCACTAATTATGTGACTTCTGAAGGTAATTGGTTGCATCAGAGCTTTTTATGGGCTTTATAACACAGGGGGTGAATACATACGCACATGCCAATTTTCTGTTTTCTATTTCTAAAAAAAATTACTATTGTGTTCTGGTCCATCACATGAAATTCAGATTAATAAAACATTGAAATTAAGGCTGTAATGTAACAAAATAGGTAAAAAGTCAAGAGGGGTGAATACTTTTACAAGGCACTGTAGGTATGACAAATATGAATTTAAAATTGAGATTTAACTGAATTTGGGCAAATCTACTGTTTAGCAGAATGCCATATATTCAATGTCCCATGCAGATGTAAAACAGAGCAGATGATGCCTAAATATGGTAAAATGCTTCAAGATTAGGGATTAACATAGCATCAAAAATGAGGATGAAATGGAGAGGAAGCTGATTTTTTTTTAAGGGACTGCTAAAATTTAGTGCAGTTTGCCTTGATAGACAACAGATTTACCCATTGATGTAAGCTACATCTAATTTCCAGTCATGAGTGGAAAGAAAATATGATTGATGGCTAGACACTTGCATTTTATTCACAGATCAAGTGAGACATTTTCAAAATTACCAAAAGTAAAGTAAGTGTTTTAAAACAACTATATTTCTAAGCAAGATTTTTCTTCTACACACTTTGTTTTCAGTTCCTGAGGAAGACAGGCCTAGAGACAACTATTTTTAGATGTAATTGCTGTGTCGCATGTAAGAAAACTACAAAAATTAAAAGACACATATCGAGTTTCAAGTCCAACAATACTAATAAAATATACAACATTAAAAAAACGATTACATGTAAATAGTAAACATTTTGTATATTTATTGGAATGCCTCTGTGGCTTGCAGTATATAGCTGGGACTATATCACCGCTTAAGGTTAAAATTAGTTAACATTTCCATAATATAGAAAAAGGTTTTAAAAACTACCTTGTTTCTTCACATTTTAAGTTACATAACAATGACCCAAAAATGTGCAATTTATGGGTATCGCAAAGCTCAACCAACATTGGAGAGGTGGCGACATGATCAAAAAACTTAGTAAAGCAGAGATGGAGTGGGTATATTATTTGGACACTCTACACCCAAATGGCTTAAATGACCAATACAATTTATTTAAATTTTTTATAATATAGTTTAACATTTATCACTAATTAAATATTTTTTGTTAATAATCATCAATTAAAAAAAATATTATTTTAGATTTTTTTTAATATCAATTTATAATATTCTCTGCAAACTAACAAATAATAATATTTTTTTAAAAACCTGCCAAAACCACTTTAAACTTATTAGGGAAAAAAACCTTCTGTTTCACCGTTCTTTGTCAACATGTGCATTGTAGAATAGAATTAACTATTCAGACTGGGGAAATTTCCTATTTATATATTGTGTTACACTTAGTACTTTAATGCAAATTTGGACCATATGACTCTCTAATTCCTTTTTTTACATGATAATTCTTATATATGTTACAACATCTCAATTTAACGTATATATGCAATCCAAGGCAATCTTTGCATGGACATTATCATTTATTTTTGTTATAAAAGCTTTCATGTATAATTTATTAAGTTTGAGTATATAATATAAGCTTTTGTAAATAGAATGTTACACTATCGTTGTACTTTTATTTCCTTTTTTTTTTTTAAGAGTAAGAAATATAATTGCGAAATCTGCTGCTACCTTTGTATGTATGATTTTATTATAATAATTCTTAGCGCTGTCCACCCAATTTATTAGCCTGTTATGTTCTATTAAAGTAGATAAAGGATCAGCACTGCGTAATCTAATGGGAGCTAAAGACAGATGGAGAGCTACAACCTATAGATATGAGGTTCCCTCTCAAGTCCTCAGAAAAGAAATGGCAAAACAAAAATAATAGGTCGCACTACAAGAAAAATAAATACAAAAGGAAATAGATGAATATAATATACTCACATACACTAAAAAAAAAGGAGTATATAGATAATAGTCCCAATGCTTGGTATGCTTCTTATAAGTTCCAATGGGTATGTGAAGATATGGATGACTGGTAGTCCCAATGCTTGGTATGCTTCTTATGGGTTCCAATGGGTATGTGAAGACTTAGATGAATGGTATATCCAATAGGAGACTGGATCCTCTAATATTGGGGGAGTCTTGACTCGATGATAAACATAGAAATAGGAAAACAGAGACAATCCAATAGTGCAGACTGTATAGTAATAAGTAGAGAATGGGAAAATAATAGGGAGGTAATTCACTCACCTATTCAAGAGCATAAACTAGCTCAAGTATAATTGGCATTCAGTGGCGTCTGTCCCCCACTGGTGGGATATAGGTGTTGATATTTCCTCGGTATAGAAAGGAGATAAGAACCAAACATAGTGCTCACTGAATATAAATTAAAATAAAATAAAATGAAAGAATAAAAGTACTCACATTTAAATGAGCAGGATATACTGCTCAATATAATCACGTAGGTGGTACTATCCCCACCTAGGATTCTTGGGCATGTGAAGACTCCAAGATAATATATGACCAGGTAAAAAGAAAAATATAAAATAAAAGGTATATGGCAAGGATATAATAAAAAAGCCAATATTCCTTTATTAATACAATATAAAATATAAGAAATAGCCAATTCCTTTCTATACCAAGGAAATATCAACACCTATATCCCACCAGTGGGGGACAGACGCCACTGAATGCCAATTATACTAGAGCTAGTTTATGCTCTTGAATAGGTGAGTGAATTACCTCCCTATTATTTTCCCATTCTCTACTTATTAGTATACAGTCTGCACTATTGGATTGTCTCTGTTTTCCTATTTCTATGTTTATCATCGAGTCAAGACTCCCCCAATATTAGAGGATCCAGTCTCCTATTGGATATACCATTCATCTAAGTCTTCACATACCTATTGGAACCCATAAGAAGCATACGTTTTTAGTGTATGTGAGTATATTATATTCATCTATTTCCTTTTGTATTTATTTTTCTTGTAGCGCGACCTATTATTTTTGTTATGTTCTATTGTTCACAAGGTAAAAGGAACTCCTTGTTGGTGAATAGCTGGTTTATTGGATAGAGAGCACTTATCACTTTTTTCACTATTGGTTCAATATCCTGTCTCAACCAAAAAAGTGGAAGCAAACAAACCTTGAAAACTTAATATGGTGGTCATCATTTAGGCATATTTATGACAGTTTTACCTAAATCTTAAAGCGCCTGCACTTATGTCACAAGGAACAGCTGAGTTTGCAAAAGAGGGCCAGAGAGTCAGGTGACAAGTATCAAGATGTAATAAATTTTGACATATGCTGAACAACTGAATATGATTAATGTTTTAGAAGCCTATGGCTATGTCACTGGTGTTTTGAAACACGGGTGATGGATGGATTATTCTCCTGGAAGTGAGTACTAGTATAGGGAAAAACAGCTGTAAGAAAAAAAAACCCAACATTTATATATATATATATATATATATAAATATATATATATATATATATATTTTATTTTTTTGAGAAGGTGTGGGAGCAAGGTCAGGAAGCAAGAGAATCCAAAGCATTTTGGTATGTACTTTGTGAACAGGCAGATACTAGGTGATTTAAGCAGACACCAAGTCTGCCTGTATTTGATTTATTTGATTTATGCAGACACCAACAGGTTATTATTCACTAAAGTCCGAATTCAGACTGCAAAATTCAGACATTGTTCATGCTATTTATCAATGTCCATTTGTCTCGGAAGAACCTGAACTAGGTCCATATTCAGTTTAAATCAGGACCATAATCCAGGCCTTGATGCTTCATAACTGGATATGGAGTTCAAATAAAACCTTTTTTTTTTCGCCCTGCACCCCTGCAGAACGGCAAGGTTTTACATAGCAGGATTAATTCATTCTTCTAAATATTTTTTTTCTTCAACCACAAATAAGGGTAAACTAGAAAAATTGTCAGAATTGTGGCAACTGACATTTAATGTGGATAAGTGCAAGATAATGCATCTTGGACGTAAAAACCCAAGGGCAGAGTACAGAATATTTGATAGAGTCCTAACCTCAACATATGAGGAAAGGGATTTAGGGGTGATTATTTCTGATGACTTAAAGGTAGGCAGACAATGTAATAGAGCAGCAGGAAATGCTAGCAGAATGCTTGGTTGTATAGGGAGAGGTATTAGCAGTAGAAAGAGGGAAGTGCTCATGCCATTGTACAGAACACTGGTGAGACCTCACTTGGAGTATTGTACACAGTACTGGAGACCGTATCTTCAGAAGGATATTGATACCTTAGAGAGGATTCAGAGAAGGGCTACTAAACTGGTTCATGGATTGCGGGATAAAACTTACCAGGAAAGGTTAAAGGATCTTAACATGTATAGCTTGGAGGAAAGACGAGACAGGGGGGATATGATAGAAACATTTAAATATATAAAGGGAATCAACACAGTAAAGGAGGAGACTATATTTAAAAGAAGAAAAACTACCACAACAAGAGGACATAGTCTTAAATTAGAGGGACAAAGGTTTAAAAATAATATCAGGAAGTATTACTTTACTGAGAGGGTAGTGGATGCATGGAATAGCCTTCCAGCTGAAGTGGTAGAGGTTAGCACAGTAAAGGAGTTTAAGCATGCGTGGGATAGGCATAAGGCTATCCTAACTATAAGATAAGACTAGGGAGTAATAAAAGTATTTAGAAAATTGGGCAGACTAGATGGGCCGAATGGTTCTTATCTGCTGTCACATTCTATGTTTCTATGTTTCTATAAGGCCAAATTAAAATCAACTATATGCAATGCAAATTAAAAAAAAAACCTGATTTGCAAAAAATATATATCAAAGATGCAATAACAATGTTCTCTGTTAAAACATTAAATGCATGGCTCTCCACTGAACATGTGTCTTCCACCAGAAGGAAGTGGAATCCCAACCTGTAGGGACTTTGCATTGTTTTCCCCTATTTGTTCCTTTAGTTGAAAATTATCTTTTTGTTTTGCTAATCTATTGCTGTTGGATCTGAGAGCTACTAAGTAATAGTCATAATTATACAGATACTAATCAGCTAAATTTTATTAAAGTATAAGGCTTTATCTCTTGCTTTATTCCTCAGCAGCAAAGAAAGAATATTAAGGTATTAATAGAAAACAAAAACAAATACCCTTAAAGGGTTAACCATATAACATTCAACCAATGGGAGCAGTCCTCATTCCATATACTCCCATGTGACCTAAACCACGCCCTCTTCCTTTGCTTCTGCCTCAGCTAAGTACCTCAACTTGCTCCTGGATGCTACAATGAGCAAATCAGTTACCCAAGCCATTTACACAGCCATGGGAGTGATGTCAGTCAACTTCTCCCACTTCATCTCTATAGCTATCATGGCATCGGGCTGGACCTCTGGCCCAATGCTCCCTGCAGCCTCTGATAATAAGCTGATGGTCCCTAGCGACCATAATGCTACGAAAAAAATCCCACCATGTGGCTAAAAATACCTCTAAAAATTATTTGACAGGGAGGTTGCGCCCTGTTGATAGAGGACGTGGTTCTCCCATGTAAAAGAGCCACCCATCAGTCAAAAGCGGTGCGGACTTGGAAAAGGGCAAAAGCCCTACCTTATTCGTCGGACTCTGATTCGGACTCGGAGGAAGTTTCTGACTCTGATTCCCGACCGAGTGGACCCGGTTTACTCAGAGGACTCATCTCCTGAACGCAGTGTGACTGCGCCGCCAGCTATTGAAGTTAGGCGGGAGGCGGACAAATCCACTATTTTAGACCCTCAAGTGGAACCCCTTTTTGAGCCTGATGCCCTGCATAACCTTCGCTTGGCTGACTGGTACCCCACTGACCATGTGGCCAAATACATCGCAACTAGAGTTAGAAAACCGCTAGATAAGGCCACGAAAAGTAAACTCAGAGCAGAGTGCCCATGCCCTACAGTCCCTGACATGGCCTGTGTTACCTCGGATGTGGATCCTAAGATTGCCCAATTTCTGGGAAAATCAGGTTGGAAGGCCAAAAAGGGACTAGACTATTCCCTGCAACACTGTCAGGACAAAGTCTTAGACGTATTAGGGCTTGTAGCCACTATCTTCGACATGGTCTAAGTGGCCCTGACCGCTTGATAGGCAACGCTAACACCACGTTGGTCACCGAATGAAATAAAGCCATCCTGATGAAAATTGAGCCAAAACTCCTCAATCTGGCAATATCTGACCCTGGCACACAGGCAAAAGGTCTCCTGTTCGGAGACAATTTCATTAAAGACCTGGGCAAATATGTCAGTACCTTCACGGCACTAGTCAAAGAACAAATGAATATGAAACGGTGTTCTCTCAGAAGGTTTTCGGTGGGGCCGGCAGACATCTGGGCCATCTGTCCGGCCATTCCTCCCGGACTTTGTACCGGGGCTATCCGGGCTCCGCCACATCAAGGTTCTAACCGCCGGAACCCAGGGTACGGTCACCTTTCTTCCCGACCAGGGGCAGGTCATGGCAACCCTGTGGAACCAGGGGATCCTCCTATGGCCGTCGGCCTTATGGTGAGTTATTTTCCATCACACACCCTTTCTCTGTCATATGTGGGTGGCAGACTATCCCATTTTATCGATGCATGGCACAAGCTAACATCAGATGTTTGGGTCCTAGAGACCATTCTAGGCGATCACATCGAATTTGGACAACAACCAATCTAATTCTCACTACCATTGTTTTTTCCCCACAAGACAAAGGCCTAGTATCAGAGGAGATTCGCACATTAAAAGAGAAAGGTGCTATCTACGAGGTTCTGGTTACCTCTCCCGGTTTCCTGAGCAACATATTATTGGTACCCAAGAAAGGTGGTGGTATAAGACTGGTAATCAATCTTCGACCCCTCAACGCCTTTGTCACGTACCATCACTTCAAGATGGAAGGGATACATTGCCTATGGGACCTCTTCAGACTGGGAAATTGGATGGTCAGACTCAACCTTTGGAGTCAACACATCCTTTCGGCCTGTCCTCAGCCCCGTGGTGTTTCACCAAGCTGCTGAAGCCGGTGGTCGCCCTTCTACACAGCAGAGGAGTCTGTATAATCATATACCTTGACGACATGCTGATCATTCCCCACGGTGTCCAATTACTGAGTCAACATCTCTTCTGGGCACTGTCCCACCTTCAAAATTTAGATTTCTTAATCAACTGGAACAAGTCAATCCTGCATCCTTCCCACACCATGGAGTTTTTGGGATTCAACATAGATGCAATTCACGGAACGCTCATTTTACCTACCACAAAAGTGAAACTCATCAAGAAGGAAATCTGGAGGACATTGGCACGACCGCTCTTGACCTTGCGACAACTGGCGAGGAAAATCACCCTTCTCTTAGCCTCCATACAAGCAATCTTTCCAGGGTGCCTCCACTACAGGGCCCTACAAAAGCTCAAAGCCGTGCACCTACGCTTGGGTCAGTCTTACTCCGATTCTGTTCCACTCGATTGCTCGGCAAAAGAAGAACTTGCCTGGTGGCTTCAACACACGGAAGCATGAAACGGCAGGGCAATCTTCGGAACCCCGAATTTCATCATAGAATCCGACACAAGCAGGCTTGGCTGGGGTGCGCATTGTGGTCCCACTTCTACAGGTGGAAAATGGTCCTCACAGGAAAAGGAGCTTCACATCAATGGTCTGGAACTCCTGGCAGGGTTGTTTGCCCTTCGGAGCATCCTCGGGGCACAACCAATTGTTCCATCTTACTTTGAATGGACAATAGCTCGGCCGTCCGTTACATCAACCATCTGGGTGGCATGAGATCCACGATACTAACAAACCTAGCGAAAGAGTTTTGGATTGCAAAATATCAATACAGCGGAATACCTTCCAGGATTATCCAACATCGTAGCAGATTGGAATTCCAGGCTTCTACAAGACAACAGCGTCTGGCGACTGAACCGCATCATATTCCTGCGGCTCCAACAACTCTGGGGCCCAATGCACATCGATCTCTTGGCCTCCCGGTTGAATTCTCAACTCCCGTCATTCTTCAGCTGGAGACCAGACCCAGATGCCCTGGCGGTGGATGCCTTCCTCCAACCATGGCCAAACAAATGACTTAATGCATTTCCTCCCTTCTCTCTAATGGCTCGGACCCTACTACATCACAAACACTCCTGAGCATCACTGGTCTTGATAGCACTGTTCTGGATGGCACAGCCTTTGTTCCCTTCGCTCATGGAAATGTCTATCGACCTCCTCAGACTAATCCCAGGATCCATGGACCTACTATTGGATCCCGATGGGAACTCTCCCCATCTTCTGGTTCAGGGGCACCTCAGACTTCTGGCGTGGCTCCTCTCCAGGGACCTTGGGTCATGCCGAACATTTCACAAGCAACATTTATTGGCAGGAGCTTGGGCTCCAGGAACAAGAAGATCCTATTCTCATGCATGGAACACATGGAGTGGTTGATGCATGGAACAACATGTGGATCCCATACGTGCTTCTGTAAACCACATCTTGAGTTTCCTAACTGCCCTATATGACCAAGGCTTGGCCTACCGCATGATAATCTTATATAGATCGGCAATCTCAGCTGGTCATTGAAGAATGGATGGTTTCCTGGCTGGGAAACACTTGTTGGTTTGTCGCCTTCAACGAAGCATTATATTTGCACATCCTCCCTAGCCCTGATACACGGCTCTATGGGACGTCAACCTAGTTCTTCATCAGTTGGAGGATTCGCCTACGAACTCTGACCTTATGCTCAAACAAGTGTCTGCGAAATTGGCTATGCTCTTGTGTTTAATTTCCTGTAAAAGGGTGTCGGATGTCCGAGCTCTGGATATCGATGCACGTTCCTTCACTCCAAACAGTGTTTTGTTTAATATCACCAGACATACAAAATCAAAGATCACTTCAGTCTTCTACCTCTTTTCCTCACAATGCTAATCTCTGTCCAGTGGCATGCCTCCAGGAGTATGAACTACGGACTCAGTCATTCAGGAAACCAACACACCATGACTTGTTCCTGGCTCTGAAGCAACCTCATCACCCAGTATCCACAGTGACTTTGGCATGTTGGGTAAAATGGATAATGTCGTCTGCTAACATTGACACATCAGTTTATGGAGCTCATTCTACTAGAGGTGCTATGGCTTCAAAAACATTTACATTGGGTTGTAAACTTGAGGACCTTCTTCGCACAGCTGATTGGTCTCGATAATCGACATTCAAAGATTACTATTTTCGTCCAGCAGAACACATCTCTTCTAGGGTTATTATTATTATTGCCATTTATATAGCGCCAACAGATTCCGTAGTGCTTTACAATGTTATGAGAGGGGGATTTAACTATAAATAGGACAATTATAAAAAACTTACAGGAACGATAGGTTGGAGAGGACCCTGCTCAAACGAGCTTACATTGTATAGGAGGTGGGGTGTATCTTACAGCTTTAAACTAGCCTAATATGAGTCTCCAAATTACCAGGCTCATATTATTTTAATAATAAAATTATCAGATTTTACTAATTACATGACAAAGTCGAGTATTAGCCCACCCGGAAGACAGGTAAGTCTTACATTTTTATCTTC
The DNA here is from genome assembly GCA_933207985.1 of Pelobates cultripes. Lineage (NCBI taxonomy): Eukaryota > Metazoa > Chordata > Amphibia > Anura > Pelobatidae > Pelobates > Pelobates cultripes. The sequence goes on along the minus strand of OW240920.1, from coordinate 105,428,175 downwards.
CCACCCAATTTTCGACAGCATGTATGGTTTGACTTGACTTTAGTGTGTGTTACCGAATACTTAGAATAATTTTGTCTTTTGCTGGACTCATGGTGACATGTTCAATTTTATAGGTTTTAGCTGTCACAGATACAAATGTATAACATCGGTATTTAACGTATTTTACCACCTATATCTCTGTCTCCTACAGCTTGAACCTTTACAATGGGTCAGTCGGGACCAGTTTTCCTCCCATGGTTGCAATGGAGATGCTCCCTAGGACCCTCTACCATCAGATTGTGTCTACGCATTTTTCAGATGTTGGACTCTTGCTCATGTCGAGTCAGTTGTTTATGTCAGGTTTTTTTTCCAGCTTCGGCATCATCAAGAAAGAGGGAGTGGCTTAGGTCACATGGGAGTATATGGAATGAGGACTGCTCCCATTGGTTGAATATGTTATATGGTTAACCCTTTAAGGGTATTTGTTTTCTATTAATACCTTAATATTCTTTTTTTGCTGCTGAGGAATAAAGAAAGAGATAAAGCCTAATACTCACCTCCGTGTCCTTAATAAAATCATGACTTTACGTCATGTAATTAGTAAAATATGGTAATTCCTCTGACTGTTAACTTCCATTTTTAGGTATAAGATTGCTATTTGATATGATCTTTTATTTCTTTTTTTTTTCTCTTTAGTGGCCTATGCTTTGTTTACAATAAAACCAAAAAAAACTAATACCTTGCCTTTTGGTTTGACCTCTCTTATGTCTCAAAAAGGTTTTTCCCTCACATGTGTAATCACAAAGAGAACCTTTAAATCTCAAACGAATATCACTCGCAACAGAACTCCATATCCAAAATGTCAGCAGCCTCCCTCTGCATGTGAGGTACTGCATCCCCATATCATCATTTCAGCCTTATTTTGTAAATGAGGTACTGGTGATACCCCAATAATCACAGTGAGTGTGAGGTCCATGTTTTGATTATCTTTTAAACTTAGGAAGAACCTGAGCAATAACAAACAGAAGATAGCAGAAGATACACTAGATCCAAGAACACTAAAAACAGACAAAAACTTAATGACTTACTCTTGGGTTGGTCCCGTTCAGTATGAAGAGGAGCTCCAGGTTGTGTGAATCTGTTACACGTGAGAGGCTTCAACAGGGAGTTATGGAACACATTTTGAGGCATGCCTTTAGGTAAATCCAGGGAATAGGAGACTGCATTGATCCTAAGCAGGATCTTAAAAGGACATAAGAATCCAGGAGTCAGTTTCATAGTAGGGACTCAGGGATGGATATTATGAGTGGATAGCCATACCCATATACTTGATATGAAGGAGCTGCTCCACTACATTTGTCTCTAGCTTTTGGCGACTTACAGATTTCACCAAGAGACACTGAACCTGCTCCCAAATCCTATTTAAGCCATCCAGATGCTCATGCCCAGTGAAGAGAGTGCAGTTGAAAGAACCATTGAATGCTGGCTGCAAATCACATATAAAGAACTGTTTCCAAGATTCCAGGATTTGTGAGTAGCGTTATTGGGAGCAAACTCTGCCCAAGAATACAGGCCAGCTCAATCATCACTATCTTGGTGGTTAGAGATAACTGCATAGGCACTGCTCGAGGGATTAGTTAGCATGTCCAGCCCCTCTATTGGACTTCCGAGGGTATGCAGAAGGTAAGGAAAGCATAAAACCCATCTCTAAGCAGAATGCTTTCCAAAAAAGAGAAATAAACTGATCACCTCTATCAGGCACGAATTCTTCTGGTATGCAATGTAACTCAAATACGTCGTGGAGAAGTTATTGGCCAATTCAGAGGATAATCTCAATTATTGGAGGGCTACAAAATAGGCCATCTTAGGAAAAAGTATTAATGATCATTAGAACAACAGTATTGCTATTGGAAGGGGGTAGATAAAAATGAAATCCATTGTCAGATATGGCCAGGGTTTGTAAAGTATAGTTAATGGTTGAAGTAAGCCACACAGCAATCTATCATTTACTTTTACCCTGGAAAACTCACCACAAGACTGGAAGTAATCCTATAGCTTCAGACACATTTATTGGCTGAGCATGACAAAGACCTATTTTTTGGTTGAAATGTTGCAGTGTTCCTTATTAAAAAACTGACACAAGAAAATTCATTACAGAGCAGACATGGATTTAAAATTTTTGGATGCCCTGCTGTTTTGATATCATCAGAGTGCAAGCAAGAGGATTATCCAGTATTAGTACAATCCAAAGAGCAGCTAGGTCACCAAATCCGGGGTCTCTCTTGTCCCGTAGAGAAGCAAATAAAAACAGAGAGGAAGATGCCTCACCTGGAGTGTGTATAGATAACCTTAAAAAGGAGGAGAAATAGGAAACTGATAGTGAAGTACGTAAACAATACAGAAAGGTAAATAAAATGATATGCATTCATACTTTATAGGAAAGGTAAATAAAATTATATGCACTCATACTTTATAGGAGCTTAGGTGCAGCTCCAAGATGCTTGGGCGGAATAATCCCGGCCTGAGGATTTTCCATCTCTGATGGTTGTCCTCCTGCTTTTTGAAACTCAATCTCTCTAAAACTGAACTCCTTGTCTTTCCTCCTCCTAATGCTGATCCCCCTCTTTTACTCTCCCTTCAAGTGAGTGGTACCAACATTTCGTCCATCCTTGCAAGCACGCTGTGTTGGCGTTATACTTGATTCTGGCCTCACATTTGAGCCTCTGTCTCATTTATTGTTAATTATGATTATTTTAAAAGAAAAACAGAGTAAAATTTGAATTTGTGTAAAGGAGTCATTATCAGACTGGAGCAGTTTGAATGGTGTTTAAATGGAGTCCAGAAGAAATGTGATTTTTTTAAAGTTGCACTACTTAAAGCTACTGAAAATTCAATTAGGCTCTTCAAGAGCAGTAAGATCAATAAACCACTGTGGTACTCCACGGAAGTGGCCAAAATAGTCAACAAAAAGTTAGCATTTAGTAAATAAAAAAAAACACAGAGTGAGAAAGATAGACAGATCTATAAGATTAGGCAGAAAGAGGCAAAACAAGTTATAACAGCCTCCAAAGCACTCACAAAAGAGAGAATAGCACAGTCAGTAAAAAAAGGGGGGTAAAACATTTTGTAATGGAAGTCATGTTAAAAGAAAGGATTGTTGAACATCTAAAAATCACATGGATTTCAAAATCAGGACTAACAGAACAAATAAAGGCTGAGCAAATAGTTGATGTGTGCACAAAACAAGGTGCTACTGGTGTTTATTTGGAGAACAAATGACAAACATTTTGGATAATCCCTTTGTCAATGCATCATGTCCCTCCACCCTTACAACACACTTTAAATACAGAAAATACAGTGTCAAGTCCAAAGCCACCTCCCTCTGTAACTGGTGAAAAATTGGAATCCTCCTGGGGTCGCCATCTAGCCGTATTTCCAAGCATGCCAACAACATCACGTTGTGCGTGATGACGTTATATATGACATCATGCATCATGACGTCGCGTTGTTAAGCAACAATAAACAAATGTAAGAAACAGCTCAAAACCTGGTCTCCTAGCTGCCTAGGAGATCAGCAAGCATCCGAATGGGCATAAAACCATAAGGAAAGAAGTCAAATAAGAAATTAAGCATAAACAAACCTTTAGAAAGCTAAACAATCATATAGAAATGAAAACAATAAGTCATATTACAATTCAAATATAGGTAGGAAAAAATACATTGCAGTAAACACTGTCGAAATTACTAGAATAATAACTTATTAGCATCAGAAGGAATCCATATCCTACTACAATATGAACTATCAGTGCAATAATAATGCTATACATAAAATATATATAGAGCTCTATCCCTAACAAGTGTGGAACAAAGTTAGGATAAAGAGCAGTACATTAAGCTCATCAAGTATTAAGGAAAGGACTGATGTGAACACAGGATTTGAAGAGAACACTGCCAAGGAGGGAAGCAATCTACCCAGATATCTAAGTAGCCCATAGTAAAATCTGGGGCAAAAATCAAAATAAAGTAGAAGCATACCTACAAGACTCACCATCCAGTAGGTGCAAAGAGACATACCTACAGGAACCAGTACCACTCAAGCTTCTCATTGAGACCATGAGGGGCCACTGTATCCAGCAGGTATTTCCAATGACCTTCTTTTTTAAAATTGCCTCCTCTCACTAAGGGGGGTATCCTTTCCAGAAGCTGACACGTTATGTCTCATTTCCCTGAAGTGTCCTGCTACCAGTGTGTCAGCTTTGGGACTATTAATAGTAGTTTTATGTTGTGATATACAGTCTTTTAATGTTGATTTAAATAGGGGAGCTGTAAAAAAAAAAAAAGAGAGTATCAAGAGTGCTCCGGTATTCCAAACAAAATTTTCCATCACAGTCGTGACAGATTTGATTTTCTGAAACAGGTATTTTTCTTTTTCCTGGTAATATTACCCATTTCTTATTTTGTAAATGTAATCAATGGTAAAATAATCAGGAATAAATGTTGCAAAAGATCCAAAAGAGAATTAGTAAAGACATGAAAATTTGCAAAAAGGTGGCTGTTACGGATCACCTGGCACCCCGACTGGGTACCTCCGTTGAAGGATGCTCCTAGCACTTCCTGAGGACTCCAAGCACTGCAGCAGACACCAAAACCACCGAACCGTAGGAGCATACGAATGCTCTCAAGCATATGAATGTTGTATACAGCTGAATAGGAAAAACCATGCGAATAGGTTTACACTCCTAGCAGTCAAACTGGAACAGCATACAATAAATCCTCCCCCAATAATGAGACAACACTTCACTTTGAGGGTTAAGCAGGAACTCTCTGTAATGGCCACAAACTGGCTTTTATGCAAGTCCCCATGCATGGGGACATCCCACAGGGTGGGACACAGTACAACCAATCTCTACAGGGGAACCGTAAAACACACCCACAATTGCATCACAATCCCTCCTCTCTGTCCTGGAGATAATTGTGAAGTAATCAAATTATCTCCAAGGACAGAGGCAAAACTCCATTAACCACATGGCAGACAAAGGACAATAAAAGACATAAAATTACATACAGTTACATTTATTCCATAAAGCTTAGACATTCTACATATCCCTCAGATCACATAGATACAGTTCAATCGCCATGGAGCCAAAGTCTTTCATACAGTCTTTCAGTATACGGCTGGGCTCCATGGCATAGCTATCTGGGGTAGCATGGCTTTAACAGTCCGCAGAAAGGCACGAATAAACCTTTCTGCCGGTAAAATAAAAGCTTAAATGCAGGACCATAGTCTAAAGGGAGCAGGCGAGCAACCAGGCTTCACCAGTTTACAGTGGCGAGGTTGGTTTTGCCACACTTCTCCCCTTTACCAATCAGACTAACAGGGTATCTGACCTCATACCGGTCAGTGCCCTTGTTAGTCCAGCAGCCCACCCACAAAACACAATCAGTAATACAGCCCACCCACAAGAACCGGTTACTACACCTGGGTAGAGGAGAACGTTGTCCATGTCCAGGCACCTCACCATGGCTGTGCGGGTGACTGGTAAGCGGACTGGGTGGGTTGCTGAGTGGGCAGAGACCAGCGGTACTCTGTCCTGATGCCAGCACTACCACTCCCCTTTGGCTAAACAGCCCTGTCGCTGGGGGCCAGAACCGACCTTCCCTACCCCCTGTGCTGTAAGTGCAGAGACCACGGTCTCATCTGCACGGTTGTGGGGCTTCTCATCTCCCCTTGGTGGACTAGGCCACCGCTGGGAAGTATTCACCCCTCCTGGTAGAATACTCTGCCGCTGGGGAGCCGGACCGGCTGTCCATACTCCCTGTAGCTTGGGCGCAGAGACCACGGTCCCATCTGCGCTGGTGGGGAGCTTAATGTCTCTCCTTGGTGGGCTACACTGCCGCTGTGGAGAGGGGGTAACAGGTTCATCTCCCTTACCCACTTTTTGTCGCTGGGGAGAGGGAATGACAAGCTCCTCTCCCATACATACTTTCAGCCGCTGGGGAGAGGGGGTAACAAGCTCTTCTCCCTGACACTCTCTCTGCTGTTGGAGGGGGAGACCAACTGTCTCCCCTTTTAATATATTGTCCTGCTGCTGGGGCGCAAGACCGACTGTCTCCGCTTCCTGCAGGACACACTGCCGCTGGGGAGGAAGGACGGCACCTTCAGCTCCCTGGGACACACACTGCTGCTGGGGAGGAAGGACAGCACCTTCATCTCCCTGTAACTCACTCTGCTGCTGGGGAGGAAGAACGACACCTTCATCTCCCTGTAACTCACTGAACTGCTGGGGAGGGGGACCAACTGTCTCCTCTCCTAAGGACACACACTGCCGCTAGGGAGGAAGGACGGCACCTTCAGCTCCCTGGGATACATACTGCCGCTTGGGAGGAAGGACGGCACCTTCATCAGCTCCCTGTGACACACACTGCCGCTGGGGAGGAAGGACGACACCTTCATCTCCCTGTAACTTGCTGAACTGCTGGGGAGGGGGACCAACTGTCTCCTCTCCTAAGGACACACACTGCCGCTGGGGAGGAAGGACGGCACCTTCATCAGCTCCCTGTGACACACACTGCCGCTGGGGAGGAAGGACGACACCTTCAGCTCCCTGGGACACACACTGCCGCTGAGGAGGAAGGACGACACCTTCAGCTCCCTGGGACACACACTGCCGCTGGGGACTCTCCCAACCTGCCAACTTACGTGCCCGCCCTGCTCTGACCTGCAGGTACTCTTCTACATGTCTCCTCACAAGCTGCACGCATCTCTCCGGGGGGTTGGGTCCAAAGAAAGCCATCCGCATGGTAAATTCTCTGTCCTACTGCTCCTGAGTGTAGCTGGGTGCCATGCTTGCCCTGCTGCCCTCCATTTGTAAGTCCAGGGGATGGTGTTACCTTGTACCTTCGGCTGCCACCAATGTTACGGATCACCTGGCACCCCGACTGGGTACCTCCGTTGAAGGATGCTCCTAGCACTTCCTGAGGACTCCAAGCACTGCAGCAGACACCAAAACCACCGTACCGTAGGAGCATATGAATGCTCTCAAGCATATGAATGTTGTATACAGCTGAATAGGAAAAACCATGCGAATAGGTTTACACTCCTAGCAGTCAAACTGGAACAGCATACAATAAATCCTCCCCCAATAATGAGACGACACTTCACTTTGAGGGTTAAGCAGGAACTCTCTGTAATGGCCACACACTGGCTTTTATGCAAGTCCCCATGCAAGGGGATATCCCACAGGGTGGGACTCAGTACAACCAATCGTTACAGGGGAACCGTAAAACACACCCACAATTGCATCACAATCCCTCCTCTCTGTCCTGGAGATAATTGTGAAGTAATCAAATTATCTCCAAGGACAGAGGCAAAACTCCATTAACCACATGGCAGACAAAGGACAATAAAAGACATAAAATTACATACAGTTACATTTATTCCATAAAACATAGACATTCTACATATCCCCAGATAGCTTAGATCTGAGTGTACATTACTACCGAATGGCACTCAGATCACATAGATACAGTTCAATCGCCATGGAGCCAAAGTCTTTCATACAGTCTTTCAGTATACGGCTGGGCTCCATGGCATAGCTATCTGGGGTAGCATGGCTTTAACAGTCCGCAGAAAGGCACGAATAAACCTTTCTGCCGGTAAAATAAAAGTTTAAAATGCAGGACCATAGTCTAAAGGGAGCAGGCGAGCAACCAGGCTTCACCAGTGTACAGTGGCGAGGTTGGTTTCGCCACATTGGCTTATTTTGCAAAAAAGTGTTCTCATTGTATAAAGTAACAATTTCATACATAAAAATGTGTGCATTTGCACAAAATCAGAGCAAAGTGAAATTGAGTGTTAAAGATGTAATAGATTGCCTTCCAATAAGCCCCCCATCTAAAAAAGTTTTTTTTTCATATGTGCCAATACAAAGGGAACCCCATTGTGTGTCGCATATTAAATTATGCTAAAAAAATAGTAATTCCAGATTCAAAATGTCAGTATGCTCTCTCTGCACAAGAGTCACAGCAAGTCTAAACAATTGTTTCAACCTTTTTGGAACTCACCAGTGAAATATAACTGATATTCCTATATGTATAGTGAGCATAAGGGTCACATCTGGATCACCCTGTAAAAGAGAGAGAGAGTATCAGTGACACCTCAGTGATGAAGTACAAAAAAGACAGAAATTATTGTTGAGGGTTACTGCTCTTCTTTTGATAACACAAGCGAGCAACATATTTTTTTTAATTCTGAGCTGAGACTAATGGAAGGGAAAATGTTTAAGGTTTTGTCTGTTCTCAGTGTAGACATATTGCGTTTCACTTAAGGCATATGCATAGGGACTACAGCTAAAGGCCTATACTTAGACATTTTGCTTTAGGGATATTAACAAAAAGTGGTTTTGGGCCAGGTCCAAAGTTTTCTGGGTATTTACATGCTAAAGTGGCTTTTGGGTTCTAAAATATCTGAAAGTTGCCCAACCTCAACCAGGAACAGGGATGTGGTTGAAAGTTTTGAAACAACACTGGTTTCTTTGTCTAAGAGGTTTATTCTAACAAATACATTGAGAAGCTACACAGTGAAATAGGTTAACAAGTGTCAGTGTGCAGACTCTGACTATTCAGTTTATTGCAAAATGTTTAGAAAAATTTAAAATGTTTAGAAAATGAATAATAGGCAATCCATTAAAAGCAAATTAACATATATATATATATTAACCATAGAAGTGCCATCTGTGATAAAAGAAGATAAAAAGTTAAAAGGCATAAACTGATTATTTATTAAATGTACACCTGACCTAAACTAATGTTTTTCAGACCAAGAAACCTTCTTCCATTGTTCCATGGTCTAGTTCGGGATATAAAGTTCTAAGGTTTAGTCAGGCATTACATAAATATTTCTGCTCATTTCAAGTACTAAGCCGACCCTCCTATGGAGATGGCAAGGAGGCTGTAGGTATTCCACTTTTACGAAAACAATTAATATTTTCAAAAACCTAGCTGCAAATTCAAGATGTACTATAACAATCAAAAGAACGATACCACACTCTTAGTGTATCAAAAAAAGTTATTTTTTATGATATATATATATATATATATATATTAATGAATATATTGCCACAGAATTGGCTAAAAGTGCAAATGCTTAATGTCTGAAATGTCAAATTATATCTCAACAATCTCAAACAAAAGTGCAAATGCTAGTTACAACCTCAATCATCACTCAATGAGTATCTTCAGAAAAATGTGCAAAAAGATATACAATAAAATTACAAAGAAATACAAAAAACAAACTAGTACCCCCTTATAAAGTAATCATATCACATGGTATAAATATATATTTGAGTTTGAAAAAAAAGATTTACACCAAGATTCTGATCTGTATGAATTCTTAATGTCTAAAGTCATGAGATAACTCTAGCACATGCATACAGTTCACTTGAGTCAATTTAATTATTTTCCACTGATGTCCTTTTGTAAATAGTATACAACAAAGAAGAAGAAAAAAGGAAAAAGACAAAAGTTCAAAACTGTAATTCTTATACAAATTAATAAGGACGATCTGAACAGTTCAGAACTGATGCAAAGATAGGAGCTGGTTTTAAATGGGAGATCCTTTGAATGGATCAGTTTTTCTTGTAATTTGATAACTTCAATATGCTTTGCTCTGGGATTTTGCTAACGAAGTGTACCTATAATCTTAATTTTAGTAATGACAGAAGGTGAATATTTGCATAACTCTCTTTACTGAAAACTCCCAGCAGCACTGTTCGTAACAGAATAACCAATCAGAAACATTTCCACATTCCACAAAAGTCTTTCTTTGTAGCAAACTTAAAATGATAAAGTCCAAACATAAAGTCGGATCATCAAACAAGTCACTGTAATCCTGAAACGAACACGACAATGAAAAAATTAAAGGACCACTATAGTGCCAGGAAAACATACTCGTTTTCCTGGCACTATAGTGCCCTGAGGGTGCCCCCACCCTCAGGGACCCCCTCCCGCCCGGCTCTGGGGAGAGGAAAGGGGTTAAAACTTACCTTTCTCCAGCGCAGGGTGGGGAGCTCTTCTCCTCCGATCCTCCTCCTCTCCTCCCATTCGGCTGAATGCGCATGCGCGGCAAGAGCTGCACGCACATTCAGCCAGTCTCATAGGAAAGCATTTACAATGCTTTCCTATGGACGCTTGCGTGCTCTCACTGTGATATTCACACAATGAGACAGTGAGACAGCCACTAGAGGATTTGAGGGCTGGATTAACCCATTTATAAACATAGCAGTTTCTCTGAAACTGCTATGTTTATAAAAAAAAAAAATGGGTTAACCCTAGCTGGACCTGGCACCCAGACCACTTCATTAAGCTGAAGTGGTCTGGGTGCCTAGAGTGGTCCTTTAACCCCTTAAGGACACATGACATGTGAGACATGTCATGATTCCCTTTTATTCCAGAAGTTTGGTCCTTAAGGGGTTAATATTAATCGTAGAATCCAGAATAGAGGCATAAGGTGTTGATCACACTGAAAAGAAACAGAAAGAAGTGGAAGGCATCTGAAATGATATGTTGTCCATCAAATAACAACTGTCTACCACATATGTGAAACTAATGCAACAACAATTGATGTTAGCAATGTTAATAATAGGTATAGTATGGAACAATAGCATTCTAGCGGACCACGGGTAACCCGACTGGTTACCTTAGCACATCTCTCCCCTACAGGTGGCCGCCATTTCGCATAGACGAACGCCATCCATAGACGGAGCATTTGTGAATTGCTTCCCTCCTCGTTCAGGAAATTAATGTCCCATTGGAATGTTCACACCAATCAATTAGAACATTAACACTCGCAAAATAATGTGAAACCGCAAGGGAAGTAAAGACCCATTCCCCTCCCCCACACCAACAGGGACCCGGGTCCCAGTGTCCTCCCCCTCCCAGGGGTCTTAGTGCAGGAAAGGGACTTCGCTCTCTTTGTCCCCCTTTCCCACCACCCAAATAAGGGGTCTCCTGCTCCAGATGTCAGGGGGGTTTTCATCCCAGGAGCCTCTGTACCTGGGAGCCAAAGCGCAGGAAAAGGTTTCCACCGCTCTGTCTCGAAGGCACAGAAAGCCCGCCAATCTAGCCTGTGCCCCAAAAGGGTGCCCACACCAACCTCACGGACCCCCACAACGGTACCTTGCTCGAACAGCCTCTGTTCCCTGTGTGAAACCAGGCAAGGAAAGCATCTCATTTTGGGAAAAAGAATGCTCCCCCGGTTGGCATTCGCATATACGAGTAGCATCCACCCAGGGAAGTATTCATTAATTACTTCCCTTGCAGTTTCACATTATTTTGCGAGTGTTAATGTTCTAATTGATTGGTGTGAACATTCCAATGGGACATTCATTTCCTGAACGAGGAGGGAAGCAATTCACAAATGCTCCGTCTATGGATGGCGTTCGTCTATGCGAAATGGCGGCCACCTGTAGGGGAGAGATGTGCTAAGGCTACCCGTGCAGTTTTGGCACTATGTCAGGGTGTGAACGTTCTAATGGGTGTTCTAATGAGTGTCCTAAATTGGCCATTGGGGTGGTCCCCGTTCGGGATGTGAATGGAGCGGGCACAATACGCTAATACATAGGGCAACACACAATAAAGAGAGGGGAAATGTACGAACGGCAGCGGTTCCGCCACACAGCTCCCCCTTAACCACAAGCCGGCATACACAGTCTGATCCCAACTATCCTTACCTTTTTGTGTCATTTTACCCCACTCCCTCTAGCATGTAAGCTCATTGAGCAGGGCCCTCAACCCCTCTGTTCCTGTGTGTCCAACTTGTCTGGTTACAACAACATGTCTGTTCGTCCACCCATTGTAAAACGCTGCGGAATTTGACGGAGCTCTATAAATATCATAATAATAAGAAGAACAGATCGGCTTGAGGATGTCCGGGGGAGGGCAGTTCTGTCTGTCTTGACAACCCGTCGGCATTCCCGTTTTGCTTACCTGGTCTGTAGTGGATGGTGAAGTCATAGGGATAAAGTGCCAGGTTCCATCGAAACAGCCTGGCATTGTCTCCCGCGACCCGATTAAGCCACACCCACAGGTTGTGATCTGTGAGCATGTTGAATTGCTGTACATAGCTGTAGGGTTGCAGTCATCGTCCCCCACCTGGCTCAGCACTGCTCCTAATCCAAACATAGAAGCATATGTGTGGATGAGAAAACTTTGTTTGGAATAGGAGCAGCCAGGACAGGGGCATGTATCAGGGCGGTATTAAGGGCTTGGAACACCTGCTTACACTCTGGGGCCCAGTTTACCTGATTGGGCAGATTCTTTTGAGTCTGGTCGGTGAGGGGTTTGATGAAGGTGCTGTAATTGGGGACAAATTTCCTGTAATTGCCAGCGGTCCCAAGGAAGACCAGCACCTGGGTCTTAGTGCAGGGACAGGGCCAGTTAACTACTGCCTCAACCTTGGCTTTCTGCTTCTCACACCCTACCCTGTGTCCCAGGTACTGCACCTCAGCCATCCCTATGTTTCATTTGCTGGGTTTTATGGTCAACTCGGCCTCCCTAATCATGTCCAGTACTGCTCCTACATGTACTAGATGCTCCTCCCAAGTGTCGCTGTATATGGCGATGTCGTCCAGGTATGCACAGGCATAGTCCTGGAGGCCATCTAACAGCCGGCCCACCATCTGTTGGAAAGTGGCTGGGGCATTCTTCATCCTAAATGGCATTACCCTAAACTGGTACAGTCCAAATGGGGTGACAAAGGCTGACTTAGGGACAGCATCCCCCATCAGGGGGATCTGCCAGTACCCCTTACACAAATCTATTGTGGTGAGGCACTGGCCAAGAGCCATCCTGTCTAGGAGCTTGTCTATGCGAAGCATGGGGTAGGCATCCAAGACCGTCTTGTTGTTGAGTCTCCTGTAGTCCACACAGAACTGGGTGGTTCCAACTTGTTTTGGGAGCAGGAGTACTAGGGAGGCCCATGGACTCTCGGACGGTTCAATCATCCCAAGTCAGAGCATCTCTTGGATCTCCATTTTCATATTCTCCCAAACCGCCTCCGGTATTTGGTACGGGGTCTGCCTCAGAGGTTGTTGGTCGCGGGTCTCTACCCGGTGGGTGGCTAAGGGGGTACACCCTGGAAGGGTTAAGAAGGTCTCTCCCTTCGCAGCTAGCAGCTGCCATGCTTACCAGGATCAGTTTATGCCACATAACCTCCACAGCTGGTGGGTTGCCTCGGCAGTAAACTGGGTGCCCTGAACCGAGATAATCTCCCGGGGAAAACCCATCCAGGAGAACATTCGGATCAGGGCTTCGCTACAGTCTCTGCCTGAATGTTGCTCAGGGTGACTGCCTTGGGATATTGAGTTGCGTAGTTCAAAATAGTCAGAATATATTTCTTCCCAGAGGGACTAGGCTTAGCCAGGGGGCCTATGATATCAACAGCTACCCTGTTGAAGGGGTTTTCAATGATGGGTAGAGGCTGGAGCTTGGCCTTGTGCCGGTCGCCCCGCTTCCCCACCTTCTGGCAGACCTCGTAGGCCTGGGAGAGACTGGGCCAGAAAAGGCTGTGTGTGAGTCGATTGGTTTTACAATTTTTCCCAAATGCCCTGCCAGAGGAATATCGTGAGCTAACTTCAGCAGCTCCTGTCGATACTTCCTGGGTACCAAATGCATAGCTGTAAACAAAAGGGAATATATACATAGGGTAATATAGTTAAAACTATATAATGTTAAAAAATAAATATTGGATCTACTCACATGGTTCTGAGCCACTCCACAAGAATGCTCAGATTAAAAGCTCTGTATAGAAGTAACGGTGGCCACCTTGTAAGAATCTGGATGTTCTGGTTCAATGATTTCCCTCCTTTCCCAGTATGGTACCAATAAGGAACTCCAAACAACTGGATACGGGTGTATAAAAGCACCACTGGCTTTATTGAGAACAAACAGTAAAATCAAAATCAAATCTTACAAACTTAGGTAAATAGTAGTCCACCTCCACTTGATGCTTTTCGGATGGTTGGTCTTTATCAAAAGTGGTTCTGATGTGAGTGTCTCTTTGTCTTCCTTTTAAATGTATTTTGGTGCCTTCCTCCATGTTACCGATATTCACTTCAGAGTTCGCGACCTTTGCATATTCAGACGTCTCAACGTCTCTTCGTGTCTGATGTCAGACCCAATCAGAGTTTCAGCACGTGTATTCAGAGTCCTATGCACACAGGCTATATACAGTTAGAAAGTCCACCATGTATCTGAAGTAATACATTATAATAAGGGGGACACAATGCAACCCATGGAAGTAAAGAGAAGCAAGGAATGAAACATATTATAACAAATATATATATAAAATCCTATAAACATAATATATTGTGAAAATACTAATGAGGAAATAAAGAAGCATTAATAAGGATGCATGAATTTCCTACAGTGAAGAAAGGATAGAAATTAATAAAAACAGTATAAGAAATATGTTTAAAAATCTAAATAAAATAATTTTATATATGAATCGGAACAACAACAATTAAAAGCATGAATTAATTTCAAAGTCAGCATTCATGCCGTGGGGATGCAGGGTATCGAGGTTGAAAATCCATCTCATTTCTAACTTGCTTAGGAGGCTATTGATATCTATATCCTCCTCTCCAGTGGGTCTTTATTGATTCAAGTCGCTGCGGATTCCCATTACGTTTCTATAAAAAATTATTGGAAAGACTATGAAGATTGAAGTTTCTGTTAATATTATAAATGTATTCTCAAATTCTTATTTTAAGAGACCTCTATGTCTTTCCAATATATTGGAAACTGCAGGGACACGTTAACATATAGATAACATTCCTGGTATTGCAAGTAATAAAAGATTTACTATTAAACTTTTGCTTGGTCCGAAATGAGATTAATTCTTTTTATGATCTCTTAAAGTGCAACCCCTGCAATTTTTACAATAATAAAATCCATTCCCTCTACTTAAAAAGTTGTCATTCTCTTTAATATTTGTTTTATCTAAAAAGCTTTTTAAGATTATTGGCCCCTCAGAAAATAAAACAGAGTTTACTCTCTATAAAATTATTAATATCCTGATCTTGTTTTAAAATATGCCAATTTTTCTTAATAATTTGTTGTAAATTGGAACTATTTGCATTAAAACTAAAAATCAATGACCCACTGTGGCACTGCAAGCTCGTATGTAACCTTGTGCACAAGAAAAATAAAGAATTTAAAAAAAAAAAATAATTAAAAATCAATGGGATATCTTCCTTATCCGTTCAATATTTTAGTGTTTTTTCTTTATATTTGAGGAGAGCTGGTCTTGGTTTTCAAATTCCTCATATACCTATCTTGTTTGGATCATAACCCATAGTAATAAACTGATTTTTTTTTAAATGAATGTCTGATCCTTATAATGATTTAAATCCGTACAGTTCCGTTTTAATCTTAAAAACTGGCCTTTGGGGATGTTGGCTAACCATGGTCTAAAATGGCAACTTTTAAAATCAATAAAACTGTTAACGTCGACTTACTTAAAAAAGGTTTTACTCTTTAGTTGGCTGTGGTCAACATAAATTAATAGATCTAGAAAATTGATTTGTTCTGCACTAATTTCATACGTTAGTTTGATATTGCAACTATTTCGGTTAAGATCTTCTGTAAAATTTAAAAGGGATTCCTCATTACCACGCCATATAATAAAAATATCTTCGATGTAGCATATGTAGAGGACCAGGTTTGCCCTAATGTCCTCATGGGAAAATATTTGTTTTTCTTCCTAATAGGACATAAAAAGGTTAGTTGGAGTATCAAAAATGAGATGGATTTTCAACTTCGATACCATGCATCCCCACGTCTTGAATGCTGACTTTGAAATTAATTCATGCTTTTAATTGTTATATCCCCCGCGGTTTTAGGGTTAGAAATATTCCAACCATAGGAAGAAAGAAAGTTAAGGTGTGCAGAGACTGGACGGCAGTACTCAATAAATGTTCCCTAGACCTCATGTTGGTTACCATTCAGGATGTGAAAGAAGACTTGATTGACATTAGAAAGAAGATTCAAACTCTTGAAACAGAATATGCCCTCCAATTAAGTACACAGGAAGGTATGGAAACTTCGTTGAAACTGAGTGAGGAAATCCTTAAATACAAAAACCAACTTATTAAGTTTAAACGACAGAAAATGGAGATGGTTCAACTTGATTATCAGGAGGGTACAGTTTATAGATGGTTACTGGGCGATCAAAAAGGGAAACCGAGAAGATTCCGTAAGAAAATTTTCAAACCAAACATAACCACCATTGATGTAACATCGGGGTAATCTGCATCAGAAAATGAAGGAATGCATTCACGACCAGACAGACCCTCTTTTTTAGACAAAGATGGGGAAAACAACAGGACCATACAGTCCACGACGGTCACAAGGAGCAAAGCAAAAGACGGAAAAGGTCACATATTAGACGAGGACAGAAGGGACAATCCCAAGGGAAAACCTCCGATTCGCAAATAATTCCAGTGTTCAACTTATCCAAATGAGAATTAACAACTCCAGAGACCCTAGTAAAGGCCTCTCATTTATTCCAACCTCTACTCCCAATCAATTTAAATGGGAGGTGGACTTGTTTAAATTTGGTCGCTCCTTGAGACTTAAAGAGTTTTTTTAAAAACTCTCCTTCGCTTTCTCTGAATTCTTCGACGATGATAACTACACATCAATTCAAGCCACCCAGCACGTTTGACCCTCCTACTAATCAGGTAGCCATCAAATCTTTCCTCTCGTCAACCAAGTGGGAATCTGAAACTCTATTACGTCGGCATCATCCTAAACATTCTAATTTATCTAAAAATGAACACTCCCAGATTAAGAATCTAGCCACAGACCACACAATTGTGATCCGACCGGCGGATAAGGGGGGTGGGATTGTGATCCTAGATTATGAGATTTACGCAGCAGAAATCAGGCAACAATTGAGTGACACTAAGACTTACCAGCAGTTGGTCGATGATCCCACCGGTTCAATAGCCAAAAGCATTGAAGAAGTGCTTATGTATGGCCTGAATGCAGGACATATAACATTGGAATTATTCCAATATTTACAAACCAAAAATCCTCGCATCCCTGTTTTGTACACACTTCCGAAGATACACAAGAATTTGGAACATCCACCTGGGCGTCCCATTGTATCTGCTACCCAGGGGATCCTTGAACCAATAGCAAAATACCTTGACTTCCTCTTCAACAATCCAGTTTCTTCTTTAACAACATGCATCAAAGATACTCCTGATCTCTTACGACGCCTTCAGCAGGTGGGCTCTTTCAACAGTATCCTCATGACTTTAGATGTAGGAAGTTTATACACAATCATTCCTCATGAATTAGGCATACAAGCCATGCGTAATCTTCTTTCTCAATCACCACAATACCATGGCCCTCCGATTGAATTTGTTCTGGAACTTCTGGGCATTACATTGCAAAACAACTATTTTCGTTTTTAAAATAGCTGGTACTTACAGATAGCCGGAACTTCGATGGGGACTGCAAGGGCCCCCATGTATGCAAACGCCTTTATGTATGAGTATGAGACCAATCACATTCTTCAACGCTATACACATCAGATTGGCCGTTACTTCAGATTTATCGATGATATTCTAATATTGTGGAATGGTTCAAAAGAGGAAGCGATACAATTTGTACACAACCTTAATGAGTTACCAACACAGGTCAGGTTAACTTCAACTATAGACAAGCACCGTGTCCAATTTCTTGATATTGAATTGATGATTATCAACCGAAAGCTGAAATACACACTCTTTACCAAACCCACAGACCGGAACACTCTTCTACATTTTGAAAGTTTCCACCCGAAACACCTTAAACAGTCGCTTCCTTACTCACAATTCTTACGAGTCTTACGAAACAATTCCCTTGAACATCTACGTGGGCAACAAATACATTTGATGTATGAAAAATTTCTATTGAGAGGATACCCATGGCTGATTCTGGATAAGGCTTTGGATCGAGCTAACTCTAGCTTTTTGACTCCTCCTTCTACAATTCAGAAGAAGACGGACAATAGATGTTTATTTCCTATGCAATTTAATACTGCTAGCTTTGACCTAGCCTCAACAATTCGTAACAACTGGCATACATTGGAATTGGATCCTTCCCTCCCTGAAATATTTCGTCAGAAACCTATGATGTGTTATCGTCAGAATAAAAACTTGAGGGACCTATTGGTCAAGACGGACCCACGTCACTGCTATAGACCAGTGAAGAAAGAAAACATCAATGTGGGGTGTGTGAGGTGTTTGGGGTGTGTGACATGTGGTCACCTCATCCCTTCCAAAACCTTCACACACC
Source organism: Pelobates cultripes (assembly GCA_933207985.1). NCBI lineage: Eukaryota > Metazoa > Chordata > Amphibia > Anura > Pelobatidae > Pelobates > Pelobates cultripes. Next base: position 105,409,851 of record OW240920.1, on the reverse strand, counting down.
CCTTCACAGGCAAGTCCTACAAGATTAGACAACGTATCCATTGCAGAACAGACTTTGTTATCTATAAATTGACATGTCCTTGTGGGCTCAACTATATAGGTAAAACAGAAACAGCTCTCTGTGAGAGAATAAGAGGCCACAGGTCTAGTATCCGGCTTGCCGATCGTGATGGCAAATCGGACAACCCAGTGGCCAGACATTTTTTAGAACTTAAGCATCAACTCTCCTCATTTAGATGTGTTGCTATTGAGCATGTTCCTATTTCGGCCCGAGGAGGGGATAGAGCTAGTATCTTGCTACAGAGAGAGACCTACTGGATTTGCCAGTTGGGAACCTTAGCACCCAGAGGCTTAAATGAGAAATGCTCATTTATATCATTCCTATAATTATTTGAGCCATCACCCCCTTGGGTGTATGTCTAACATAATAATATATCTGTATGCTAATGGATATTCATCTCCATAATCTATGTTCTTATTTTTAGAATTTATTTTGGTACGTTCTTATATATTTTTTTGAGCTTTACATTATTTATTTTATTTTTATGTTTATTATTTTTTTTGTATATTTACTCTGACTTTTATTTTTATATGTATTTTTATTTGAATTTTTATTTTTATTTTCATTTTATTTTTATTTTTAGTTTGATTTACATTTATTTTTTATTTTCATTCTATATTTTTTCCCATTCTCATGCTTATTTTTGTTTTATATTATTATATTTTTTTATTATTTATTTCTTTAGACATTTTGACATTTTTTATTTATTTTTTATCTTATATTTTATATTTTCATATTTTTTATTTTTTTATTTTTATTTTCATTTTCATTTTTGTTCATTTTTCAGTACTGATGACTGCCTTTTAAAAACCTGTTGTTTATGTCATATGTATATAGTAATGGGTCTTACTCCATGTGCAGATTTTTTAAGTACATGCATGGGGATCTCACTTATTCACTAATTTGCTATTAACCCTGCAGAGGAGTATGATAATTCATATATTTTGTATTGTGTTTATTATTTCAGCAGCTGTGTGTTTATTTCACTCACAAACTTTGTTTACCAGTTGTGCACTTATTTAATTGTTTTCTCACACTCTGTTCCGAATGCTGATCTATTATACTAAGATTAACTTTAATTTGATTTAAACTTGCATTCCTTAACCACTTTTGTGCTTATTCTTAACTTAGTTTATTGATTCACTATTATATATAGCCCCATGCTGTAATATGTTTTTACATGTTTGCCTAATTTTATTGTATTTCCGTTCGTGAGTTGGAGATGCGTCTTGATCACCATGACAACACTAAGTGTTAGGAGACTTTTTTGCCCCTCGACGGCTCATGTGTTTATAGGTGCAGCCAATGAGGCATTGTTGTCTATGGTTGCCCCAGTAACACCTAGAGCCTAGAGCCGGTTCAATGTACACGTCCTAGGGGGTCACATGACCAGAAACCCGGAAGTGTGGTTGTCAAAGATGGCAATCTCGGCGGTTCCGGCGGCGAAAGCAAATGAAGTGCACCTGTATGTAAGTACCCGTTGGAATTAATTTGATGTCCTATATAAGTGTGTTTCAGTATTTTGATGTTTTGTGTCCTGATGAAAGTCCTGTGAGGAGCTGAAACGTCGATCCTCTTTCTTCGCAATAAATGAAGACTTAATCTGATGAAAACCCTTGAGTGCCGGTATTTTTCTTGTTTTTTATTATTCAGCTTCCAGAGCACCAGGTATTTTTCAATGTTATTGTTATGGTTGGAGTGCAGGGGCTCTCTAGATTTATATATATATATATATATACATACACACACACACACACACACACAATTATTTTATTTAGATTTTTATACAGATTTCTTATACTGTTTTTATTAATTTCTCTCCTTTCTTCACTGTAGGAAATTCACTTGTTTCTAATTTGCGTCCTTATTAATGCTTCTTTATTTCCTCATTAGAATTTGCATGATATATTATTAGGTTTATAGGGTTTTATATATATTTCTTATATATGTTTTATGCCTTGCTTCTCTTTACTTCCATGGGTTACATTGTGTCCCCCTTATTATAATGTATTACTCCAGATACATGGCGGACTTTCTAAGACACAAAGGGACGTTGAGATGTCTGCATATGTAAAGGTCGCGAACCTGGAAGTGAATATTGGTAACACGGAGGAAGGTGCCAAAATACTTTAAAAAGGAAGACGAAGAGACACATTTGATAAAGGCCAACCGGCCGAAACGTGTAACTGGAGGTGGACTACTATTTACCTAAGTTTGTAAGATTTTTATTTTTATTTTATTGTTTGTTCTTAATAAAGCCAGTGGTGCTTTTATACACCCGTATTCAGTTGTTTGGAGTTCCTTGTTCGTGCCATACTGGGAAAGGAGGGAAATCATTAAACCAGAACATCCAGATTTTTACAAGGTGGCCACCGTTACTTCTATACAGAGATTTTAGTCTGAGCCAGCTTGTGAAGTGGCTCAGAACCAGGTGAGTGGATATTTATTTTTCACATTATATAGTTTTAACTATATTACCCTATAAATATATTCCTTTTTGTTTACAGCTATACCAACTGTATGTGCCAAGTGTGGTAACTTGCTATTATTTAGTGTGTTCTCACCATTTTTGTTGTATTTTGCACTATTTTCTGTGTGTTTTGGAGTGAAACACACAGTGATTGTAGCACCTTATCAGGAAGGAGGTTCAGCGCTGATAGGAAAACAGAGAATATGGCAGCAAGGCAGCACACCTATGGAAAAGGGGAATCCCCTCTAAGCCCCTTGGAATACAATGGAGAGAAAAGCACAAATAAGGGTGCGCCTAAGACAAGTAGAATGAATGTATAAAAATATGTATCAGAGAGTCCAAGCAGCGATACCTAGAAAGTCCGAATATAAATAATCCACATATGCAGGAAGGAGTCCTAGTGCTAGATAAAATTGTTTGTGAAGTCCCAGATGTATATCCGCAGCTTCAAAATGGATATGTGAAGAAAACAGAAGACAAGGGAAACTCCAATGGTATAGTATGAACGGTAAATAATATTGTATATAGAATAGTAGAACTACTCACAATATTCAGAGCTTAAATCCAGCTCTGGTGTAAATGGCACGTAGTGGAATAATCCCCACTCAAGGATATATGGTGCTCCTCTTTTGTTCTTTAGCAGAGTACTTTGGTGGAGTAGTCCAGCTCGAGGTAAAAGAATAAAATATAGTGCTCACTGTATAGTTGATAAAATGTAAAAACAGAATAAAATATACTCACGGTATATAGAGCAGACGTACTGCTCGGTGGATGGCGTATGGGTGGTATAATCCCCACCTTAGGATTCTTGGTACTCCAATATGGACAAAAAAGGTAGTAGTAGTCAGGTCTGAATAAAATAAACTTGCAAATAGTAAAATAATAAAATTATACTAAAAGAAGGTAATATAATACTAAGGTGGAAAGAGGAATGTGGCAACCAAATGTATAATAGCCAAATATTCCTTTATTAACACTTAGATTATATAAAAAGTTCCTATACGCGTTTCGCCACAATAGGCTTCATCAAGTAGAAACTTATAAAAAGAGAAAAACAGACCTAACATATAGCACTTATATAAGAAAACATAAAATTGCACAGATAAATTGAAATTCCCGCCAAAATTCTATAAAAATGTGGAAAATATAAAAAGTCAATATAAGAGTGTTTAAAATATAGTATAGAAGTCAGAAGCATTATTTGTACACAAAATATTAAAAAATGAGGTTTTACAGTGTATGAAATTATATAAATTATAACATCACGTGATGCGGAAGTAAATAAGAACATGTCATGTGATATTAGGTTAAGTAGGAACCTCTGAGTTGAGTTTTATGATCAGACAAGCAGGTTCAATACTCAGAAAAGGATAACAGACAGTTATATGGTGCAGGTGGCTGCACCAGTAGAGCATCAGACTAGGAACATACAACTCTACAAGTTTGAAACCCATCAGAGGTCACTAACATATTCCAATAGATTAACATAGGTGAATACTATTAGAACAGAATATAAACATAGATACAACTGTAACATTAATAAAATACAATATATGTATACACAAAAATATAAATACAATAATAAAATACGTAATAAAAGGTAAGTATACATAAGATTGTATGTCACAATTAAGCACAGAAGGGGGGCGGGACCAGATGTTGAGCGGCGTGGCGGCTAGCTAAGCGAGCTCGGGCTCATACAACGGCTAGGAAAAAAAAAAAAGTCCCTGTTGTAGCCTCGCCTCGCGGTAACCCGGCTGTAACACCGCAGCAAAAAAAAACTGCTTTACTGTAGCCTCGCTGTAGCCTTGTTTATCTACTGGTCGGTCCGGCTTGCACGGACCGTTTTTGAAGTCACAACCTGGTTATCTAACTACTCCAGCTCTTTTTTTTTTCCAGCTTATTTGGTCTGCCTGTCCGGTTACTGGTCATTGGTTACTGGTTACTATGTCGACTCAGCGTACTAAGAAGCCTGCTGAGATTAGAGACAAGTCAGCTTTTTTCGCGGCTAAATCCTCAAAGCAAGCTGAGTATATGTCTCAAGACCATGCTGAGTTCTCAGACACGGAGCAACTTATAGAGCAGCCAAATGAAACTTTGGAGGCCCCACTCACACAGCGAGTATTACAAATTATGCTTGATAACGCAGTTATAAGAATGCAGTCTACGTTCACAGATGCTATTTCTGAAGTTAAGAAAGATCTGATAGAGTTAACTGCACGTATACATAATGTGGAGACTGATTTACGGAACTCATGTACTGAGACTGAAAAACGCTTTTTTTGCGGTTTGAGGAGCAAATAGCCTCCCAAGAACTTAAAATTATGAACCTGGAAGACAGGTCACGGCGAAATAATGTTCGACTAAGAGGTATATTGGAAGAAGTAAGTGTACAAAGCTTAACAACTTATGTTACAGAGTTCTTTCAAAGTCTATTACCAGATATTTCAACTGGAAAGTTAGTATTAGACCGTGTGCATAGGGTACCAAAACCACAACATCTTTCCTCCACTATACCAAGAGATGTCCTCGTAAGGATTCATTTTTTTACCACCAAAGAGGTGATTCTAAGAGCTCACAGAAATAAAAAAGATATACCAGAGAGATTTAGAGGAATATCTCTGTTTTCGGATCTATCAGCAGAGACTATGAGACGTAGACGGACTTACAAGGTTATTACAGATTCCCTTAGAAGTAACAACATATCTTATCGTTGGGGGTACCCAGTTAAGCTTATCATTTTTAAAGAAGATGGAAATATAACATTGACTTCACCGGCAGAAGGCGAGGAGCTGCTACAGAAATGGAAGATACATCTACCACATGATCAAGATAAAGATCATAGCAGGAACCCACGAGAAGAAGGTCAGGTACTCAGACCTAAAAAGAACTAAAAGGGAGTCAAAAGAGAACTAAAAGAACGTGGACTCAAAATTGACATTAGTTTTGAATGGAGATAAATCTTTTTTTTTTTGGGCAAGCCTTCCAGGATTAAGGAGTAACCTGAAAAGCGAACTATAAGACCGCAAGTTATTTACTTTATTACTTATTATAATTTTACAAGGTTAACAGCATAATTATATGTGCAGGTTGGTAACCCTTAATAGGTTATTTAATGGTATTAGCTGTATTGATTATATTGATTGTATTAGGTAATATTGGGTAACTTACTACAGTTTTAATTATTAATCATTAATTTCCTCAGAGTGTAATATGCAATCTTATATTATAAAGCAGTAATAATAATGTGTAATGAGTAATGGGATGCGGTATGAAGGGATAATAAAGGATATTAGTAATATTAAGTACTTATTTAGATAAATATAGTCTAATATGAATTAATAATATGCTATTGTTATTGTTATTATTGTTGCTTTTTTATTTATTTATTTATTTTTTTCTTGTGCTGGTATACTAAAAACTAATCTGAGATAGAACAGATTGAACTTGGGGATTAATATTAAACCTAGGAATTAACACGATAATATAATGACTGATTTTAAAATGGATTAATCTACACATGCTAAGTATATATATCAGTGAAAGAGTTAATAGGCTATTTATTTATCTAGATATAAATACAGCATAAGAGGTATTATATGTTATATTTTTTTTTTTTTTTTTATCGGTATACTAAAATATTAAACGATAATAGAACTGATTCAATATGTGGATTAATATGAAATATAAGAAAGTAAGATGTTAATATTGAATGTTAATAACCAGCTTAGTTTTGCTCCTGTTAACTTGGAATTTGCCTATTTTCATAGGCCTTATTATTTAATAATAGGAAGAGAAATGGATGGGAAAGGGTAGATAGTAGGAAAGATAGACTTGAGGTAATTTGTGCGGTTGGTATCTAGGTGCATACATTTATAAGTTATATCTTATTATGATATACGAATTTTGTAAAAATATGATTGAAGACTGAATATTAATAGTTAATGTTTACTTAGTAAATATATTTATATACCCATTAATAGATACTAGAATTTATAAAGATAAAATAATATGGTTCTGACATAAGTAGTAAATTGAGCTGCTACCTAAATAATTTGTTGTGTTAATAAAACGAATGATGGAAAAGTAGGATATTATGCTGACCTATACCATTAATGTTGATTAATACTAAGCCACTAAGTAATATGTTATTATTTTAAATGAAGATATATAGGCTTATACTTTCAAGTCAAAGTATAGAGAAGCAGATATTACTAAAAGATGAAATATAAGTTTAAAGCAAGGAGTATGTAAGCTCAAAGCATATTTTTAAGAACTAGTACTATGGTATAAGAACTATCTTTGTATTATACTATTTAGCGGTTGGTCTTACACATGGTAGTGTAGTATCTGTTAGTGAATATTGGTGTATTTGTTTGATAAGTAAACTCTAGAATTATATATTTTTCTGAATATAATTTTTTTGTTTTTTGTTTTTAAAGATTTAAAAAGATTATTTATGGAAATATATAATCTAAATTTCGGGACAGCTAAGCATAGAAGAGCTCAGCGTAGCTGCCACTATAGCTCTAACCGTTCACATTACCCCCCACCTAAGAAGTGTCATCTGGATATTCTGACACTTGTTTAAGTATTACTTTGTTGTTGTTTAGACTTAGTCTATTCATAAGCCATATTCAGGTTGTACTGTATAGTGCTCTGTGCGGCCCGGGACAGCACTGTACGGACTAACTTCTGAATTATTTCTTTCTTCTTTTTTTTTTTTTTTCTTCGTCTTCTTCTCCGGACTTTCTTTTCTATAGGTCTTAATTATATCTTACGGGTTTTAAAAGAAAGGGAAAGGAAAAGGGAAAATGAAAATTTACTCTCACAATGTTAGAGGACTTAATGTGCCTCATAAAAGATTTACGATCCTTAAAGAGATTAGGAAATCACAAGCTGATATAATTTGTTTACAAGAGACTCACTTTAAACACAATTCTAAACCAATATTAAATCTGAATAAGTTTCCATTTCAATACCATGCAACATCCCCTAAGAAAACTAAAGGTGTATCAATTTTATTCAGCTATCGATTATCTTTTGAACAGATAGCAACATATACAGACCCAGAAGGCCGATTTCTTATCCTAGTTTGTATAATAAATAATACTACATACACTATAGTGAATGCATACTTTCCTAATGTGAACCAAAACAAAGTTATGCGCTCACTCATGAATAAAGTAACTGAATTGCAAACTGGCATTACGATTACCATGGGAGACTTTAATCATATTTTAGATCCTAATATGGATTCTACAGCAAATCATTCAAGGAAAAGAAAGTCATCTTTACATAAGGAATGCAATATTCTTAATAAAACTTTAACAGGCTGTGGACTTTATGATACTTGGAGAACATTTCACCCTAATACTAGAGAATATACGCATTATTCCCTAGTTCATAACACATATTCACGTATAGACGGTTTTTATATGCATAGCTCGCATTTAACACAAGTAAAATCTTGTGAGATTGGAGTATCGGCAGAATCAGACCACAACCCAGTTATACTTAGCCTAAAGGATCAATATAATTATACAAATAGAAGCAAATGGAGACTAAACGATCAGTTATTAAATGACCCTATATTTTTGGATAAAATTCAACAAGAAATATGCCAATATTTCGATATAAACAATTGTGAAGATATAAACTCCATAACATTATGGTTGGCGCATAAACCAGTAATAATCTTACTGCAGAGCTTCATATCTTAAAAAGTCTAACCAAACAGCTAGGCTGAATCTTCTAAAGAAACTCCAAGATCTCCATAAACAGAATCAGGCAAGGCCATCTGTGTCTCTGCAAGACAGTATTCAACAAATACAAAATGATATTAATGAAATTCATCAACGACAAACGAACATTGCTTTGAAAAAATTTAAGGCGACATCATACTCGATGAGTAATAAAGCTACAAGAGTACTTGCACAGAGACTTCGTGATAAACAGACTCAATCCAGAATTCCATTTATATTTTCTAAGTCAGGACAAAAAATTATTCAACCAAAGCTGATTTGTGAGGAATTTGCAGCTTTTTATGAGCTCCTGTATAACTTAAAAGATCAAAAAAATCTTCCAAAACCAACCACTAGAGGAATAGGTCAATATTTGGATAAATTAAAGTTATCTACTCTAAAGGATTCACAAAGGGAGCAGCTTATAGCCCCCATTACAAAGGAAGAAGTAATTCAACAAATAAAGAGCATGACCAAAGGAAAAGCACCAGGACCTGATGGTTTTTCTGACTTGTATTATACCCTGTTTAAGGAATCTTTGGCCGATCCATTGACCAATTTTTTTTAATGAAGGTACTAAGGCAGGGAAATTCCCTACAGAATTTTTAGCGGCACAAATAATTACTATTCCGAAATTAGGGAAACCTCCCACGGCTTGTCAAAATTTTAGACCAATTTCATTATTGAATATAGACGCTAAAATATATGCTAAAATATATGCGGAAAGATTAAAGTTTATTTTACCTACTTTAATTCATACAGATCAAGTGGGATTTGTGTCAGGTAGACAGGGGTCAGATAATACACGGAAGGTATTAGATATTTATCATTTTTTTAAATCATCTAAACAGGAAAGCGTTGTATTATCCTTAGATGCTGAAAAAGCTTTTGACCGTTTGAATTGGACTTTTTATGTGAAACCTTGAAGGCATATAAATTCCCTCCTTCTTTCTTTTTGATTATTAAAGCTCTTTACAGCAATCCTACAGCGACAGTATTGACTTCCGGATTTTGTTCAAGACCGTTTAATATTACTAATGGAACACGCCAGGGTTGTCCCTTATCGCCGATGCTTTATGTTCTAGCTTTAGAGCCTTTACTTACAGCAATACGGCAAAATGAAGATATACAGGGAGTTCAAATAGGGAGGAATGAATATAAACTTAACGCTTATGCAGACGACATTTTGTTAACAATTACTCAGCCACATATCTCCTTACCAAACCTAAAGAAAGAATTACTTTTATATAGTCAAAACTCGTACTATAAGCTCAACATAAGCAAATCGCAAGCAATGTGTCTTAATATTCCTAAATCTCAAGAAGATAGACTTAAACTTGATTATCATTATGACTGGAGGGAAGATTATCTATTGTATTTGGGAATTAGATTTACTAAAAAAGATAAAGATTTATTTTCAGCCAATTACAAAAAATTATTTAAATATACGGAAAGTCAACTGAAAGCCTGGGGAAATGTATTACTATCATGGATAGGTAAAATATCAGCAATTAAGATGCAAATCTTAAACATAGAAACATAGAATGTGACGGCAGATAAGAACCATTCGGCCCATCTAGTCTGCCCAATTTTCTAAATACTTTAATTAGTCCCTAGCCTTATCTTATAGTTAGGATAGCCTTATGCCTATCCCACGCATGCTTAAACTCCTTTACTGTGTTAACCTCTACCACTTCAGCTGGAAGGCTATTCCATGCATCCACTATCCTCTCAGTAAAGTAATACTTCCTGATATTATTTTTAAACCTTTGTCCCTCTAATTTAAGACTATGTCCTCTTGTTGTGGTAGTTTTTCTTCTTTTAAATATAGTCTCCTCCTTTACTGTGTTGATTCCCTTTATATATTTAAATGTTTCTATCATATCCCCCCTGTCTCGTCTTTCCTCCAAGCTATACATGTTAAGATCCTTTAACCTTTCCTGGTAAGTTTTATCCCGCAATCCATGAACCAGTTTAGTAGCCCTTCTCTGAACCCTCTCTAAGGTATCAATATCCTTCTGAAGATACGGTCTCCAGTACTGTGTACAATACTCCAAGTGAGGTCTCACCAGTGTTCTGTACAATGGCATGAGCACTTCCCTCTTTCTACTGCTAATACCTCTCCCTATACAACCAAGCATTCTGCTAGCATTTCCTGCTGCTCTATTACATTGTCTGCCTACCTTTAAGTCATCAGAAATAATCACCCCTAAATCCCTTTCCTCATATGTTGAGGTTAGGACTCTATCAAATATTCTGTGCTCTGCCCTTGGGTTTTTACGTCCAAGATGCATTATCTTGCACTTATCCACATTAAATGTCAGTTGCCACAATTCTGACCATTTTTCTAGTTTACCTAAATCATTTGTCATTTGGCTTATCCCTCCTGGAACATCAACCCTGTTACATATCTTAGTATCATCAGCAAAAAGACATACCTTACCATCAAGACCTTCTGCAATATCACTAATAAAAATATTAAAGAGAATGGGTCCAAGTACAGATCCCTGAGGTACCCCACTGGTGACAAGTCCAAGCTTCGAATATATTCCATTAACTACAACCCTCTTTTGCCTGTTACTCAGCCACTGCCTTACCCATTCAACAATATTTGAATCCAAACTTAAAGATTGCAGTTTATTGATAAGCCTTCTATGTGCAACAGTGTCAAAAGCCTTACTGAAATCTAGGTAAGCAATGTCTACTGCACCACCCTGATCTATAATTTTAGTTACCCAATCAAAAAAATCAATAAGATTAGTTTGGCATGATCTCCCTGAAGTAAACCCATGTTGTCTCTGATCTTGAAATCCATGTGTTTTTAGATGTTCATCAATCCTATCCTTTAACATGGTTTCCATCACTTTCCCCACTACTGAAGTAAGGCTTACTGGCCTATAGTTGCCCGACTCCTCCCTATTACCTTTCTTGTAAATGGGCACAACATTCGCTAACTTCCAATCTTCTGGGACTACTCCTGTTAACAATGATTGGTTAAATAAATAATCTTACCAAAAATACTTTACTTATTCAGATCTTTACAGATTAAGGTTCCACAAACATTTATTACATCTTTACAAGCGATATTGCTACGTTTTAGCTGGGGATGGAAGCATCCTCGTGTTTCAAAGGTATAATAATGAGACAAGTGAAAAGCGGGGGTATGGGGTTCCCAAACTTGAAAATATATTATTATGCTGCAATTTTAAACAATATAGCCTCTATTAACCCACAAAGATATACTCCGCAATGGGTAGCAATAGAAGCATATTGTTGTGGAACACAAGATTTCCATTCTTTAATATGGCTCCCTCCACAAAAACGGAAAGTAACCTCCGATATATTACATTCGACAAGACTTCTATTTAAAATCTGGGATAGTAACAGAGGAAGTTTATGTTCAGGGCACCCTTGGTCATTGGCAACCCCCATAAGAAGTTTATACAGTTGTAACGAAACATTTCCTTATTTACAATGGCATAGAAAAGGAATTACACATATTTTTAAACTCTATACGGTAGAGGGGTTAATGCCTTTCTCGAGTCTTCAATCAGAATTTACACTTCTTCCACAATCTAAATTTGCATATTGGCAGATTAAAGCCCTCTTGACTAATAATAATTTATATGTAGGACATCGTACAACTCGCAAGTTAGTTACGAAATTTGAAGAGATGTGCATAGCACTTACTCCACCCAGGAAAGTACTATCACTCTGTTATAATATTCTAATAAATTTAAGAGAAACAGCAACACCAAAATTTATGATAGACTGGCAAACTGATATTCAAGAAATTATATCAGAAGATGAATGGAACAATATCTTTACGGCACATCTGGGAATGTCTTCATGTACAGGACACTTTGAAATATCACGGAAAATCTTATACAGATGGTACTTGGTACCTACTCGCATTCATGCAATGTATCCTGATACACAAGATACATGTTGGAGATGCCACTCTTATAAAGGAACTATGCTTCATATATGGTGGACATGTGAAAGAGTTAATAGCTTATGGAGAGAGGTCGAAATAATGATTCAAGAGGTGACATCTTATAAGTTAGATCATACACCGAAATTGTTACTTCTCAAAGCCTTTCCGGACCATATTCCTAAACCTATGCGTAAATTAATCTTCTTACTATTATCTATAGTGTCAATTCTTATAGCTAGAAACTGGAAGACTACAAATTTACCCACAATAGAGGAAATTAAAACATTAATGTCTCTGACTATAGATTATGAGCTCACTATGTGGGATCAGACAAAAATTGGGAAGTTAAGCCTAAAAGTAGCTAATAGCTGGAGAATTTATATACAAATATAATAATGAAATAAGCTGACTATAGATTATTATTAGCCTACTATGCGGGACCAGACTTAAATTGGGAAGTTAAGCTTAAAAATACCTAGTTGTCGGAAAACTTATATATAAAGATAATAATGAAATAAGTTTAATAGAAATGCTGTGTATATATTTAGAATAAGATATGAGAAATTCAATTTTATTTTCTTTATGGTTACTTTAAGAAATATAACTTAGAATATAACCTAGTAAAAATAAATGAAAATTAATAATAACTATTAAAATCTTTGGTCTAGTCTCTCACGGATCAGGTGTTTGCAATAAAAGGGAGTTGTGGTATATTATATACGCTGAGTGTTTAAGAGGGTATAAAGGAGTCTTTTTTCACTTAGGCCGGGCTTGAACATAACCCAAGTACACAATAAGCAGAACACTTAATTCAACTTATTTTGATAATACTAAACAGCTAAATCAAAGTAAAAATTAACTTCTACTGTTAGATCAACTTAAAGAGTTGAAGGGCGGAGTGAATTTTCCTTTTTTTTTGGGGGGGTTAAATTTCCCTGAGGTGAATTTTAAAGCGGACACATTAGTATCTTTTAGGGAAAACAAAATAAATTTGGCCTGGATTTGTATATTATAGATGTTACTTAAATGTAATATGAGTAACGTATAATATTGTATGATAAGTGTATACTAAAACGATGTAACATAATTGATTGTACCCCAAACCCTTTTTCTTCTTTTTGTATCCCTTGTTCTTTTTCTTCTTTTTGTTTTTGTTTTTCCCTTATTGGAAATAACTTGAAAATAAAGAAAAATGTAAATTGCAAAAAAAAAAAATAAGTTAAGAAAAATAATAACAAATACAGTGAATTATATAATCAGGTAATTTTAAAATTATAGTAGGAGGGTTGCATAAAAGCTAAAAAAAAAACAATTTTTTTTTTTTTGTTTAAAAAAGATTACAAGAAATTAAAAAGGTCAAATTCTATATTGAGGCCTAATGGGGTGAGGGTCTTCAAGTTGTAAGCCCATTCCATTTCTTTACTACCTAAGATCTTTTTTATATTGCCTCCTCTCCATGGGATTTCACACACATCGATACCTATACATTTAAGTAATTTGGGATTTTTATTATGCATTAAAAAGTGCTTGGATAATGAATGATTTTCATAACCTTTAGAGATGTTACGACAATGTTCCGCAAACCTAATTTTAAGATTTCTGGTTGTCATACCAACATACTGGAGCCCACATGGGCACTCCAGTAAGTAAATCACATTTTTTGTGTTACAATGGATAAAATTATTTATTTGATAAATCTTCTGTGTGGCGGATGACGTAAAGGAAATGGTCTTTGATCTAATGGTCGCATCAGTTCGTTTACAGGCTATGCACTTATTACATTTAAAAAAACCTTTGGGTTTAGTAAACGGGGAGGGGGAATTCAAATGGGAGGCAATGCTTTTTGCTTTAGTAAAGTTATTTGTGAGGATAGATTTGAAGCTGGGTGCTCCTCTAAATATAACATGAGGTTTATCAGGAATAATCCCAGCCAGAATATCATCCTGTTTTAATATAGGCCAGTATTTATTTATGATTTTTTTTACAACATGACTTTTGTTGTTAAAATCAAAAATGATTGGCAATGATGGGACACACTCAGTGGTTGTCTTATCTTTATATTCTAAGAGATCTGGTCTATGTTTCTCTTTAACAGTATTTCTAGTTGTGTTAAGCTCGTTAACGGGATAGTTTTTTGGGGCAAATTTATTTAATAAAGTATTCGATTGGTCATCGTAATCCTGAATAAGGGAACAATTCCTCCGAAGACGGAGGAACTGACTTTTTGGTATCCCATTGAGCCAGGGTTTGTGGTGACAACTAGACATGTCAATGGCATTATTAGTACATACTTTCTTTAAAAAAGTCCTTGTTTGCAATTGATTGTTTTGGATAAAAATATCTAAATCTAAAAAATGAATAAGGGATTGACTGTATTCCCAAATTAGGATAATACCTTTATCATTCGAATTTAAAAATTGTAAAAAATGGTTAAGAGAACTTTCAGAGCCCTCCCAAATAAAAAACAGATAATTGATGTATCTGAAATATGTAATCAGGTTTGCCTTCCAGTCATGCCCACCCAATATGGCAGAGGATTCCCATTCTGCCATAAACAGGTTGGCATAACTAGGGGCAAACCTGGTCCCCATGGCAGTCCCCTGCTTCTGTTAATAAAATGAATCTAAAAACCAGAAATAATTGTTGTTTCAAATAATGTTGAGGAATGGACGGCTGTCTGGCAGTAGAAGGGATTCTAAAAGCCGAAAATAAGATCAAAGACAACCAGATACGTTTTATTATTGATGGTATCAACATTATTTTAAACAACAATTATTACTGGTTTTTAGATTCATTTTATTTACAGAAGCAGGGGACTGGTGGTGACGTCATTTTGGCGGGAATTTCAATTTATCTGTGCATTTTTATGTTTTCTTATATAAGTGTTAGGTCTGTTTTTCTCTTTTTATAAGTTTCTACTTGATGAAGCCTATTGTGGCGAAACGCGTATAGGAACTTTTTATATAATCTAAATGTTAATAAAGGAATATTTGGCTATTATACATTTGGTTGCCACATTCCTCTTTCCACCTTAGTATTATATTACCTTCTTTTAGTACAATTTTATTATTTTACTATTTGCAAGTTTATTTTATTCAGACCTGACTACAACTACCTTTTTGTCCATATTGGAGTACCAAGAATCCTAAGGTGGGGATTATACCACCCATACGCCATCCACCGAGCAGTACGTCTGCTCTATATACCGTGAGTATGTTTTATTCTGTTTGTACATTTTATCAACTATACAGTGAGCACTATATTTTATTCTTTTACCTCGAGCTGGACTACTCCACCAAAGTACTCTGCTAAAGAACAAAAGAGGAGCACCATATATCCTTGAGTGGGGATTATTCCACTACGTGCCATTTACACCAGAGCTGAATTTAAGCTCTGAATATTGTGAGTAGTTCTACTATTCTATATACAATATTATTTACCGTTCATACTATACCATTGGAGTTTCCCTTGTCTTCTGTTTTCTTCACATATCCATTTTGAAGCTGCGGATATACATCTGGGACTTCACATACCATTTTATGTAGCACTAGGACTACCTCCTGCATATGTGGATTATTTATATTCGGACTTTCTAGGTATCGCTGCTTGGACTCTCTGATACATATTTTTATACATTCATTCTACTTGTCTTAGGCGCACCCTTATTTGTGCTTTTCTCTCCATTGTAGCACCTTAGTTCACCATTTTTATTTAAATTTACTATTTATTATTTTCACTTCCTGGGTACCACCAACTGCTTAGTGGTAGTAGGAGCGGTCCCTGATTTTTGAGGTGAGGTGAACTCGGGTGCCAGGCATATTGGCGGTCGGTGGGTTGGGGTTGTAGCTGGGAAGTGAAGTCGCCTGGTATCTGTATACTTGTTGGCTTTTTGGGCGGCTTCGGTCAGGGCCGTGGGATAGTGGTCTCTTACCCAGTCCTGTATCGACAACACACACCAACAGGGTCCCATCCCAGGGTCCTCCCCCTCCCAGGGGTCTTAGTGCAGGAAAGGGACTTTGCTCCCTTTGTCCTCCGTTCCCGCCACCCACAGGTCTCCCGCTCCAGATGTCACAGGAGGTCTTCCAGCCAGGAACCTCTGTACCTGGGAGTCAAAGCGCGGGAAAAGGCTTCCGCCTCTTTGTCTCTCCAGGCACAGAAAGCCCGCCAAACTAGCCCATGCCCCAAAAAGGGTACCCACACCAACCTCAGGTACCTGGCTTGAACAGCCTCCATTTGCGGGGTCCCTCTGAGAAATCAGGCAAGGGGAGCGTCTACTTTTGGGATACAAATGCTCCCACTGGTTGGCATTTGCCTACACAAATGGCGGCCACTCAGGGAAACATTCATTAGTTATTTCCCTTGCAGTTTCACTCTTATGTTGCGAGTGTTAAGGTTCTCATTGATTGGTGTGAACATTCCAATGAGGCACTGGGGAGGTCCTCGTTTGGGAAACGAATGAGGAGGGAAGCAATTCACGAATGCTCCCCTTGGATGATGTTCGTCTATATGTAAGGGTGGCCACCCGGGGGGGACACGCGCCAAAGCTTACTTTGCGGTTTTGGCACTATGTCAGGGTGCGAAAGAAAAAACAATTATAAATAGGATGGCGCAAATGGGAGAAGGATCTTAGTACATGCAGCAACCAACAAAAACAAATCTTGGTAAAACGATTTGAACATGAAGTAACTTACAGTAGTGATGGTGCGCAACAACAAAAATCGTATTTACTATGGACCTCTTATAGAGAGTGAAAGTACCCCTGTGTACATGAAATGAGGTGCATACAGAGTGGAAATATTATTAGTAATTGAAACACAAACAGTGGTTGTAGTAAAACAAAGCACAATCTGTAGGTATACTTGCAAACATGGAAATCACTCTGACACCTATTAAGGAGACTGTAACGGACCGTTTTGCACACAAGGGGTAAAAACCGTTTAGGCGATCGGCCCCCTTTCAAGAGATCCAGGCACAGCTACTGCAGAACACCAAAACTCACGAACTGGATACAAAATAGCACTCCAACTCCCGAACTGGAACCTCCCAAATAGCTGCTAGCAGACGAACAGGAAAAGCAGACAACAGCTTACACTCCTGGCAATCAGTCTCTAACAGCATACAGTGAATCCCCCCAAGAACGAGACAAGGCTCCGTGTTGAGGGTCAAGCAGTGGTCTGAGGTGCTGGCACACCCAGCCTGGTTTTTATTACAGTCTTGCAAATACAGGACCGCCCACAGGGAGGTATAAAACAACCAATCACATCACAGTTACATCCCACATATTCCCTCCCCTTATCCTGAGAGGAAACTCAATTATACATACAGTTAAAACATACTTTCTACCCAACTTTCATAACTCTAAAACCATACATCACATTCACATAAAATTACATATGCACAATCAATCCATTCAGGGGAACAACATATTCAAAAATGGCACAAATCAGACAAGGGGTTCAAAAGTTAGTAAAAAGTCCTTTGTGACTAAATGAAGCATGGCTTTCTGGCCCAAACCAGTTTCAGAGTCTTCTATCCTGGAGATAAGTAATTCAATTATCTCCCAGGACAGACACAAGACTCCATTAAGCACATGGTTGCAAAAGACACAAAACACTTTAAAATACATAAAGTCACATTTTACACATAACACACAGACATTTCACATATCCCCAGATAGCTCAGGTCTGAGCGCATATTATTAAGTGAATGGCGCTCGGACCACACAAATACAGTTTAATCGCCATGGAGCCAAAGTCTTTACAGTCAGTTTCATACGAATGGGCTCCATGGGATTCCTATCTGGGGTATAACACATTCAAACAAATCTACTGAACCCCAGGCAGAAAAGCACGAATACAGCTTTTCTGCAGGCAAAACTAAAGTCTTTTAAAAGGGGGCCATAGTCCAAAGGCAGCAGGCGAGCAACCAGGCTTCTCCAATGCAATGTGGCGAGATTGGTCTCGTCACATCTCTCCCCCTTTCCAAACAGACTAACAGGGTATCTGACCTCCTGCCGGTCAGTGCCCTTGTTAGTCCAGCAGCCCACCCACAACAAATAATCAACAGCACAGCCCACCCACAATAAAAGGTTACTACACCTGGGTAAAGGAGAAGCTTGTCCATGTCCAGGTGCCTCACCACGGCTGTGCTGGGTACGGGTACGCTGACTTGGTGGGTTGCTGCGTGGGCAGAGACCAGCGGCACTCTGCCCTGTTGCCAGCGCTACGGGGAGGGTAGCCTGGTGGAAGCCTGGTTGTTGGAGGGGGAGACCGACTGTCTCCCCTTTAAATACACCGCTCTGCTGCTGCTGCTGGAGACTGACTGTCTCCCCTTTAGATGCACAGTCCTGCTGCTGGAGACTGACTGTCTCCCCTTTAGATGCACAGTCCTGCTGCTGGAGACCGACCGTCTCCCCTTTGGTTACCCATCTCTGCTGCTGGAGGGGGAGACCGACTGTCTCCCCTTTGGCTAAACAGCCCTGTCGCTGGGGGGCAGGACCGACCGCCCCTACCCCCTGTGCTGGCAGTGTAGAGACTACGGTCCCATCTGCACAGTTGTGGGGCTTACTGTCTCCCCCTGGTACATTAAGCTGCCGCTGGGGAGAGGGGATAACAGGCTCCTCTCCCATACATACTTCCAGCTGCGGGGGAGGGAGACCGACTGTCTCTGCTCCCAATACAGAGTCCTGCTGCTGGGGAAAGGAGACAGGGCTCTCTATTCCCGGTAGGACACTCTGCCGCTGGGGAATGGAGACGGGGCTCCCAATTCCCAATAATCTGTGCTGCCGCTGGGGAATGGAGACTGGGCTCCCAATTCCCAAAGCATCATATTGCCGCTGGGGAATGGAGACTGGGCTCCCAATTCCCAAAAAATCACGCTGCCGCTGGGGAGGGAAGACACTGCTCTCCTCTCCCTGGACTTCACACTGCCTTCCCGGCATATCACTTGGCTGCTGGGGGGCAGGAACAACTACCTCTGCCCCCTGTAACTCAGCCTGCCGCTGGGGAATGGAGCTCAGGCTCCCAATTCCCTGCAATATCTCCCGCTGGGGAATGGAGCTCGGGCTCCCAATTCCCTGCAATTTCTCCCGCTGGGGAATGGAGACTGGGCTCCCAATTCCCTGCAGGACCGGTGGAGAGACCTCGGTCCCATCTCTACCGGCCACCTGGGGTTCTTCCCAGAAAATATCCACAATGTCTTCCCAGCTGAATGGGTCTGGAACTGGATCTGTCACCTTGCTGTCCTGCTGAATCTTCTCAATGGAGTGGAAGAGATCTCGGTAGTCCTGCTCCAGTTCCCACTCCAGGGTTGCTATGTGAGCCAGGTCTTGCTCAATGTCGTGAGTGTCGTCCCAGTCATACCTGCTCTCCCTCCACTCCAAGAGATCACTGAACCGGGCTTGTGTAGGGCTCCCAAATTCAGGCTCTGGAAAAGCCTCCCATAACAAGCCAGGACCATCAAACTCCTCTCCCTCTGGCTTGTCATGCTCGGCTGTCCAGGGCAGGTACTGTGCCCCATGCCACCAGAGCGCCTGGTAGGCATCTTCCAGCCAAATCTCCTGCCATACCCGGTGCTCCAATTCCTTCACCCATTCATCCAGGGGCTGCTCTCCCAGGAAGGGCATCCGCATGGCCACTTGCTTCTGCAACCGCTGCTCTTCACTGGGGAGACTCTCACCCCGCTGGTACTGTACATTATCCAGGGCCTGGTACCAGATGCCTTTCCTTAATGCATCCCGGCCATCCAGGTGCTCCTCCTCGTATGACACTGCTGGTTCCATGCTGTTGCTGTCAGGGTCGCTGTACTCAGACATGCGTTGCCCTCAAATTGTAAATCCACGGAATGGTGTCTCCTGTAGCTGTCCTGTAGTCCGTGGGAACGATCCCGCCGCTTGCCACCAATTGTAACGGACCGTTTTGCACAAAAGGGGTAAAAACCGTTTAGGCGATCGGCCCCCTTTCCAGAGATCCAGGCACAGCTACTGCAGAACACCAAAACTCACGAACTGGATACAAAATAGCACTCCAACTCCCAAACTGGAACCTCCCAAATAGCTGCTAGCAGACGAACAGGAAAAGCAGACGAACAGCTTACACTCCTGGCAATCAGTCTCTAACAGCATACAGTGAATCCCCCCAAGAACGAGACAAGGCTCCGTGTTGGGGGTCAAGCAGTGGTCTGAGGTGCTGGCACACCCAGCCTGGTTTTTATTACAGTCTTGCAAATACAGGACCGCCCACAGGGAGGTATAAAACAACCAATCACATCACAATTACATCCCACATATTCCCTCCCCTTATCCTGAGAGGAAACTCAATTATACATACAGTTAAAACATACTTTCTACCCAACTTTCATAACTCTAAAACCATACATCACATTCACATAAAATTACATATGCACAATCAATCCATTCAGGGGAACAACATATTCAAAATGGCACAAATCAGACAAGGGGTTCAAAAGTTAGTAAAAAGTCCTTTGTGACTAAATGAAGCATGGCTTTCTGGCCCAAACCAGTTTCAGAGTCTTCTATCCTGGAGATAAGTAATTAAATTATCTCCCAGGACAGACACAAGACTCCATTAAGCACATGGTTGCAAAAAGACACAAAACACTTTAAAATACATAAAGTCACATTTATTACATAAAACACAGACATGTAACATATCCCCAGATAGCTCAGGTCCGAGCGCACATTATTAAGTGAATGGCGCTCAGACCACACGAATACAGTTTAATCGCCATGGAGCCAAAGTCTTTACAGTCAGTTTCATACAAATGGGCTCCATGGGATTCCTATCTGGGGTATAACACATTCAAACAAATCTACTGAACCCCAGGCAGAAAAGCACGAATACAGCTTTTCTGCAGGCAAAAATAAAGTCTTTTAAAAGGGGGCCATAGTCCAAAGGCAGCAGGCGAGCAACCAGGCTTCTCCAATGCAATGTGGCGAGATTGGTCTCGTCACATCGACAAAAACAGAAAGAGAGCTCCTAGTGCAGAACAGTAATTCACTTATAGATATATAAAATGAAGCAAATAGAGGTGCCCTTAATGTATTACACTCACAAGATTGGAGTGGTAAAAGCACCACTCGTTGCTATATCACTCAGGGAGGATCAGCCCCTAGAGTGCGTGGGATACATGGAAAAGAAGCTTACAATCCGGATCTCAGGTAAGTGTACTTTATTAATAGTAATTTTAAAACAGCAAAACTTGTTGTGGAGGTAGTTAGTTCGCTCACCAGCCTCAGGAAACCGCAAAGAAAGTTCCATATACTCATGCAATGAAAAAATCCTCCGGCTGCTGTTGCCAACTGTCTCCAATTCACTACCTGGTTCCGGGTCTGTAATGCATTTCGCCCCGCCCACAGGGCTTTGTCAAATGGCTGATGCTTCCTCGCACTCTCCTGTGTCTTATATACACCAGTCCATGTTACCAACCATTTTAAAATCAATACAAACTTTCTCACCAACATTTCAAAGTCCAAAATAAGTCTCTTATTAGTGGCACTGCTGATCCCAGTGCTAACTGATAGAAATGGGGTTTCAGATATTAAAAACTATAAATAAAAAACTATTGCTTTTTATTAAAGTGGCAGCATACATTTTCATAATCCCACTAAAAATCCACCTAGAAACTTGATTAAGGGACAGACAACATATATAATCCTATATAAATTAGAATATTTTATATTTGGAAACCTCTTTCATAGCAGCTCATTTGTATAAAAATAGAAAAAACTACTTATAAAAATGCTAAAAAAAATAAAACAATTTAAATAACCTGGAGTAAAAAAAAGAGGGGTATATTGCCTAAAACAATTTTACACATATTTCTGTGGGCAATAAGAAACTCTACAAAAACTTCCTTTACTCAATTAGCATTATGAATTTAAGTAAATATGTACATTTAAAATTCTAAATAAAAAAGACAATTTCTTTTCTTAAAGTGGCAGCACACATTCACATAATACCACTAAAAATCCATCTAAAAACCTAATTAGGGAACAAAAAACATTTAACCCCTACATAAATGGGGGCATTTAGCACTTTGAAACTTATTTCATGGCAGCTCATTTGTTTAGAAAAAAAAAAAAGGGAAAAAGAAACAACTACTTTTGAAAATAATTAGCAAACCTGAAAAAAGGGGATATACTGCCTAAACCGAATTTTGCGCATATTTCTATATGTAATAAGAAATTTAAAAAACTCTTTTTGCTTAATTGGCATTGTGAATATAAATAAATATGTTCATGATGTACCAGTCAATAAAAAATATATACTACATAAAAAAATATTTCAAAAATTCTCATATATCATGAAAAGAAAAAAAATGTAATTCTTTCTGTGATTAAAAAGGAGAAAAAGAGAAAAATGCAATGGTACTGCAACAATAAAAAAGAGGAGAGTTACTATTTAAAATTAAAAAAACAAACAATTTAAGATCAAAAATATAAAACATTCAATCAAAAATATAAAAATTAAAAAATACTACAGGAAATTACAAAGTTCAAAATCTTTGTTTAGATCGGATGGAGTTAGTGTTTCCATTTGGAAGATCCATCTCATCTCCTCCTGTCCGATCTTACGAATAAAATCACCTCCCCTCCAGTCCCTCTGTACCTTCTTAATGCCTATGAACTCTAGTTCCCGTGGATCCTGTCCATGCACTTTCTAAAAAAAAATTCTGAGACACTATGACTTTCTAATCCTTTTCTAATGTTATAAATATGTTCTCTTATCCTTATGTGGAGTGGACGGGTCGTCCTTCCCACATACTCCAGTCTGCAAAGACATTTCAACATTAATAGATCACATTATTGCTGTGACAAGTGATGTGCTCTTTAATCTTGAATTCTCTTTGCGTTCTCTCTGACCTAAATTTTTCCACTTTGCTCTCTTTTATATTCCCCGTATTTCTACAGGCAAGGTACATCTTGCATCTGTAGAAACCGATGGAGTGTCCTAGGAAATTCTCTGTTACTCTCTTAGGCTTTTCTCTCAAGTAACTATGTACAAGATTGCTTCTTAAACTTGGAGCCCCCCTAAAGGTAATTTTGGATTTGGACAGAAGTAGCCCACTTACGTCTTTGTCTGTTTTTAATATTGGCCAGAATCTGTTGATAGTTTTTTTCAGATATTTATGCTGATTATTAAAATCAAAGACTAACACTTCATTAAAATTTTCCTGATTCATATTTTTCACTTTTTCTTTTTGAATTAGATCTATTTGTACAATTGGTTTCACCTCATTAAAAGCTTTTTTTAGGATATCTTCTGGATAGGGTTTTTCCCTAAATTTCTTTAGAACGTCTTCAGCCTGCTGATCAAACACTTTTTCCTCTGTACAATTCCATTTCAACCTAAGTAGTTTTCCCTTAGATTTTTAGTGGGAATATGAAAATGTATGCTGCCATTTTAAGAAAAAGGAATTGTTTTTTTATTTATAGATTTTAATATCTGAGACCCCATTTCTTTTCAAATAATTTTTATTAAAGTTTTAAAATTTTGTATAACAAGTAATAATAATACAAACATTGTATTAGGGGTAGGAAAGGAAGGGTAACTTGGAAATGGGAAGGGGTATCCATCCATCATTGAAATAAGCATAACAATGTATATGGCAAAAATGTTGTACATCAATGCACTTTAACAATAAATATATCAAAGACCATAAACTGTTTTGATTTTTTCTTCCCATTTATCCCAATTATATTTTAATATTGGGAAACCATGCATATTGGCTCTATGTGATAATTCGTGTGCCTTGTTTTCTAGAATCAAATTAAAAACTTCTCTGAGAGATGGCACATTTTGGGACTTCCAATGTCTAGGTAAACAGGATGTAGCAGCGATCAGAATATGGCCTATGATTATTTTATCTGATCTATTAACGGACTCCGAGAGTTTTTTAAATATAGCTAGTTCCACAGTTAAGACGCTAATGGTTCTGTTCACTTTAATAATTAGATCATGAATCATTTTCCAATAATTAATTAACTTGGGGCAGAACCACCAGATATGGGCCATATTGCCCACTCCCCCACAGTCTCTCCAACACTGGTCAGAATACATATTGTTCATGTTGTGCAATCTAGACGGAGCCAGGTACCAGCGATATAAGATTTTATAATGATTTTCAAAATGGTCGGTGCAATACGAAATACCTTTTAAACCTTTAAAAAAACGAACCATTCTTCTAAATCGTACTGGGCACCCAACTCCGTCTCCTATGACAACATATGTTTTAATTTAACTAAGGGCTTGGCATTATGAAACAAATAGCATAAGGATATCACACCTTTACTAGCGGGGCTATATAAAAAAACTTTCTCTAAAGGAGATAACTCGAGTGATTTATAGTTTTTATCTGTTTCAGGTACCTGGTATAGCTCTTTCAATTTGTCAATGATTAGCATACATTCCAGTTCACATACATTTGACAATCCATACTTAAGCTTCAATTTTTCCAAAGAAAGAATAGCATTGCCATAAAAAAAATGTCCAGATTAGTTATAGAGCAATCCTTCAACAATTCTATTTTTAAGGATGGTATATAATCTTTCAATAACTCAATAGGCATTGCTCTATATAAACTGGGAGACTGGTCTTTTTAAAAACAATGTCCCAGGCCTTAAGCGTAGTCTTGGTAGATAAAAATAATTTTGTAACTCCAGGTCTTTTCTTAGGATTTAACCAAGGTAATTCTGATAATCAAACCGGTAAAATTTTTGATTCTTCTATTTACATCCATCTGGGTTTATCATCCTGGTTGTTAAAGCTCACAACCACTGCAGCGTTAGTGGCGAAATAATATTTGCGGATATCGGGGACACCGATACCGCCATTCGATTTATGGTGCTGCAGGGAAGTGAGCCTCACTTGGGCAGGCTTGTGCCCCCAGATAAATTTCAACATTGTCGAGTGAACTTTATTAAAAAATGATAATGGAATGGACAGAGGAATGGTCCTAAAAAATATAAAATTTTGGGGAGTATCGTCATTTTAATAGATGCGACCCTCCCCAGCCATGAGAGCTCCATCCCGCCCCATCTCTCCATCTTCTTTTGTAAGTCCAACCATGCTTTCCTCAAGTTGTGATTGTGCATATTGACCATTTTTGCATAAATTAATGCCAAGATATTCCATATAGTCAGTTCTCCAATCAAATAAATATGATTTTTTAAGGGCAATGGTTTCCAAATTGTTTAAATGAAACGGGAGGGATTGAGTTTTGGACTCATTTAATTTGTAGTATGATATCTCACCAAATTGAGTTAAAATGTCCTTGAGGTGTCTCAAAGATTCCTTTGGGTTTTTGACAGCTAGGATTATATCGTCTGCAAACAGGCCAATTTTATGAACGGATTCTTTAATAGCAATTCCTACAATTTGTGGGGTCGTTCTAATTAGTTCTGCCAGGGGTTCTATCGCTAAGACAAACAAAATTGGAGATAACGGGCACCCCTGTCTCGTCCCGTTGGTTAGAGAGAAAGTTTTGGATGTGAAGCCAGAAGCTGAGACATGGGCGGAGGGTGTGATAAATTGCTGTGATAAAGGATGACGGTATGTTGAACCTGTCTAATGTTCTCCATAAATATCCCCAATGTATCCTGTCAAACGCCTTCTCTGCGTCTAGAGATAGAAGCAAAGAAGGCGTTTTGGTCATATTTTTGTGCAGAATCAAGTTTATGAATCTTCTAGTTCCGTCTGGCGCCTGTCTATTCTGTACAAAACCTACTTGATCCTTATTAATTACCAATGGGATTAGTTTGGTTAATCTATTAGCGAGAACTTTAAAATAAATCTTTGAATCATTATTAATCAGAGAAATGGGCCTAAAGTTAGGGCATCTATCGGGAGTTTTTCCCGGCTTTGGCAAAGTGACTATTCGTGCGCACAAGGACTCCTCCGGCATCTTTCCCCCGGATTTATAGGAATTGAACATTTTAGTCATATGGGGAATTAAAATTTCTGGAAAAGTTTTATAATATAAAATAGTGAATCCATCGGGACCAGGGGCTTTTCGAGATGGCATAAGTTTGATTGCCTCAGCTCTCTCTACTGCTGATAATTCACATTCTAAGCTTTCTAAATGTCATGGAGACAGCCGAGGCAATGACACTCTGTCTAAGAATTTATCAATTATTGTTGTAGAAAGCTGGGGGAGGTCCAAATTACATTCTAAGTTATAGAGTTTACTATAATACTCTGCAAACATATCACTTATTTTAGTTGGATGAAACACTTTTTGCCCCTGATCATCAAGTAAATATGCTATTTTTGATTGGGTATTCACATGCCGGAGTTTGCATGCCAAAAGAGTTGAGGCCCTGTTGCCTTTTAAGTAAAAATTTTTCCTGAGACGTCGCACCATGAGAGATGTACGATCTAAATTAATTTTGTTAATTTTAGCCTTAATTTCTCCTATCATTGCTGATAGGGAGGACGATGGACCAAATTTATTAGCCTGGTTCAAATTGTACAATTCTTTTTCCAATGTTCTTAAATTATTGCTATTAATTCTCTTCAGATGAGACGCTCTAGAAATAAAATGACCTCTTAACACAGCCTTATGCGCATTCCAAGTCACCTCGCCAGGAACCTCGGGCGAGGCATTCTCTGAAAAATAATCACACAAAGCTTTCTCCGTCAATGACCTATTCACAACATCATTTAACAAATAATCATCTAATTTCCAGGTTCTGTTAGGGCTGATGAAACAATTTTGTCAATATGCATTATGATTGGAGCATTGTCGGACCAGTTGATATTTAAGATATCAGATTTCAAGATGTGCGGAATTAAAGCACCCTGGACCATAAACCAGTCCAGCCTGGAATACATAATTTTAGAGACAGAATAATACGTAAAATCTCTTTCATTCTCATGCATCAGTCTCCAAAGGTCGTGCAAGCCACATTCAATCATATATCTGGAGCATTTATACGCTAATCTGTCACTATCCACTCTATGCTGTTGATCACGTTCTTCCCTAGCGTTATCCAATTCTCCATCCATAACAAAATTCGTGTCACCACACATTACCAAGCTGCCTCTCACATTCTCATTCACTAAGTCCATCAATTTCCTAAAAAACTGCAACTGACTGGTGTTTGGAAAATACATGTTCACAATAGTAGTATTGAGTGATCCTATCCATATTAAATACCTCCCGTCATCATCTGTTATTAATTTGTTTGTTAAACATGCTACATTCCTGTGAAAGAAAATCGATGTACCTCTAGATTTGGATTTATAAGTGCAATGGTATTGTACTGGGAAAAGCTTTGACATAATCTTATGGTCTTTATCATCTTTAAAATGTGTTTTTGTTCTTTGAATAGTAATCGTCTCTTGTGGACGGTGTTCAGGCCTCTTACATTAAATAACATATATTTTAAAACCATGGTTTATGGAACAGTAATACCTGGTAAAGGGTAAAAGAACATTCAATTTTGTGAGTCCAAGCAACCGCCTTCCAAGAGAGAAACATGCAAGTCCAACAAAACTGTCAAAGCAAACTCAAGCTGTGTACTTGTGTGTACAGGAATAGTGAATAAACAGATTTTTACAAGTTGCTGATGCCACGTAGTATGTATTTCTTTATGAAGCATTGCAGTGTTTCATGGTTTAGAAACGTTTCTACTGAACTTTAAATAATGGATGGACAAAAAATATAAAAAAATAAAGAAGGGGAACAAAAAACTTGGGTATATACCCCTATCAGGGGTGAAACAAAAACAGTGAAAGAGGGCCATGAGGGAGAACAAAAAAAGTTTCTCCATCTCAGGATGTTAGGCCTAGGTTGGGGGGAGAGAAGGCTACTGGGTACAAGGGGAGCCAATATAAATAGAAAAAAACAAAAAGCAACTTTTTAAGTATGACATTTGAAAGGACAAAAAGCACAGAATAAAAAATAATAAAATTAAATAAATATGAAATTATATTAAAAAAAAAACAATTTTGATTGTATAAATTTAGAAAGTCGATTTCTGAAATAAACCATAAAGGCGCATGTCAAATAACCGTTGGTGGGAAAACTCGAAAGAAAGTCTGTCATAAAAAGGAGAAACAAGTCAAAATTCTAAGTAATCCCGATAAATTGCAAGACTCGATAATCTGTTTCAGAGATAAAGTTTTCTCAGAACCATAACATAAAAAATCAATAAAGAGAAAAAAAAAAATCATTCAAATAAAAGTCTAAAAAAAATAATAATAAATAAAATTCCTTTATGAAGGTAGGGAAAACATCTCAACTTAAAGCGTCGAGCAACGTATGACCGTGGAAAAGGAAGACTGTAGCTCTTTGAGCTGGGATCACAGAAGGGGTCCGATTTGTTTCTCTTGCTGGCCTGCATAGGAGTAGATGGCGAGAGTCTAAGAGACGAAACCTGATGTCTATTCATGGAATTGATGAGTTCCATTCCTTCCTCAGGCAACGTGATTATGAAATTCCGACCATCCATACGGAAAAGGACTTTAACCGGGAATCCCCATCTATATCTTATCCCTCTTCGTCTTAGCTCCGCAGTGAAAAGTTGAAATTCCCTCCGTCGCTTCATTGTTTGAGCAGAGAAGTCTTGGAAGACCTTCATGCCGCTGTAATCTCCTGTGAGACCTGACGTGCGTACTGCACCAAGAAATTAATCTTTAATGTGATAGTAGTGGAATTTCACTATCACATCTTTGGGTGCAGCCGCAGGTGCATTGCCGGGTTTGGGCAATCTATGGATGCGGTCCAGTAATAAATCCGTATTTTTTGTGGTTGTTAGTGAGTGTGTGAGTCTGTTAGTGTGTGTGTGTGTGTCTGTTAGTGAGTGAGTGAGTGTGTGTCTGTTAGTGAGTGTGTGTGTCTGTTAGTGAGTGTGAGTGTGTCTGTTAGTGTGTGTGAGTGTGTCTGTTAGTGTGTGTGTGTTTGCCTGTTAGTGTGTGTGTGTTTGCCTGTGAGTGTGTGTGTGTCTGTTAGTGAGTGTGTGTGACTGCTAATGAGTGTGTGTCTGTTAGCTAGTGTATGCGTATCTGTCAGTGAATGTGTGTGTGTGTATTTAGAAGGCGGGGCGGGGGGAAGGGTTGGGTGGGGGTGGCGCAGGGAGGCCTAGGGCAGCACAAAACCAGGATACACCACTGGATGTAGTATATGCATCTGCACCGCAATCCCACATTAATAAACTCAATACATTGTATAACTCGCTCTGCCGATTTGTGCTACAATGTAATTACAGGACCCACCATTGTGACATGCTAAAATAACTAAACTGGCTGTCGCTGGAATCCAGACGCACCCTTCATCTTTTCAGCCTTGTGTTTAAGAGCTTTTCTGGGAAACTCTCACCCTACCTGAGTAAAATGCTCTCCTCAGCTTTTCCCACATCCTATAACCTCCGATCCAGTACCAGCACTTTATTTAGTCTACCTCAATACAAAAATAAAGCGTCTCGATCCTCCTTCTCCTACAGAGCGCCACAATTGTGGAACGACCTCCCGCACACTTTAAAATCTTCCCCAAGTCTAGAGTCCTTTAAGAGATCCCTCTCTACATACCTCAAAAGAGAATGCACATGTCATGGGTGATTATATATTTCCTACCTGTTCTATAGTAAATTTTGTATATATTGTGTATTAATATTGTTTTTGTATTTTATTGTACCATAATGTAACAATGCAATGTTTTGTGGACTGAGGACATACTTGAAAACAAGAGATATCTCAATGTTTCTTTTCTGGTAAAATATTTTATAAATAAATAAATAAATAATGACAAAAAATCTAGCTAAATAAATCAACAACAACAACCACAATCTAATCCCTTCCCGACCAAAGATTTTCCGTCAAGTTGTTCTTGCGTTAAGGACCCTTGACGGAAAATTTTCATCATTTACTAAAGTTAACTTCAGATTGCCGCAATTGCGGCGATCACAGGGTTAACGCTCATCCGGTCTGCCTTGGTATTCGAGGCAGACCGGGAGCACCTGATCACGCTGTCCCTGCAGCAGTGATTGCTCTGACACACTGTCAGAGCAAGCACATGGGCTGCATGGACTTACGATCCGCCTCCCTGCTCTTCCGCATCAAGTGTGAAGTGCAGGGAGACGGATCACTGCTGATCTTCTCCCTAAGTAAAAAAACAAATAAAGTTAGTTTAAAATCCCACCCCCCGTATCCATTTTAAATAAAAATTAACCTCTTTCCTGCCAATTGATCACTAACTACAGTGATCAATTGGCAGGGACTACATTTTACTGTCAGGGGTTAAATGTATTTTATTAATTAATTTAAATATTTTAAAATTATATATTTAGCTAGCTGGGGTGGGTGGACGTTAGTGTGGAATTGAGAAATTTGGTGTTAGGCTAGCTAGGGGTTAATGTTAAAAAAAGGTTTACTTTTTTTAAAGTAAAAAAATGTTTTAATTTTTTTAATAACATTTAAAAAAGTTACAAAAATCCCACCTGCCTACAGTGATCAAAATACAGATCACAGTATTATACTGTGATCTCTTTTTTTTAACCCCTGTGGATTAACTTTTATTTATTTTTTAGCCCTCAGGGGTTCAATTTATTTAACTAATTAATTTAAATATTGTAAAATGATTTTGCTAGCTGGAGTAGGTGGGAGTTATGAGAAAGTGGGAAAGTTACTGTTAGTGCTGCTTACTGCTAGTTAGGAATTATCTGTACAAAAAAGTTTTAAAAAATGTTTAAAGTGTAAAAAAAAGTTAAGAAAGTTTACAAAATCTATTAAGTAAAAAAAAGTTTAAAAACAAGTTTTAAAAAGTAAAAAAAACTACATAAAAAAATGCTCATTACCACTACACCTGGAACATAGCAAAAAAATTATTCCAAGCTAAGGTTCAAAATATGCCTTTTGAAATACCCTGTGATGTCTTCTTTAACCCATTAAGACCGCAGGGAATTCTAGAAGAAGGATATTGATTAAATATGTATATATATATATATATATATATATATATATATACATATATATATATATATAATTATAATAATATATATTTATATATATATTTATATATATATATATATATATATATAAAATATGTAAATACATTAAAAAATAAAAAATAATAAAAAATAAATAATTAAAAAATATGTGTGTAATCTCATTCTAATTGTATTTTGACATTAATATATATATATATATATATATATATAAATCCAAGAATGTTTTGCAAATGTGGTATGTTCAGTCTTTTTTAGTAGCCACTAGCCAAAATTGGCGTTGAAATTAGTTTTTTGCATTTTTCACACACGAACAAATATTAACGTTAACTTTGGCTAGTGTTTTTTGACCAAGTGGCTACTAAAAAGACTGGACATACCCCATTTGCAATACCTTGGGTTGTCTACTATTGCAAAAGGAATGCCACCATGGGGGTAATTCTCATTTCAGGGCTACCATACAGTCTCAAAGGCAACGTAACCAATCTGGCGAAAAAACTGAAAATTGTAGCATGCTATATTTCACCCTGTAACTTCTCAAAACACCATAAAACTTGTACATAAGGGGTACTGTTTTACACGTGAGACATTGCTAAATACAAATATGTGCATTTTATTGCAGTAAAAGCAAACAGTATTATGATATTCACAGTTAAAATGTCACGTAGAACTAAGAAAATTGTAAAAAATCTTATTTTCTCTCATTCTTTTATATTTTATTCATATTAAATTATGTTCCATACCTAAATATATGATGTTAAATGAAAGCCCTGTTTCCCCTGAATAAAATGATATATAATAAGTGTGGGTGCATTTAATATGAAAGAGGTAAATTATTATTGAACAGACATATAGTAAAATTCTGTGGTTTGTTTAAATTTTTTTTGGATCGCAACTTGTACATTTGGCTGCGGTCTTAAGGGTTTAAGAAATGGTATGCCTTTATGGTGTAGTTGGAATATGTAGCCTGCTCAAGTACTCCAAAGTGGGACACAGACACATTAAAACCATCTATGCAAATTTACACTTAAAAACCTGAACTTGTCACATCTCTTTTACAGCACTGCAACTTGACAAAATTGTGTCTAGGTCATACATTGGGCATATTGTTTTACTCAGATGTAACTGAGCATAATTCAGGGGGTTTTATGATAGTGGTACATATCAAGAGTAAGAAATACTCAAATGCAAAAATGCAACATATATGTAAAAACTTCATTTTTCTTCCCCTCACCACAAGGATTGTCATAAATTGGTGAAAAAATAGTGACAAGTTAAAGGACCACTCTAGGCACCCAGACCACTTCAGCTTAATGAAGTGGTCTGGGTGCCTGGTCCAGCTAGGGTTAACCCATTTTTTCATAAACATAGCAGTTTCAGAGAAACTGCTATGTTTATGAATGGGTTAAGCCTTCCCCTATTTCCTCTAGTGGCTGTCTCATTGACAGCCACTAGAGGCGCTTGCGTGCTTCTCACCGTGATTTTCACAGTGAGAGCACGCCAGCGTCCATAGGAAAGCATTATGAATGCTTTCCTATGTGACCGGCTGAATGCGCGCGCAGCTCTTGCCGCGCGTGCGCATTCAGCCGACGGAGAGGAGAGAAGGAGGATCGGAGGAGGAGAGCTCTCCGCCCAGCACTGGAGAAAGGTAAGTTTCCCCTTTCCAGAGCCAGGCGGGAGGGGGTCCCTGAGGGTGGGGGCACCCTCAGGGCAGTATAGTGCCAGGAAAACGAGTATGTTTTCCTGGCACTATAGTGGTCCTTTAAGTCACAATATACACCATATAAGATAACCTTGGGTGTCTGCTTTATCAAATGAAATCCCTTTGTAGCGTTATTTAAACAGTTACACTGCTATAATACCCTAAAATGAGACATAGGTCAAATCCATCTACGAAAATTCTAACCATAGAAACGGAAATAGCCTTGTCTCTTATATGGCATTGTAGCTTCACAGAATAGTGCCAAATGCATACAATGGGGGTATTGTTATATTCAGCAGATGTATCTGAACAGGAATAGCACACACCAGCTTTACGAAATGCACATTGTTATATGTGTATATGCCAAAATAGAGAAAAAAAACAATTTTACTCCAATATTTAGCAGAGATTGGCGATGAAATGGTTACATAAAAAGTATCAAACTAACCTGAGGTAAATAGCATGTGAGGTCTACTTTGTATAAATATAAACTTTTGTGTGGCAAATTTGTTTTCTGTGGTGGCTACTAAACCTACAAGACAAACATACCAACTTCTAAAATTGTTTCACTTTAAAAATGTATTTTAGTCCTTGTATTTTGTGATCTGTAACTTTCAAAATAAGCTGAAATCCTATACATATCGGGTACTCTAAAAGTCAAGACACATACATGAATTTATTTTGAGTTACGTTTTCTAAGCTGGACATATTATGCACACGCTATTATTGGCAAAACTGTGGAAAATATTTTTTTGGGGGGGAGAGGCGTTTGGGTTTTTTTCAATTTTTTTGCACTTTTTGTTTTTATAATTGATGAGAATTTATCTATGTATATGTGGCATAAAATTAAGCCTTGTTTGCCCTCTAAAAACGGTATATAATATGTGTTGGTGCAATAAATGACAGAGATGCAAATTGCACAAACAGAAAAAAATGCAAAAAATGTCTTGTGCCCTTAAGGGTAAGACAAGCTTTTGAAGCTGTATCCTTAAGGGGCTAACTAACTGACAATAACAACTAAACCTTATAAAGTCATCAGATCCCGCTCACAGTTCACCATGATAAAAATTAGCCCATATTTGCTCAGGTGTCTGCTCAATAGCACAGCCAAGAAAGAACAGAGAGGAATGGAGATAGGGGGAAGTGGTTATCTCTTTCCTGACTTGTAAAAGGTATTGAATTACCTGTGACGGACTGCCTGTCACTCCGACTGGGTGCCTTGAGTACCATAAGCACTGCACCGGACACCATAAGCACCGTAGCCCCTTAGCCGCCGCAGCTTGACTGGGGTCTTGTCATCCCTTTCCACCCTGGACCAACCTCTCAGATCCAACTCCCAGTGGGAAAGCCTGTCCTCCAAGAGAGTATAGCTGTGAAGCTCTTACAAGAGCTAATGGTTATAGCAATCCGAATAACAATCCAAAGAGCAGGGATTGTAGCTGGTATAGCTTGTATAGTTGTTCCCTACATTCAGAAGACAAGGCTGCATGTTGAGGGTGAAGAGAACTGATTTTAATGGTGCCACACTTGGCCTTTTATGAAAATCCCCATGCAAGGGGCACTCCCACATGGACCTTGTGGGGAACTACGGTACAAAGTCACAGACCAATAATAACAGTGTTACAATGCATGACACTCCCACACATAGCATACAATCCCTCCCCTCTGCCTGGGAGATAATTGAGTCAGATACTGTATTAACTCAATTATCCTCAGGCAGAAAACCCCCCACATATTATATAAAACCACAAAAGTACCCCCAAAACACAGAAACTCTCCACAATGTTACATCCCCTGATAGCCCTGATCTGGGTGACCAACATATCCAAAAATCACCCGGATCACTTGAGGGGTTCAGGAATTCTATGGATGTCACATTTTGAATGACCGCACGCATGGTCCCATGCCCAAAACAGTTCCAGAGAATCAGGCTGTGTGGTTGGTCTACTTCGAGGATTCGATGTAAAATATAAAATATGGAACGTATAGCTTCGGGAGTAGTCTCAGTTTATGTTTCTCGTTCTTCTTACCAAACACCGTTTGACTCCCGTTCAAATAGCCGAACATCCGTGGAAGGTAAGTTGTTGCAGGGAGTGGGCATGCTAATCCCTGGTGAACCAGTGGGCTAGTTATATGGTCTGCACCTCCGCAGGGTACAGACCATGTCTATCCTCTCGTAAGCACTGGTGATTGAGAGGTGTCTCCTTTCCCTCCAGCTTTCGAGTTCCCAGAATGTAACCTAATCTCTCCACTGGCCCATGAATGGACAGAGCTCGATCTCTAGACTGTCATGCATTAGCCAAGTTTGCCTGATGACTAGTCCAGGCTTGCATATCAATTTTCAAAAAAAAATAATTGTGACTGTATTTTTCTTGATTTCATACTTCCCTTTCTCCTGCAATAATGTAGTTAACTAAGTAATGTACCTTCAAATACATCTTCAGATCTTTTTAACTGTAGGAAGATTTTTATTTGCACCAATATATTCATTCCAAATACCTTCATGACTGTTCATCATGTTTATGGGTGATAAACACATTCCTGAAATGTTTATATAGAACAGGTATGTAGACATTTTTGCTATACTCTTGTGGCTTACAACTTTCTTTCATAAGGTTTGTTTGAAACCATGGAAAGGTTTATTTTACAACCAGATTTTTTTGCAGCAGTTTTCTGCAAATGCTTCATATCCAGCTTTGAAAATAAAAATGTTTTTAATTAATTTATCATTCAATGACAAAGCACTAAATGTTCTACAGTACAAATACAGTATAATAACCATACTTACAAGTAATTATTGATATCTAATGGGAGTGTTGTTAAAATGTTGTTGCAGACTAAGGCAATAATCTAAAATTACACAGAAGATAGATTGTTGTGTATAAATAAAGTTTAACTGCAAGATGTTAAATCTGTATCCATCTATATTATTCAAATAAACTATGGCATACAGTAATGGCAAAATAAGGTATAGTTGGAATACAACAGATGGTTAGTGTAGGCTGTAAGGTGGTTGCAAACCCAGTCCTCATAGTCCACCAACAGTCCAATATTTTTGCATTTCCCTTTTTTATTCAAATGGAGATACTGACAAAACCTGGACTGTTGGTGGTTTATGAGGACTGGGTTGGGAACCACTGGTCTAGGTTAATTGTTCAAATTAGAGCAAGTTGCTCAGTTTCACCCTATCCTCTTTCCCATTTGAGATAGCTGACGGTTTAAAATCAGAGCCACTGAGCAGTCATGCTACTCAGTTCCTGTCCCATTCAGGCCTTGATATACAGGTAAAGGAAGAGCAACACAAAGTGGGGGAAGCATTCCCACAGAGAAACCCATACAAAAATAGATCTATTCATTATTCACAAATAGGGCCTTATTTTCCATTAGGCAGAGTAGGCATCTGTTTACAGGCGCCTATCCACTAGGGGGCTCCTGTTTTCAGCACTGGTGTTGGATAAGTACCAAGATCCTTAGTCAGTGTCCTCTGTAGTCCAGTCAGCCTCTTAATAATTTAATGTGGTACTACAATAACTTCTATATCATTATAAATACTGAAGGGGAAGTATTCTTATATTAAAATTTTTAACATAGTGTTACTTTTTAAATTGACATTTGTAGTGCTGGTTATCTTGTTAATTTATGTTTATATATGTACTGGTAAATATTTCCAGCATACGTAGGTGGTGGGTCCTTTAGTAAATAGCAGCTAATATTAACTAATTTTATATAATTTAAGCTTTTCATTTAAGCACCATTAGGCCAATATAAGTTTCAGTTTATTTTTTTTATCATAAACCCACGTGGTAAGGGCAGCTTTAGCCATTATGACATTGACACTAATACATTTTAGAAAGCAATTATCTTTTAATTAAGTCTTTTTTTTAGTCTAAAAAATGGAGACACGTCTGTCAAACATCTGTGATCTAAACAGTTCAGTTGGACAAAGTAGAAAACTATGGTTTATTCTTGAAAAATGGTTAATAAAATAAATGTGGACTAAATGAGAAATAACAACATTTCAGAATACAAATAAAATCAGATCTGGGGACTTAAGGCTACTTCCTTTAGAGGATCCTTCCTTTAGAGATACGGATTGTGAATGTACGAACCTTTGTAAAAATGCTCTGGAAGGTGTATCCCTATTTTAGGTTAATTTAAGACAGCTCATTAAAGAAATTAAAAAGATTATACAAGAGCTAAAACCAGAATATGACAAAGAAGAAGGAAAAAAGGCTAGAAGAAATTATGAACAAAGTAAACAAATTAGAGACAAAAGTTAAAGAAATTAAGAAGAAAAAATACTTGGGGGATAAATCTAAATAATAGAGTTAGAAACTACAAAAGAGATAGAAACATAATATGTAATAATAGAAAATTAATAAATGAAAAGAAAATAGAAAAAAAAACTAATGGGAAAGAAATAAAAACCCACAAGACTCCACACGACTGAAGGGAGAGAAGAAAGCCACAAAGTAAGTGAACAGTCAGTTCTTGACAACAGCTTTGGACAGGTGGGTATACAGAGATTGGGGATATAGAGGACTATATATAATCACAATAAGGATTGCATACCCTATCCCCTCAATTACAGAATTGTTTGACATACTAATTTTGTTTACTAAATTAGATCTTAGGGGTGCATACTACTTGGTACAAATGGAACATGAGGGACATTAATGGAAAACTGCATTCAATAGTAAAAGTGCACATTATGAGTATGCCTTTTGGCCCCTGTAATGCTCCATAAGGTATTAAAATATTTTTAAAATTATGTTCTCAGAGATTATATAAATTCTTTTGTGTTTGTATACTTAAATGATATTCTAATTTATTCATCTGATCTTTGTACACATCACGTACACATTACATAGTTACATAGTTACAGTTACATAGCTGAAAAGAGACTTGCGTCCATCAAGTTCAGCCTTCCTCACATTTGTTTTTTGCTGTTGATCCAAAAGTTAAAAAAAAAACAGTTTGAAGCACTTCCAAATTTGCAACAAGCTAGGAAAACAATTCCTTCTTGACCCCAGAATGGCAGTCAGATTTATCCTTGGATCAAGCAGTTATTATCCTACATTGAAAAATTATATCCTTGAATATTCTGTTTTTGCAAGTATGCATCTAGTTGCTGTTTGAACATCTGTATGGACTCTGATAAAACCACTTCTTCAAGCCAAGAATTCCACAGCCTTATTGTTCTTACAGTAAAAAACCTTTCCTTTACCTTAGACAAAATCTTCTTTCTTCCAGTCTAAACGCATGACCTTGTGTCCTATGTAAAGTCCGGTTTGTGAATAGATTTCCACACAATGGTTTGTATTGGCCCCGAATATATTTGTATAATGTTATCATATCCCCTCTCAGGTGACATTTTTCTAAACTAAATAGGTTTAAATTTGTTAACCTTTCTTCGTAGCTGATATGTTCCATTCCTTTTATTAGTTTTGTAGCCTTCCTCTGCACTTTTTCTAGTGCCATAATATCCTTCTTTACAACAGGTACCCAAAATTGCACAGCATATTCAATATGTGGTCTTACTAGTGATTTATAAAGAGGCAAAATGATATTCTCGTCCTGAGAATGAATGCCCTTTTTCATGCATGACAATACCTTACTGGCCTTGGCCACTGCTGATTGACATTGCACATCTCAAAGGTATTGCAAACAATTCTTAAATGGCCTCTACTGTAAATTAGAAAAGTGTCTGTTTGACCAATCTGAGGTAACATATCTGGGTAACATATCTGCTTCTGGAGTTAGAATGAAACCTAAAGGACCACTCCATACCCCAAAAGCACTTCAACTTACTGAAGTGCTTTATGGGTGAGGAGCACTCACATTTATCCCTGTGGTGAACTTGCCCTCGCCACAAGCTCGTGGAGTAACCTGCTTGCTAGCCTCCTGCCTCAGGACTATCGACCCTGCTAAAAATCATGTGAAAAGACTTGGTTTGTGTGATTTCCCTGGTTCATTTTTTGGGTTCCTATATGTGTGGGATGTATATTTCATTGTTTATGTTTTGTGATTTGTAACTCTGGTGCCTGGGGGTTAAAAGCAAATGCCTCTTTTGGATATGGGGTTGAATCAAGGGTTTCCTGTTTCTAGAAGACTTGTTCATTACCATACCAAAAGACTTCCTATCGGAGAGGCAAGCAAGACATATAGCAGATGTGAGCTCAGACTTCCAGGGACACGTCTGTGTGACTTCCCACACCCTACAGAATAGCTCTGCTGTAGTCCAATCTTCAAAGAGGAACTGGGGTTGTGAGCTAGGACATCCCATGCAATCAATTAACCACTTTTGAAATTCGTAATATACTTTTGGGGTTTTGTAAAATGTATGTTTTCTGTGCCTGGCGATAATTGGATTAGTACAGTTCCTGATTCTCACAGACACAGATGAGGGATTGTCCTATTTTGGAGTGTCCTGGACCTGAGAGCCAATGTAATTATGTGTATGTTTTTACTGTAGTTTACTCTCAGGTCCAGGGGGAGTGCCACTTGCATGGGGACCTGCATAGAAGACCAGTTGTGGCTGCTAATAAATGAGTTCCAGTTTACCCTTAACACAGAGCCTCATCTCGTGATTGTAGGGAACTGCTATACCAGCTATAATCCCTGCTCTTGGGATTGTTCCTTGGATTGCTATAATCACTAGCTCTTGTAAGAGCTACACCTGCTCTACTCTTTGGATTGGGAGAGGCTGGATCCTGGTTGTGAGTCCAAAGTGGGTGGAGATTGGCGAGACCCCAACCAAGCTGTAATGCTTGAAGTGGGGACTTCAGTGCTACAGTGACCCCTGATCACTGCTTTATGGTGTGGTGCTCATGGTACTCGGTGACAGCTAGGAAGCAGTGACTGGTGGAGGCATCCAGTCGGGGTGCCAGGCAGTCCATCACAATTCCCAGTTTATAAAAGTGCTTATTTATCTGAGAAATCAGCACTTTTATAAATTAACTTGGGAACTCCCCCCCCAGGCTGTCAATCAAACAGCCAGGGAGGATTCCTTCCTACTTCCGTCAGCTCCCTTGAGCTTACGGATGTAGCAGGCATGCTCTACTTGAGTGTGCTTGCCTCCCCCTCTCTCACTGACCTCAGACCAGCTCCTTAGCCTCAAGTACAGAAGCGGCGGGGTTGCACGTGCACAAACATGCGCGCATGCACATAGCATTGTGGCACACATGCACACAACTGTGTACATGCGTGTGCACGAGCCGGCGCGAGTGTGCATGTGAGGACCATTTCAGAGGCTTCTCAGTGAGAAGCCTCTGTTTGGTTATTTCCCTGTAAGAGACTGAAAAAAACTGCAGCTTTTGTAATCTCTTTTAGACTACACTCCCAATGAATACATACATAAAAATATTGGGGGTATATATTTTTTTTTGGGGTGGTGTTTAGACCTGTGGAGTGGTCCTTTAAGAAATTGTCAGCGGTAGCCATTACCAGGTTTGAAAACAATACAAACGATTTATATGTTTCGCCATTTTTCTTCTGTAGTAGCTCTATTACAAACCTCACTAAGAAAGGTTCAAACCACTCTACTTGGTCTCTGAAGCCAGGGCCGGCCCAAGACATTGTGCTGCCTAGGTCCAAGGATGAAATACTGCCATTCTCTGAAACCACACTCACCAAAACACACCAACATCCATTACTTTACGCAGTGTGTTTAGTGAATGGAGTGTCTGTGTTTGTGCAGTAGATGCAGTGTCTGTGTTTGTGTAATGGATGCCATGTCTGTGTCTGTGCAGTGGATGCAATGTCTGTGTAGTCGATGCAGTGTCTGTGTGGATGCAGTATATGTTCGCGGTATATGTATATGTTAGTGTAGTGGATGTCATGTCTGTGTTTGAGCAGTAGATGCAATGTCTGTCTAGTGGATGCAGTATCTGTGTTTGTGCATTGAATGCAGTGTCTCTATAGTGGAAGCAGTGTATATTTGTGTTGTGAATGCAGTGTGTGTTTATGTACTGGATGCAGTGTCTGTGTTTGTGTAGTAGGTGCACTGTCTATGTAGTGGATGCAGTGTCTGTGTGTGTACTGAATGCAATGTATGTGTACTAGAAAGCAGTGTGTGTAGTGGATGTAGTGTGTGTAGTGAATGTAGTGTGTGTAGTGTCTGTAGTGTATGAGTTTTTATAGTGGCTGTGGTGTCTGTGTTTGTATAGTAGATGCAGTGTGTGTTTTTGTAGTGGATGCAGTGTATTGTTGTGTAATGGATACAGTGTGTGTGATGGATACAGTATGTTTACTGGATGCAATGTGTGTAGTGGAGGCAGTGTCTGTGTTTGTATAGTAATATGTATATCACTATACAGTGAGGGAAAATAACATTTGATCCCCTGCTGATTTTGAACGTTTGCAAACTGACAAATAAATGATCAGTCTATAATTTTAATGGTAGGTGTATTTTAACAGTGAGAGACAGAATAACAAAAAAGAAAAATCCAGAAAAACGCATGTCAAAAAAGTGATAAATTGTCAATGAGTGAAATAAGTATTTGACCTGTTCGACTTAGTACTTGGTGGCAAAACCATTGTTGGCAATCACAGAGGTCAGACATTTCTTGTAGTTGGCCACCAGGTTTGCACACATCTCAGAAGGGATTTGTCCCACTCCTCTTTGCAGATCCTCTCCAAGTCATTAAGGTTTCGAGGCTGACGTTTGGCAACTCGAACCTTCAGCTCCCTCCACAGATTTTCTATGGAATTAAGGTCTGGAGACTGGCAAATCCACACCAGGACCTTAGAAACATAGAAACATAGAATGTGACGGCAGATAAGAATCATTCGGCTTAGCTAGTCTGCACAATTTTCTAAATACTTTCATTAGTCCTTAGCCTTATCTTATAGCTAAAATAGCCTTATACATAGCCCATGTATGCTTAAACTCCTTTACTGTGTTAACCTCTACCACTTCAGCTGGAAGGCTCTTCCACGCATCCACTACTCTCTCAGTAAAGTAACACCTCCTGATATTCCTGACCATTTTTCTAGTTTACCTAAATCATTTGCCATTTGGCTTATCCCTCCTGGAACCTGCTACATATCTTAGTAGTATCAGCAAAAAGACATAACTTACCATGGTATGCAATATCACTAATAAAAACATTAAAGAGAATGAGTCTAAGTACAGAGATCCCTGAGGTACCCCACTGGTGACAAGCCCGTGCTTCAAAAATACTCCATTGACTACAACCCTCTGTTGCCTGTCACTGCCTTATCCATTCAACAATATTTGAATCCAAACCTAAAGAGTTTATTGAAAAGCCTTCTATGTGCAACAGTGTCAAAAGCCTTACTGAAATCTAGGTAAGCAATGTCTACTTCACCACCCATATCTATTATTTTAGTTACCCAATCAAAAACATCAATAAGATTAGTTTGGCATGATCTCCCTGAAGTAAGCCCATGTTGATCTTGGAATCCATGTGATTTTAGATGTTCAACAATCCTATCCTTTAACATGGTTTTCAGTACTTTCCCCACTACTGAAGTAAGGCTTACTGATGTGTAGTTGCCCGATTCCTCCCTACTACCTTTCTTGTGAATGGGCACAACAGTCGCCAATCTTCTGGGACTACTCCTGTAACAATGATTGTGACAGATTCCCTCTCCCTGAATGACAGGTTGTACATTTTGTTGCTTATTTGATATACTCTGTAGTCTGGTATACGAACACCTGAGACCTATCTATTTCGTATACCAAACAAACTACCGAACGGACAGACCACCCTGTCCATTAACCTCTTTTACCTCTGTTCGCACCTCCGTAACCACAATTATAATAACATTCTGAGCGGTCGGCTCAGTGGCTGCAGTTCATATGGCCGAACACATGGCAGCGGCCATCTTTAGCCTCTAACATGTACAGCGGTGTTTGGTCATCGAGTGCATCAAACTAAAATCGGGCACTTGACAGCACGAACACTGCTAGAACTTCCACAGACGTTCGGCAAAATACATGAGAACTGAATGGCATTCGGTGGGAGCA
The DNA here is from genome assembly GCA_933207985.1 of Pelobates cultripes. Taxonomy (NCBI): domain Eukaryota; kingdom Metazoa; phylum Chordata; class Amphibia; order Anura; family Pelobatidae; genus Pelobates; species Pelobates cultripes. The sequence goes on along the minus strand of OW240920.1, from coordinate 105,366,980 downwards.
AACTCCCGAACCAGGACTAAAGACTGACCGTTCTGTACTTTTATTCTATTTTGTCACCCCCGAAAGAGATCGACTGCACAGCCTGATTTTCATGGAACTCTTTTGGGGTAGGAGCCTATTGTGCGGCCAGTCAAACTGAGACTTTCATGGAAATCCTGAACCCCTGAACCGATCTGGGTGATTTTTGGATATGTTGATCCCCAAATTGGGGGTATCAGGGGATATGACTATATTGGGATTTCCATGTGGTTTAGGGGTATTTTTAATATGTTGTGAAAATTATGTCTTTTGTGCCTGGAGATAATTGAGTTTAGTACAGTGCTTGACTCAATTATCTCCCAGGTACAGAGGAAGGATTGACCTACTTTGTATGGGAGTGTCCTGGACCTGAGAGCCAATGGGATGGTGTATATGTTTTTACTGTGGTTTACTCTCAGGTCAAGAGGGGAGTGCCCCTTGAATGGGGATTATCATAAAAGGCCAGTGTGGCCACCAATAAATCACTTCCTGCTTACCCACAACGTATAGTCTCATCTAATGTTTGTAGGTAACAGCTATACCTGCTATAAGCACCAGCTCTTGTAAGAGCTACACAACTATACCGACCTTGGGATTTGGAAGGCATCACTCTGAATAGGGGGAAGAACATATTTTGCAGCGAAACCCCTAATGCTTTTTGTGTGGCCCCCACTGTGATTGATTAAATAAATATGTTAATAATTTTGCTAATGCACCACTAAGCTCTTTTAATAACTTTGGGTATATTCCATCAGGCCCCATTGACTTATTTGTCTTTACTTTTTTTTTCCATTTGAAAGTTTATTGGTTTTCAAAGATTTTTGGAGGGGGTACAAAAAGGAAAAGGGGGGAGGGGAAGCATAATCAAAAAGCAGTATACAGTACACATTGTAAATAAGACATTAGTGTTTAGACAGCATGCATGGCATTAGGTGGTAAATATCAATTAGTATGGAGTTTGTTTTAAGCATATTAGGCTTGTGTATTCCCCCACAACTCCCAGGCCTTCAGTATGACCCACAAAAATGGGAAGAGGAAGGTGTACATGCCTTGTATGTCGAGCACTACCTTAATGCCCGATATTTGTGGGCTTTTCGTGGACTTCCAAGCCCTTGCTAGTGCCTGGTGTGCTGTCAGTAAGATTTGCATTATTATTTTTTGTCTGGGGAGGCAACCCATATTTGTGTAGCACCCTCTCTAAGAAGGACTAGCCGAGCCTGTCAAACACTTTTTCAGCGTCCAGTGCTAAAAGCATGCCCCCATGGTCAATTTCTCTCATTCTATCAATTAGTAGGGACATTTTTCAGATGTTATCAAGGCCCCGTCTTCCCTGTATGAACCTAATTTCGGCATCATGGATCAGCCGTGGCCAGGATCATGGCATAGAGTTTAGCGTCCATATTTAAAAGAGAGAAAGGGCAGAAATGTTTACAAATATCAGGAGTTTTTTCTAGTTTGGGGATAGTGATGACTGTTGCCAACAACAGTTCAGGTGGCAGTGAACCCAATTCATTAGCCCTGTGGAAGACCTGTAGAAGCTGGGGGGCCAGAATGTCTCCAAAACGCTTGTAGCACTCTTTAGGGAGGCCATCCACCCCAGGGGATTTGCTCGACGGCAATTGTTTAATACTGTCTTTCACCTCTTGCAGGGTGATAGGCTGGAGCAGGGCTTGCTCCTGGGCTAGCTCAAGTTTGGGGAGCCCCACCTTATCTAGATAGCTGTCAATTTCGTGGATGGATGGATGGGTTATGTATATGAGCGTCTAAACACTAGGGTATACAATTTTGAGTAATAATTAGCAAATTCTCTTTTTTGAACCATTGTCATTTGTCAGGTAGCTTATTTTAGATTTTATGTCTAAGCCCTAAAGCTAGTTGTTTGTTTGCTTACCCACTAGTTTGATATACTGTGGCTTTACGTTTGGTAATTTGGCAGCCAATTTTAGCAGTGTTTTGTGGCTAGTTCCCGGAGAGGGGGCTAGTTTGTTTTGATTAGAGGTCAATGCAATGTTTTTGTGACATACTGTAAGGGTTGTCTGTCGTGTTTTGTGATGTAAGCAGAGTGTTGGATGAAAAGACCCCTGATCACTGCTTTATGGGCCAACCATACAGTATGGTCAGGTGAGTCTGCAGTATAATTTAGTTGGAAGTAGTCTTTTAACACCTCCCCTATTTTTGTGTGAAAGTGTTGTCTAAGAGGAGAGATTCATTCAGCCTCCAAACTGGAAGGAATTGTGTAAGTCTAGAAGCGTAGGACCATGTAATTTCCCCGATCTCACATTTGGACAGTTGTGCTAAGGATTGTTGGTCTAGGAAGAAGGCACCTATGCGCACGTGAGAGAGAAGTCTCGATGGATAAAGATTGACACGCCTTTGTCTTTAGCGTCTGAAAGGGCATGATATTGTGTAGGAAAAGTGAGTTTAAAGTGAGTTTCTTGGATACATGATTTGTCCATTTTGTCACGTCTCAGATCTCTTAGTAGTAGGTGTCGTTTACTTGGGGAATTTAGCCCCTTTACCTTAAAACTCATAATTTTCATAATGTGGGGTAGGAGATAACATATTTGCATCTTGTTGCCATTCTACAAAACTTGAGGGCAAGGTCCTGTGTACCCTTTTGCCTATATGTGTTGGCATCTTGCTCACCACTCAAGGTCGTGACCAGTAAATGTTGCAGTCTCGAGGATTGGTTCTGTCTAGTCAGCCGTTGCTTGGAGCAATGGATACATGTTTGAAAGTGCCTGATAACTTGGAGGGTTAGGAAGGGGAGCCAGGCATGAGATAGGAAAGGGGGGAGAAGAACATTAACATAAGTATCACCCATGTGAGTCAATTCATGTCTTGGTGGGCACCGGTGGGGGTGGTAATCAGTCCTGTGTTCTGAACAGGACTGGTGGGCATAGGTGCAGGCACTGTACCCACCATGGTCACTACTATGACATAAGTACCAAGTGGCATTTGGTTAAATAATTCGAGGTACATCCCTTAGGTACAAACTATGAGAAAACACACTTGTGTAATTTTTTAATTTTTTGGGGGGGTCATGAAACAGGTAATATTTCTGTGTGCTATTAGGGTAGACGCTACTAGAATGATATTACCTGGGCAGAAAGGAGTGATCAGGGAAATAGCAGATATCGTGAGCTGTCAGGGACATCAATTGTGTTTGGGCAGAGTCTAGATATAGCCATTAATCCTTTTGTGTAATCCTCTCATCTCTAGGTGTAGAGCATAATAGGTGACTAACTAACAACAACAATATATTGATTTGTAACCTCAAACCGTGTATCAATGGTGAACAAAATTATAAAGGCAACACTTTTGTTTGTGCCCCCATTTTTCATGAGTTGAACTCACAGATCTAAGACTTTTTCTATTTACACAAAAGGCCTATTTCTCTCAAATATTGTTCACAAATTTGTCTGAATCTGTGTTAGTGAGCACTTCTCCTTTGCCAAGATAATCCATCCACCTTACAGGTGTGGTATATCAAGATGATGATTAGACAGCAAGATTATTGCACAGGTGTGCCTTAGGCTGGCCAGAATAAATGGCCACTCTAAAATGTGCAGTTTTATTGTATTGGGGAGATCCGGGGAGGGGGCTCTGAAAACCAGTCAGGGTCTGGTGTGACCACCATTTGAGTTGATCAGGTTGTTGATTGTGGCCTGTGGAATGTTGGTCCACTCCTCTTCAATGGCTGTGCGAAGTTTCTGGATATTGACAGGACCTGGAACACGCTGTCATATGTCGATCCAGGGCATCCAAACATGCTCAATTGGTGACATGTCCGGTGAGTATGCTGGCCATGCAAGAACTGGGATGTTTTCAGCTTCCATGAACAGTGTACAGATCCTTGTAACAGGTGGCCGTGCATTATCATGCTGCAACATGAGTTGATAGTCATGGATGAATGGCACAACAATGGGTCTCAGGATCTCATCACATTTTCTCTATGCATTCGTAATGCCATCTATAAAATTCACCTGTGTTCGCTTTCCATTACATATGCCTGCCCATACCATAACCCCACCTCCAACGTGGACCACTCGATTCACAACATTGACATCAGCAAACCGTTCACCCACACAACGCCATACATGCTGTCTGCCATCTGTCCTGTAGAGTCAAAACCGGGATTCATCCATGAAGAGAACACCTCTCCAAAGTGCCAGACACCATCGAATGTGAGCATTTGCCCACTCAAGTCAGTGTCGATGACGAATTGCAGTCAGGTCGAGACCCCGATAAGGATGACGAGCATGCAGATGAGCTTTCCTGAGATACTTTCTGACAGTTTGTGCATAAATTCTTTGGTTATGCAAACCGATTGTTGCAGCAGCTGTGTGGGTGGCTGGTCTCAAACGATCTTGGAGGTGAAGATGCTGGATGTGGAGGTCCTGGGCTAGTGTGGTTACACATGGTCTGCAGTTGTGAGGCCGGTTGGATGTACTGCCAAATTCTCTTCAATGCCTTTGGAGATGGCTTATGTTAGACAAATGAACATTCAATCCACGGGCAACAGCTCTGGTAGGCATTCCTGCAATGCCAATTGCACGCTCCCTCAAAACTGTGACATCTGTAGCATTGTGCTGTGTGATAAAACTGCACATTTTAGAGTGGCCTTTTATTGAGGCCAGCCTAAGGCACACCTTTGCAATAATCATGCTGTCTTATCAGCATCTTGATATGCCACACCTGTGAGGAGAAGGAGAAGTGCTCACTAACACAGATTTAGACAGATTTGTGAACAATATTTGAGAGAAATAGACCTTTTTTTGTACACGAGTTCAGCTCATGAAAAATGTTGGCAAAAACAAAAGTGTTGTGTTTATAATTTTGATCAGTGTATGGTGTGTGCAGGGAACCATAATGGGATGCCTATACAGTACCCTGTAAAATTACTTATCATTTTGTGGCTTATTTCCTCAACCATTCGGAAGTTATTCGCGGGATGCTAGTCAAACGAGAGTCTTGTACAGCCACACTCGGGATTCCCTATTTGTGAACTTTCGCCAGTCCTCCCTCCGGCGTCACCACAGAATGCATCACTCCATCTCTATGGTTTAGAAGCTTGGCGGGATATCCCCACTTGTAGGCTATATTGTGTTCCCTGAGGGCAGTTGTAGTTGGGGAGAGAATCTTTCGAAATTGTAGTGTTGATGCAGAGAGGTCCACGAACAGCTTCATGTCGGCATAAGGATGAGGTAACAGTAAGTTCCTGGCAGCTTTCATGATTCTTTCTTTCGCATGGTAGAAATGTATGTGACCGATGGTGTCTCTTGGTGGCGTGGCTGAGAGATGTTTCAGCCTTCATAGGCGATGGGCTCTATCTATGAGGAGCTGATCTGGGTGGATCTCTGGGGTGAGAGTTTGAAAGAAATCTGATAGGTAAGAAGACAGGCTGGAATATGTAACAGACTCCAGTATCTCTCTGATGCGGACTTTATTTCTTCGAGAGCGATCCTCGATGTCCACCAGCTTCAATTTGTGAGGAGCTATTATGTTGTCCATTTCCTGTATTTTGTCAGCTAATGAGTTGTGCGCTTCAGCATGTTGCCCATGTGGCCTATCTCTTGCATCTCTTTCTTAAGATCAGCTGCCAGGGTTTTTATTTGGCCAGCTATGTTAGTCCGCATGGAGGCAGTGAATTTAGCCATCATGGCTCTCATGGTGAGGCCGGAGGAGAGGAAGATCCCTCTCCCGAGCGAGCGTCAACGTCATCTTGGGATTGCGCAAGGCCTTCTCTGACCTTAGGTGTCGTTGCTCATGTGAGGAAAAAACCTCCTCTGTCTGCATTAGCCATCTTGACTTTGTATCTTTGGGACATTGTGAGCTCCATCTTAGTATCACTGTCTATTATGGCTCGGCACTCCAGTTATTTTAGGCTCTTTATTTGTCTTTACTTTTCACAGTTGAAATAGAACCTCTTCCTCTGTAAACTCCAATTACACAAATTAATAATTTGATCTCTTTCCTAACTAAGGTCCATTTCCTTCATTTTCATCTCTAAATACTGAACAAAATATTTATTGAGGCAGTCAGCTAGACTTTTATCCTCTTCTACATACCTTCCTTCTTTTGTTTTTAATCTAACTAATCCTTGTTTTACTTTATTTTTCTCATGTATGTATCTAAAATATGTTTTGTCCCTTTTTTTTTTTTACTGACTGTGCTACTTTCCCTTCTGTGTGTGATTTGGAAAATTCACTTTAAGAGAGTGCTCCTAATCTCAGCTATAGACTGATCATTTCTGTGTCAGTGGACAAACGGACAAAATCAGCTGGGGATCAAATACTTTTTCCCCTCACTATATATATATATATATATATATATATATATATATAGTGAGGGGATATATGTAGTGAGGAGGAAAAAGTATTTGATCCCCAGATGATTTTGTACACCCCTAAGTGGAAATGTCCGAATTGGGCCTAATTAGCCATTTTCCCTCTCAGTGTCATGTGACTCGTTAGTGTTACAAGGTCCCAGGAGTGAATGGGGAGCAGGTGTGTTAAATTTGGTGTTATCACTCTCACACTCTCTTATACTGTTCACTGGAAGTTCAACATGGCAACATGGCAACATGTGAAGGCTGTACTCACTTTTGTGAGATACTGTATGTAAGTAGGCATCTCAGGCCCCTTACAGCTGTTTTCTCAAAGATACCCTGTCAAAGTGCCCCTGTCAAAGTGTCGCCTGGAGCCATGAACAGGCTGGTCTTGCCTGAAGCTATAGAAGCATTTGAGAAGCCATATGCTTCCTTTTATATTGGAAGTAGATGCTTCTGAAATAGGAGCAGGTGCTATTTTATTACAGCGTAAGTCCTCTGACCAATCGTTACACCCATATGGATTTTATTCAAGAAAACGAAGGCAAGCTGAAAGTAATTATGATGTAGAGAATAGAGAGCTGTTAGCTATCATTGTTGCCGTAAAAGAACGGAGACATCTCCTAGAGCAGTGGTTCAAGTACCCCCTACCAGTCCAGGATTTAGGTATTACCCAGTTGTGTGTAAGGTGTTTATTGAAAAAGAAAAACACTTTAGACACAACAGGGTTATCCCTTAATCTTGGCCTGGTAGGGGGTACTTGAGGATTGGGTTGGGAACCCCTGTCCGAGGTTTCTAAAGACCCTATTATCATTTTAACTGACATAAGATTTATCTTACCTAAATGAGGCAAAAAGGTAACATTCTCATTGAGTTAGATGGTCTCTTTTACTATCCCGGTTTAATTACCTTGCAATAGACCTGGACCACGTAACGCTAAAGCTCATGCTTTATCCAATTTGACATGGTTGTGGAAGACAAGTCTGAGGAAAGTCATATTATTCCTCCAAAAAGAATTATAGCTACAACCAGGGCCAGTGCAAGGATTTTTGCCGCCCTAGGCAAAAGAAAGATTTGCCACCCCCCACCCCCCAGGACATCACAATGCCCCACCCATATGATCTGCCATATGAACTAATGCCAGTACTGCACACAGTGTGTGTTTACATTAAAAAGCCTGCAGGGACAAACTATAGACACCAGAACAACTGTATTAAGCTGCAGTGGTTCTGGGGACTATAGTGTCCATTTAATGTGAGGTAAATTAGAGATTAGTGTCACTAATAATATACTAGATTGCCTACTTACAATCAGATGAGGATGGTGATGGGCTCTGGCTGCAGTCTGGCTCCACTGGTCTGGTGTAGAACAGGATCTCTGGAGGCTTTTTGTAACTGTGGTCACAAAATTCAATGTTCTGGGAGAAGCAGCTCCATTTTTGGGGGCCTCTTACACAGCTCCATTTTTGGGGGCCTCTTACATGGGCCCCAGGGCCTGACGGTGAGTATGCCCATAAAGCCCACCCATAAGTCCACTTACATGTTCCACCCATGAGTTCGCTCACAGGGAGTGGAGTGTGTAGGGGATGTGTTATGTGTTACTGTAGAGCAGTGGTTCCCAACCCAGTCCTCAAGGCACCCTGACCAGTCCAGGGTTTAGGGATTACCCAGTTGTGTCTAAGGTGTTTTTACAAAGAAGACAAAAAACACCTTACACACAACTTGGTAATCCTTAAATCCTGGACTGGTCGGGGTGCCTTGAGGACTGGGTTGGGAACCACTGCTATAGAGGATCTAATGTGTGTGCTTATGGAATGTAGTGTATAGGGATACCAGTTTGTGTAGGTGATACAGTGTGTTTGTGTGTAGTGGAAGCAGTGTGTTTTTGTGTAAGGGATAGAAAGCAGTGAGTGTTTGTGTATAAGGGATGTATTGTGTGTTTCTTGTTGTGTGTAAGGGATGCATTGTGGGAATCTGCGTTTGTATGCATAAGGGATGCAAAGTGTGTTTCTGTGCATGTAAGGGATGCAGTGTGTGTGTCTGTAAGGGGTGCGTTGAGTGTGTGTAAGAGATGCATTGTGTTTCTGTGTGTGTGTAAGAGAAGCAGTGTGTGTTTGCATGTGTGTGTAAGGGATGCATTGTGTGTTTCTGTGTATATGTGCAAAGGATGCATTGTCTTTATGTGTAAGGGGGTTAAGGACTGCGCCACCAAAAACAACAGAATTTATTTCAAATAAAACCAAAACCACTTTTAAAATTAAAGAATTTATAACATGTAATACCAAAAATGTCATCTACTTACTGGAATGCCCATGTGGCTTCCAATACGTTGGGATGACTACTAGATGTTTAAAAATTAGATTAGGTGAGCATTGTAGGAACATAAAAAAATGGATATTTAAACCACTCTCTATCAAAACATTTTTTAATTCACAATAAAGATCCAATAATGCTAAAATATATGGGTATAAAAAAATGTTCCTTACCCTGGAGAGGAGGAGATATAAAAAATATTTTAGGCAAAACTGAGATGGAATGGGTCTACAAGCTACAGACCCTAATACCCAATGGACTTAATGCAGATTTTGATCTGCATAATTTTTTATGACAAAATCAACTTTTTAATACTACCTCTTTTTTTTTAATTTCATATCCTTTTAATTAATTTTCTGTGTATTTATATTACCACTATTTAGAAATGATATACAAATATTATACACCATGTACAAATCTTTAATTTTATTGCAATGTGCAGCTTATATGTTTACAGGTCTAATATCCTTATGTCTAATCTGTGTGACCTTTTATGTCCTTTTATTGTGATTTTAGACCTCTTTTATGTTTCCTTTTAAAGTATTTACTTTTTTGATTATTGGTGTGGATTCTAATCTCTGAGAGCTCAGTGACCGGCAGGACTCCATTTCCCATGGAACATTGCGCTCCCATGCCGGCCACTGAGCCCTCTGTTTTCACTATCAAGTGATCCGCCCATTAGACGGCTCGCGCATGAGCGGCACGTCCCGATCACGTGATCGGGACCAACTTTAATTATATCCTCTCTAAAGCTTCGTTTTAATAAAATTAGCACTACCCAAGCCTAATTAGGCTTATACCATTGTACCTATATGGTTTTTAACATATTTTATAATGTTTTTTATGTTCGGTTTTAATTCTTGTATATGATTGGTGCACTAAAATTTGTCGCCATATTCAATCTCTGTATGCACCTATAAATTCTGTTCTCTGCCAGGTGTATTGTTCTTTTACCATTTTGAAAAAACCTCATAGGTGAAACGCTTAAATGGTTTTAATAAGTGTATTTTAAATCAATAAAAGTTATTTTTGGTTACCTTTTATACTAGGACCAATTCTATACTTATTTTTATTGTATTTTATACACTTTTACTACTCCTGGCATTCTTATATTTTATATCATTTTTATAGTTCTTATTTTTTTATCTTTTTGTTTTATTTTTAATTTTTAATTTTTAAATTCATTCTCAAGTGTATCCCGTCCAAAGAAATCCTTAGGTGGGGATAATTCCACCAGCACTGTGGCAATAGAGCAGTATCTGTCTGCTCTATTCTTGTAAGTATAACTTATTTTTTTTTTTAATTGCTTTATTGTTCACACTGAGAGCACTATGTTTTATATATATTCCGTGGATACCCATTATCCAAAATTGGAGAGGCGGACCTATCTCCCCAGCACCAAAGAACTACGTACATCTGAGTAGGTCCCAGCCTACACCAAGGGAATCCCAAGCCGTACAGACGGACCAACCATCCAAGTATATCCTATAGTGGGGATCAAACCACTAAGTGCCTCTTCTCCTAGAGCTGGTTCAAGCTCCAACAAATGTGAGTGAAACATCTTTCTCTTGATTTATACATCACATCTGGACATACAATATTTCACCATTGGCAGCTCTCTTTTTGTTTTTTATCTCCACATATATGGACTATTTGCCATACGGACGGATCAACACCTGAGGACTATTATCTTATCATCACATATCAGTGAGACTGTTTCAATTTATTTTTGGATGAACTTTGTCTATTGATTATATCTGGTTTTATTATTATTTGTTGATTTATTATTTTTTTTATTTTTTTTTAGCGCAGCCCTTAACCCCCTCTCTTGTATTTTCCTGTCTCTTAAAGGGTTTCTTGAGGGATTCCCCTTTTAGGGTTGCTGCTCTTTTGGTTTAGCGCAGACTCTTCCCCCCTTTTTGTCTTTATGTGTAAGGGTTGCATTGTGTGTTTCTGTGTATATAAGGATGAATTGTGTGTGTGTGTGCGCGTGGTGTGCCCCCTGTCCTATAGAGCTCTCCCTTCCATTCCTTAGAGATCTCCCCTGCCCCTTAGTGGTCTCTCCTCTCCCCCCCACCTCCCTTAATGGTCTACTTTTCTCCCCGACTTTCCATTAGTGGTCTCTCGTCTCCCCCCTAGTGGTCTATCCTCCACCCCCTCCCTTAGCGGTCTCTCCTCACACCCCTCCCCTAGTGGTCTCTCCACCGCCCCCTCCCTCCTTTAGTGGTCTCTCCCTCCCCTACGTTCTCATCTCCCACCCCCAGTGTTCTCCTCTTCTTCTCCCCCCGTGTTCTCCTCTTCTTCTCCCCGTGTTCTCCTCTTCTTCTCCCCCCGTCCCTGTAATCTCTTCTTCTCCTCCCTTGTAATCTTCTCTTCTTCTCCCCCTCCCTGTAATCTTCTCCCCTACCCCCTGTAATTTTCTCTTCTTTTCCTCCCTTCCCTCCATGTAATCTCTTCTTCTCCCCCCATAACATTCTCTTCTCCCCTATAATCTTCTTCCCCATAATCTTCTTCTCCCCCAGTACCTTCTTCTTCTCCCTCCTCCCAATCTTTCTTCTTTCCCTCCTCCTCCAACCACCACCTCCTCCCTCCAATCTTTCTTTCTTCTCCCTCTCCTCCAATCTTCCACTCTCCTCCTGTGTAAATCCTTCTTCACACTGTAATCTTCTCTCACCCTCCCTCCCTGTACCTCCACCCCCCAATCTTCCACCCTCCCTCCCTGTAATTTTTCCACTCTCCTGCACTCCTTTCTCCCTCCTCCTGTAATCTTCTCTTTTCCCCTCCTCCCTGTAATCTCCTACCCTCCCTCTCCTGTAGTAACTTTCCACTCCCCCGTAATCTTCTCCCACCCCTGTAACCTTCTCCCACTCACCCTCCCTCCCTGTAATCTTCCACTCCCTCCTCCTTGTAATTTTCTCCACTCTCCTGTAATCTTCTCCCCCCTGCAACCTCCACTCCCTCCCTCCCCGTGTCTCCCCGCAAACTTTCTCTCCCAGCCCCTCCTCCCTGTAATCTTCTTCTCCCCTTCCTGACCATCTTCTCCCTCCCGTAACTTTCCACCCTCCCTCCCTGCAATCTTCCCCCAATCATCTTCTCCCTCCCCTGTAACCTTCTCCACTCCTCTCCCTCCCTGTGTCTTCCTTCTCCCCCCTTCCCCAATCATCTTCTCCCTCCCTGTAACTTTCTCCACCCTCCCCTCCCAAGTAATCTTCTCCCCCAATCATCTTCTCCCCTCCTGTAACTTTCTCCACTCCCCCTCCCTGTAATCAACTTTCTCCACTTCCCCTGTAACTTTCTCCACCCCCAATAATCTTCTCCGTAGTCCTTCCCCCAATCATCTTCTCCCTCCTGTAACTTTCTCCACTCCCCCCTCCCCTATAATCTTCTCCCCCCCCAATCATCATCTCCTCACCTCCCCTGCCCTGTTGTAGCGTGGCCGAGCTCCTCTACAGTCCGCGACCAGGCGGGACTGACAGGAAGTGCACACTGAGTGTGAACTTCCTGTCAGTCTGGCCGGGTCGCGGATCAGAAAGGAGCTCGGCCACGCCACAGGGAAGGGGAGGTGAGGCAGTGCGGCAGCCGTCTGAGCGCTCTCTACAGAGCGCTCAAACGGCTGCAGCATTTAAAGGGCCGGCGATGGGGGCACAGGGCACCCCCTCCTATATGGCGCCCTAGGCGGCTGCCTAGTTCGCCTTATAGGAAGCGCCGGCCCTGGCTACAACTGTAGCATTGAGAGCCTGGAGTGATCAGCTACTTTCAGCTACTACTATCAGCCTCATTCCAGACCCCAAAAGGTAAGCTTACATGTGGTTGTAATGTATGTCAGATTGTGTGTATATGTTTGTATATGTGTGTCAGTATGTATTTGTGTGTATGTGCCAGTGTGGGTGTAACGGCACCTCCAGGCATAAAAGGTTTAAACCGCCATTCCCCTTCCAGAGATACAGGCACAGCTACTGCAGAACACCAAACTCCCGAACTGCATACAAGGGAATGCTCCAAACTCCCGAACTGCATACAAGGGAATGCACCAAACTCCCGAACTGCATACAAGCGAATGCTCCAAACTCCTGAACTGCATTCAAGGGAATGCTCCAAACTCCCGAACTGCATACAAGGGAATGCTCCACTCTCCCGAACTGCATACAAGGGAATGCTTCAAACTCCCGAACTGCATACAAAGTAGCACTCCAAACTCCCGAACTGGAACCTCAGTAAAAGCTGCTAGCAGACGAACAGGAAAAGCACCCAAGCGGCTTACACTCCTGGCAATAAGCATACAGTAAATCCCCCCAAAGACGAGACAGAGCTCCGTGTTGGGGGTCAAGCAGTGGTCTGGTTTAATGAGGGCTACCTGCCCAGTATTTATGCAGGTCTCCCACCTGGTGGACACTCCCCTAGGGGACCAAATGGGAGACTGTGACAAAGGACAGACATGAACCAATGACAGACACACAGAGGTAAAACCTCCCCACAATGCATCCTAACTTCCCTCCCTCTGTCCTAGAGATAATTGGGAAGTAATCCAATTATCTCCCAGGACAGAGGCAAAACTCCATTAACCACATGGCAGTAAAAGACAGTAAAAGACATAAAAATGTATAAAGTTACAACTGTTGCACAAAACATATACATTCTACCTATCCCCAGATAGCTTAGATCTGAGTGCACAAAAGTACTAAATAGCGCTCAGATCCTATGCACACAGTCCAATTGCCGTGGAGTTAAAGTGTTCACAAACTCTGTTCTCCATACGAATAGACTCAACGGGATGGCTATCTGGGGTAATGCTGTTCATCCGGTTTAAACTACCGAATGAACAGGCATCAGGTTAAATGACCGAATACAGAAGCAAGGAGGCTGACGGCTCAGCGGTGTTCGCACAAATAAGTGTCCGTTTCCAGTTCCATAGTATTGGCACTGAACACCGCCATTCGGGACTTTAAAATGGCCGCCGCCACGTGTTCGGCAAACGAACAAAGGCCACCCAGCATTCGTCAATTAAGCTGCAGTTAACCGCAGCTTCTGGGAGGTTAATTGCCAACACACTCCAGGTCCCAGGTGGTCCAGTTCCAGGTGGTCCAGTCAGGCACGAATAAGCCTTTTCTGCAGGGGAAAAGAAGGCTTTTATCATGGAGCCATAATCCAAAGGCAACAGGCGGGCAACCAGGCTCCTCCAATGCAATGTGGCGAGATTGGTCTCGTCACATCGGGCATCTGTGTGTATTTGTCAGTGTGTGTACCTGTGTGTCAGTGAGCATTTGTGTATATGTGACTGTTTGTGTGTGTGTGTGTGTGTGTGTGTATCTGTGTGTATTTGTGTGTATGTGCCAGTGTGGGCCTCTATGTGTCAGTGTGTATTTTTGTGTCAATTTGCCAGTGTGTGCTCTGTGTGTATGTGCCAGTGTGTGTGTCTGTGTGTCAGCGTGTATTTGTGTGTGTGTGCCAGTGTGTGTATGGGCCAGTGTGGGCATCTGTGTGTATGTGATAGTATGTGTGTATGTGCTTTGTGTATCTGTGCGCCCGGGAGTGGAGGGTGCTGCAGCCACCTCCCTGAAAAGAGTTTCTGCATGTTGGGATGTCTGGATGTGCAGCTTAGTGATTTGAGAGAACAAGGGAAAGCATATATTACAGTACATTCTTCTATCAAAACAAGAGATATTTTTCATCTCCAGCTGCAGATTTTAACAATATGTTTATTGCCTGACAATTGAATAGTAGTTTACTAAAAACATCATGCTGCCAGTGCTAATGTTATCTCATACTCGCTGCTGCTAGTATTAATGTAGTTAAAGCACAGAATTCTTATCCACAGAATTAGAAGACTGTTCTCATCATAAAGCTAATTGTCAAATCAGATTTTACCTGTTTCCACATCTGGTTATGCATAAAATATGACTTCTGTTTAGGATTAGTTAAGCATATGCTAGCTATTTTATTAGTTACACAGTTCAGTGGCTCTGCTGCAATTCCAGTTACTCTGAATTACTACTTGTTTAATGGGGAACTTCTCATGGAAAGTCAAAATGAGAATTTTTTTCTCTGAGATGAAATAAAAACAGATATTTGAAGTTTACTGTAGGCTACTAATGAAGCAACTAAAACGCCACAACTAGTGGTAAGAAGTAATTATTCTAAATGAAGAAAACAGATTAAATAAAGGAAATTGTTGTTTTACCAGGTGTCATCAAAATTCTCCATCTGTACTGTGTTTGTTTCAGATGAAAAATGTCACACAGATGTTCTTTGATTGACATTTAGATGCTAGGAAACATTTATAACACACACAAGCAATTATATTCTTACATAACACAATATAAAAATTACTTGACTAATAAATCATGTGCAGACAAGTAATCTTTTTGTGCATCATACTGGCAGTTTGCAATTTGGATCATCACTCTTTCTAGGTGCCTGGGTCATTGTTTAGTATAGAAAATGTCAAACCTTTTTAAATTTGTAAACAAATGTTGTTTACACTGTCTCATAACTCCAGCCAATGAAAAGCTTACACACATTGTAATACTACCACCACCTTGTTTCACCATTGGCATTTTGCAGTATTGCCTTGCACCCCACAAAAAGTTCTAAACTAAGGATAAAAAGTTCATTTTTTTTTTTTCGTTGAATTAGAGAACCATTGTTGACTTTGTCTCACACATGCTATTTGGCTAACTCCATACAGGAATTTACATGAATTTATGTATCTGCAAAAGCTTTCTTTTTGTCAGTGTTGACGAGGCCTAACTTTTTTTTTGTAAATGTATCCATTACGAGCAGATCATGACCAACATATATAAGTTTAACATATCTCACGTCGCGCAGGATCATGAGTCCATAAGAAAAAGGGGTAAATGTAAGGATGAAACATGGAATCATATACATTATTTATTGGATTCACAGAGTTGCACTCTTGTCAGAAATAACAGCTAGGACACGTGATGTGGTGGGCGCCCTAATTTTCTGTTTAACTGGGGGTTGGTGGGTGTATAACCTGTAAGTGGTATGGTCAAAAGTGATGTGTTGAGGGCAACCCAAAATGAAAGAAAATAAATGTGTGAGGGGGAATGGGTGAAGCTAATGGGGGGGAGGGGGACTTGCATTTGGGTATTATATACCATGTTTGTTAACAGTTTCAAGCTCTGTTTAGAGATATATTATATTAGTTTTTGGGGTTCATGGCCAGGTCTTGCTGAGTGGACACCATGGTGGCCGAGTCCCACAGATCCCAGGCTATTTGCCAAAATAAGTTTCTCATCTGGGGCTTTCTAGTCGCCCTTTCGAATTTGCTTGTTTGTGTGATATGTGCTATCAGTTCAGATTGGGTTGAAGAAGAGGGAGTACTAGCATGCTAGTAACATGATTAAAAGGAGGCAGAACTCTGGGAAGTTTGGCAATCTCAGGTCAGTAAATTTTTCAATTAGCAAAAGGATCTGTTTCCAGTATTGGGCCAAGCTAGGGCATCACCACCAGATGTGCTGCATGGTGCCACTGTCATCCCTGCATCTCCAGCAAGTTTCAGAGTATGAGGGAGAGATTTTGGCAAGCCTCAACGGCACCATGTACCATCTGTACATAATTTTCCTTAAATTTTCACTATGTGCGTGATTCAAGATATTGCCTGAAATAAAGTGTGGTACCAGTCGGATAGGTATGGCTACGGATATCGGCATATCCTTTTCCGGCATAGCCTTATCTGGTTAGTTGTGGTTTCTGTGGTTGTCCCTTATCTGTATTACAGTGGCTGTAGTTGGTAGAATTTGTGGCAGAGATTGGCAGGAAGATTTTGATAACCAGAACATTTCGGCCATATTTAGGTTAGCCCAATATTCTGCTATATACACCCAATTTGTGGGTTCCGGACCAGCTAAGGCCGTGGCAATGCTATTTGGGATTGCTGCTCAATAGTATTGCCTAATGTTCAGCAGTCCCATGCCACCTTCATTAAGAGGTGACTGTAGTAACATTACATTCATCCTGGGTCAGCTCCCACTCCAGACAAACCTATTGATCGCTTTTTGCAATGTGGTGAAAAACGATCCAGGGATTTTTAGTGGCAGGGTTCTAAAGACATAGTGTAGCTTAGGTAAGATAGACATTTTTATGATGGCAATTCTGTAGCAGAGCTCTAGTCCTGACCGGGATTTTCCTCCGCTGGTCCTGGTTTGACAGATAGTTGAGCTCAAATTAGGATAACTCAATTATGTTTCAAACACAGAAACTTACACAATATTTCTACAATACTCCAAAAATACATGAAAACAATACAGGAACCCCACAAAAATAATTTAACCTGAATAGCTCTGATCTGAGTGCCCAACAGATCCAAAAAGCGCTCAGATCGATTCGGTAGAACGTAAAGTTTTGACCGACCGGCCACGAGGTGATAGCCCCAAACAGTTGCAGAGAATTAGTCAGGATGACCGTTTGACTTTTGGGGGTTCCTGTGCGAACACCAAAAATGCTTCCCCTGGCTTTTAGGGAGATAATGCTCCCCCCAGTCAGTATAGATAGTTGGGAAGTTGAATGGGCAGAGGTACGAACTCTGCCCAGGTTGGCAGACTCGCGTGGTGGAAAATAGTTCCAGGCATTCGAGGCCCATGTAATGCTGCCTCTGTTCAGGAGACAAAATGGCCATGCACTGGACCACGTGCGTACGGTTATATGAATGGCGGCCACCCAGGGAATACACAGAGGTAGGCAAACGAGGTGCGACAGGAGTCTCTCGCAGTCTGGCCAAGAATGTTCGGAGCATTTGTTTCAGTGTCCCATTGAACCATTAGCATAGGTAGGTTGTTAGTTTGGGGATGGTAAGGCGAGGTCATGATCGGCTTAATGCCGCAGAGCCTCCAGAGTTGGTGGGTGATCTCTGCAGTAAGCTCAGAGCCCTGATCCGAAACAATCTTCCTGGGAAATCCCATGCGGGAGAAGATTCACATTAAGGCTTACACGACCATCTTTGCATGAATATTGGTCAGCGACACCACCTCCAGGTATCTGGTTGAGTAGTCCACTACCATGAAGATATATTTCTTGCTGGAGGGGCTAGGCTTAGCTAAGGGTCCAACTGGGTCCACAGCTATCCTGCTAAAGGGTTTCTCGATTATGGGGAGAGTGTGGAGTTTGGCCTTGCGGCTATCTCCCCTCTTACCTACCCTCTGGCAAGTATCACACATTTAGCAATACAGCCTAATGTCCTGGGAGATACCTGGCCAAAAGAAATTATGGGTAAGCTGATACCTTGTATAGCTAACTCCTAAGTGCTCGGATAGCGGAATGCCATGAGCTATCTGGAGCAGTTCCTGTCTGTACCTTGCATTACTACCAGCTGCCTGGTGGGGGCCGGTCATGACCTGGCCACTACCCTCTCTGATTCTTGGTAGAGAAGTCGCTTGTCCCACAAATATCACTCTCCCTTTAACCCAGCCTGATGGGAGGTGACCCAGTCCCTGTATACCTGCAGCGTGGGGACAGTGGCCACCTCCTTCTGAAACTCAGTGGAGGCATCCCAGGGGAAACATTCAAGGGTTTGGGAAGGATCTTTTACCTGAGCTTCCGGGTGTGAGCTATGGTCCATGGTGCGTGCCTGCTGTCTGGTTACCACAGGGTATAGTTCCTCTGGCTGTGCTTGTGGCTCAAATGATGACAGGAGCTTGTCCATATCGTTCCCCAAAAACACCTCCGCATCAGCCCATCCTCCACCATTCCAGACCCCACTCCCCAATGTAAGTTGTGACAAAATGCCCTTTGCCACTTGGTCCTGGAGAGGCCTGCTTGCCAGCCTCTTGCCTTGTGACTATGGCCCTGGGGTGTATGGCCCTTTAAAAACATTGTTTGGGCATATATACTTTTATTGGACTAGTGCTGGCCCTTTAAGCACATTATTGGGACTTAGGGAGAATTGGAACAGAGCCCCTTTAAAACCATGTCCCCAGAGGCCCCAGACTGTGAAAATAACTTGCTCATGTCCTTTTCCCACTTGGTTCGGTAAATGGGGCTTAACAAACCAATTACTGAACAGGCGGACCACATGTAAGTGGTAGTGTGCAGGCAATTTACCTCCCAGGCTGGTGGTTAACCACAGGTTAATTGCCCACCACTGGAGGGCTGCCGTTCATACAGTCGAACACGTGGCGGCGGCCATCTTTATTAGTCGAACGCGGTCAGTGATTTGTGCCATCAAATGCATGGAACTAAAATCGGCTACACATTTGCACAAACACTGCTGACCCTTACCTTGTCTGCAACTTCGACGATTCGAACGCACAGTTATACTGGGCTATTTGCATGAACGTCCCCGCTTGTGAATTCGAGTGGGACTTTTGGTCGTTTTTCTGTGTGAAATTGACCAACCGCACAGCCCAAATCTATGGAACTCTTTTGGGCAGGAAAGCCATGCTTGTGGTCAGTCAAAAAGGACTTCCAGCTAGCTTTATAACCACTGGAGGGAATTGTTTGAATTTAGAATTTTGAATATGTTTGTATTTGGAGAATGCTGAGTTAGAATATGTAACTTTTATTAATATTGCATGTATACTTTTAAAGTTATAAGAATTGTCTAAAAACTTTTCCTGCCTGTGATAATTAAATTAACCCATTGTGTACAGTAATTCTATCACAGGCAGAGGGGAGGATTTTGCTGGAATGATTGGGAGTGTTCAACTGTATTGTACATTGCTGACTGGCTGTTCCACAAAACTATGTGGGTGGTAACTTTGTGTAAAAACCTGAATAAAAGAAAGCCCTTTGGTCCTGATTAAACAGATCTTCTTGACCCTCAACACGTAGTCTTGTCTCGTGATTGGAGAGGATAACTATATTCACACTGGGGATTGCTATACTTGTATACTCCCTTGAGCTTTAATCACTTAGCTCTTCTAAGAGCTGTTCCTGATACGCTCTCATGGAGGAGAGGTCTTCCCCACACAGTCCTGGGTGGTGGAGGTTCATACAGGGTGTAACGAAGTGGTCTTTCCCTCATGGTCCTGGAAGAAAGAAGCTGATCCAGGGTGGAAGGAAAACGGCGAGACTACCAGTTAAGCTACGGCGTTGTGGAGTCTGCAGTGGTTGTGGTGTCTGGTGCAGTGTTTATGGTCCTCGGCGCAAGCTAGGAAGCGTCCATCAACGGAAGGTACTCGGGCGGAGTTCAGTTACATAAGTGTTCCCTGGGAAGTTGGCACTCAATAGACAGCTCCCCCTGCTACCCGAACTGCCACCGAATTTCTTGTTCGCGCCACCTCGAGGACCAGGTGCTGTTTTACTAGGGTGAGGGTGAGGGTGGCTCCCATGTCTCAGAGCCCATGGACCATCTTTTCCCGTAGGTACACAGTCTGACGGTGGTGTTGTCAGTTGTCACCTGCTGATTAAACCAGGTCTGCTTCATGTAGAACTTCCCAGTTCTCCCCAGGTTGTACTTGAGCAAAATAAAGGGTGGTAATAGTGAGCTGCTGCTCTTGCTGCTGGAGGGGACCCAGTCCCTGTGGGGTAAAAAACTGATTAAGAGAGAAATGGAGATGAACTCAGACTTATTTTAAAAAATGGCAGATTTCAAAATCGTTGTTAAGACCTTCTGGTACCATTGTTCTCAGTTCATATATCCACTTCATTTCTCTTTTGCCTATTTTTTGGATACACAAATTCCTTTAATATCTTGATTTTGCTTGATCAGCTCCGCAACTGGTTGAAGGGCCAGTATATAAAGCAGGGGAGACAGTGGACAGCCATGCCTGGTCCCATTGACTATAGCAAACGAGTCTGACAGGAAACCTCAGTTAAAAACTATAGGCATGTTAAGCTGCTAGAAATGTATGGGGGAAATTGTATTTTTGAAGGACCCCTCTCAGGAATCCTCAGTGTAGGTGATCAAACGCTCTTTCAGCGTCAAGGGAAAGGAGCACACTGCCTTGTGTTTAGTGTAAAGTAAGTTTTGTGCTTTATGTGTTCCGTCTGTGCCTTGTCACCCACTAACGAAGCCGACCTGGTCGAAATGGATTGGGTGGGGGAGTATATTTTTAAGTATGTTCACAAACAGCTTGGCAAAGATTTTGGCATCCACGTTCAGTAGGGAAATGGGATGAAAGTTAGGGCATTTGGTGGGCGATTTACGAGGTTTAGGAAGCGTTGCTACATTGGCTGCGAGAAGGTCTCCAGTTAGACTTTCTAAGGTTAAAGTAGACTGGAAGAAGGCAGCCATGTGTGGGGCCAACGTATGGGAGAAGCATTTGTAGTAGTAGTTAGTGTAGCTGTCGGGCTGGAAGTTTTATGCCTAGGAAGTTGTTTGATAATTTGTGATAAAGGATACTTTATCAAGAGAAAGAGCTTCCTATGAAGTTTTTTGCAAATTTGCTGCAGATGTTTTGAGGTTGGAATATTTTTTTCCTGAATCAGTTAGAATGTTGGGAATCTTAGTGGAGGATGGTCTATCTCCGAGAAGCCTAACTTTTTGAGCATACAGGTATACAGGAAGAAATGAAAAGCAGGAACAGACTAGGAATATGTAGGTTTGCATGTCATGGGACTCTATAGACTGAAAATGAAAGTAAGTGGCAGAGCATAGCAGAAGGATGGAAAACCTCCAGCAATAGTCTAGTTTAAAAGATTTATTACTAAAAAGCAGAGTGTTACAAATGTGCAAAACTCACAGCAGCAGACAATACGCAACTGATCTGTGCTACTGAGATAAATCATAACTGTAACGGATGCTTCCCCACCTTTCAATTGCTTATCTTCTAGTTTAAGATGGTGGAGATTTTCTATATTATGTAGCTGGAATTAAATAGAATGTATTGATTTATCAATTCCCCCTTTCCTGTCTAGTTATTTTCCCAGGAGCGCATTCTCCCATTTTTCCAGGGACACTTCCAGACCAGTTCAAACTGTCTGCCCTGCCACTTCCTGAAGTCACTCAGACCTTGTTATTGTCTGTCCCCATCTTTAATCAAGTTGTGTGATTGGTTGCTATCCTAAGTCTATACTGCTATTAGTTGACTTGTGTCCACTGTACAGGCAAAGAAATTGATAAAATCCTGGTGTGAGTCTAAATTGTACATTGTATCAAGTGTCTGGCTGATATTTGTGGGGAACCTACTGCTGAAGCTCTCACTCTATGGCAGATGCTTGGCACTACTAATCTTGTAGTGCTGGAAGGAAAGGCTGGCTCTCTACTATATTTTCCCTTGGGAATAAGTGATGAATGCTGAACAGAATAGATTTGGTTCCCAAGCCTGTGACCAGAACTTCTGTATCCTCTACAGTTGTTATTGAAGGCAAAATCCATAACCCTTCTAAAGAAGGATATTGTGGCACCAGAACAAGTGCAGAGGCGGGCTACAAAATTAATAAAAGGAATGGAATATATCAGCTATGAAGAAAGATTAACAAATTTAAACCTCTTTAGTTTAGAAAAATGTCGCCTGAGAGGGGATATGATAACATTATACAAATACATTCAGGGCTAATACAAACCATTGTGTGGAAATCTATTCACAAACCAGACTTTACATAGGACACGGTCATGCATTTAGACTGGAAGAAAGAAGATTTAATCTAAGGCAAAGGAAAGGGTTTTTTTCACTGTAAGAACAATAAGGATGTGGAATTCTCTGCCTGAAGAAGTGGTTTTACCAGAGTCCATACAGATGTTCAAACAGCTACTAGATGCAAAAACAGAATATTCAAGGATATAATTTTTCAGTGTAGGGTAATAACTGCTTGATTCAAGGATAAATCTGACTGCCATTCTGGGGTCAAGAAGGAATTGTTTTCCTAGCTTGTTGCAAATTTGGAAGTGCTTCAAACTGGGTTTTTTTGAATTTTTTGGATCAACAGCAAAAAACAAATGTAAGGAAGGCTGAACTTGATGGACTCAAGTCTCTTTTCAGCTATGTAACTATGTAACCCTGCCAAAGAAGTCAAGTTTCTTGAAATGATGTGGACTGAACCAGTCCAGATGATACCTCAGCATCTGCTGGATACCATTCAGAACTAATTGAACCAAACCATGTAAAAGAAGCTCAAACATTTTGGGGGGTCATGGGTCATTGGAGTGCTTTCCAGTTGGATGTGATGGGGAATAAAATGTAGCATAATGGGGGTTGTGAAATGAAGAGAAAGACAAGAGATCAATACCAAGTGGGCATTGGTTCAAGCAGCTGGCTAGGGCACAACAAAGGTACACTCCTCTGGAGAATTATCTGCTGACCGCTTAAGTGGCATTACAGCATTTGGAAACAATGATGGATAAGAGCACAGTATAATAGAAAAAATATTAGGCACTCACTGTGATAAATTTAAGCAGGTTTATTGGACACTGCAATGACCTGTGAATCAGTGAAGAGATATAACAGAAGCTAGAGTTGTGCAGTGCTTTATAGGTAAGGGTTAGTATTTTGAATTTACTCCTATAGTATATAGGAAGCCAATGTAAGGACTAGCAGATGGATGAGGTGTGAGAGGAGCAACTGGGGAGAAAAATAAGCATTCATTGCAGACTGTAGCAGGGCAGTATGGATTCTGGGATCAACAATTAGGAGAGGATTATAATAGTCAATGTGAGAGATTACTAGAGCACGAACAAGCTCCTTAGAACCATCTTGCATGAGAAAGGGGCAGATGGGGGCGGAGCCAAGACCTTGAGCTGAGCAGATGCTTGCTGCGTGAGCTCCCATTCGCCTTGCCGATTTTCGGGGGATCTCTCCTCAACCAGCATTGTTACTACGAACACCATACCCTACCTTGGTTGAGGGTATTGTGCTGATTTCACAGACCCCTTACTAGAGTTCACAGGCGATCGGGTGGCTGTGGTGGCGCATCGCAGCCCGCAGGCGGTGGAGCTAGGGGAAGGCGGACAATTTCCCCGCTCTACAATTGCTGTGCAGATCAGCCCTACTCCTATCCCCCCTCTGGACCGGTGGGGTTATCCCAGTCCCCACTGGACTTTCTTATTTAATCTTCTGGGTACCGAGGAAGGCACATTGTACATAACTGTACACGACAGCATAACTCAAAATGGTGGACAGGCCTACTCTGACGGCGCCAACTCCAAAACAGACACATGGAGCTCTCACAACCTCCACTGTAAGCATAATGACAAGACTGGAAGCAACATTCACCAAATTCTGGGCTATGCTGGAGGAATGACCTGCAGCTACACCTCCCTTATATGAGAAAGAGAGCAGGTGATATGCTGACAGGGTTCTGCTGCTCTCCAATACTCTCCCATATCCACCTTGCCTAAAGGCTACCCGGTGTCCGATCCCAACACATTCATCACACCAGCAACGGTCAGTTACCAGTCAGACCAGGACCTCATGCTGTACCCTGATTGGACAGGACTCAAGTTCTTCACAATTTCAAGTCTGCAGAACAGTAATTCAGACCCTTGAACATGCCGGGGGCTTGAGGGATGTCCTTCATCCCTCTGACAGAGTCACACTGAACACCCCAGCAGACCTGTTGAATGCCTAATGTGCCCACCATGTGTAGGAATCGGATGAAATCTTCACCTAATGAGATTGGATGGTCTATCGGTATTGAGAGGCGCTCCTGAAATATTGGAATTAGGCATTCTGAATTGTTTTGTTTTTCTTGACCTCATTTAATTTATTTTGTCTTATTGATACCTGTTTCACATACATCCCGTTTAAAGTGCCAAATAGACCTCGAGTACAGTACCAGTGGTAATTAACCCTTGCACAACCTGCCTCATAGCAGCCTTGTTTTATGCACCCAATGCTTTTTTCTTATACCATATACGGATATATCCATTGCTTATACTCACAAGCACTGTACTTTAACTCTCCCCATAAGTTAAGCAGCTGTAAGTTACAGTTTAGCATGCCTATTTTTAATATAAAATGTTTTCTCATGTGCCATGGCAATATAACTATGTGTACATCTGAAAATACTTGTCCATGCTGTCGTGGCATACCAAGCCTGTTTGTATTTTCTTGCACACTACAAATAAAGAATAAAAAATAAAAATAAAGGGGCAGTTGTTGGCATATTTAAAACATTTTTTTAAAGATTCTTTATTTTTTTTATATCATTGTCAGGTACAATAGTATAGTCAAGACAGAAAAGAAAGAACAAAACAAACAAAGTACAAGTAGTAGGTGCCCCCAACTCAATGAAAAGTAATTTCTCAACATTTGCAGTTACCCCTTTGATAGGTCATGGCTCCGTCCGGTAACCAAACGTTTTGAGTATGGCAATCGGGTTAAATAGACGATAGTCGTATGGCTTATTAACCCCTTGATTGCCTGGACATATAAACTGCTACTTTTTAATTATACAGTAATCATACATAATTATTGTTAATATTAAGCGAGCAATTCAATAAAATTACAATACAAAATGCAATAAAAATACAGTAATAATACATTATGCTGATGTAATAATATTGCCTGTTTTAACAATATTGTTTTAAAGCATATTAATACAGAATTTATTACATGTAATATATCTCCTATATTACTCCTGGATAACAATTAGAGTTAAATCTAATACCCTATCCTCATTTTTGTATTTTGGGGTTATTTGGCAGGAACCCTATTTTCCAGTTAGAGTGATATCTCTATTCAACTATCCACTCCATACCTGTGAGAATTCTATCTCAAATATTGAGAGTGTAGCTATTAGAGTAAATATGCAACAAACTATGGGGATAAAATAAGAGAAAACGTTAAGTAGGGAACAGATCAATATGTTAACAGGATAATAAAATATCCTGTGTAAAAGTATTAGCTAGGTAGGTATAAAAGTATTCATATTGAGACAAAGTGGGGCTGTATAGAATAAACAGCAGCCGTATATAGTGAATACTATAATTCGATTAAAAGGAAAAAAGGAGGGTAAGGAACAATAATAAGCATCCTACCCCCACCTTATTAATTAACCCCTTCCCGCCGTTACGGCGTTCTATGCCGTCGCGGCTTTAATGGGCTTTAAAGCCGTTGCGGCAGCATAGAACGCGGTAACGGCTTTGAGCCCCAGAGGACCGGCAGAAGATCCTCTTCTGGAGGGCTGCCAGACCACCCAGGCAGCCCTCCTCCGGTGAATGAGGCCCCCGGGGGCCATGTGATCGCTCTCAAAGAACGATCACATGGCCCCCTATAGCTGGCTGTGGATCTGCCAGCAGAGGGGCTGTCTGAAATAGCAGACAGTCCCCCTGCTGGTGGAAAGTGTAAAAAAAATAAAAAATAAACATGTTAAAATAAATTAAATATATTTTTATATATATATAATATATGTGTATATATTATATATATAATATATACATATTATATACATATAACATCATACGTAATGTATTTTAATATTAATATAAGTATATATTAATATTAAAATACACTTAGAATGACGTTATATATATAATATATATATTAAATGTATGCTTACTAATGTAAGGAGCCTAAATAACAAAATGGGGGAACTAGAGGCATTAGCATACACTAAACAATATGATATAATAGGCATAACTGAAACATGATAGGATGAGACACATGACTGGGCAGCTACCGTAACTTAAATGGGTACATGTTATTTAGGAAGGATAGGAAAAACAAGAAGGGTGGGGGGGGTATGTTTGTATGTCAAACATGATTTAAAGCCAAATGTTAAGCAAATGGAATGCGAGGAGGATAATGTGGAAGCTTTATGGGTAAATATCTGCTTGGGGGAAAAGAAGGGAAACCAACTATTGGTTGGGATATGTTATAAACCACCTAATGTTAATATTGACGAGGAACAACAGCTGTTTGAGCAAACTGAGAAAGCTGCAAATCTGGGTAACACTTTAATTATTGGAGATTTTAATTATCCAGATATAAATTGGGACAGAGGGACTAGTGCCTCAGCAAAGGGAATTAGGTTTTTAAACTTGTTAAATGACACCTTCATGTCACAACTTGTACAAGCACCAACTAGAATGGATGCTTGTCTGGACCTGGTTTTAACAAACAACGTTGATCTTTTGACCAACATTCAAGTAGGTGAGCACTTGGGAAATAGTGATCACAATATAGTGTCCTTTGAAATAAACTCAAAAAAACAAAAGCACATGGGGAATACTAAAACATATAATTTTAAAAAGGCCAATTTCAATAAGTTAAGGGAAGCTTTACAATATATTGACTGGCATAAACTCTTTAGTGAAAAGAACACTGAGGATAAATGGATCATCTTCCAACAAATATTAAAAAGGTACATTTCTCAGTATGTACTGTTGGGAAATAAATATAAAAGAAACAAATTAAAACCAATGTGGCTTAGTAGAGAAGTAAAACAAGAGATTACAACTAAGAAAAGGGCATTTAAAGCATTTAAATCGGACAAATCAGATGCATCTTATAAAAGATATAAGGATGCAAATAATGCGTGCAAAAAGGCAATTAGACTTGCTAAACTATAAAATGAAATAATGATAGCTGAAGAGAGCAAAACCAACCCCAACGCATTTTTTAATTACTGTGATAAAGTGAAGGCAGATAGGCCTTTTAACCCCAGGGGAAGTATGTGTAGTTTGTGTGTTGCACAACACAAAGCATTGTTTAGTTATGGGCCCCTGGGGTGGAGCATTTGGAGAGAAGGGTGGGCCAATACTCCACTCCACAGTTTAGTGGTTTTCTGGGGAGACATAGATCCAGGCCAGGGTTTTTTGGACCGTCTCCAACCCACTGCTCAGCTGCAGTTAATGAGCTGTTGCAGTGGGAATAAACCCCTCCCTGCTAGGCAGGTAAAGGGGGGGAATTGCTGGCTTCCTCCCAGGAAGCAGGTAGGAGAGAAACTGTTCTCTCCAGATAGAGAGTCAAGGAGAATAGGCACTGGGAGTGCAGAAAGGAAGCAGTCAAGGCTGGCTTAGAGCACTGGGAGTGCAGAAAGGAAGCAGTCAAGGCAAGGCTGGCTTGGAGCACTGGGAGTGCAGAAAGGAAAGCAGTCAGGGCAAGGCTGGCTTGGAGCACTGGGAGTGCAGAAAGGAAAGCAGTCAGGGCAAGGCTGGCTTGGAGCACTGGGAGAGCAGAAAGGAAAGCAGTCAGGGCAAGGCTGGCTTGGAGCACTGGGAGTGGAGAAAGAAAAGCAACAGGCTAGCTAGCAGAGTGTTGCTATCTAATAAGGTTGGTGCAATATGTTTTTGTTAGTTTAACCCTGATAGAGAGGGATATTCTAAGTGAGCCAGTGCTCAGACGAGCTAGGTTTTTGTTTAAAGGGAAACCTGTTATATTTATGTTTTTCATTTGCTGCTGCCTCATATGTAAACTTACAAATAAAGTGCCTGGAATGAAGTTGCATTAAAAGACTGTGCATGTTTTTGCCCTAGAGGACCGTGCTACCGGCTGACAAGGATCACAGTACATAAATTCAAAAAACAAAACAAAATGAAAGTGTAGGTACACTAAAAACTGAAACGGGGGTGTTAGTTAATGAAGACCAGGAAAAGGCAGGAATTTTAAATAACTATTTCTCCTCCGTATATATTAAGGAAGAACCCATGGCAATAGATGTGCAAATGATTGCTACTAAAAACTTGCAGAATAATTGTAATTGGTTAACTCAAGACAAGGTGCTGCAGCAACTAAAGAAAGTTAATATAAACAAAGCTCCAGGGCCTGACGGTATCCATCCACGTGTACTTAAGGAACTAAGTGCAGAAATAAGTGAACCTCTGTTTTTAATCTTTCAAGATTCTTTTCTTTCAGGAAGTTTTCCGGAGGAGGCAGTGGCCAAGGCCAGTAAGGTATTGTCATGCATGAAAAAGGGCATTCATTCTCGGGACAAGAATATAATTTTGCCTCTTTAGAAATCACTGGTAAGACCCCATATTGAATATGCTGTGCCATTTTGGGCACCTGTTCTAAAGAAGGATATTATGGCACTAGAAAAAGTGCAGAGGCGGGCTACAAAATTAATAAAAGTAATGGAACATATCGGCTATGAAGAAAGGTTAACAATTTTAAACCTATTTAGTTTAGAAAAACATCGCCTGAGAGGGGATATGATAACATTATACAAATATATTCGGGGCCAATACAAATCACTAGTAATGTTCAGTATTCCCCTCCTAGACCTGGGGCTATCGCTAGAAACAGGAGCATCACTCAGAGGTCCTGGGTCTGACTTGGTTTCTGGCTTGTTAGTTCCTCGGAATAAAGGCCGCGTTGCAACTCTTGTAGAAAGGAGAACAGTCTCAGAGTCAGCTTGGGTAGGTGCCACTGGAATCAATTGAGAAGAATCCCCTAGATTAATGAGTACAGGATCCTAAACGTAGGGGTACCCCTTTAAATCCTACATCCCCTGATAGCCCTGATCTGGGTGAACAAAAATATCCAAAAGTCACCCAGATCAGACCAGGGGTTCGGGAAATGTATGGAGGGAATAAAATGACCGACCGCACTGACTGAGATAGCCGAATGCGGTTCCATGCAAATGGGCCCTGCGGTCGGTCCTGGAATAAGGGAACAAATTGCACGAAAGCCTCTAGCTATAGCTCTGCGAACCCTCTTCCTCAGACCGCAGAAATGCATCAAGGGATAGCTCCCCTAATCTCTCTGAGCATGAGGCCAGCCGAAGCAGGGACGACTCTCTCAAACTGATTAAATTCTGTAACAGATAGAGATACCTGGTCACTTAGATCATTCTCTTTGTTTGGAGTTTGTTTAAACTGCTGATTAGAAGAGTCTTCAATGTTTTGTTCAGGTACAAGTGTGGTAGTTTCTGTTTCCACTTGCAGCAGGGAAATTGTCCTACCGGGGCTTATAATTTGAAGAACGGGGTTAGACTTGCCTATAACTGTAGATTCTTCTTCAGACTGTGGGTTCTGAACAAGCCCTGTCTCATTCAGATCCGTTCCTTGGGCTTGATGCATTTCGAGTTTGTCACGTTGCACCAAGTCTGACTCTTTGATTTCCACTTGAGGATGACAGTCTTCTTTACTTGGTGTCAACTCATTTTTTACAGTTGCGGTTGTAAGAGAGGTGCCAATCCTCGAACCCCCAGAGGCAGAAGGGAATCATCCAACCTCTCCACATCAAAGTCGTGAGCTGCCTTTGGGACGATAACTTCCTCTTCCACTGATTGCTCTGAAGCTTCCACCTTAAGTTTCTCAGCCTTCTCAGACAGTGTTTTTGAAGAAGTATGTCGTTAACCATGTTTCCTACTTGGTGGCCTTTTGACAGGAGGATCATCTTCTACGAGATTAGCTTCTAACTTCAGTGGCCCAGCCTTCTCGTCAATTGCATCGCCCGAAGCAACTTTTATAGGTGACTCTCCCAGTTTCGAGTCTCCAGTATTAGATGACTCAGGAAGAGGTGTAGAAATTGGAACTTCTGTTTCTATTGATTCAGTATTGTCCTTTTGTGGGACTGATCTCCAGATCAGATCCAGTTACCTGGTCAAGGTTAATGGTGGTCTCAATTGTCACTGTGATGGAGGAATTAGTTTCTCTGGTTGTTGTCGGTATTCTCACTCTGGGAATAGGCGAGTGGATCTTGCAGAAAAGAGACAGTGGCATAAGGGCACTGTGGGTCTCTGGTACCAAGACAATATTTGAAAACTGCGTACTGGTACAGCGTTCATGTTCAGGCTGCTCATCATCCAGAGCTGCTATACAGCGAGCACCAATATCATCGAAGATCTGGTCCATGAGGGGATCGCCCGTGCTATACAACCCCTCCATATCGTCTTCAGTTTGGGATGAAAAGCTTTCAGCTTTTAATTCATGAGGAACTTCGGTTTTGCAGGCGGGAGGACCAACAAGCCATTTGCCCAAGTCAGAGTCAGGAGGATTAATTATGCTATGTACATCAGAAAAGGGAATACCATCATCATTAACAGACATAAAGACAGTCATTCTTTCTTGTACAAGATCAATAAGAAATTGAACTTCGGGTAATAAGGCAACAAAATTATTGTGCATTACTCTTGCTTGTCTCTGCAAATATGACAGAGATTTTTTTATGTGATATCACTTTAAGAGACATACGGATACGAGTATACACCCTACTTATCACAGGAGGCTTTCTCAACCATCTATCGCAATCAGGTAACTGAGAAAGCAACGAGTCACATATATTTTTGTGAAAAGTTTGAAGTTCATTGATAAATCCACATAATACAGATTTCTGGATTTGACAGGAGACTTCTATAGTAGACAAGCATAAATTAGAGGCCTGAATTTGTCTTAACTGATTACAACAAGTTTTAATGAGAGCATACTCTTGCTGTGAATCAGCGTTAATACCAACAATGTTATCCATTGTGATTCTAGACATTATTCTCTGCTGGTTCCAAGTGTTCAGATCATTCTGTAATGGCATGAAGGGGTGCTGCCCTACGACTCTTTAAATGTGGGAACCGATTTAGCAGAGTAATAATGGAAGGACACGATGAATGGAGCAATAAAGAAAATATGTATTGAAGAAAACCAAAGGATATAATATACAAAAACAAAATATGTACAATGTCACAAATATATATACACAAGAATTAAACATAAACACAGTTAGAGCAGGCAGAGTACATGTGATAGTCCTGTAGGCAAAAGTAAGGGCTTTGGGCAGGATCATACAGCAAAGACCAAAGCAGGTCACAGGTAAATAGGCAGCAAGGTTAGAATCACTGGAATTGAAGTTAGGCAGGAACACTGTAAGCGAACACTGGAACAGGAGGCACAGGACACAGGACCAGGCAGAGACGAGAATGCTGGGCCAAAAGGACGTCGGAACAGGAACACAGGATCAGGATACACAAGATACAAGACACAGGAGCAAGGAGTCAGAAGTGCTTAACAAAAATAAATGAGAAACAGTGCCAAACAGAAACAGTTGTGAGTGTGAGTACTGCACGAGGGCATTTTAACTAATGAGTGTCGTGACACAAACTTTGTCATTGGTCTGTAACGTTGTACTGTTGTCTTCCATCAGGTCCGGGTGGGAATACCCCTTGCATGGTGATTGTCATAAAAGGTGGTCCCATTAAAATCAGTTCACTTCACCATCAAGGCACAGCCTTGTCTCATGATTGTAGGGAACAGCTATACCTGCTTCGGATTGCTATACTGTCTATAATCACTAGCTCTTGTAAGAGCTACACAACTATACCTGCTAGACTTTCTGGAGTAGGAGAGGTCCACCCACTGGGAGATGGATCCTGGGCTTGGGTCCAGGGAGGGTGGAGGACAGCGAGACCCCAGCCAAGCTATGGTTGCTAAGGGGCTATGGTGTCCAGTGCAGTGGATCCTCAGTGGTCGGGGTGTTTGGTGGACTTATTAGGTGTTTCCAAATTATTGTCTGCTTGGGAGGTAGTAGTGGTAAGGTCATTGAGTGGCAGAGAGGGATAGAGTGTGGGGGGAGTGATAGAGAGTTGTTTCTAGAAAAGTAGTTTTAGGAGTGGGGAGATGGTCTGCATATCCGCAGTGGTAACGAGAGGAAGAATGGGTGGGGGGTCAGGGTTAATGCAAAGGTGTTGATCCCACAAATTAAATATTAGTGGAGGGAGCGGGGATCGTGTTTTTCAAGGGGGGTTACCATGGTGTGTGGTGGTGTCTCCTTCCAGCCAAGGGTCCCAAATTTTATGGAATGTTTTAGGGGTATCATGAGTGCAGTGAATTTGTCCATGTCTATGCTTTCTAAGATCTTTTTATTAATTTGTTGTTGGGAGGGTATTTTAATGGTTGACAAGACTTCCGATATGGCCTGCCAGGTGGCTAGAGCTATGCGGGCTGCCAGTTTGTCTTTGTTGTGGATGAATGGTTCTAAGGGTTTGGAGAACAGCAGAGCCCACGGGTCCTTGGGGAATGGTCTGCGAGCAGGCAGGATGGAGCG
Organism: Pelobates cultripes; assembly: GCA_933207985.1. Classification (NCBI taxonomy): domain Eukaryota; kingdom Metazoa; phylum Chordata; class Amphibia; order Anura; family Pelobatidae; genus Pelobates; species Pelobates cultripes. The sequence continues at coordinate 105,334,503 of OW240920.1, read as the reverse complement.
TTGCTGTGCGTTACCATGGCAACGCTCCGACCAGCCTGCTGTACTCGCGGGAGGAGAGAGAAGTCAGCCTGTGGCCAGAGGAACTGCAGGCTGAACTGCACGCACCACCACTGGACCACTAGGGATTGAAAAGTAGTCGTTCCCCCTCTCCCCTGACCAAAGGTAAGGGGGGGTAATATAAAACTTTTTTTTTTTTCAAATATATACACCCCCCCCTCCACACACACACACACAGTACCCCTCCACACACACACAGTACACACACACACAGACACAGTACACACACACACACAGCACTCCTCCACACACACTGGACTTCAAGTGAACAAGCATATATTTTTTTTTCTTTTTTATTTTTCTTTTTTTTATGTGTTAGTGGTTAGATTATTAAAATAAATCAAATTTATAGATACAAATTAGAGGTTAAACTGAGCCTAAAGTAGGGTTAGTGGGGTGACATTATTGTGGCTATGTTCAGAGATTCTATGTATAAACGGCTGTATATAATTTTTGATATTCTTAGCATGGAAACCCCTTGATATAATATTATACAATATGTTGTTAACGTACTTTTTTTAACAAATCAGGTTTGTTAATAATTCTTGTGAATTGTTATACCCTATTAATAAATAAAATAAAATAAATATAAAACAAAAAAAAGGAGTAGAGGAAAAAGGGAAGAGGAAAAAAAAAACACATGGTTAATAGTGATGTCGCGAACATAAAATTTTCGGTTTGCGAACGGCGAATGCGAACTTCCGCAAATGTTCGCGAACTGGGCGAACCGCCATAGACTTCAATAGGCAGGCGAATTTTAAAACCCACAGGGACTCTTTCTGGCCAAAATAGTGATGGAAAAGTTGTTTCAAGGGACTAACACCTGGACTGTGGCATGCCGGAGGGGGATCCATGACAAAACTCCCATGGAAAATTACATAGTTGATGCAGAGTCTGGCTTTAATCCATAAAGGGAATAAATCACCTAATATTCCTAAATTGTTTGGAATAATGTGCTTTAAAACATCAGGTATGATGTTGTATCGATCAGGTAGTGACAGACCAAACTCCCCGTTTAACGCACCGCAAACAGCCGCAAACAGTCCATTTGCACAACCGCAAACTCCCCATTTGCACAAGGTTGGATACCAAGCTAGCCATGTCCCGTTCCTTGTCCTCACTGATGTCATTGAAGGTCTTTTCCTCCACCCAGCCAGGTACAACACCAAGGGTCCCCAAAAGTTGACAACAAGCCCCCTGGGACGCCTGCTGTGTTTGGTCTTCCACCTCCTCAAAGCCACCTTCCTCCTCTGACTCCTCTTCTTCAGACTCCTCTCTCTGCATTGCCTCTCTCTGCGTTATTATAAGGTGTGTTAAGTAGTACTATTCCTATCAGTTTAATCCCTGTTACGTCCCCTATCAGGGGATGTGTATATGGCATCGATTTTAGGAACCGGGAGATGGAAAAAGATGCTTGGTCGGTTCATCAGGGGTTCATCACTCCTCAGAGTGTCGATATCTGCAGTTAAGGCAGTCTGCTACCTGTTGGTCGAGTCGTTCTCTGAGGGTGGACCCCGAAGGGCTGTGGCGATGCGTAGGACTTAAAAAGCTCTGCATGTCCTCCATCAACAACACGTCTGTAAAGCATCCTGTCCTTGCCGGCGTGGTCGTGGGAGGAGGAGGATTACTTTCACCTCTTCCCCTGTTAGATTCCCGTTGTGCTGTGACATCACCCTTATACGCTGTGTAAAGCATAATTTTTAATTGATTTTGGAACTGCTGCATCCTTTCCGACTTGCTGTAATTCGATAACATTTCAGGCACTTTCTGCTTATACCAGGGGTCTAGTAGCGTGGACACCCAGTACAGGTCATTCTCCTTCAGCATTTTTATATGAGGGTCCCTCAACAGGCACGACAGCATGAAAGACCCCATTTGCTCAAGGTTGGATGCTGAGCTACTCATGTCCTGTTCCTCATCCTCAGTGATCTCACTGAAGGTATGTTCTTCCCCGCAGCCACGTACAACACCACGGGTACAAGATATGTGACAACGAGCACCCTGGGATGCCTGTTGTGGTTGGTCTTCCTCCTCCTCCTCAAAGCCACATTCCTCCTCTGACTCCTCTTCCTCACAATCCTCTTCCAGCGTTGCCGCAGGTCCAGCAAGCGATGCTGATAAGGCTGTTTCTGGTGATGATGGTGACCACAACTCTTCCTCTTCACGCTCATCTACAGCCTGATCCAGCACTCTTCACAGGGCACGCTCCAGGAAGAAAACAAATGGTATGTTGTCGCTGATGGTGCCTTTGGTGCGACTGACTAGGTTTGTCACCTCCTCAAAAGGACACATGAGCCTACAGGCATTGCACATGAGCGTCCCGTAACGTGGCAAAAAAATTCCCAGCTCCGCAGAGGCTGTCTTAGCACCCCGTTCATACAAATACTCGTTAACAGCTTTTTCTTGTTGGAGCAGGCGGTCGAACATTAGGAGTGTTGAATTCCAACGTGTCGGGCTGACGCAAATCAAGCACCTCACTGGCATGTTTTTTCGCCGCTGGATATCTCAAAAGTGCACCATGGCCGTGTAGGAACACCTGAAATGGCTACACACCTTCCTGGCCTGCTTCAGGACATCCTGTAAGCCTGGGTACTTATGCACAAAGCGTTGTACGATCAGATTACATACATGTGCCATGCACGGCACATGTATCAACTTGCCCAAATGCAATGCGGCCAACAAATTTTTTCCGTTGTCACAAACCACTTTTTCAATCTCCAGTTGGTGCGGAGTCAGCCACTGATCTACCTGTGCGTTCAGGGCAGACAGGAGTGCTGGTCCGGTGTGACTCTCTGCTTTCAGGCAAGTCAACCCCAAGACGGCGTGACACTGCCATATCCGGGATGTGGAAAACTAACTGGGGAGCTGGGGGGTGCCGTTGATGTGGAGCAAGACGCAGCAGCAGAAGAGGACTCAGCCGAGGAGGTTATGGAAGAGGATGGAGTAGGAGGAGTAGAGGAGGTGGCAGCAGGCCTGCCTGCAAGTCGTGGCGGTGTCACCAACTCCTCTGCAGAGCCACGCATTCCATGCTTGGCAGCCGTCAGCAGGTTTACCGAATGCGCAGTGTAGGTGATATACCTGCCCTGACCATGCTTTGCAGGCCAGGTATCAGTGGTCAGATGGACCCTTGCCCCAACACTGTGCGCCAGACATGCCATTACTTCCTTTTGCACAATCAAGTACAGGTTGGGGATTGCCTTTTGTGCAAAGAAATTTCGGCCGGGTACCTTCCACTACGGTGTCCCAATAGCTACAAATTTTTTGAACGCCTCAGACTCCACCAGCTTGTATGGTAAAAGCTGGCGGGCTAAGAGTTCAGTCAAGCCAGCTGTCAGACACCGGGCAAGGGGGTGACTTTGTGACTTTGGCTTCTTACGCTCAAACATGTCCTTGACATACACCTGACTGTGGGCAGATGAGCAGGAACTGAAGTCTGAAGAAGCGGATGGTTGAGAGGGGGCAAGGAGGACAGCAGTGGTTAACGTGGCTGAAGATGCTGGACCAGGAGGAGGATGGCGGCTTTGAGTTTGTGTGCTGCTTGTACTCATGTGTTGATCCCATAGGCGTTTGTGATGTGCGATCATGTGCCTTCGCAAAGCAGTTGTACCTAAGTGGGTGTTGGACTTCCCATGACTCACTTTCTTTTGGCACAGGTTGCAAATGGCATCGCTGTTGTCAGAGGCAGACACACACAAAAAATGCCACACTGCTGAGCTCTCCAATGACGGCATTCTGGTGGTGGCAACAGTATGCATTGATTGGTGTGCTGTCTGGCTGACCCCGGGTGCCGATGCATGCTGTCTGACTGTGCCACTAGCTCCTTGCGACCTCCCCCTGCCTCCAACTCGTCTCCTCCTCCTCCTCTCTGTCTTCCCATTTGAACTTTCCCCCTGTTCTTCTCTTCTAGCGGGCTCCCACGTGACATCCACGGACGCATCGTCATCATCAACCGCTTCACTTGTATCTGACAACTCAGCAAAGGAAGCAGCAGCGGGTACAACATCATCATCATCACACCGTACGTCCATGTGTGTAATGCTGCCTGACTGAGACATATCCCTGTTATCTACATCCTCTGGCTATAATGGTTGCGCATCACTCATTTCTTCCAACTGATGTGTAAATAACTCCTCTGACATACCAAGTGAAGCTGCTGTGGTGCTAGTGTTGGTGGTGGCCGCAGGCGGGCGAGTGGTAACTTGAGAGGTGCCCGAAGCTAAGCTGGAGGAGGATGGTGCGTCAAGGTTCCGAGCGGAAGCTGTAAAAGATTGGGTGTCCTGTGTTAGCCAGTCAACTATGTCCTCAGAACTTTTCGAGTTCAGGGTACGTGGCCTCTGAACACTGGGCATTATTCTAGGGCCAAAAGGAATCACAGCACCACGACCACGACGTCCCCTGCGGGGTGGCCTGCCTCTGCCTGTCATTTTTTTTTCGATTAGTGGTACTATGCGTGCAAGCTACTGTGACAAAAGATATGAGTGGCACTGTGCATTTGCAGAAGTTGGCAGAGTAGACGCTGTAGGCCTGACACACGCTTGCAGACAACTAACTGCTATTCAATCTATAAGTCAAATATTTTTTTTTATTTTTTTTAAATGTACACTACTGTTACACCAGATATGAGTTGCACTGGTGTGACACTGTGCCTTGGCAGGCCCTGAAACGCAAACGCGTGAAGGAAACTGACTGCTATTATATTACAGTCCAAAAAGTTTTTTGTTTTTTTTAAATGCAAGCTATTGGGACACCAATGAGTGAGTGGTGGCACGGGGCTGGCCCTGAAGCGCACACTCGTGAAGGAAACTGACTGCTATTATATTACAGTCCAAAAGGTTTTGGTTTTTTTAAATGCAAGCTATTGGGACACCAGTGAGTGAGTGGTGGCACTGGGCAGGCCCTGAAACGCACACTCGTGAAGGAAACTGACTGCTATTATATTACAGTCCAAAAAGTTTTGTTTTTTTAAATGCAAGCTAGTGGGACACCAGTGTAGCGGATGGCACTGGGCTGTACTGCAAATTTCATGTGAATAGCTGCATTCGTGTAAACTGTTAGTTTTATATGTGTTTAAGAGAAATGTATTCCTCTGATTGTTCATTAGAATCATTCGAATAAACTAAGGGAATGAAACTACCGAACAATCAGACCTCCTCTGTGTGAAGTGTGCCTTCAATTAACCGTTGCAACAATGTTGCGAATGGGTAATTGACGAGCTATGCAGTAGGTCCTTTGTCTCGGGGTGGCCGCCATTCGGGAAACGAACACGTGGTGGCGGCCATTTTACAAACTCCCGAAGAGCGTTTTTTTGCCGTCGAGTGTCTGGAACCCAAATCGGACACTCGACTAGGCGAACACCGCTGAGACCTCCATAAGCCCGGTTCGTTCGGTTCCAAACTACCGAACGGCCCCTCATTCGGTAGACAGAAACAACCGAACGAGGGGATTCATGTGAATCCTACCTAATCTCTATAACCCTAGCCGTTCGTGTAAATTATTCCCTTATACTGTGACCGACCGCAGGGCCCCATCGCATGGAACCCAATTCGGCTGTTCTATCCAGCGCGGTCGGTCTTTTCAGTACCTCCATAAATTTCCCGAACCCCTGGTCTGATCTGGGTGATTTTTGGATATGTTGCTCACCCAGATCAGGGCTACCAGGGGATGAGTCATTTAAAGGGGTACCCCTAGGTTTAGGGGTACATCCAGGAACTGGGGGAATTTGGGTACAGTATAAGGGGATTATGATGCAGGCTGAGGGGAGGAGATGTGTGGGAGGTTACGACTACCGGATTGGATAATGTTGAAAATCCCTCCCTTGCATGGGAGCATGCTATATAAGGCACTGTGGAATAAAGGTTGTCAGTTCTGCTCCTGAAACTGAGTGTCGTCCAGTTATTGGGATTGCTGTTGGGATACTGCTGTGTTATTTTGCCTGCTGGAAACCTTGCCTGTGGATTTACAATTTACTTGTTCCTGAGCCTCACTTGGATTATAAGCGGAGATAGCCTGGGGAATATTGTTTCTCCATTACAACCAGTAAGTGAGTGGTGGCCCTGGGCAGGCCCTGAAACGCACACTCATGAAGGAAACTGACTGCTATTATATTACAGTCCAAAAAGTTTTTTTGTTTTTTTTTATATTTAATCTTTATTTTATATATTATTATTTTTTTTAAACCTTATTAAATACATATATCATACAAGTACATATATCATACAAATATACATTTACAATACAAAAACAACATAGCAGCAAAATAGGGGAGGGAAGAGAAAAATACATCAAAAAAGTTTCCATAGTAGAGTGGTAATATCATTTAGATAAGTCTCATAATTATTTACAATGTTCATGGAATTATTCTACTTCTAATTGATCGACATTATTTTCTACATCAATCATCTCAATACATTTTGACCAAACAGAAATCTTATTGCTTAATCTTTGTTTACTTAGCATCAACTCCATTCTAATCTGAAACTCGAGTTGAATTTTAACTTTCTTCCAGGGGACTTCTAAATCCTTTTTCCACCATTTCGCAATTACTATTTTAGCCGCTAAAAAAAGATGTATAAGAATTGCTTTTAATTCATATGTCATATGAGGCCAATTCAGATGCAGTAGAACTACCTCTGGAGAAATTATCAACTCGAGTTTTAAATTATTGGATATAAAATGCTGTATTTTCAACCAGAGATTTTTTAGTTTATGACAATCCCACCAAATATGTCTAAAATTGCCTCTAATACTATTACATCTCCAACAGATAGGATTAATTAAAGGGTAAATTTTATTCAATTTAGCTGGTACTAAGTACCACCTATTTAAAACTTTAAAGTGCGTTTCTAATAAATTTAATGAATGTATATTTTTCTTAACATCCATCATTGAAAAACCCCATTGATTCAAATTAATATCGATATTCAAATCTTGTTTCCAAACCTGTATGGCAGTAGGATTTGTATCTTTAACCATTGATTTAGTTAATATCAGAGCTTTAGAAAGTGGTTTATTGATTTTTTTTGACGTGAATAATAAATCTATCAAATTGCTCAGATTAGATTTTGGTATTATAAGGTGTGTATTCATATAACTTTTAAGTCTTAAAAAATTAAACACCTCTCTAGGAGGAAGATTATATATCCCTGTTATTTGAGCAAAGGTTTTGATTGATCCTTCTATCAATAATTGGTCCAAAGTCATTATCCCTACTTTTTTCCAATTATTTAAGTTTAAGTCTTCCACTTGTTTTTCTACAATGTCTAACTCTAAATAACTTGGAACTTTTTTTTCTATATTCATTGCTTTTTTAATTTTTAACCAATTTTCCAGTAATTGAGTTAAAATAATACTGGCATACTCTTTTTTCTTTGACATTTTATTTATATTCCAAATTAAACAATCTAAGCTAGAGACTTCTCCTGCCTTCAATTCCATTTTATACCATCCCTCATCTTTATTTTCTTTAATTTGCATTCTATAAACATGTAGGATAGTAGCTGCTTTAAAACTATTCATTATAAATGGATAGTCAAGTCCACCTTTATGTATTTTCTGCACTAATATTGACTGTTTCAATCTTGGCTTCTTTCCTTTCCAAATGTATTGAGAAAAACTTCTTTGTATTAATTGAAGCCAATGGATTGGAATATGGAGAGGTAGCATTTGAAACATATAATTCCACTTTGGTATGACGTATGAATTGATAACATTTATTCGTCCCCAAAAGGTAATCTCTAGATTTCTACGATCTTTTAACCATTTATTAAGGTCTAATAATAAAAGTTTTTTGTTTTTTTTAAATGCAAGCTATTGGGACACCAGTGAGTAAGTGGTGGCACTGGGCAGGCCCTGAAACGCACACTCGTGAAGGAAAGTGACTGCTATTACAGTCAAAAAAGTTTTGTTTTTTTTAAATGCAAGCTATTGTGACACCATTGAGTGAGTGGTGGCACTGGGCAAGTGGGCACAGTATATGCTGTGAGCCTGACACACAGGCTGGCAGGCAGGCAACTGCAATTACATTACACAGAAAAAAAAAGCAGACTGATGTTCTAGCCCTAAAAAGGGCTTTTTGTGGTGCAGTCCTTACAGCAGAGATCAGATGAGTCCTTCAGGACTGTCGGGACACTGAATACACTAGCCTAGCTATCAATTTCCCTATCAAATCAGCAGCAGCTACACTGTCCCTCCTCTCACTAAGAATGCAGCTTCACAATGGATGTAAAATGGATGCTGTCCAGGAGGTGGGAGGGTCTGGGAGGGAGGGTCTGCTGCTGATTGGCTGGAATGTGTCTGATGACTGTGAGGTACAGGGTCAAAGTTTACTCAATGATGACGAATAGGGGGCGGACCGAACAGCGCATATGTTCGCCATCCGTGGCGAACGCGAACAAGTGATGTTCGCCAGGAACTATTCGCCAGCGAACCGTTCGGGACATCACTAATGGTTAAAGATTCCACAGTGCCTCCCAGGATGTGGTGGAGAAATCCCTACTAATTGCCTCCCAGGATGTGGTGGAGAACAAAACCTATATGGACGGTGAAGTTTCTGTAGTGGTCAGATCAAAAGACGCAAAGTTAAACTGTAAACTGACCATTCCAGAATTTGTGTTAGCCTCTGGTATTTTTAGAGATGTCATTTGTGAAGTGTACCCTAATAGAAGGGAAGAATTTGATCGCTATATGCACAAGCTGGTGGACCTGGGGAACAAATATGGTGGATCTGCTTTTTATGACTACCATGGGTCTTTTCCACTAAAGTGTCTGGCGCTCTCTCTCAGTATGGTACCCATATCAACTGGAGCAGACTAGATACAGAGCTGTTTTGTAGACACTTTGCAGGTCTCAAAACACTGGCTTGTGCATCCTGCTCTTCTACTACTCACACTACCAATTTTTGTTCTCACACGGCAGACGACCGTAATCAGTCACCTAGCACAAGCTGCATGGGTAGAACTGAGAGAACCACCAGAGACAAACTGGGTCATCCTATCATTTTCTTTGGTAAATCACAAGTGTGCCTTAATTTCAATGTGGGCACATGTAGCTTTAGTGCATGCAGGTTATTGCATATTTGTTTGGACACCGTAGTGGAAGGTACCCGGCCGAAATTTCTTTGCACAAAAGGCAATCCCCAACCTGTACTTGATTGTGCAAAAGGAAGTAATGGCATGTCTGGCGCACAGTGTTGGGGCAAGGGTCCATCTGACCACTGATACCTGGCCTGCAAAGCATGGTCAGGGCAGGTATATCACCTACACTGCGCATTCGGTAAACCTGCTGACGGCTGCCAAGCATGGAATGCGTGGCTCTGCAGAGGAGTTGGTGACACCGCCACGACTTGCAGGCAGGCCTGCTGCCACCTCCTCTACTCCTCCTCTACATCCTCTTCCATAACCTCCTCGGCTGAGTCCTCTTCTGCTGCTGCGTCTTGCTCCACATCAACGGCACCCCCCAGCTCCCCAGTTAGTTTTCCACATCCCGGATATGGCAGTGTCACGCCGTCTTGGGGTTGACTTGCCTGAAAGCAGAGAGTCACACCGGACCAGCACTCCTGTCTGCCCTGAACGCACAGGTAGATCAGTGGCTGACTCCGCACCAACTGGAGATTGAAAAAGTGGTTTGTGACAACGGAAAAAATTTGTTGGCCGCATTGCATTTGGGCAAGTTGATACATGTGCCGTGCATGGCACATGTATGTAATCTGATCGTACAACGCTTTGTGCATAAGTACCCAGGCTTACAGGATGTCCTGAAGCAGGCCAGGAAGGTGTGTAGCCATTTCAGGTGTTCCTACACGGCCATGGTGCACTTTTGAGATATCCAGCGGCGAAAAAACATGCCAGTGAGGTGCTTGATTTGCGTCAGCCCGACACGTTGGAATTCAACACTCCTAATGTTCGACCGCCTGCTCCAACAAGAAAAAGCTGTTAACGAGTATTTGTATGAACGGGGTGCTAAGACAGCCTCTGCGGAGCTGGGAATTTTTTTGCCACGTTACGGGACGCTCATGTGCGCATACCATGTGTCCAAATAAAATGTACCCATGTCTTCTCAGCACTACTAACCAATCACCCTTTCAGACATTTGGTAAATTTTCTCATTTCTGGATTCTCAGAGGGGTTTCATACAGGCATTATACATATGCCCACAGGCCAACTCGAATGTCCTAATTTACAATCAGCACAACAAAACCCAGCAGCCATAGACACACTCTTAGCCCATGGCGCACAAATCCCATAGGGATAGTCACAGGGAAAACTTCCCTCAAGCAAAGACTCATCATAGATCTGTCATCCCCTCATACCTCATCTACACCGAGTCTGAACTCTCTTATTCCCTCCCAAGAGTTTTCCCTACAATATGCCACCATAGACCATGCCATTACAGCCATTATGTGAGCAGGGATCGGAGCATGGCTAAGTAAGACAGACATTACCAATGCCTTTAAACTACTACCTATCCATCCCACACTATGGCACTTACATGGCATCAAATGGGCAGATATCTATTACTTTTTCTCCCGCTTAACCTTTGGGTCAAAATGTAGCCCCAAAATCTTCGACACTTTTGCTTTATGTGTCTAGATGCCCCATAGTCATCCATTATTTCTTACTGATTGAAGCAAACTCCCTTCCGCCCAGGAGTCTCAAAGCAACTATTAGTTTGTTTGACCACCTTGGAGTCCCGGTATCCAACAAGAAAACCGAAGGTCCAGATACAATTATTAAATTTCTAGGTATACAACTAGACTCTGCCTCCATGCAAGCTAATTTACCACAAGAGAAAATCACAAACATACTTAACAACATTAACCATTACATTTTGCTGGGTAATTGCAACCGCAAGGAACTACAATCCCTCATAGGTTCTTTGAACTTTGCCATGCGCATCATTCCTCAAGGGCTGGCTTTCATATCCAGACTTCTCTGTCTTTTCCCACATTTCAAACAAGACAACTATAGACTATCTTTGGATGCGCATGCCACGGCAAACCTATATATGTGGAAAGAATTCTTGACCACCTGGAATGGTAAAAGCTTGTTCCTACCAGAGTTGACTGACACGTCTCCAACAATATGGTCAGATGCGGCGTCTACCACAGGTTTTGCAGCAATCTTTGGGAACAAATGGCTTTGGGGTAAGAGGCCTGAAGAAGTCTATGACTTAGAAGGCTTTTTTACAACCTCAGCTCTTTTTGAGATTTATCCCATTGTAGCAGCTGCCGTGGCGTGGGGACATTTATGGTCAGGCTTATCAGTCTGTTGCCACACAGACAACCAAGCAACATGTCACACTATTAACAAAGGCCGTTCATCATCCCTAACAATTATGAGATTTCTCAGGAAGCTCACGTGGTTAGCAGCATGTCACAATTTTTACTTGGTCTGCTTTTATATACCAGGCATTACTAACATAGCAGCTGACAGTCTGTCTCGTTTCAACTTTCAGGCTTTTCAGCAAGCACTCCCGTCAGCAGCACTTACAGCCACAGTTGCCCCTCCATTCCAGCAGCTAACCATGGACTAGAAATAATCATGCAACATAGCAGGGTTCTGTCCAAACTTGCACTATCATCCAACACTCACAAAACATACAACAGAGCCTTCACACTTTTCGCAAGATTCCTATCCGACCATGACATAACTCATCCTTTCGTCATGACATCTATGATAGCCTTCGCTTCTTTTTGCCACCTTACATTACACTTATCTTACAACACAATCAAATGATATCTGACAGGCATTCAACATCATATGCTAACTCTACAACCCAAAACACATAGTTTCATGTCATCTTATCAGGTAAAGAATATACTTAGAGGTATTCAGTAATCCGTTCCTCCACCTCTTCCACAGAGATTACCTATAGATAACACACTTTTCCAGTCATTATCCGACCTATTAGACTCCAAACCTTTCCAATCTACTACCAACGCAGTCATGAAAGCTGCCATGTACATAGCATTCTACAGGTTCCTCAGGCCAAGGGAATGTTCTACTATCACCACCACTCAAAAAGACAGATGTCTTCTACGCACACACCTACGCAAACACATGGATCACTACATACTGTCTCGACCTCAGTCAAAAACAAGCCAACACGCACCTCCTGTGGAGATCACCTATTTTCCTACACACAACAAATGGTGTCCAGTAACAACGCTGGATTCCTACCTTTCACTTACCTCACCAACACCATTGCTACACCTATTTTCACTCAAAGGCTCTGTACTCAGTACTACGACTTTCATGCGATAAATCAGATCTCTGTTAACCAGGCTAGGTCTTAACCCTTCACTCTACTCAGGTCTGCATAGGGGCGGCTTCCACAGCTTCCAGCGCAAACATACCGGTGCATATCATTAAGTCATTAGGGCGGTGGAAGTCATCCGCCTACACAACCTCCATACCAAAACCTACACAAGAATTAAGAAAGGCTTTTAAAGAAATGTCTGGATAACTGTATGAAATTGTTGACTGTATTAAATCTTTGATTATTCAATTTTTGCCCTCTTTATTTACAGGCCTACCGTATCGTCGGTATCGGCACACCACAACTAACTTTGCTTGTTTATACTATCCTACGTTCTCACTTGAACCTACTCCATATACGGCTAAATTGCCACTTACACAAGTGTTAAAGCCGTTTGGCCTGTATTTGTGGAAGGGGCTGGAATTAAGTCACTCCCCTATATAAGGTACAACCCTTACCTGACTCCACACGGTTCAAGGTCAGCGTCTGAATGACCCTCCCACCCACTCCTCTTTTACAACACTTTCTTTTTTCAATTCTATCTTACTTTATTTCTTCTTGATGGGCCCTCTTTATTTACAGGCCTACCGTATCGTCGGTATCGGCACACCACAACCGACTTTGCTCGTTTATACTATCCTACGTTCTCACTTGAACCTACTCCATATACGGCTAAATTGCCCCTTACACAAATATATATATATATATATATATATCCATCCAAAGTAGGCAGGAGCACTCACTTGTTAAAAGTCCAAAGTTTATTAGAACATATTGTAAAAAACGATCAACGTTTCAATCCTGCATAGAGGACTTTCATCAGGATCAAAGACAAATACAATAAAAACATTCATTACTTATGTATACAGAGCAATCAATGTAATTGACTTACCCCCAGGTGAAAGCAGTGTAAAATCGCCGTTCTGCCGTTCCCAGTGCGCATGTGTGAATAGGCTCCGCCCCGTGATGACGTCATCGCGTATTGACGTCTAAAATGTTTCCATGGCTATGCGAATAGCTACATTCTCGCCATGAAGACAAGGTAAACAAAGGGGGAAACGTGCAGTGCATATAAGATGTGTTGGATCAAGACTAAATTAGTATGATTCAGTGGACGAATAGAATAAAAGTATGCTGTGTGGTTGTAGCATAAGTGCTGTGGTTAAATAGGTAGTGGAAATAAAGTACCACTATAATATTGCTCAAAAAGCTAGTAGTGCATCATTAAAGTGACAGAATTGCATTAAAAAAGTGCATAATTGCTATATTTGCCAATGACAATCTGGTTCTCAGTAATGCTTGAACAAAGTGACTAGTGCATAGGAAAGAAGTGAAAGTGCTAATAGTGATAAAATCCAGTGCAGATAAAAAGTGCACATAAAAATTAGTCACTAGTAAGTGAAGAGACCTGTAGCTATATTAGATACCCGAAATATGCAAAGGATATACAGCCTAATGCTGAGTATAAACCACCATATAAACACATATGTGACAAACACCTACTACATTCACATATTAAAAAGTCCTGGTCACAATGCTGCCAACAAACATGGTTGCTGCCTGTAGAATATTGCATATTCTATGTTTCTATTGATTATATATATGGATGTGTGGATTGACATAAGTAACAGATGGTATCAATAAGACACAAGGCTTTCTTTGTCCGAGAGCTCTGGAATGTGGATGTGGGGGTCTTGTCCTTATATGGCTAGAGTTAAATGCTGACGTTAGTATGAGCACATCTTTATAGTAACAGAGGGACACAAGGTCGCTCTCTCTTGGCTCGTGGCTCTTGGCTCTGAGCTCTCTCTGGCTCTCTCTCTTGATGTAAAGATGTAAGGATTTAAAGAAGTCCAGCAATTACCATCTGCTGTTGCATGTCCATTATCCTGTAACATCATTTATTATGTTTTATTATGTATCTGTAACTAAGAATAAACCTGAAGAAACCGTAAGTCAGATTGCGTATTACTACTTTTCAATAATATAGACATTTATTATTGTGGCGAGCATTTGGCCCAAGACTATATATACAAAAGACGTATATATATATCAATCATCAAGATTTTACATTGGCTAGCCAGCCAGTCTTCTATTCAAGTTTTGTTCCCACTTTAAGGGGGGAGAGAGAAGAATCGAGTTACAAATCTATTTTGGAACTGGGAAAACAAACTTGAAGAGAAAAAAAGAATCTAGACTGACTGTCATAGAAGAACTGTGGTTTGTAAGAAAAAGAAAGTTTTCAAATCACAAAGACTGTATAAGACTATTTTCTACAACTGAGAGAAAAAGCACAAGATACAACGTGAATTCTAGAAGCAAGCACGTGGCAGACATTGGCAAGCGTCCAGAACTGCGCAGCTGTGTGGATGAAGCAACGAAATAGACAGAAATAACTGATCTGGTGAGTAACATGGAATTCATTAATGATATTGCAGAGAAAAGTAAATTGCAGTTTGCATGTAAAAGCAGCTATTCAGATGCTGTTTTGTGGCAATCTTTATACACACAATGTGAAATTGCCAATAGTGAAATTGCCAATAGTGAAATTGACAAGAAATTTTTGTTAATAAGAAAAAACTAAAGATCAGAAATGTTATGAAACTAGTCTGTACTTACAATGCATTGATTTGTAAACGAGATGCAGGTCAAGACAATTTAGAATCAGCAGAAAAAGAAGTAGATTTGAATGGGTTAACAGAAGGCAAATCAGATTTAAATGAACAGTGTAACAATGTAACAGAGAGCACATTGTCAGAAACAGTCTGTGAATTAGAGGATAGAGTTGAACTAAGAAATGATCTTAGTTGCCAGCTTACAAATGAAGTTAAGCACGTTTGTGTTAATACAAGAAAAATAAAGGCACAGAATCTAATCCCAGAACCAACAGATACTGAAAATGTATCCTCACAGAGTGATTTGCAGAAATGTAAATTTCAAGATAGAGCTGCAAAACTTAATTTGAAAATCCATGAACAATTAATGAAAATTGTGAAATGTATTCCAGTTTATGACATGTCAGTGGATGCATTTACTAATGCTGAAATATTTGAGTCCAATTTAGACAAATACAGCCTTAACAACGAACAAAGGAATAGACTATTTTAAATATGGCTGCCGACTCAAATGGCATGTAGACTGACCACGCCTGTAAAATGTGAGGACAATGATGAAATAATATATGGAAATAAGCAAGACAGATTAACACAATTAATAAAATTAACAACAGGGAATGATTTTGCAGACACTGAAATGTTGGAAAAACTAAAACCACACAAGGGGGAGGATATATTTAGTTTTCTTGTAAAATTTGAAAGTGCATATAGAATCAGTTAATCTTGTGAAAAAATGTCAAGATCTAGATCCAACTGCAATTGTGTTAGCTAGAGAAAAAAGCACTTTGAATGACATTGCTTTGTTCTTGGATAACTTAAGGAGAGTAACCAATAATGAAGGGGTTAAAATGACTTGTGGATTTAGGCAGAGAAAGAAGTGCAGATTTTACACCCCTCGTCCCCCTCTTCCTCCTTCTTCTAGGACAGAGTGTAAAAGAGTGATACAGACAGCTGAGCCCCTCCCAATGTGTTCAACTAGAAACTGCACAGTTGATAATCAAAGCCAGAATATAACTCCTAAAATGATTTGTTTTTGGTGCAATAAACAACATTATTTAAGATCTTGCAGATATTTTATCCGAGATATCAAATCAAAAGCAAATGAGATAATTACATTTGTTGATTGAAAATTTTGACAGAGAAAATACATGTGGAGATAAATCAATTAAAGCCTTTCCTTGTAAACTGATAATCAGACAAATAAGAACAATTTTAGCTAAATCAAAATTAGGAGACAGACAAGCAATGCAGTGTAACACAGAAGGTTATAAGAATCAGATAACTTCAAGAGATATGATCAGTTTAGGGAATGAGCATGGATATGTGTGCCAACAGATGTACACAGGCTGATTCCAGAATTAAGAACAGCACAAGAATATAGATCTATGTTAGTATGTTGTTTTAATGAATTGTTAGTCTGTACTGTTTTTCATTGTTTTTATGTGTGTTATAAGAAAGTATTAGGTTTGTAACGAAATCCCCTATTTACAGACTATACGAACAAGCCTGTTCGGTTATTTGGAGAATTACAGTGGGATTTCGTGGAAATAACAATAAATGCGAAAGTGGCCGACCCCAGATAGCTATAGTATGGAACTTGCAGTCGGCTGCAAACACACGAACGGCCGGTGAAAGTCAAACTTCGGTCGACGATTCTGAGAACTGTGTTCGAGGGATCTGAGCGCTATTCGCCTAGAATATGCCCTCAGATCCAAGCTATCTGGGGATAGGTGGAACTTAAAGGTTATGTTGTGTAAAAAGAAAGTTATATATTTTTATTCTGTTTTGCTAAATAAGAAAAGCCATGCTTCTTTCTTCCTGGAGATAATTAAGGCTATCTTTGCTACCTTAAGTTAATTATCTCCAGGATGGAAAAGAGGGAGTGATTTATGTAAAAGGGGAGTGCTTATGCTATAGCCACTGTGATTGGCTACTGTGTTACTTTTGTCCCAGTCTTCCATCTGGTCCCTTAGGGGAGTGTCCACCAGGTGGAAGACCTGCATAAATACCTGGGCGGGTAGCCCACAGTAAATCAGATCGTTTTACCCCTTCATGAAGTCTCGACTCATGTTTGGGGGATTGAGAGTTATAATCACTTCGTTTCAGTTGGATTTCGGGAGAAGCTGCAAGGATCATCGCTGCACGAATGCAAGGATCCTTTACACTGGTGGCAAGCGGCGCATACCCCTCCCGAACGGACGTACCGAATTGAAACAAGTGGTGAATGGCGCATAGATACGAACGCTTGAAACAAACCACATTAAAGGAACTGCTGGAAGCTCGAGGCATAGTGGCAAGCAACAAACCGAAAGCCACGTTAATAGCCGAACTACTGGAGAGCGATCAAACCGGCGAACCACAAATGGCGAATGCAGAGGGATGTGAGATGGAGACTCAGCCTGGTAGGACCTAACCCTGCACCAGAGATCGTAGTACAGATCTTGGCACAAGCTACAGAGTCCCAGAATGCCAGGGAAGCACGAGAAGCCAGAGACAGGTCACCTCCAGTGGATATACTGTTGCTATCTGGATCTACAATGGGGCGGCAGCGGAAAATCAACTACGCTGCATTTAAAAGCTTCGTGGAAGGTGAGATGGATATTGATAATTACTTGCAAGATTTTGAGAGACAATGTGTGTTAGAAGATTTGGAAAGAGCTAACTGGGCTGCAGTATTAAGTAGTAAACTATCAGGGAGAGCAGCCGAAGCGTTGAGAGCTGTGCCAGATGGGGATATACAAAACTATGACAAGATAAAATAAATTTTGTTAGCCCGGTACGCTGTAACTCCTGAAGCCCATAGAAGGAAATTCAGGGCCCTCAGAAGACAAGGCAAGGATTCATATACGGAGTGGGCATTTTGTATGCAACGCGCTGCCAGTAATTGGATGCAGGGGAATCAGGCAACTACCCTAGAGGATGCTGTGCAATTGTTGTTACTGGAGCAATTTTTTGATTATACTCCAGCGGAGGTGAGAGACTGGGTCAGAGACAGAAAGCCAAAAACGGTGGAGGAGGCAGCCAGGCTGGCAGACGAATTCCATGAGAGCAGGCGGATGGATGGAAACCGAGGGGTCCAGGGCCAGCGGCCTGCATCTGGCCCGCCAACTATGCCAGAGGGTACCACCACCAGGGGGCAATACCACAACCCCGGGGTACCAAAAGACCGCTCCAATGTGTTATGGGTGCAAGCAAGTGGGGCACATCAAACCTAATTGCCCACAACACACTACAGACCGCTGGGGGCGGGCACCGGTACCACCAACCAAAGCAGCCGCACACTGTGTGCAAGAGGATTACAACTCTCTGACTCAAGAGACACCCAGTAGCAACAGTGAGAATTGGGCCACCTTACATGAGGTGAACCCTGTGCAAGCGGCTGGGGATAACAGGGCGCACCACCGCCAGTCAGTAAAGCTCAATGGACAAGAGGCTTGGGGACTAAGAGACAGCGGGGCTACTATTACCTTGGTCCAGCCACACCGGGTCACCCCGACCCAGCACACAGGACGCACCATTGCTGTAAGGGTGGCCGGAGGGGCAATTCACAAACTACCAACAGCCCGGGTTCACATTGATTGGGGTACAGGGGCCAAGGCCGTAGAAGTGGGCATCATGCCAGATTTGCCCGCGGAAGTATCGCTGGGGAATGATCTAGGATGCCTGACGTCCCAATTGGCAGCCTGCAGTCCCGAAGGAGCACTACCTGTTACCACCAGGCAGCAATCCAGAGCCTCCCCCTCAACCCATGACCAGGTAAGCGATAACCCTCTGACGATTCCCCCTGACCATACTTCTTAATGGGGTACCCCTCAAGACTTTGAGCAAGCGCAACGGGAAGATCCCACCTTAAAAGGGTATCGGAGGGAGGCAGAACAACCCCAGGGAGACAGAGATCAGGCAAGGTTTAGCTGGGAAAAGGGTTTACTGTACCGAGTGACTGGGAGGACAGGGACAGGAGCGGGCCAGGTAGAAAAAAGACAGTTAATAGTACCCCGTAAGTATCGAGTAGAACTGTTGCGGATTAGCCACGATATTCCCCTAGCAGGTCACTTGGGCATTAAAAAGACGAGAGACAGACTCACCCAGTCCTTTTTCTGGCCAGGGGTCACTAGAGATTTGCAGTATTATTGTAGGACCTGTGAAGTATGCCAAAAGGTAGGGAAAAGTGGGGATCACCCCAGGGCAAAACTACGCCCCCTACCCATTATTGAGGAACCCTTTTTCCGAGTGGCAGTTGATTTAGTCGGGCCACTCAGTAAACCCAGTCCATCCGGTAAGAAATACATTCTTACTGTGGTGGACTACGCTACCCGCTACCCCGAAGCTATAGCTCTGTCCAATATACATGCAGAGACGGTAGCGGAAGCACTAGTTCAGGTATTCACTAGGGTGGGATTCCCTAGGGAGATAGTGTCAGATCAGGGAACCCAATTCACCGCGGTGGTTACCCAACAGCTCTGGCAGAGCTGTGGGGTAAAACCCATATTAAGTTCTCCCTATCACCCCCAAACCAATGGCCTCTGTGAACGTTTTAACGGCACCCTTAAGCAAATGCTCATCACGTTCACAGAGACCTGTAGGAATTGGGAAAGATTCCTCCCTCATTTGCTCTTTGCCTATAGGGAAGTTCCCCAGGAGTCCACCGGATTCTCCCCGTTCGAGCTATTATACGGGAGACGGGTCCGGGGACCCCTGGATCTAGTACGGGAACATTGGGAGGGTGATATGGAACAAGCAGGTACCCCTATAGTCTCCTATGTACTAGAGCTGAGGGACCGGCTACAGGCTCTGACCGAAACAGTTCGGGAGAACCTGCGAGCCGCCCAACAACGGCAGAAGTACTGGTATGACAAGGGAGCTAGAGACCGTATATTAGAAGTGGGACAAAAGGTCCTAGTGCTTAAACCTATCAAAACAGATAAGTTACAAGCATCCTGGCAGGGCCCCTACACTGTAATAGAGCGGATCAGTGATACCACGTACATTGTGGCAGACTGTTCCAAGGAAAGGATCCGGCGGTCCTTCCATGTAAACATGCTCAAGCCATATCTTGAGAGACCAGAGGAGGTCTCCGCGGTATGCGCTCCAGCATATGAAGATAGTGAGGGTATCCCTTTACCAGATATGCTTCCCCAGGAACCCACAGGAGTAGACCAGGTACAGTTGGGTCCAGAATTAGGTTCCGAGGAACAAGCTCAGGCTTCCCAACTGTTAAAGGAATTTGGGGGCATGTTTTCAGCAGCCCCAGGGTATACGACCCTGGCAGTCCACAGAGTGGAGACCCCAGGCCAGTTACCCCTGCGGCAGCAGCCTTACCGAATTCCAGAGGCAGTACGGGAAAGCATGTTAACGGAACTCCAGGACATGTTAGAACTGGGGGTCATAGAACCGTCCCAAAGCCCCTGGGCTTCCCCAGTAGTGCTGGTTCCTAAAAAAGACGGTACCACCAGGTTCTGCGTGGACTACCGTAAGCTAAACGATCGGACCGTTACCGACGCATACCCCATGCCCAGAGTAGACGAGCTGCTAGACCGTATGGCTGGGGGGGATTATTTGACCACTATTGATTTGTGCAAGGGATATTGGCAAATCCCTTTGGAGCCTGAGGCCATTCCAAAATCGGCATTTGTCACCCCATTTGGCCTATACCAGTTTAAGGTTATGCCATTTGGGATGAAGAATGCCCCAGCTACGTTTCAAAGGATGGCAGACCGGCTCCTAGAGGGATTTCAGGGCTTCGCTTGTGCTTACCTGGACGATATAGCTATCTTCAGTGGCACTTGGGAAGCCCACCTGGAGCACATCTCAGTAGTGCTCAACCGAATTCAGAATGCAGGGCTAACCTTGAAGCCTGAGAAATGCCACGTGGGCATGGCTGAAGTCCAATATTTAGGTCACAGAGTAGGGTCAGGAAAACAGAGACCAGAGCCCGCTAAGATTGAGGCCATCACCCAGTGGCCTCAACCCCGGACGAAAACCCAGGTCATGGCGTTCTTGGGCACCGCAGGTTATTACAGAAAATTTGTAGCGGAATACAGTGCCCTTGCCAAACCCTTGACAGACCTCACCAAAAAGTCCCTACCCCGACAAGTAGTCTGGTCCACTGAGTGTGAGGAGGCGTTCCAGAAACTCAAGGCTGCGTTAAGTGCATCTCCTGTGTTAGCAGCACCTGATCATACTAAAAGGTTTCTCGTCCACACAGATGCCTCAATGTTTGGACTGGGAGCAGTATTGAGCCAGGTGGGAGACGATGGCATGGATCACTCGGTGGCATATCTGAGCCGAAAACTATTACCCCGCGAAGTCAGCTATGCCACTGTGGAGAAAGAGTGTCTGGCATTAGTCTGGGCACTTAAGAAACTACAACCCTACTTGTATGGACGCTCTTTCACAGTGCTGACTGACCACAACCCTTTAATTTGGCTTAACAGAGTAGCTGGCGATAACCCCAGACTACTCAGATGGAGCTTGGCACTGCAACCCTATAATTTTACAATGCAGTATCGCCCCGGGAAACAGAATGCCAATGCCGATGGCCTGTCCCGGCAAACTGAACTGGAAAAGTCGTTTTTTTTGTTTGGTTCTCCTGTGCTACCGGACATCCCTTAGCCGACCCGTTAGGATCTAAGCAGGTATGCCGTTCCATGGGACTAAGGGGGAGCTGTGTAACGAAATCCCCTATTTACAGACTATACGAACAAGCCTGTTCGGTTATTTGGAGAATTACAGTGGGATTTCGTGGAAATAACAATAAATGCGAAATTGGCCGACCCCAGATAGCTATAGTATGGAACTTGCAGTCGGCTGCAAACACACGAACGGCCGGTGAAAGTCAAACTTCGGTCGACGATTCTGAGAACTGTGTTCGTGGGATCTGAGCGCTATTCGCCTAGAATATACCCTCAGATCCAAGCTATCTGGGGATAGGTGGAACTTAAAGGTTATGTTGTGTAAAAAGAAAGTTATATATTTTTATTCTGTTTTGCTAAATAAGAAAAGCCATGCTTCTTTCTTCCTGGAGATAATTAAGGCTCTCTTTGCTACCTTAAGTTAATTATCTCCAGGATGGAAAAGAGGGAGTGATTTATGTAAAAGGGGAGTGCTTATGCTATAGCCACTGTGATTGGCAACTGTGTTACTTTTGTCCCAGTCTTCCATCTGGTCCCTTACCTTCCATCTGGTCCCCACCTGCATAAATACCGGGCGGGTACCCCTTCATGAAGTCTCGACTCATGTTTGGGGGATTGAGAGTTATAATCACTTCGTTTCAGTTGGATTTTGGGAGAAGCTGCAAGGATCATCGCTGCACGAATGCAAGGATCCTTTACAAGATTAATTAATTAAAATAAGAATTTACATCAAGTTTGCAAATATGGCAGAATAAAATATACTAATGTAGCAGTTAGGCACATGCAATGTATGTTATATTTGGTATATGCGATTATACAGTAACTCCAATCATTTTACCGAAGGAAAAAACAATGTTGTTACTTCTGAGGATGATATAAAATCTTTGATTTAATTCATGAGAATGAGATTTTAATATCATGACTGATAATGGATTACTATATTTTGCAAAGCCTGGACATACATATGTTTTGATCATATAAAAGACAAAAGTTTTGATAGAATAAAACCTAGATTTACAAATACATTTGATGTAGGAAACAATATATGTTTTTTGTAGTTTGTTTCATGTGACAAAATGGTGCCAGTGTTAAGACAAGATGGCTGCTATTGCTAAAGTATAGTGGTAAACAATATTTTGTTGTAACATCTTATATGTGATTAGGTTATACCTCCAGATTATTAAACAGTTTAAAAGGGGGGTATAAGTAATAAAAAGTTTGGCAAATTTAAATGTTCAGAAAGACTTTGATATAAAGGAAATTTAAAGATTATACATCACATGACATAAATGCAATGACGACTAGATGGTAGATCTCATGAGAAGAAATGAGAATGTTGTGTAGTCCATGTAATTCAATGTTAAACTGTATAATAATAATGAGATATAAAGATTGTAAGCCATTGTATTGATGCTGCACATGTTTTTTTGTTTTAATGTAGGTAAAGTGTGACAGATCCATGTGGCAATAAATCAGGAAAGCATTCCTTTAGTCAACTGGACATCGACTGTTGGAAAGAGACTTTTCATCTGATCTGCAAACTGTGATGGAAGATTCTACAGAGTTCATTTGATACAGAAGATTAACAGACTTAAAAAGAAATAAAAGATTGGCACTAACATACATATATATTCCTAAATATTAATGAAGAAGAAAACAGACAATGAAAAGTTATTTAACAGTTATGAGTATTAATACCAAAAGAGACTACTTATAGCTAGATAACACATGGAGTACAATTACGAAAGGATAGTATTATGTATTATGAACTATTACATTATTACCTATACATAGGATGAGAAGTATCAGAAATAGATAAAATATGAAGTTGAAAAATAAGGATCATGGTTACTTAATACTACAAAGATTGAGTTCAATAGTATTTCATAGATTCACTAGAATGAGTAATTTGTTTATATCGAGGTGAAGTAAAACAAACAATGGTAACATAAGGAAGAAAACTAAGGAAGAATAATTTATATTGATTTATATTAAGTAATTATATAGATTAAGAATGCCTTGGATATAAGAGTTCAGAGATCCAAGAGGAATTGAATTGAATGGAAAGAGTATAGTACACAATTATATTTGACCTAAGTCTATAAAGGTATGGACTAGGGAGAATAGGTTTCTGGATATGATGGTATCCAATGAATACGTTGTTAAGTTGTTTTATGATTACCCTGAGTTTGTTAGACACAGACTAGGAATAAGAGTTTCTGGGCAGTATGACCCCAAGTTTATTTTATTTTATTTTAGTCAGTTGAAGTGTACTAAGGAATATGGATTGGTCAGAACATTAGGACAGTCCTGCTTTTAAGATGTATTACATTAATAAGTCATCACAATGCTAATGAATTTAAATTATTCTTTCCAAGTTATTTTAAAGTAAACTATCTTTCTCTTGAATTAAAAGTTTGTTACTACAAGGTGAAATTTTAGTCAAAATTATTAATGTAAACTAAAACAAATATATGATAGAAAGATTTCTGGGTGAAGAATTTCTAGGACAATAAGTATTGTCAACACCATGAACATTATTTGAAGAATTAGTATAGAACTTCATGGTTGATAACACATCCTTTGAATGAGTCTTATAAGTAGTGTTGATATAATTCAGGTAGTTAGAGCCTACTGAATATACAAATTAAATACTATGATTGTAAAGTACTGATACAATCATCATTAGTTGGTATTATGGTATAGGAATGTAATTCATGAATACAAATGACCTAAAGATTTTAAGGTTGCTAGAAACCATATGATTCATGGAAATCTAATTGGACAGGATATTATAGTAATACATGTATTAGTACTTAAGTGATATCAGGTAATGAGAATGAAAATACTATGTTATATGTGTCTGTAGGAATATGATAGTGATACACAGTTATTATTTAGAAAGTTATCATCTTGATTTTGTTATCTACAAAGACATGACTGTACCAGAGCAGGTAGATCTTTCTAATTGTTTTATTGTTTATTGGATCAACATTTGTAAATATTTTATTTTATTCATTTATTATTGTTAAATGTATATATTATGTTCAAGTAGTTATGATGTAACATGGATATCAATACATAGCTGAAACAGAGGGAGTTTGAAGTAAAGTAAGCAGAATGAGGGATAGAAACTCGACCTTCTAAGAACTCTCATATAATAGAAAGTTGTGACTACATCTTGTTCTATGCTCAATGAATGTGATACAAGTGATGTATGAAAGGACAGGTTAGTGACATTGTGTTATGGTTTTAAAACAAACCATAAACAGAGGGAATGTAGAATATTGCATATTCTATGTTTCTATTGATTATATATATGGATGTGTGGATTGACATAAGTAACAGATGGTATCAATAAGTCACAAGGCATTCTTTGTCCGAGAGCTCTGGAATGTGGATGTGGGGGTCTTGTCCTTATATGGCTAGAGTTAAATGCTGACGTTAGTATGAGCACATCTTTATAGTAACAGAGGGACACAAGGTCGCTCTCTCTTGGCTCGTGGCTCTTGGCTCTGAGTTCTCTCTGGCTCTCTCTCTCGATGTAAAGATGTAAGGATTTAAAGAAGTCCAGCAATTACCATCTGCTGTTGAATGTACATTATCCTGTAACATAATTTATTATGTTTTATTATGTATCTGTAACTAAGAATAAACCTGAAGAAACCGTAAGTCAGATTGCGTATTACTACTTTTCAATAATATAGACATATATTATTGTGGCGAGCATTTGGCCCAAGACTATATATACAAAAGACGTATATATATCAATCATCAAGATTTTACACTGCCATAGAATATATACAGGGAAGTAGATAATCACTCCCTTATGCTAAGTATGAAATATTGATGTGGCAATATTCCACAAAAAGGAATCTTGTACTTTCAATTTAGACGTGCTGTATTACTGGCTAGGGCAGAGCATCATAGAACTAGGACTAATAACTCTAAAATAATTCAGGGTAGAGCATTATATAACAGATATAATTGAGTTGCTGTAAACAGACTGTAATGCAGAAAATAAAGAGAATACTAATAAAAAAGAGTGGAAAGAGAGAGTCTCATTCAAGCCCTTTGGAGATACAGTGTCTAACTCATATATCCAGAATATCTTGCCACGATCTCCCACTCTTCTTCATATGGGGACATGGTCAATTGCCACAAATTTCAAAGAGGCCAATGGATGTTTCTGTTCAAGAAAGTGCTTGGCTACAGGTTTATCAGACATCCCATCCCTATATGCCAGTCTAATGCTGGATCGATGTCCTCTGATCCTCTCACATAGCGCAGTTTCCGTCTTGCCGATGTATATAAGGCCACATGGACACATGAGCTTGTACACAACGTGTGTGGTTTTGCAGGTGATAGTGCTTCAATTGTAGTACTTCTTGTTGGTATGAAGATGTGCAAAAGTTCTTGATGGAGTCATATGGCCACACGTTACGCAGCCAAGGCAGCGTATACTACCACGGTTCAATGGTGTATTCTTCTCTGTGTCTCTTAAATTAGGGTCCGTGTAGACCAAGAGGTCTTTTAAGTTTCTGTTCCTCTTAAAGCAGATCAGAGGTTGTTCTTGAAAAACTTTGGGGAGGGTGTCATCCGCTGCCAATATCCTCCAGTTATTTCTAATGATCGAAGATATTTGTGGGGATGACCGATGGAAGGTTGTAGGAAAAAACATTCTCTGGGTTATAGATGCCTCCTTCTGTACTCGATGCAACTTTTCCTCTATAAGTGCTTTATCTAGGATAGGGCGCTGGTATCCTCGTTCCAAGAACCTTTCCGTCATCTCGGACAACTGTCTCTAATTCAGATCTACTTTAAAATTGTTCCTAATCACTCTAAGATATTGAGCTTTTGGAAGGGAAGACTTTAGTGCCATGGGGTGAGCACTTTGTGCGTGTAGCAACATATTTCGGTCTTTGACCTCCGTGTACAGGCTATACTCTATTCGGTTTGTGCCAACAGATAATTCCACATCCAGGTATTGCACTTTCTCACTATTGATGTTAGCCGTCATCCTGACTGGTGTTGGGAGTTTGTTGAGTTCTTGTACCATGGTATAGGCTTCAGACATGGTGCCGTTCCATACAATCAACAGGTTATTGATGTAACGGTAGTAACTCTGTATTAGGTGGCCATATGGAATCAGGATATTCTTCTGTTCATATGTGAACATGTATGCATTAGCATACATGGGGGCCATCACTGCCCCCATGGATGTACCTGATCCCTGGAGATACCACTGGTTTTCGAATCAGAAATAATTTCGTTCCAATGTTAATGCCAATATCTCCAGAACATATTCAATAGGTGGCCCCACATACACCGTTGAAATTGTAAGTACTTGGCTTCTATGCCCCCTTCATGCGGGATGACGGTGTATAGGCTTTTGACATCCATCGTGATTAAAATAGTTTTACTCTCTCGAAATTCAATGTTATTGATCTTGCCCAGCAGCATTGGTGTGTCCTTAATACAAGTTTCCAGCTGTTCAGTTGGTCCTTTAAATAGGGCGTTGAGCCATTTGGCTAAAGGTTCCAAGATCCCTTTGATCGCAGACACTATTGGACGTCCTGGAGGGCGCTGAGCGTCCTTATGAATTTTCGGGATGCTATAAATAATAGGGCTGCGAGGGTGCTTCTGGTTTAGAAATTGGAATAATTCCAAATTAATAAACCCCGCTCTTAGGCCCATATTATTTAAATGTTTCTATCATATCCCCCCTGTCTCGTCTTGAAATCCATGTGTTTTTAGATGTTCAACAATCCTGTCCTTTAACATGGTTTCCATCACTTTCCCCACTACTGAAGTAAGGCTTACTGGCCTATAGTTGCCCGACTCCTCCCTATTACCTTTCTTGTAAATGGGCACAACATTCGCTAACTTCCAATCTTCTGGGACTACTCCTGTTAACAATGATTGGTTAAATAAATCTGTTAATGGTTTTGCTAGTACACCACTAAGCTCTTTTAATAGCTTTTGGGTGTATTCCATCAGGTCCCATTGACTTATTTGTCTTTACTTTTGACAGTTGAAATAGAACCTCTTCCTCTGTATACTCACGTGTAATAAATGACTAATTTATCCTTTTTCTCAACTGAGGTCCCTTTCCTTCATTTTCATCTTGTTCCTGATCCTGCTTCGCTCTACGGAAGGAAGGGATTCACCTACTGGAACTTGGAGCCTGGTTGTAGGTCCAGGGTGGATAGCAGACGCCGAGATACTAGCCCAGCAGCGGTGGTTCGTTGAGCCTGCAGTACTTATGGTGTCTACACAGTACTTATGGTGTCTACAGTGCTGATGGTCCTTTGGTGAGCGCTAGGAGCATCCTTTCTACGGTCCAACTTCCAGCCAGCCTGGAGGCAACCGTAACAAGCTCCTCAAGTCATTACCCCAACCATGTGGTGCCGTCAAACCTTAAAGGACATCCTGGAGGGCAAGGATGTTAATCTCGTATCGCTTATCATTGCCTCCCAGGATGTCACAGTACACCACCCATACATCTAGGGCGACATCTCAGTGGTCATTGCAGGCCAGAGACACAAGACTGGAAAGATTATTCATCAGCATGGTTGTGGCCTTCCTGGTCTTGTGTCAGTACAGACACTACTGCATGCCACATCTCTCAGCCTATATTCCGGGCAAATTGGGTCCAGTACGTCTACACTCAGGTCAGTGGACTCAGCAAGTATATAGTATATTTAGTCATGGCATTGCGGCACCTCTATCATGTTCCCCTTGTAGCCCCTACCATGATCATATGTTACACTATGTACACGGCAGCTTTAATGACTGTGTTGGTAGTAGAGTGAAAAGGTTTAGAGTCTAATAGGTTGGATAATGAGTGGAAAAGTGTGTTATCTATAGGTAATCTCTGTGGAGGACGTGGAGGAACGAATTTCTGAATACCTCTAAGTATGTTCTTTACCTGGTAAGATGACATGAAACTATGTGTATTGGGTTGTAGAGTTAGCATATCATGTTGAATGCCTGTCAGATATAATTTGATTGTGTTGTAAGATAAGTGTAATTTAAGGTGGGGAAAAAAGAAGCGAAGGCTATAATAGATGTGATGACGAAAGGTTGGGTTATGTCGTGGTCGGATAGTAATCTTATGAAAAGTGTGAAGGCTCTTGTTACGATTGCCCTCGGTCTAGCAGGGGGGTTGATCACTTGGATGTCCTGGTTCCCGTAATAGAGAGTCGAACGGAGTTCCTTCGGTAAAAAGCTGCAAGTGTAGAGTATCCCAAAAGCTGTATAAGCATCAATATCCTGGATCCCTACAACATGAGTCGAGGCTGCAAGTTGAGGGTCAAAACGAACTGGCTTTACTGGCACACAAACATGGCAATTTATGCAATTCCTCAGGTCCAAGGACAGCCCCCTATGGACCTGATGGAATACAGGTACAGTACAAACAGGTAACCAATCACAGTACAATGTATCATTTGAATTAGTACCCGCCCAGCTTGGAGATAATGAGGCCAACGGCTATACAATCTAATTATCTCCAAGCACACAAAAGACCACATTTTATTATGCCTCCTAAAACTGTATAAAAATACATAACTTCAATATTAATAGGGGAAAACGGTTAATTCTACCATTCATTCAATAGCTCGCGTTCGGGTACATTAAATATACGAATGGCGCTCAGACCCCACGAACGGAATGAGTAATTTCTGCCATATAAAGTCCGTTCGGTATTTTGGTCGTGAGTCCCTGATGGCGGCCATGTTTTTAGGCGGTTTAACGAGCAGCGGGACCTCGACTCCAACTTATAGAACTGAAATCGGATAGGTGCTCATGCGAATCCCCGCTGTCTGTCTGGTAGTGGAAATTGTTCGGTATACGAATTGAGACCGCTCGGTAGAATGGTACTTGAGTTGCGGTTAACCACAGAAACCACATTCTAATTGCTGACACATGACCCACTGTAGGAGGTCTCTGTTCGTGAGGTTGTTCGGTAGTTCCCATTCGGTAATTTGAATGCGAACGTAGATCCTCCGTGCCCGTCAATTAGTTTGTGGTTAACCCCAGACTGCAGCCGCCTGGGGGGTTAATGGGCGCCACACTCCGCTGGTCGGGTGGTCGGTCATTCGGTACTTTGCGGGGTGAGGAGGTTAATTGGCGACACACGCCAGTGTTTGGGGGGTCTCTTGTTCGTACCACGAATGGTTCTTTATAAGGATTCGTACAATCCATTCGTATTTCTGTGTCAATAGTATAGGGATGCAACTGTAACAAAATGTGGTAACAATAATAAAGTCATTTCGAGTCTTTTGTAACAGCTCTGTTGTATGCTTTGAGAGTGTTGGATGATAATACTAATTTGGACAGATCCCTGCTATGTTGCATGATTAGTTCTAGTCCATGGTTAGCTGCTGGAACGGAGGGGCGGCTGTGGCTGTTGGTGCTGATGACGGGAGTGCTTTCTGAAAAGCCTGAAAGTTGAAACGAGACAGACTGTCAGCTGCTATGTTAGTAATGCCTGGTACATGAAAGCAGACCAAGTAAAAATTGTGACATGCTGCTAACCACGTGAGTTTCCTGAGAAATCTCATGATTGTTAGGGATGATGAACGGCCTTTGTTAATGATGTAACATGTTGCTTGGTTGTCTGTGTGGCAACGGACTGACAAGCCTGACCATAAATGTCCTCACACCATGGCGGCTGCTACAATGGGATAAATCTCAAAAAGAGCTGAGGTTGTAAAAAAGCCTTCTAAGTCATAGACTTCTTCAGGCCTCTTACCCCAAAGCCATTTGTTCCCAAAGATTGCTGTGAAACCTGTGCTAGACGCCGCGTCTGACCATATGGTTGGAGACGTGTCAGTCAACTCTGGTAGGAACAAGCTTTTACCATTCCAGGTGGTCAAGAATTCTTTCCACATATATAGGTCTGCCGTGGCGTGCACATCCAAGAACAGTCTATGGTTGTCGTGTTTGAAATGTGGAAAAAGGCAGAGAAGTCTGGATATGAAAGCAAGCCCTTGAGGAATGATGCGCATGGCAAAGTTCAAGGAACCTATGAGGGATTGAAGTTCCTTGCGGTTGCATTTACCCAGCAAAATGTAATGGTTAATGCTGTTGAGTATGTTTGTGATTTTCTCTTGTGGTAAACTAGCTTGCATGGAGGCAGAGTCTAGTTGTATACCTAGAAATGTAATGATTGTATTTGGGCCTTCAGTTTTCTTGTTGGATACTGGGACTCCAGGGTGGTCAAACAGACTAATGGTTGCTTTGAGACTCCTGGGGGGAAAGGAGTTTGCTTCAATCAGTAATAAATCATCCAGATAATGGATGACTATGGGGCATCTAGAAACATGAAGTAACAAACAGCAAAGTGTTTCAGCAAAAGTGTCGAAGATTTTGGGGCTACTTTTTGACCCAAAGGTTAAGCGGGAGAAAAAGTAATAGTTATCTGCCCATTTAATGCCATGTAAATGCCATAGTGTGGGGTGGACAGGTAGTAGTTTGTAATGTCTGTCTTACTTAGCCATGCTCCGATCCCTGCTTGCATAATGGCTGTAATGGCCTGGTCTATGGTGGCATATTGTAGGGAAAACTCTTTGGAGAGAATAAGAGAGTTCAGACTCAGGGTAGATGAGGTATGAGGGGCTGACAGATCTATAATGAGTCTTTGCTTGAGGGAAGTTTTCCCTGTGACTATCTCTATGGGATTTGTGCGCCATTCTATAAAAGGTGGGGTGTTAAACGGCCCAAACAAGAACCCCTCTGCCAGCTCTTGGGCTAAGAGTGTATCTACGGCTGTTGGGTTTTGTTGTGCTGATTGTAAATTTGGACATTTGAGTTGGCCTGTGGGCATATGTATAATGCCTATATGAAACCCTTCTGAGAAACCAGATATAAGAAAATTTACCATATGTCTGGAAGGGTGATTAGTTAGTATTGCTGAGAAGACCTGAATGTTAACAGACGTTAGGTACGGTTTAGGATACATTTTATTTGGACACATGGTTTTCGCATGTGCCCTGAAACAATGTGAACAAATATGCAATAACCTGCATGCACTAAAGCTACATGTGCCCACATTGAAATTATTGCACACTTGTGATTTGCCAAAGAAAATGATGGGACGACCCAGTTTGTCTCTGGTGGTTCTCTCAGTTCTACCTGCGTAGCTTGTGCTAGGTGACTGATTACGGTAGTCTGCCATGTGAGAACAAAATTTGGTAGTGTGAGTAGTAGAAGAGCAGGATGCAAAAGCCGGTGTTTTGAGACCTGCAAAGTGTCTACAAAATAGCTCTGTATCTAGTCTGCTCCAGTTGATACGGGTACCATACTGAGAGAGAGCTCCAGACACCTTAGTGGAAAAAGACCTACAGTAGTCGTAAAAAGCAGATCCACCATATTTGTTCCCGAGGTCCACCAGCTTGTGCATATAGCGATCAAACTCTTCCCTTCTATTAGGATACACTTCACAAATTACATCTCTAAAAATACCAAAGGCTAATACAAATTCTGGAATGGTCCGTTTACGGTTTAAACTTGTGTCTTTGGATTTGACCACTACAGATACTTCATCGTACATATAGGTTTTATTCTCCACCACATCCTGGGAGGCAATTAGTAGGGATGCTTAGTTGACATCTTTGCCTTCCAGGATGTCTCTCTTAATGTGGGCTGGGATAGTGTAAGCACGGTCAATGTCCTGATAATCTGAAGAGATAACCATACCGGTGGCCCGTGGTTCGGTTGGTGCCTGTTGAGCAGTATCAGGAAGACCAGCCTTGGTGAGGGCTGTGGTGACCACCAGTCTGTCATTGACCTTGCCCATAGAGGTCATGAGCTAGGCCAGCATAGCCTGGATATCACCTGAATTGGTGTTGCTGGGGCCTTCCCCTGCTTCCGTGTTGTCGATTGCTGTGGCAGGGTAGGGGATTTGTCGCCTCCTCAACTTGGTGGTGATATGTGGGATCGTCCAGGATCTGATTGAGCTGGACTGGCAATATCTCCCCTACGAGAGGGTGTCTCGACTCTGGTTGGGGTGCCATGAAGAGATAGCTCTTCATCACCTTCATGAGACATACTTGAATAAAATGAAAGATACATTTATTATTTGAACCTAGTAGTTTAGTACTGGCTACTAGCTATGCCGTGAGGCGAAACCATTATGCTTATTGTTTTTTGGTGACAGGTGAGGCCCTGCTAGTTGCCAAGTGGCTTGAGAGGCTCTATCTATGGTTGGCACGAGGGGATTTTTGTGGCCACCGAATGATGTGGCAGGATGTCAGCCTCTCGGTGACTGTAACCAGAAAATAGGAAAAGGAGTGACAGGTGAGGCCCTCTCTATGATACGTGCAAGGCGGCTAGCTCACGTGTGGCCCGAGGGGTGTTTGCTTCCGAGTTTGAAGCGGGGTGTTGGCCTTGCGGGATCCCTAATCCTAAGCATATATGCAGAGAAAAGAGGAATTAACTATTGGCCCCTATGACCCTAATTGCCAGTACTTGTCTGTTCTGTGGGAGATTTTTAATAGGTCTACTGTAAGCAGGTATACGTACCTGGTAGTATAGGTTATTGAAACCTGGTAATCCGTATAGGTAATAGTAGTATCTGTAACTAAATAGATGAGACCGTATGAAAAATATGTACAAGTGTCACAATTATATTAACTTTGATTATGTTTGTATTGATCTGTATAGGTCAGGAGATGGTGTTTGTAGGATCTCCTTAATTCTGTATGTCGCCTTGTAGTTGGTAGGCAAATATAGTAGAAAAGGTAAATGTAGTAAAAAAAATAAAAAAATTTAAAAACCCTTTGTGAGATATGTATGGTGTTCAGGAAAGTAATGTGATATTATTATAATGGCAATATCCTTGCTGACCTGAAGGAGACAGTGTGGAATCTTTAGCCATGTGTATACCCATATGGGTAACTGGAACCTATTGGGAAACCTTGTGGGAAACAGAAGTACTCTAAAATGGCGACTGGATGAACCGGAAGTGCATTCAGACGCTGACCTTGAACGGTGTGGAGTCATGTAAGGGTTGTACTTTATATAGGGGAGTGAATTAATTTAAGCCCCTCCCACAAATACAGGCCAAATGGCCTTAATATGTGTATATTTATGTGTGCGTGTGTGTGTGTGTGTATGTAAAATCTGGTTGGGATCGATTGTCACTGTTGAATCTTCTTAATTTCTTCTTGTCTTCAGTTGATTTATTTATTTATATATATATATATATATATATATATATATATATATATATAATCTCTTTTGTGTATATAAAGTCTTGGGCCAAACTTGCTTCCACAATTAATATATGTCTATATTAATGAAAAGTACTACTACGCAATCTGACTTACAGTTTCTTCAGGTTTATTCTTAGTTACTGATACATAATAAAACAACAAAGGCTGTTACATGATAATGGACATTCAACAGCAGATGGTAATTGCTGGACTTCTGATGGGAGAGTTACATCTTGTACAGGAAAGAGAGCCAAGAGCCAAGAGAGAGCCAAGAGCCTTGTGTCTCTTTGTTCAGTTATATAGAAGTGCCATAATGACGTCAGACTATAACTCTAGCCATATAAGGACAAGACCTCCAAATCCACATTCCAAAGCTCTTGAACAAAGAAAGCCTTGTGACTTATAGCATCTGTTACTTATATCAATCCACACATCCATATATAATCAATAGAAACATAGAATATGCAATATTCTACATTCCCTTTGTTTATGGTTTGTCTTAAAACCATAACACAATGTCACTAACCTGTCCATTCATACATCACTTGTATCACATTCATTGAGCATAGAACAAGATGTAGTTGTGGCAAAACCGACCTCGCCACGTGTCCTTGGAGGGGGCTGCTTGCCCGCCTCTTGCCTTTGGACTATGGCCCTGCAGGTTAAACTGTTTATTTTCCCTGCAGAAAGGCTTATTCGTGTGATCTGAGTGCCATTCATCTAATAATGTGCAGTCAGATCCAAGCTATCTGGGGATATGTAGAAATGTGTGTTTTATGTACTAAATGTGTCAGTATGTAATTTTATGTCTTTTACTGTCTTTTTGTCTGCCATGTGGGTAATGGAGTTTGGCTCTGTCTTTGGAGATAATTAGATTCCTTCTCCAATTATCTCCAGGGCAGAAGGGAGGAAGCCAGGATGCATTGTGGGGATGTTTTACTTTTACTGTTTGAGCCAGGGGGAACAAAAGATACTTTTACTAACTTTTGAACCCCTGGTCTGATTCATGCCATTTTTTTATATGTTGTTCCCCTGAATGGATTGATTGTGAATATGTATTTTTATGCGAATGTGATGTATATTTTGGGAGTTATGAATGTTGTGTAAAAACTGTATTTTCCCTACCTATGATAATTGTATTTCCCTGTATGTACAGATAATTAGTTTACAGGTAGAGGGGAGGGCTATGTGTGGGATGTAACTATTGTGTGATTGGTTAATGTACGTTACTGTGTGTGTCCCTCCCCTTCATGGGAGCACCTAATAAAAAGGGCTGCAAGCTAGCAGCCAGAGAGTTCTATTTTTACCCTCAACTTGAGTCCTGTCTCTTATTGGGGGAATCTGCTACAAGGGATTGCTATGCTAGGCATATTCCCTTGCTATAATCACTGAGCTCTTGTAAGAGCTTGTTCCTGCTTCGTTCTGAAGGGAGATAGCTGCAGCCTGCGGTGCTTATGGTGTCTGGTGGAGTGCTTGGAGTCCTCTGGAAGCGCTAGGAGCATCTTTCAACGGAGGTACCCAGTCGGGGTGCCAGGTGATCCGTTACATTGGTGGCAAGCGGCGGGATGGCATCCTAGTGCGAGGAGAAGCAGCTCGGAGACACCGGTAACGTGTGGAGTTGTGCAGCGTCCTTATCTTCAGCAACATAATGGAACCAGCAGTGGCTACAGCAAGCATGGCGTATAGCTACTCCGTACTAGAGTTTGGCACGATGGTAGGGTTGCACCTGAAGTTTTACGGACCCAATCCAGAGGAGAAATACGTGCGGTTCGTGTGGGACATGGTGACCCGGAACCTACAACACAGGGCGTTGAGGGAAGGCCAGTGGGCACGTTGGGAGAAACTCCAGCCACAGGTAGAGTGGGACGAGGAAGAAACCGAGGTGGCCGGTGGAGATGGGACCGAGGTCTCTCTACCGGCCCTACAGGGATGCTGGGCACCCGGCCCAGATCCCCAGCGGCAGTATGTTTTACAGGGAGGGGAGACAGTCGGTCTCACTCCCCAGCGGCAGAATGTGTTATTGGAGGAAGAGACAACCGGTCTCCCTCCCCAACAGCAACCAGAGGTACCCGAGGTAGAGGACCTCATAGACTGGTCCTGGGAGGACCCCCTGCAGGCAGGTGGAGATGGGACCGAGATCTCTCCACCGGCCCTACAGGGATGCTGGGCAACCGGCCCAGATCCCCAACTAGAGCTGGAGTTACAGAAAGTGGAGAGCATCGACCTCCCCCCCCAGCAGCAGCCGGAGTACCAGGGGGAGGTAAGTGATATTTCTCCTCCCCAGCCAACTCCTTTGTTCCCTGACCCCCCAGCAGAAGAGCTGGCAACTGGGCAGAGCGCCGCTGGCCTCTGTCCTCCCTTGTTTCCTTCCCCTGAGCCTGACTTTCTACAGGCTGCCCCAGCGGAAGGTGCCGTCCTTCCTCCCCAGCGGCAGTGCGTACCCCAGGGAGCTGATGGTGTCGTCCGTCCTCCCCAGCAGCAGTGTGTAACCCAGGGAGCCGAAGGTGTCGTCCTTCCTCCCCAGCGGCAGTGTGTACCCCAGGGAGCTGAAGGTGTCGTCCTTCCTCCCCAGCGGCAGTGTGTCCTGCAGGGAGCAGAGACCGTCAGTCTCACACCCCAGCAGCAGGACAAAATAATGAAAGGGGAGACAGCTGGTCCGCCTCTCCACCAGCAGAGAGAGTGTCAGGGAGAGGAGCCTGTTAACCCCTCTCCCCAGCGGCAGTTGACAGTCCAGAGAGAGGAGCTTGTTACACCCTCTCTCCAGCGGCAGCCTAACCCACCAAGGGGAGATGTTGAGCCCCGCAACTGTGCAGATGGGACCGTAGTCTCTGCGCTTACAGCCCAAGGGGTAGAGACGGTCGGTCCTGTTCCCCAGCCCCAGAGCTGTGTACCCAGAGGGGAGACGGTCGGTCTCCCCCTCCCACAACCAGGCTCCAATCAGGCTACTTCGGTGGTAGCACTGGCACCAGGGCAGAGTACCGCTGGTCTCTGCCCACTCAGCAACCCACCAAGGCAGTCTACCAGCTCCCCACACAGCCGTGGTGAGGCACCTGGACATGGACAAGTTGCTACTTTATCCAGGTGGAGTAAACATTTATTGTGGGTGGGCTGTACTGCTGTTTGTGCTTCGTGGGTGGGTTGCTGGACTAACCAGGGCACTGACCGGCAGGAGGTCAGATACCCTGTTAGTCTGGGGGGCAAAGGGGAGAAGTGTGGCAAAACCGACCTCGCCACGTGTCCTTGGAGGGGGCTGCTTGCCCGCCTCTTGCCTTTGGACTATGGCCCTGCAGGTTAAACTGTTTATTTTCCCTGCAGAAAGGCTTATTCGTGTGATCTGAGTGCCATTCATCTAATAATGTGCAGTCAGATCCAAGCTATCTGGGGATATGTAGAAATGTGTGTTTTATGTACTAAATGTGTCAGTATGTAATTTTATGTCTTTTACTGTCTTTTTGTCTGCCATGTGGGTAATGGAGTTTGGCTCTGTCTTTGGAGATAATTAGATTCCTTCTCCAATTATCTCCAGGGCAGAAGGGAGGAAGCCAGGATGCATTGTGGGGATGTTTTACTTTTACTGTTTGAGCCAGGGGGAACAAAAGATACTTTTACTAACTTTTGAACCCCTGGTCTGATTCATGCCATTTTTTAATATGTTGTTCCCCTGAATGGATTGATTGTGAATATGTATTTTTATGCGAATGTGATGTATATTTTGGGAGTTATGAATGTTGTGTAAAAACTGTATTTTCCCTACCTATGATAATTGTATTTCCCTGTGTGTACAGATAATTAGTTTACAGGTAGAGGGGAGGGCTATGTGTGGGATGTAACTATTGTGTGATTGGTTAATGTACGTTACTGTGTGTGTCCCTCCCCTTCATGGGAGCACCTAATAAAAAGGGCTGCAAGCTAGCAGCCAGAGAGTTCTATTTTTACCCTCAACTTGAGTCCTGTCTCTTATTGGGGGAATCTGCTACAAGGGATTGCTATGCTAGGCATATTCCCTTGCTATAATCACTGAGCTCTTGTAAGAGCTTGTTCCTGCTTCGTTCTGAAGGGAGATAGCTGCAGCCTGCGGTGCTTATGGTGTCTGGTGGAGTGCTTGGAGTCCTCTGGAAGCGCTAGGAGCATCTTTCAACGGAGGTACCCAGTCGGGGTGCCAGGTGATCCGTTACAGTAGTCACAACTTTCTATTACATGAGAGTTCTTAGAAGGTCGAGATTCTATCCCTCATACTTACTTTATTTCAAACTCCCTCTGTTTCAGCTATGTATTGATATCCATGTTACATCATTACTACTTGAAAATAATCTATACATATGTATAACAATTATAAATGAATGAAAGAAAATATTTACAAATGTTGATCTAATAAACAATGTAAAGCAATGAGAAAGATCAACCTGCTCAGGTACAGTCATGTCTTTGTAGACAACAAACTCAAGATCGTAACTTTCGAAATAATAACTGTGTGTATCACTATCATACTCCTACAGATACATATAGCATAGTATTTTCATTCTCAATACCTGATATTACTTAAGTACTAATACATGTACTACTATAATATCCTGTCCAATTATATTTCCATGAATCATTTGGTTTCTAGCAACCTTAAAATCTTTAGGTCATTTGTATTCATGAATTAGATTGATATACAATTAATACCACCTAGTGATAATTGTATCAGTACTTTACAATCATAGTATTTAATTTATATATTCAGTATGCTCTCACTAACTTAAATATATCAACACTACTTATAAGACTCATAATAGTTTGCAAACCTTCAAAGGTTGTGTTGTTATCAACCATGAAGTTTTATAATTCTTCAAATAATGTTCATGGTGTCGACAATACTTATTGTTCTAGAAATTCTCCACCCAGAAATCTTTGTATCATAGATTTGTTTTTGTTTACATAATTATAATTTTTACTACTATTCTACCTTGTAGTAACAAACTTTTCATTCAATAGAAACATAGTTTACTTTAAAATAACTTGGAAAGAATAATATAAATTAATTATCATCACTCTCCTCATTAGACCTTAATTGTGATGACTTATTAATGTAATACATCTTAAAAGCAGGATTGTCCTAATGTTCTGACCAATCCGTATTCCTTAGTACACTTCAACTGACTAAAATAAAATAAAATAAAATAAACTTGGGGTCATACTGCCCAGAAACTCTTATTCCTTGTCTGTGTCTAACAAACTCAGGGTAATCATAAAACAACTCAATTCATTGGATACCGTCATATCCAGAAACCTATTCTCCCTAGTCCACACCTTTATAGACTTAGGTCAAATATAATTGTGTACTATACTCTTAACTAAACTTCAATTCAATTCCTCTTGGATCTCTGAACTCTTATATCCAAGGTGTGGCAAAACTAGCCACTTGTAGGATACTG
Organism: Pelobates cultripes; assembly: GCA_933207985.1. Taxonomy (NCBI): domain Eukaryota; kingdom Metazoa; phylum Chordata; class Amphibia; order Anura; family Pelobatidae; genus Pelobates; species Pelobates cultripes. Next base: position 105,295,306 of record OW240920.1, on the reverse strand, counting down.
GACTATCTGTATCCAAAGGTTGTCTGTAATATATGTGTAACCTTGGTTTATACTGTTATGTGCATAGTATTCGTATGCTAGCAGCCGAAAGCCGCTAGCATACATGTATTTCGTTTCATGAACAGCGACTTTACTGGCTGTTCGTGAACCGAATGAGCTACCTTAATAGCCCACACATAGAGGGACGTATGGCAATCATTAACCGATTGCAACATTGTTGCAATCGGTAATTAAAGACTTTCCTAGGTGGCCGTCCATCTTGGATTCTTTGTCTCACCAGCAGTGTTTGGTCGTCGAGCGCGTAGAACTGAAAACGGCTACTCGACGGCGCGAACACCGCTGGACTTCCAGGCCGTTCGGGAGTTCCGGTCTTTCCCTATTGTGGTTCCCCATCAGTGTTCGGTACTTTTAGGCGAACTCAATGGCAAAGTGTATTTTGTGCGGCGTTCGGTTGTTTTAGCTGGGATCTGAGCAGTATTCCCACGAAATGTGCACTCAGACCCCAGCTATCTACTGAATGTACATTCGTTTAAATAAACTGAATATTGTTAAATTTATGGATTTAAATGTAAAATGCTGGTTCTGCTGCATGGAGGGATAATCCACTTAACGGTATATTCCAGTGGGAGTATCCCTCTCGTCCAGCAGTGCCTGATGGGAGAAATGCTCAGAATGTTAAGTCCCCTATGTAGTCCCCTACTGTATTACCCCTGCTATGTCAGTAGGGAAACCCCTTGCATGGGGACTTGCATTAATACTGGAGCTGTGAATAAAAAACTCAGTTGACTCCCAGAACTGTGTTTCATCCGGTTACTGGGGGATTTGGGATATTGCCTTACTTTTCAGCGCTTGACTGTGGATTACCTTCTGTACCAGCGGAGATCGTGGAATTTAATATTGCAGCTCCACTACACAAGGCATTCTTAATGTATATAATTACTTCATATTAATCAATATAAATTATCCTTCCTTATGTTACCATTGTTTGTTTTACTTCACCTCGATTATAAATAAAATATTTATTCTAGTGAATCTATAAAATACTGTTGAACTCAATCTTTGTAGTATTAAGTAACCATGATCCTTATTTTATCAACTTCATATTTTATCTACTTCTAATACTTCTCATCCTATGTATAGGTCATAATATAATAGTTCTTTTCATAATGCTATCCTATCATAATTTTACTCCATATGTTATATAGTTATAAGTACTCTCTCTTTTGTTATTAATACACTCATAACTGTTAAATAACTTCTCATTGTCTGTTTTCTTCTTTGTTAATATTTAGAAATATATGTATGTTAGTGTCAATCTTTTATTTCTTTTTAAGTCTGTTAATCTTTTGTTTCAAATGAACTCTGTAGAATCTTCCATCACAGTTTGCAGCTCAGATGAAAAGTCTCTTTCAAACAGTCGATGTCCAGTTGACTAAAGGAATGTTTTCCTGATTTATTGCCACATGGATCTGTCACGCTTTACCAGATCAGTTATTTCTGTTTATTTCGTTGCTTCAGCCACAGAGCTGCGCAGTTCTGGACGTGGATCTCGATAATTGCCAATCTCTGCCACGTGCTTGCTTCTAGAATTCACGTTGAAACTTGTGCTTTTTGTTTTGTAGAAAATAGTCTTGTATAGTTTTTCTAGTTTGAAAACTCTTTTTCTTACAAACCACAGATTCTTTTTTTTCTCTTCAAGCTTGTTTTCCCAGTTCAAAAACAGCTTTGTAACTTGATTTTTCTCTCTCCCCACTTGAAGTGGGAACAAAACTTGAATAGAAGACTGGCTGGCTCGCCAATGTAAAATCTGGTTGGGATCTATTGTCACTGTTAAATCTTCTTAATTTCTTCTTGTCTTCAGTTGATTGATTTATACACATCTTTTGTATATATAGTCTTGGGCCAAACTTGCTCGCACAATTAATATATGGCTATATTAATGAAAAGTACTAATACGCAATCTGACTTACGGTTTCTTCGGGTTTATTCTTAGTTACTGATACATAATAAAACAACAAAGGATGTTACATGATAATGGACATTCAACAGCAGATGGTAATTGCTGGACTTCTGATGGGAGAGTTACAGCTTATACAGGAAAGAGAGCCGAGAGCCAAGAGCCAAGAGAACTCATGTCTCTTTGTTCAGTTACTATATAGAAGGGCCATAATGATGTCAGACTATAACTCTAGCCATATAAGGACAAGACCCCCAAATCCACATTCCAGAGCTCTCGAACAAAGAATGCCTTGTGACTTATACCATCTGTTACTTATGTCAATCCACACATCCATATATAATCAATAGAAACATAGAATATGCAATATTCTGTGTGTGTGTGTATATGTATATGTGTGTGTGTGTGTGTGTGTAAATATATATATATATATATATATATATGAGACAGCGCTGGTTAACCAACAGGCAGCAACCCGTTAAAGGGAATCCCTCCAAACCCTTTTAGAACAAGAAGAGTGAAAAAAAAATAAAATAAATAAGAGCAAGGGCTGTGCCATAGTAAGTAAATATTGTCCAATTCCAATGATGGAAGTAAATATAAAAGAAAGTCCAACCTAGATATCCTCACTGAAGTCTTTAAAGTGCTGTGTACAGGGGCAAGGTCCTTGGACGTTTTGTAGTTCCACTATTTGCTATTTGCCCCTTACACATATACACACATACATATACATACACATACCGTGTATGTATATGTATGTGTGTATATGTGTAAGGGGCAAATAGCTGTATATGGAGTAAAGTTCAAGAAAGAACGTATGATAGTATAAAAGAGCAAGTCAGTTGTGGTGTGCCGAGACCAACGATACGGTAGGCCTGTAAATAAAGAGGGCAAAAGTGAATATGCAAAAGATTTAATACAGTCAACAAATATATACAATTATTCAGATATTTCTTTAAATGCATTTCTTAATTCTTGTGTAGGTTTGGGTATGTAAGTCGTATATGTGGATGATTTCCAATGACCCAGTGATTTTATGATGTGCACTGGTATGTTAGCGCTGGAAGCTGTAGAGGCCGCCGCTATGCAAAAGGAGTGACCTGCGTAGTGAGAAGGGTTAAAACCTAGCATAGTTAACAGGGATCAGATGTATTTCATAAAAGTAGTGGTAGTGAGTACAGAGCCTTGTAGTGTGAATAAATGTTGTGATGGTAGTGATGTAGAAGGTAGGAATCTAGAGTCGCCACGGGACACCATTTTGGGTAGGGAAATAAGTGACAGTATGTAGTGATCCATGTGTTTGCGTAGGTGTGTGTGTAGAAGACGTCTGAGTGGTGGTGATAGTAGTAAATTGTCTTGGCCTGAGGAAACTGTAGAAGGCTATGTATATGGCAGCTTTGATGACTGTGTTGGTGGTAGAGTGGAAAGGTTTGCAGTCTAATAGGTCAGATAATGACTGGAAAAGTGTGTTGTCTATAGGTAATCCATGCGGGGGGATGTGGAGGAACGGATCTCTGAATTCCTCTGAGTATGTTCTTTATCTGATAAGATGACATGAAGCTATGTGTATTAGGTTGTAGTGTTAGCATGTGATGTTGAATGCCTGTAAGATATAATTTGATGGTGTTTTAAGATTAGTGTAATTTAAGATGGCAAAAATAAGTGAAGGCTATTATAGATGTCATGACAAAAGGTTGAAAGAAATCTTTCTAACAGTGTGAAGGCTCTGTTGTATGTTTTGCAAGTGTTGGATGATAGTGCCAATTTGGACAGATCCCTGCTATGTTGCATGATTAATTCTAGTCCATAGTTAGCTGTTGGAATGGAGTGGTGGCTGTGGCTGCTTGCGCTGCTGACGGGAGTGCTCCTGAAAGTTAAAACGAGACAGACTGTCAGCTGCTATGTTACTAATGCCTGGCACATAAAAGCAGACCAAGTAGAAATTGTGACATGCTGCTAACCACGTGAGTTTCCTGAGAAATCTCATTATTGTTAGGGATGATGAACGGCCTTTGTTATTGATGTGACATGTGGCTTGGTTGTCTGTTTGGCAACAAATTGACAAGCCTGACCATAAATGTCCCCATGCCACGGCAGCTGCTACAATGGGGTAAATCTCAAAAAGAGCTGAGGCTGTAAAAAAGCCTTCAAGTCATAGACTTCTGCAGGCCACCTACCCCAAAGCCATTCGTTCCCAAAGATTGCTGCAAAACCCATGGTAGACGCCGCGTCTGACCATATGGTTGGAGATATGTCAGACAATCCTGGGAGAAACTTTTACCATTCCAGGTGGTCAAGAATTCTTTCCACATGTGCAGGTCTACCGTGGCGTGCACATCCATGGACAGTCTATGGTTGTTGTGTTGGAAGTGTGGGAAAGACAGAAGTCTGGATATGAAAGCCCTCCCTTGAGGGATGATGTGCATGGCAAAGTTTAAGGAACCTATGAGAGATTGAAGTTCCTTGCAGTTGCAAGTACCCAGCAGGATGTAGTGGTTGATGCTGTTGAGAATGTTTGTAACACTAACACTCACTAACACTCACTCTAACGATTAACTCTAACACTCACTAACACATGTTTTGGTTTTTTTTTTTAATGTAATCCCCCAGCCTCCTTACCTTTTGGAGTGCTGGGGGGATTCCCTGGGGTCCAGTGGTGCTGCTGGGCTCCTGGGCGGGTGGCCACTCAGTGCTTCCTCTTCAGCTCCCTGGCGCGCCGCGTAGGGATGCCGGCGCCGGAAGATGACGTCATCTTCCGGCTCCGGTATCAGTGTGGTGTGCGAGGGAGCTGAAGAGGAAGCACTGAGTGCTCCCTCGCGCGCCCACCTGCCCGACCGGCCACCCGCCTGCCGGGTGTCAGCAGGGCCAGCCTCGGGGGGCCCTGGGGTGCCCGGCTCCTGGGCCCCCCAGGGGAAGAGGCTGGCCCTGTGGGTACATACTGGTTCGCAGGGGCGGCCGGGCCCCCTGGTGGGCCGGGCCCGGTCGCAGCCGCGACCCTGGTATGTACGCCACTGGACTCAACAGTGTGTCAGTGTGCGGCATAGGTTAAATATCCTGCTGTACCTCTGGTGATAGGGCTGGATACGTAAGGCTAGGCTTAGGTCTGTCCAGAGTAGGCAAAGCCAGGCTAGCATTTATCCTAGTTTGGTGGTACACTTCTAAGCTATGAACAGGCACAGCGCGAAAATAAGTAAAACAATGAGACAATCATAAGAAATGTAATAGGTTGTGGGCTGGAAACACAAATTATGTTAATACTGTTAGCAAAAATTCGGCATTTGAGTAGGCTGCACATTTTAGTAACATATAAGCAATTAAAACAACAATATAGACAGGAGTATGGTATGTTGCGTGCTATGTGTCTGTTGTGGGCTATGGATCAAGTTAAGTAGTCCTTCTATCTGAATATGTTGCTTAACCCTGAAGATATGTGTGGAAGTTAGGGCGCTAGATTTACATGTGGATAGACATATTTATTATAATGTATGCCGATTATGACTATGCTATGCTAGCAACACCGTAGGTATAGCGATGCATATGCTGATGCTTGTGCACATTGAATAAACATAGCTTTGTGTATTGTGTAGATATTGAGACAGTCCGGTTAGTATAAAGTGGGTATGAATTTGCAGGAGCCATCTCCTATGGGGTGGACAAATCCCTCTAGAGGCTATTTTTCACCCTATGCCTCTCCTGCGGGGTCTCTGGGGCCCTGTGTGTAAGTCCCTGAGGGTCTGGGCCAGTTTGATGTTGGATACGTAGCTCGCTGAGTGCTCTTTAGGGTACCGCTGCTTTGGCCCTTCACGATTGGGAAGTATGGGGGGAATCTGGCAGCAGAGGCATTCACCATTACTCAGTGTCGGGTAGCTGCTCGTCTCAGTCGGGGGGCTGGCCTGCCGGTGTGTACTCGAGCTGTGGTTCGCCAATGGCCTGGTGTCCATGTCTGCTCTCCCCTTGGCTTGAGTGCCGGTATTCCCGCCGGATATTTCCAGCTTCCTGCAGCAGGTGGGTGTTTCTGGCCTCTGGGCCCCGTTGGGGGTCGACATACGAAGCCTGGCTCCATCAGTGTCCCCTTACCAGGTGGGAAAGAGAGGGGAGAGCCCATGGTTGTGGGGCAATATCTTACCCAGCTTCTTGTGGCTGCTTTTCTTGGCCGTGTGGCAAGAGGGTTGTCTGGTGTCCAGGCGGTGGGTGGTCGACATTCTGGCATATCTGCCTGCCTGCCTTTCTGTGTGGGTGCCGGTAAGTCCCTCAAGCTTTTCTTGTTTTTTATGGCATTAGGGTGCTTGTTGAGGGGCTGGCGACCTGGAGCCTTAACCGATGAAAGTGTCAAGGTGCTCAGGGTCTGCTTGTGTGGTGTGTTACCGCCCTGTCTCTGCGGGGGGATGCTTGCAGTCGGCGGTTTAGTTTATCCCAAGTTTGGTTGCCTACAAGGCCATGCTATTGGGCTGTGCTGTGCACATAATGAAATACAAAGCGTACGGTGAAAATATAAATAAATAAATACTGGTGCTGCTATCACCTTAGTGGGCCACAATAACCACTAAAATACCACAAGTGACAAATAAATACAGTTGGTGAGAGCACACAGAACTAAAAAAATATATATATTACCCCCAGTAGAGTTACTCTCTGAAAGAAATACAGAAAAATAACATAGGGTAATAACGTAATGAACAATAAAATAATGTATGGATAATATGCACTCACATACGAAGAGCCAATTACAAGCTGGCTCACACTGAACGCCTGGAAATAGAATACTCCTCAGGACTGGGGCAGACTTCCACTGGGCTCTTCCCAAAGAAACAGAAACGCAGGTTCAAGTTCAAGCTTAACTTTAATAATTATTAAAAAATAAATAAACAAGGAAAGTCCCATAAAACACTGTAAATAACAAGTCCCAAAATGTCCTTGGAGTTCACCTAACGCGTTTCGGCATAAAAGCCTTCATCAGAGGTGCTGTAACTGTTCCAGGCGTGAAGCTTCTTATCTATCCATATTGGCGCCAAATTTCCGCCGCATTCGCGGCATTGTACTTCCGGGTGTAACGTAAAAACGTGTCCTGCGTCATCACGTGATCGCGTCACTTCCGGTTCACTCGAAATGACGTGCAACAACCGTCATAATATAAACAAGGGTATTCTAAACGGCACACAATATGAATAGGCTAAAAACTGAAGAAATAACCAAGAAATAAATAATAAAACAAAAATAATAAAAATACATATATCATATCGATCCCAAACGGTTTTCTTACGGATAATAGTTAAAACAAAGGAATGATCTAGGAGAATAAGAGGAAAATAAATTATTATGTACAAATGTACTAAAAAAGGAGGAAAAAGAAAAAATAAAAACAATAAAAAAGACTAATAATTTACTGATAATAATTAAAAAAGATTAATAAAATTTGGAAAAATTTAAAAAATATATAAAGAAAAAATAGAGAGGTAAATCTATAAATAACATTAAATATATTTATTAATTTCAAAATCCACATTCAAACCATTTGGGATCATGGTGTCCATTTCGAACATCCACTTCATCTCTGTAAATCCCAAGGTATATTCCTTATCTCCACCTCTCCAGTGATTTTTAACCAGATCTATCCCCACAAATTCAATACCTTTCGGGTCTCCATTATGGGTTTCTGCAAAGTGTTTTGATACACTATGATTAATAAATTTACGTCTTATATTATATATATGTTCTCTAATTCTGATTTTTAAAGTGCGCATTGTCTTACCAATATATTGTAACCCACACGGGCAAGTAAGTAAATAAATTAACCCTTTACTCGAATAATTAATAAAAGATTTAATTTTATATTCCCTTTTAGTAATTAATGACGTAAACTGTGTAATTTTTTTATTTTTACTAGTTTTGCATAAACATCCTTGGCAAGTACCACAAAAATGAAACCCTTTACTCCCTTTTAAAAAATTATTATCAATTTTATCTTTATCTAAAAAACTTTTGGTTAATATTTGTCTAAAATTGCTTGCCCCTCTAAAAATGAATTTAGGTTGAGAGTCTAAAAACGGAAGGATTTCTGGGTCTTCTTTGAGAACATACCAATGTTTTTTAATTATCTTTTGTAATGCTCTATTATTAGAACTAAAATCAAAGACCAAAGGAATTATCTTATCATTTTGTTCATCTCCAAATTTTTTTCTATTTTTTGGTTTATATTTAAGGAGGGGTTGTCTTTCTTTCTCAGCAATCTCTTTTTCTATTGTATCTAAATCTTCTTTTATATAACCTTTTTCTATAAATTTACATTTTAATATTTCTGCTTGTTTAAAATATTCCTTTATTTCCGTACAATTTCTTTTCAATCTTAAAAATTGTCCTTTTGGTTTATTTGTAAGCCATGGTTTAAAATGGCAACTTTTTAAATCTATAAAACTATTTACATCAACAGTTTTAAAAAACGTCTTACTTTTAATTTTATTATTTTCAATATAAATTAAAAGATCTAAAAAGTTAACATTTTCCTTACTAATTTCATAAGATAAATTAATGTTATAAAAATTAGAATTAAGAGCATTGATAAAAAATTCAAGAGATTCCCTATTTCCTTTCCAAATAATAAAAATATCATCTATATATCTTTTGTAGAGGACCAGACTTGCCCCAATATCTGTCCTAGAGAAGATATATTTTTCTTCCCAAAAGGACATAAAAAGATTTGCATAGCTTGGGGCAAATCTGGTCCCCATGGCTGTACCTAAAATCTGGAGATAAAATTTGTTCTCGAACTTACTACTTAAAGGAGATTTATAAACAACTTGAAGATGTTAAAACATATAAGGAACTGACACGCAACCCCCTTCCAGAGATTAAATTAAAATACAAGGAATTCTTAAACGAAGGGTTAACAACAGGCATTTTAACCAAAAAAGAGTATGAATTTTTAGACAATAAATACCCAAGGATTCCTGTTATTTATATATTACCTAAAATACATAAGGACATTGACAATCCTCCAGGCAGACCAATAGTGTCTGGAATAGGGTCCTTATTATCGCCCTTGTCTCAATATATAGACCAATTTTTACAAAAAAAAGTGATCGAATGTCCAGCCTATTTAAAAGATACGATGAGTCTACTCCAAATTTTAGAAGATTTTAGTTGGCAGGAAGATTTTATCATGGCAACATGTGATGTTAAAAGTCTGTATACTATCATTGAACACGAAAAAGGGTGTGAGGCTGTTAAATTTTTCTTAAAAAAGTCAGGTGAGATGGATGATCTCCAAATAGATTTTTTAATTAAAAGTATCGAATTTATTTTAAAAAATAATTTCTTTTGGTTCGAGAACAAATTTTATCTCCAGATTTTAGGTACAGCCATGGGGACCAGATTTGCTTTGTTGTCGAGGTTTTTAGACATAAAGTCCCATTTTAGTGCCCAAATGACCATGGTGCAGCCGTGCCCGACCGACACAACCTCGCCGATATTGCGAGCTTACCTACTCTCCGGCGAGCCGGGAACCGCTCCTCTGTGTCTTCTGGGCATTGCGCCCAAATTAAAGATGGCGCTGACCACGTGGTCGCGCACACCATAAGCTCCGCCTCTCAAATTTATACGGACGTGCGCGTGACGTCACAATGTCAACGCACACGCACGTTCTGGGGTCAGAGGTCACCCCCTGACCAATCAGAGCCCAGAGAGGGATATTTAAATCCCTAATTTACTCCAGTTCCTTGCCCTGTCGTGATTTCCTGTTCCTGGTTCCCGAGAGTGCGTTTATCTTTGTGAATATTACCTCTTGGTATCCTGATCTTGGCTTTTCCTTGGTTATTATGAATTCTGGTTCCCCTGACTTGGCTTGTTTAAACGGTATCTGAGTATTTCTGGCTTCCTTGACCTCTCTATCTCTAGCATATTAGTCCGGCCATTCTAAGGTCCGGTTTACACTCTGTCCTTTTATTTCCTTTCCTTTTTTATGTATATGTTTACATAGTTTCTGCATGTTGGACCACACTTGCAGCCGTGACACCGGAGCTCATGTAAGACACGTCTGTCCTGCATCTCAGTCAGGCCCCGCCCCCTGGGGGGCTACTTTTTGACCCAAAGGTTAAGCGGGAGAAAAAAGTTATCTGCCCATTTGATGCCATGTAAGTGCCAGAGTGTAGGGTGGATAGTTTGAAGGCACTTATAATGTCTGTCTAACTTAGCCAGGCTCCGACCCCTTCTTCTGTGATGGCTATGATGGCATGATCTATAGTGGAATATTGTAGGGAAAACTCTTTGGAGGGGAATGAGGGAGTTAAGACTTGGGGTAGTAGAGGTATGAGGGGCTGACAGATCTATAATGATTCTCTGCTTAAGGGAAGATTTCCCTGTGACTATCCCGATGGGATTTGTGCGCCATGCCATAAATGGTGGGGTTTTAAAAGGCCCGAACAAAAACCCCTCTGCCAATTCTTGGGCTATGAGCGTATCTATGGCCGTTGGGTTCTGTTGCGCTGATTGTAAATTTGGGCATTCAAGATGGCCTGTGGGCATATGTATAATGCCTGTATGGAACCCCTCTGAAAAACCAGAAATGAGAAAATCTACAATATGTCTGGAGGGGTGATTGGTCAGTAGTGCTGAGAAGATATGAATGTTAACAGATGTTAGGTATGGTTTAGGGTACATTTTATTTGGACACATGGTTTTCGCATGTGCCCTGAAACATTGTTAACAAATATGCAATAACCTGCATGCACTAAAGTTACATGTGCCCACATTGAAATTATTATTTACCAAAGAAAATTATGGGATGATCCTGTTTGTCTCTGGTGCTTTTCTCAGTTCTACCAGTGTAGCTAGTGCTAGGTGACTGATTACAGCCATCTGCCATGTTAGAACAAAAATTAGTAGTGTGGGTAGTAGAAGAGCAGGATGCACAAGCCGGTGTTTTGAGACCTGCGAAGTGTCTACAGAATATTTCCATATCTAGTCTGCTCCAGTCGATACGGGTACCATACTGGGAGAGCGCCAGACACCTTGGTGGAAAAAAGGTAGTAGTAAAAAGCCGACCCACCATATTTGTTCCCCAGGTCCACCAGCTTGTGCATGTCACAAATGACATCTCTAAATATACCAAATGCTAACACAAATTCAGGGATGGTCAGTTTCCGGTTTAACCTGCAGTCTTTGGATCTGACCACCACAGATACTTCGTCATACATGTAAGTCTTATTTTTGACCACCTCCTGGGAGGCAATTAGTAGGGATGCTAGGTTGACATCTTTGCCTTCCAGGATATCTCTCTTAATGAGGGCTGGGATCGTGTGTGCAGGATTAACGTCCTGATAATCTGAAGAGGAACTGATTTATAATGGGGGGGGGGGAAAAGAGGTTTAAAAATCTAAAGAAAACAGTGATAGGTAAACCACAACCACATGTTGGATTAAATAATTGCTTCTATAAAAGCTATATGCTGCCACAATTATGTATATAAATACAAATTAGGGAACAGCGTAGAAATAAAAATAGTTTCAAATCTCAAATATGGGGATTCCGTTCCACCACATGGCCATATTCACAGTACCCCAATATTGGTGCATCCTACACTAATTCCAGTGGGAGATAGTGCTAATTTTAATAATATATTGTAAGAGCATTGTGAATATATATAATGCAAAGCCTGCAATATTCTAAACAGACATTAAAATTTAAGAAAAAATAAATAATAATGCATGCGTTTTTTAAGAAAAAAAAAAGGCTGTGTCAATTAAAGTGGTAATGCTCTGATATATAAAATCAGATTGCATATCACATATCTGCTATATGAAAAGTATAATTAAACTGTCCAAAGCCCCTCACATCTATTTTATAGAATCTATACTTTTCTATTGTCACCTCCAAATAAGCCTCTAAAACTGGGGATCTGAGAGGGGTTTTCATCCCAAAAGTAATCTGATTCCAGACTTAAAGAAAAAATAAATGATAGAAAAGGAATCATGGCTTTTAAATGTTATTGTTTTAACTTTAATATTTCATAGTTAATACTGAGAATAAAGTAATTTGCAGAAAGTATATTATTTGTAAAAGATTTCATTTATCTATCTTGGTCCATTGTTCACTGATCTCTTAAGTCTCAGTCTGGTGTTCAAATAGTTTTTCTTACGCTACGTCGTGAGTTTATATCCAGAACTGCTTATTGCTTTGTGGAAACAAACTGAAAGCCTGCCATTGTAATACATGTATGGACATGCTTATAACAAAGCTTGGTCCCTCTCCTCATATAGTTGGTCATTAACAGGCACTTTGATGCAATGTGTCTACCAACGCATTTCTGTGGTCACTGCATCACAAAAGCATTCCCTATCTATCAGTTATGATACAGAGTTTTTGCTTGCAAGGATAACCAGACCTAATCCACCTGGTTATCCTCATAAATACTCCTATACTTTAGAGGGGTTAATTATATAATAACCATTGAAGGTAATAAGTTGGTTGTTCTTCCTGTAAAGGAGAGAGACCTGCCCTATGTCACGATTCGGGGAACCCAACACGCTGGCACACACACACACACACACACACAAAAAGGTGCCGTACCGGACCTTAGAGTGGCCGGGCTAAGCACACACAGAATAGTCAGGAGACAAGCCGAGTAAGGGGAACCAGAAGACAGAATAACGTGAAACAAGCCGAGGTCAAAGGGTAGGAGAAAGTCACAGAGTCAGATAACAAGCCAGAGAGTACGTAACCAGAAGCATAAGGTAAGTAGCAATACTAGAAAGCAAAGACCACAACAGGGCAGGGAGGAACAGGAAAGGTAAGTATTTAAACCATAAGGTTAATTCTGATTGGATAATTTCCAATCAGAATTAACAATCACACGTGGGAGATATCTAGACCTCCCACTGTGATTAAGGCACTGTGCCTTTAATGCCGGGTCAGGTGACTGACCCCGGCGTGTATAAACCTGGGCGGTCTCCCAGCGTGCAGCGTCATGTATGCTGCCGCTGGGGGACGTGGAGGGAACGGCGGGCGGCATCCGAGGCTGGAAGGATGCCGCTCGCCGGACCCACGAGGAGGAGGGGACCGCGGACGGCTGGAGGGTGAGTACTGCGAGCGGAGTGCAGCCTCCCCTCGCAGCCGCCCGCGGGATCCCGACATTACCCCCCCCTCGAAGACCGCCCAGAGGGCGGGAAGCGGAAGGCTTCAAAGGAAAGCGGGCATGAAAGGAGCGGACCAAAGAGGGAGCGTGCACATCAGAGCTCGAAACCCAGGACCGCTCCTCAGGGCCGTACCCCTTCCAGTCCACCAAATACTGCAGCCGACCCCTAGAAACACGAGAGTCGAGAAGGGCAGCCACCTCGTACACGTCGTCAGAGACAGCGCAAGGGGAAACGGGCCGCCCGAGGGGACGAGAGAACCGGTTACACAGCAAGGGCTTCAAAAGCGAGACGTGAAACGTGTTCGGGACACGCATGGAAGGAGGCAGATCAAGGGAGTAGGAAACGGGGTTAACCCTACGTAACACCTTGAAGGGACCAAGAAACCTGGGGGCAAATTTCATCGAGGGAACCTTGAGACTGAGGTTCCTGGAGGACAACCATACCCTATCACCCGGAACATAAGAAGGGGCCGCAACCCTACGGCGACCAGCAAACTTTTTCTGAGCAGCTGCTGAACGAGACAGCGCAACATGGACCTGATCCCACGTCTTCCGCAAAGAGGCGAGGTGCTGGTCCAAGGCGGGCATTCCCTTGTCGAAGAACACACCGGGAAGGACAGAAGGATGAAACCCATAAGCAACCTCAAATGGACTTAAGCCAGTAGACGAATGAGACACCATATTCCTGGCAAATTCAGCCCATGGAAGAAGGCAAGACCAGTCATCCTGGTGCGCATTAGTGAAGCAGCGCAAATACAATTCCACAGACTGATTAGCACGTTCGGCCGCACCATTAGATTGCGGGTGATAGGAGGAAGAGAACGACAAGGAGACCCCCATCTCAGCACAAAAGCCCCTCCAGAACCGAGAGACAAATTGAGGGCCCCTGTCAGATACGATATCCTGAGGTACCCCATGCAGGCGGAACACTTCTTTGGCAAACACCTGAGCTAACTGAACCGCAGAAGGCAGTTTCTTAAACGGAATAAAGTGCGCCATCTTAGAGAACCTATCCGTCACAGTCAGTATCACCGTCTGACCATCAGAAAGAGGCAGGTCTACAATGAAATCCATGGATAAGTGGGTCCATGGTTTCTTGGGTATAGATAGAGGCATCAGAAAACCCTGGGGTTTAACATTAAGGGACTTACACTGCGTGCAGACCTGACAAGCCTGAACAAAATCCACTACCTCTAGCTTGAGTGAAGGCCACCAGAACTGTTGAAGGAGGCCCTTGTAGGTTTTGGTAACCCCCGGATGACCAGCAGTTTTGGATGTGTGAAATAAAGTTAACAACTTTTTTCTGTCATTTGCTTCAACGTATAGTTTACCATCCGGCGTCTCAGGGGGTGCCTGGGTTTGGTATGTCTTAATACTATCAAAGAAAGGTGAAGAAACAACCAAACGGGTAGCAGCTATTATCTGAGACGCAGGTACAATAGGTTCAGGATTCGGGTTAACAAATTCTATTGGTTCATGCTGCCGAGAGATAGCGTCAGCTTTGGCATTACGGCAACCAGGTCTATAGGTAATAACATATTGGAAGCGTGAGAGAAATAGAGACCATCTAGCCTGCCGGGCAGATAACCTTCTAGCATCAGCTATATAGGATAGGTTCTTATGATCTGTTATAACCATAATTCTGTGTCTAGAACCCTCTAATAAGTACCTCCATTCCTTAAAAGCTAACACAATAGCTAATAGTTCCCTGTTCCCAACATCGTAATTCTTCTCTGAATCAGACAACCTTTTAGAAAAATAACAACAGGGATGGAGGGGTTTGTCATACGACAACCTCTGTGACAGTACGGCTCCCACACCTGACTCTGAAGCGTCTACTTCCATAACAAAGGGAAGAGAAGGATCAGGGTGGTGCAGCACTGGAGCAGAGGCAAATGCCTTCTTGAGGGTTTCGAAGGCCTTAAGGGCTTCAGGAGTCCAAACCCTAGGGTGTAGACCTTTTTTTTGTCAGCTTCGTTATAGGAGAGATAAGTGGTGAAAAGTTTTTTATAAATTTCCTATAATAGTTGGCAAATCCTATAAAACGCTGGATAGCCTTCAGTCCTTGGGGAAGTGGCCAGGACAGTATAGCTTCCAATTTAGCAGGATCCATACTGAAACCCTGTTCAGTAATGATATATCCTAGGAATTGCACAGAGGTCTGATCGAATAAACATTTTTCTAACTTACAGTAGAGTCCGCTCTGCAATAGCCTTTTGAGCACCATCCTAACATGGTTATGGTGTGACTTCAAATCAGGAGAATACACAAGTATGTCGTCAAGGTACACCACAGCACAGACATGCAATAGATCCCTAAGGACATCATTTATGAGGTCCTGAAACACGGCAGGAGCATTACACAGTCCAAAAGGCATGACCAGATATTCGTAATGCCCACTGCGTGTGTTGAACGCTGTCTTCCACTCGTCATTCTCCTTTATACGGACAAGGTTATAAGCCCCCCTGAGGTCTAATTTGGTGAAGAATTTAGAACCTTTAACACGATCAAACAACTCAGTGATGAGGGGGATAGGGTAGGCGTTTTTAACCGTTATATTGTTTAGACCCCTGTAGTCTATACATGGCCTCAAATCGCCCTCCTTCTTTGCCACAAAAAAGAAACCAGCACCAGCAGGAGAGGAGGACCTTCTTATAAAACCTTTTCTTAGGGATTCCCGTATGTACTCCTCCATGATCTGGTTCTCTTTTTCAGAAAGAGGGTAGACCTTTCCCCTAGGAGGCATAGTACCCGGTAAGAGGTTTATGGCACAATCATACTCACGATGTGGAGGTAGCTTATCTGCCTCCTTCTTTTCAAAAACCAAGGCAAGGTCTGCATAAACAGAAGGAACAGAAACCGAGAGTGGTTTAGCCGTGGGCACGTTAAGTAAACAAACAGGACGTACATGAGCCATACAGTCTCGTTGACAAGATTCCCCCCAGGAGAGTATATCTAAACAACCCCAATCAAGAACAGGGTTGTGTTTAACTAACCAGGGAAAACCCAGAACGATGGAGGCTGTAGGGGAGTCAATTATTTGGAAGGTTAACTTCTCCTTGTGCAAAACACCCACAGACATAACTATTTCCTGGGTTTCATGAGTCACCAGAGGTTTCTCCAGTGGTCTACCATCTATGGCCTCAACGGCCAAGGGTCATCAAATTCAGGGCTGCGGTTTTGGCAAAGGTCTCATCCATAAGGTTGTCTGCCGCACCCGAATCGATCAGGGCTTTGGTTGTTATAGTGGTTTTATTGACCAAAAGAGAACCGTAATAAACGGTCTGGAGATGGACATATGAGGGGACAAAGTCATAACACCCGAGGCCGACCCCTCTCTAGGCCTTAGGTGCTGCAGTTTCCCTGTACTTTAGGGCAGGCTTTACAGTGATGCCCCCTCTTCCCACAATAAAGGCATAAGCCCTCCCTTCTACGGTACGCTCTTTCGGCCTCAGTTAACCCCGTAGCACCCAACTGCATGGGTTCAGGGGATGGTTGCCTAGGAGCGGGTAACGCTAGCAGTGAAGTACTGGGTAGAGCAGGTAACACCCGTGTATCCAACCGTCTTTGGCTACGCCTCTCTCTAATACGGTTATCGATAAGAATCACATAGTCTATAACATCATCTAGAAGAGCAGGCAATTCCCTGGATGCTATTTCATCCAGTATATAAGTGGCCAGACCCTCCTGAAAGGCTGTTACGAGGGCGTCATTATTCCAAACCACTTCAGCTGCTAGAGTACGGAATTCGATAGTGTAATCTGCTACAGATCTGGTACCCTGTCGGACCCTAAGCAGAGCCTTGCCAGCAGAAGCAACCCTACCGGGTTGATCAAACGTGCGTCTGAAAGCTGTTAGAAAATATGCAAATGACATAGGAGACGTATTTTCCCAAATGGGGTTGGCCCATGCTAAAGCTCTCCCGGACAAGTGGTTTATCAAAAAGGCAATTTTAGATCTGTCAGTGGGATAGGAACGTGGATTAATCACCAAATGGATGTCAATTTGGTTGAGGAAACCACGACACAATGCTGGGTCACCGCTGTAGCGCTGTGGCGGCGTCATGTGAACTACATGAGCGGGAACAGATACTGGAGTGGGAATGGGTTCGGGCACAGCAGCAGCAGCCTCCTGAACGGCAGGTTGCAAGTGTGCAGTACGAGCCAGTATGGTTTGCAGAGCTTGAGCAAATTGATCCATACGGTGGTCCAAGCCATCCATTCTAGCCTCTTGATTAACTAGGAGCTGTGGTATGTCAGCAGGTTCCATTATGGCCCTGTTGTAATGTCACGATTCGGGGAACCCAACACGCTGGCACACACACACACACACACAAAAGGTGCCGTACCGGACCTTAGAGTGGCCGGGCTAAGCACACACAGAATAGTCAGGAGACAAGCCGAGTAAGGGGAACCAGAAGACAGAATAACGTGAAACAAGCCGAGGTCAAAGGGTAGGAGAAAGTCACAGAGTCAGATAAACAAGCCAGAGAGTACGTAACCAGAAGCACAAGGTAAGTAGCAATACTAGAAAGCAAAGACCACAACAGGGCAGGGAGGAACAGGAAAGGTAAGTATTTAAACCATAAGGTTAATTCTGATTGGATAATTTCCAATCAGAATTAACAATCACACGTGGGAGATATCTAGACCTCCCACTGTGATTAAGGCACTGTGCCTTTAATGCCGGGTCAGGTGACTGACCCCAGCGTGTATAAACCTGGGCGGTCTCCCAGCGTGCAGCGTCATGTATGCTGCCGCTGGGGGACGTGGAGGGAACGGCGGGCGGCATCCGAGGCTGGAAGGATGCCGCTCGCCGGACCCACGTGGAGGAGGGGACCGCGGACGGCTGGAGGGTGAGTACCGCGAGCGGAGTGCAGCCACCCCTCGCAGCCGCCCGCGGGATCCTGACACCCTAAAAGCTTATTCATGGCTAGGACAACTCATATAGATAGAGGTAATGTACTTCTGACTCCTGACTATATAGTGTTCCTTTAATCAAATTAAAGGAACATTCTGGTCACCATAACAACTTCATGTAAATGAAAATGCTATGATGCAAGGAGGCCCCTTGGCGCTCTTTCCTTTAAAGGGTGAAACCGCTCTCAAATGGTTTAACCCCAAAGGCTTCCTCCAGCTCCAGATCTCCAGGTCGCTCAGTGGTATTTGGCTAATGAAACGCAGTGTCAGATTGATGTCAGGCATGGGTGCCACTGATTGGCTAGAGTGGGCAGCTGATGCTCTAAGGCAATCGCTAGTTCCCGATTCATAAAAATGTTTTACATTTTTATGAATTGGGAGCTACTGATTGGCTTAGAGTGCCAGCTAACCCCCTAGCCAATCAGCGGCACCCCTACCCAGCGGCCCTCTGTGTTTACTGACACTCACTAAATAAAAGTGAACACATTAACACTGATATTTTTTATTTATTTTTTACCTGGGGAGATGAGGGTCCAAAGTTTCCCTGCCAGGCCCAGGTACCAACATGATGTGGTGTCCAGAATGAAGTGCTCCAATCTCATTTTCTTCTACTCCTTGCAGACCCTTCCTTCTCTTTGCAGACCCTTCCTTCTCTTGGCAGACTCTTCCTTCTCTTTGCAGGCCCTTACTGCTTCTTTCTGCCCCTTGCTGACCCTTTCTGTTCCTCCTGCTCTACCTTTCTGCTCCTTCTGATTTCTTTCTGCCCATTCTTTCTCCTTGCTGCCTCTTCATACTCCTTGCTGACCCCTCTTGCTCCTTGCAGACCATCCTTACCCCCTTCCTGCTGCCTCTTCCTTCTCCTTGCTGACCTCTCCTGCTCCTTGCTGCCCCTTCCTGCTCATTTCTGCTCCTTCTACCTTACCCTCCTGCTCCTTACAAACTTTCCTACCACTTCCTGTTTCTTGCTGCCCCTTTCTATTCCTTGATGACCCCTCCTGCCCCTTGCAGAACTTTTCTGCTCCTTCTACTTTATGTTCCTCTATGCTGCCTCCCCCCCATTCCTCACTTACCTGATCTGTAGTCTTCCCCCCATTCCTCACTTACCTGATCTGTAGTCTGCCCCCCCCCATTCCTCACTTACCTGATCTGTAGTCTGCCCCAGCATTCCTCACTTACCTGATCCGTAGTCTGCCCCAGCATTCCTAACTTACCTGGATCTGTAGTCTGCCCCAGCATTCTTAACTTACCTGATCTGTAGTCTGCCCCAGCATTCCTCACTTACCTGATCTGTAGTCTGCCCCAGCATTCCTTCCTCACTTACCTGATCTGTAGTCTGCCCCAGCATTCCTCACTTACCTGATCTGTAGTCTGCCCCAGCATTCCTCACTTACCTGATCTGTAGTCTGCCCCAGCATTCCTTCCTTACCTGATCTGTAGGCTGCGCCCATCCCTACTTACCTGATCTGTAGGCTAGAGTTGCTGGCTTCATGCTCCTGCAGATTCAGTCAGGAGAGAGAAGCAGGGGTAAGCTGTAGCTTCCTGCTTTTCTCCATTCACAATGCCACCTACTGGCTGACGCCGGTATTGCAGTGTATTCTCTCACTGAAACCAAAAATAGCAGCAGAAGCTGAAAAATCCAGGGGTGGGGGGGGGGGGCAAATTCAAGGTGGTGCAAGAAAAGACTTTGTCGTATAGTTTTCTCATTGAATGACTACCGCAAACAGCCTTCTAATGCTGAAAAGAAGTGCTGTGCTAATTATGGACATTGCTATTATGCTTCCAGACAGAAGATGACCGGAAAAAGAAATAAAGGCTGATAACTGTCAACACCCAGCTATTTCTCAAGATGGAACATAGTACTGAGAATACCTGATTGACTGTAAAGGAATGCACCTTGATTCCAAGGCTCAAGCTTGTAGGCCCCATAAGTGTTGTCCTATATTAAAATTGGCTAACTTGGAATCATGTATTGCCCTGTGCTTAAAGTGGGCTTAGAGTGAAAAACCATACTGGAACCATATTCTGTAATAATGAACTTTACAATGATGTTTGGTGGCATGTAAGTTTGAATTTGGAAGAAACACATTAACGAAAGAAACCTTGATGCGATTAATACATAATAAGACAGGCCTACTAAGAGCAGAAGCCCTGCCAAGATAATGGAATATAAAAGGCCAGCAAAACCTTTCAGAAAATTGACATCATGGGACACTTGTACTAAAGCACGTTTTTCAGCTTTTCTTAAACTCTACATATTATGTACATACCTGCAAAGCAAGGAACGCTTGTACTCCTTGCTCTTTTGGTATAACTATACCAATCAAAACGTTAAATGGCTCCATAGACAAAAGATTCTTGCTATATTCTGGACTGTCTGGAAAGTGGTGCATGGACTGAAAAAATAAATTACTAAAGCAATCATGCTATTTTTTTCCCTGTATCAGAAATGTGTCAGTGACAATATGTAATATAATACTGATACTAGAATTAATGGTATAAAATAAACACATAATGTGTTAATTACAAAGGTAAGGTAGACTTTGTGAATATCTGAAATGTAATTGAAAACTATTGCTAAAATGCCATATGCAGCTGCGGTCTGGCTTACAAACAAATATATTAGACATAAAGTATAAGAGCATAACAGCTTATTATCCAGATGGATATACATGAATGCCTGTGTCTTGCAGCAAAAGGATATAGCTAAACAATGCAGATTCCTTTATATCTACTGGACATTTACTTGTAGATTAATTCCAAGCAGTGACCAGATTATCTGATTTTAACAATGTATCTTTACATAATTGAATCATGATAGTTAAAGAGCATATGATTACAATAACAACTGCAATAATGAATAATGTTTAAACTTTAGAAAAATTGCAAAAGTTTTTTTTTTTTTAAATCAGAAACTACTTGATATTTGTTTAAGTTTGCAGAGTGGTATGATATAATCTAATCTAAGGAACTTTACCTCACTTATCACAAACCTTTATTTATAATGATAAACATGTTCAGTCTGCCAGAGCTAAGGTCAGTCAGTGGAAGGTAAAAGAGTATTATGGATTAACCAGTTCCAGGTGATATACATGATGAATTTGGAAATTAATAACTTAGGTCACCTATTGCAAACAGATGAAAAGATGTCAAGTATATAAATTTGACATCCATACCACTATATGATCAAGTATTTTATTTATCTGTTTTTCAAATACCAAGAAAAAAATGTTTGGTTGTGATGATTAAGTGTGTGTGTGTGTGTGTGTGTGTGTGTGTGTGTGTGTGTGTATATATATATATATATATATATATATATATATATATATATATATATATATATATATATATATATATAAATATAATCCTGGGGTAATGATCCTGCCACATCTATTGATTGTTTAACTATTACATCATACATATGATTGTTAATTAATATTTTGATTGTTACATACCCCCACTTCAACGAGTTATCGTTACAACAGATTCTGATATATTTTATTATAAAAAAGTAAGACCACTTATACAAAGGTACAGTTAAAATATAAATACCTTCAATATTCTATGTGCTTTCTTAACTTTTAAAAAATAATAATTTCCACAATGGCTGTCAGATCTTGGTAAAAAAAATAAAAAATGTTAAGACTATTATTGGGTGTTTCTGGTATTTTAAGCCACTAATAACTATAGTTATTATATTCACTAATTGTAACTTAGGAAGACAACTTATTCCCTAACAGGACAAAGAGATGAATAATGTCATATTTCCAATTATCAACTATTCTAAATAGATTGAGAGATTTTGAATAAAGGAGTATTTTTAACATTTAAAGAGAATGTAATTGTACATACCATTGTGAACAAAGGCGGTAAATACTTTGCTGCTTCGAATTATCCTTATATATCTCATATACAAGGGTGTTCATCTCAAACAAAACACTAAAAAGATTAACTATGATACTATTTCATCTGTCATTATTATACAAATTATAACAAGTGTAGAGATTTTTTCACAGATTTTACCTGTTAACATTTTTAGCACAACAGCACCTGATGTCGTTATGTCTACCATTGACATGTAGAGGTGTTACCAAGATTCCAATACAGCAAAAAGAGGCGTTCTTGAGATACCACTTTGATTGCTGCATCAACATAACATTTACTGTAATGGGATCAATGTAACTTAAGACAATGTCTTGGAAATGCTATCAATTAATTTATTCCGTAAAAGAATATGCAAGAGTATCCAATCTATACAAATCACAAACTGTGTAAAAATGTTTAAAAAAACAAAAACAAAAAAACAAGCAAAGACAAATGTCATGCCTACAACCAATAACAACACCACAGTGATAACAGATTATGCTGACTCAATATCTGCAACCAATTCTAACCAAATATTTGGATAACTGGACTCTACAACCAATACCCTATAACTAATACCCGAGTATTCTACAAACACAACCTCCAGCAATGTCTCTAAGGAATGTAAACTTCTACAGGCCTTTAAAGAGTAGCTGTTGTGTGGTTGGAGTGAGTAAAGTAACTATTTGGAGTGGCTCAAAATATATTTATTAAATGTGATAGTGCTCACTTTTGTGTTATCAAAACTGTAGGAATGACAGCAGTTTAGAGAATGTGTTTCATCTAGCAGCCTCTGTGTTCCGGAACACTCTGCTGGCTGCTCACACACCTGGGTTACATAGTTACATAGCTGAAAAGAGACTTGCGTCCATCAAGTTCAGCCTTCCTCACATATGTTGTTGCTGTTGATCCAAAAGAAGGCAAAAAAACCTAGTCTGAAGCGCTTCCAATTTTGTCACAAACTAGGAAAAAAATTCCTTCTTGACCCCAAAATAGCAGTCAGATGTCTCCTTGGATCAAGCAGCTATTACCCCACTAATTAGAAATTATATCCCTGTATGTTATGATTTTGTAAGTATTTATCCAATTGCAGTTTAAACATCTGTAGTGACTCTGACAAAACCACCTCTTCAGGCAGAGAATTCCATATCCTTATTGCTCTTACTGTAAAAAAAACTTTTTTAGCCTTTAACCTTGCCTTAGATTAAATCTCCTTTCTTCCAGCCTAAATGTGTGACCTTGTGTCCTATGTATAGCCCTGTTTACCGGGTTTGTACTGGCTCCGAATATATTTGTATAATGTTATCATATTCCCTCTCAGGCGCTGTTTTTCCAAATTAAACAGATTTAATTTTTTTAACCTTTCTTCATAACAGCATATTCAAGGTGTGGTCTTACCAGCGATTTATAAAGATGCAAAATTATATTTTCATCTCGAGAATTTATGCCCCTATTTATACATGACAAAACCTTACTGGCCTTAGCAACTGCAGATTGACATTGCATATTGCTGCCTAATTTGTTGTCTATAACAATTCCCAAATCCTTCTCATGTGTGGTTATCCCTAATTCACTACCATTTAGTGTGTAAGTTGCTTGTGCATTCTTAACACCAAAGTGCATAACTTTGCATTTCTCTACGTTAAATTTCATTTGCCATTTTAGTGCCCAGTCCCCCAATCTATCCAAATTCCTCTGCAGCAAAGCAATATCCTGCTCACATTTTATTACTTTACAAAGTTTTGTGTCATCTGTAAACACTGATACATGGCTTTCTATGCCTATTTCAAGATCATTTATAAATATGTTAAATAGAAGTGGTCCCAAAACAGAACTCTGAGGGACACCAATTACCACTTTTGTCCAGCCTGAAAATGTACCATTAATGACAACTAGTTGTACTCTATCCTTAAAGGACCACTATAGTGCCAGGAAAACATACTCGTTTTCCTGGCACTATAGTGCCCTGAGGGTGCCCCCACCTTCAGGGACCCCCTCCCGCCCGGCTCTGGAAGGGGGAAAGGGTTAAAAACTTACCTTTTTCCAGCGCTGGGCGGAGAGCTCTCCTCCTTCTCTCCTCTTCCGTTCCTCATCCTGGGCTGAATGCGCACGCGCGGCAAGAGCTGCGCGCGCATTCAGCCCGTCGCATAGGAAAGCATTTACAATGCTTTCCTATGGACGCTTGCGTGCTCTCACTGTGAAAATCACAGTGAGAAGCACGCAAGCGCCTCTAGTGGCTGTCAATGAGACAGCTACTAGAGGCTTTGGGGGAAGGCTTAACCCATTAATAAACATAGCAGTTTCTCTGAAACTGCTATGTTTATAAAAAAATGGGTTAACCCTAGAAGGACCTGGCACCCAGACCACTTCATTAAGCTGAAGTGGTCTGGGTGCCTAGAGTGGTCCTTTAAGCCAATGTTCTACTCAAGAACAAGAATATTCATCTAGACCAATTTCTTTTAGTTTGAAGACTAACCTATTGTGAGGAACCGTATCAAATGCCCTGGCAAAATCCAAGTCGATCACATCCACTGCAACACCCTGATCTATACTTCTACTTACTACTTCGTAGAATGCAATTAGGTTAGTTTGACATGACCTATGTTTCATAAAACCATGCGGATTACTGCTAATAACAAAGTTCTTCCCAATGAATTCCTGAATATTATCCCTTCAAATATTTTCCCAGTTACAGAAGTTAAGCTCACAGGTCTATAATTTCCAGGCAAGGATTGTGGACCCTTTTTAAATATAGGAACAGCATCTGCCTTCCTCCAATCCTCCGGTACAACACCTGAAACAAAAGAATCTTGAAAAATTAAATACAGAGGTTCACTTATTTCCCCACTTAGCTTCTTAAGTACTCGTGGGTGAATACCGTCAGGTCCCGGAGCTTTATTTACATTAATGTTCCCTAATAGCTGTAGCACCTTGTTATCCAATCACAAGTTATATGCAAGTTTTTTGCAGCAATCATTTGCATATCTCTTGCCATAGGATCCTCATTAATATATAGTGAAGAAAAATAGTTATTTAAAATTTCTGCTTTTTCCTGGTCTTCATTAGCTAATAAACCCAACTCTGTTTCCAGTGTACCTACAGTTTCATTTTTTTTATTTTTTTTTAGAATTGATGTACTTTTCAAATTTAGGGGGTTGGTTTTGCATTCTTTAGCTATTAATTTCTCATTTTCTAGATTAGCCACTTTAATTGCCTTTTTGCAAGTTTTGTTGGCTTCCTTATATCTTAAATAGGATGCCTCTGATTTTTCTGATTTAAATGCCCTTTTCTTATTTTTAATCTCTTGTTTTACTTCTCTACTAAGCCGCATTGGTTTTAATTTGTTTCTTTTAGATTTATTACCCAATGGTACATACTGAGATTTTTTTTTAAATAGTTTGAATAGTTTCCATTTATCCTCAGTGTTTTTTTATCACTAAGGAGTTTATGCCAGTCGATATGTTGTAGAGCGACCCTAATCTTATTGAAATTGGCTTTTTTAAAATTATATGTTTTAGTATAACCCACTTGCTTTTGCTTTTTTGAGTTTATTTCAAAATTTACCATATTGTGATCACTTTTTCCCAAATGCTCCCCTACTTGAATGTTGGTTAAAAGATCAACATTGTTTGTTTGTTATGACGAGATCCAGACAAGCATCCTTTCTAGTTGGTGCTTGTACCAGTTGTGACATAAAGGTGTCATTTAACACATTCAAAAACCAGATTCCCCTTGCTGAAGTACTAGTCCCTCTATCCCAATTTATGTCTGGGTAATTAAAATCTCCAATAATTAACATGTTACCTCGATTTGCAGCTTTCTCAATTTGCTCTAACAGCTGTTCTTCCTCATTAATATTTACATTAGGTGGTTTATAACATATCCCAACCAATAATTGATTTCCCTTTGTTTGCCCCAAGCAGATATCTACCCATAAAGCCTCCACATTTTCCTCGTCACACTCCACATGCCTAAGATTTGACTTTAACTCATGGTTGACATATAAACAAACATACCCCACCACCATTCTTGTTTTTCCTATTCTTCCTAAATAGCGTGTACCCATTTAAATTAACTGCCCAGTCATGTGTCTCATCCCACCATGTTTCAGTTATGCCTATTATGTCATATTGTTTAGTGTATGCTATTGCCTCTAGTTCCCCCATTCTGTTATATAGGCTCCTTGCATTAGTAAGCATACATTTAATATTATCATGAGTCTTTTGTACTTTTTGTGAATTATCAATATTACATACCTCCTCTGTTCTGAGCTTTCCCCTCCCCCATCTCCACCGCCTTTGTTCCGAGCCAAAGCCCATCTTCTTTCCATCCTATCTCCATTTTCCAGATTGCTTTGACCCTCCCCCCAACCACTAGTTTAAAATCTCCTCCAACGTTCTAGTCATCCTATCCCCCAGCACAGCAGACCCTCTTCTGTTTAGGTGCAATCTATCAAGACTATACAGGTTGTACCCAAGCACAAAATCGGCCCAGTGCTCTAAAAACCCAAAACCCTCTTTCCTGCACCAAGACTTTAGCCACGCATTGACCTCTCTAATCTCCTGCTGCCTTTCTGCTGTAGCGCGCGGCACAGGTAATATCTAAGAGAATACCACCTTGGAGGTCCTTTTCTTTAGCTTACTTCCTAGTTCCCTGAACTCATTCTTTAGGACCTTCCATTTTCCTCTGACTTTGTCATTGGTACCAATATAGACCGTGACAGCTGGGTCACCTCCAACCCCTCCCAATAATCCCTCCACTCTGTCGGCAACATGCCGGACCCGAGCACCCGGGAGACAGCAAACTGTTCGGTTGAGTCGATTAGAGTGGCAGATTACCCTATCTACTCTCTTGATAATAGAGTCCCCTACCACCACAACCTGTCTAGACTTCCTTACCCTCTCAACCCCACCCGTACTAGAGGGGCTGTTCCCACGGTTGTTAGCAGGGACAGCTTCTTGCAGTACAGCTACTCCTGAGCTGATGCTCCCAACATCTTCACTAAAACAGGCTAATCTGATAGGCTGCATAAGATAAGGACTAGCTAAACATTTTCTCTTCCCTCCCCCCTGCTTCCTCACACCACTGTCACCCAGCTACGTGCCTGTTCCCCATCTGTCTTATCTCCTCCCTCTCCACTACCTGTCCCCACTAAACGCTGCTCAGTGAGCAGCAGACTCCTCAAGATTGTAAATCTCCCTCAGTGTTACAATTTGCCTCTCCAGCTCTCTAATCTGAGTTTACAGAAATGGCACTCGCTCACACCCACTACAGAGGTATGGACCCTAGACAGAATCATCCAGGCAGTTAAACTCGCAATCTTGCTAGCACTCATCCCCAGTTCCAAAAAACACAAGTGAGCAAAAACAATATTTACCCTCTTTGTTTAAACACCCTTGTAGTTTCAACTCCTGTTGTTTTAACATCTACTTAAAAGAGACTACTTGAAAGAGCCTACTTTCAAGCAAACTCCAGTGAGCAAGCTCTGTGAGTCAGTAGTGGGTTTATATTGGCAATACAAATCCCACACAGGTGGAAATTAAGGGGCACTCCTCCTAATTAGCTCAGCAGCAGCAGAACCCACAATGAGGGGAATAGAAACAACAAGAGAGGAAAAAAAAATAAAAAAGGGAGGGGAAAATGTTTTAAATAACACCAGCAAGGAGAAATTATATAAGAAAAATAAAGGGACAAAGTTTAAATATATCCAGCAAAGAGAAAAAAAATATATATATGAAAAGGGGAAAAAAGTTACAAAAAATTAAAATCAATCAAAACAGCAAGGAGAAAAATAAATGAAAAAGGGTAAAAGTAAAAAAAAAATACAAAATACAAAAATGTAAACCTTCTTTTTTTCCACTTTGTATTAACTAATACCAACTACAGTTCACCAACAAAACTGTTGTTTTAACAGGAGACACAGGAGGAAGAGGAGGAGGAAGAGAGGTAATTTCCTACGGCAACTCACTCTACAGCAAGGGCAGAGTGGTTAAAAGCAAATTGCTCACTTCACTGGCGGTTGCCATTTTCAAACGGTCGTAGTTTAAAAAACTATAAATTCTACAGCGAAGAGCTTTATATTGTGAGAATCACAAGACCCAAACCTACAAGACCTACATTTTGATGCATAGCATGTCTCTGAAATATTAAAAATGAAGGCACAGTCGCAGTTTAGAAATTGCCTTTCAAATTTGAGGTGACTAGAGTGGAGTTTCAATGAATGTCCATGGGCGGCGTGAGTTGCAAACAAATAGACATATTGTGAAAACTATCAGGACTATGGCTTAGCTGTGGACATGTTTAGTGGCAGCAGGGATAGCTGAACGTTTTGATATAAGTTTTGTGTAGGTGAGCTTGAAAATGAGGGAGTGGTGGCAGTTTAGAAATCATGGCGAAACTGACCTCGCCACTGGGCATTGGAGAAGACTGATTGCCAGCCTCCTGCCATGTGTCTATGGCCCCTGGGATGTATTGCCCTTTAAAGACATGAATTGGGCATAAGGGATTTGTGTTGTGCTGCTGCTGGCCCTTTAAGAACCATCTGGGGACATACTGTGGAGTTACTGGGTGGCCACCATTTCATGTATCAGAGGCACATGGTGAGAACAATGGATGAAGCACATGGTGAGAACAATGGATGGCGGCCATTTTAACTCACAGACACTGTTTGGACTTTTCTACACGGTGCCATCTCACCGGTATTTGGTGCACAAAGACATTGTGCAGTAATTTCAAACTATACAACAGGGGACACAGTATACAGTAATTATTTTTCATATAGCCTGTATATGTTCTGCGGAATCTGCATTAAACTGTATCTTCCAAACTACTGAACGGATCTGGGTGAATTTTGCATATGTGGTTCACCCAGATCCCCCGGTTCATACTTTTTATGGGGTTATTGCATGTTTTGGGCTCCCTGTGATATGTTTTATAGTACTGTATTTCTCTGCCTGTGATAATTATATTAATAATATCACAGGCAGAGGGGACGATTTTGTGTGGGAGTGTCTGTGTGTATTGTACGGATTGATTGGTTGTATTTCAAAACCCTGTGGGCAGTACTATGTTTGTGGATTGTGAATAAAAGAGGCTGTATGTGCCAGTACAGTCAGTTCTGCTTGACTTCAAAACGAAGTGTCGTCTCGTTATTGGGGGAATTGGATTGTATGCTGATTGCCAGGAGTGTAAGCTGATTGTATGCTTTTCCTGTTCAGCTGCTAACAGCATTCATTTGCTTGACAGCATTCGTATGCTTCTCCGGTTCAGTGGTTGTGGTGTCTGCTGCAGTGGTTGGAGTCCTCAGGAAGCGCTAAGAGCATCCTTTAATGGAGGTACCCAGTAGGGGTGCCAGGTGATCCGTTACATTGGTGGCAAGTGGTGGGATGGCGTCCTAGTGCGAGGAGAAGCAGCTTGGAGACACTGGTAACGTTTGGAGTTACAAATTGAGGGCAACGCTAGTATCCGTACAGTGCCCCTGGCTACAGCAGGATGGAATCGGCTAGTTTTCGGACAGCGTTCCATGATGAGGAGCAGGAGGCTGCGGACTACAGGCATGCGTGTAGCAACCCCAAAAAATCTGGGGGGGATGGCATTTTTACTCGCCGGGTATATTCTTATTCCGTAAACTAGGAGTTGTTTATCCCATTGTACAGCGCTACGGAATTTGCAGTTGCTATATAAATGATTAAATAATAACATTAAAGGGTCACTACAGGGAAGGGATTTTACTTACCCGGATACAGCGCCGGGATCCTCCTGATGCCACGCCCCCTATTTTGTCAAATTACGAAATAGGAGGGTGCGAGCAGGGAGCAATAAAACGCTTCTATCGCTCTCTGGTGCACATGCGCAGCTTTGCCGCACATGCGCAGATACTTCATAGGGTGGCATTCATGTCTCGACTAGGAAGCACCTCTAGTGGCCATCTGAGTGTCGACTAGAGGTATTCCTCAGCAGTAATGTAAATACTGCCTTTTTACAAAATGGCAGTGCTTACATTAAAAAGCCTGCAAAGACATGCTATAGACACCAGAACTACTACGTTTAGCTGTTGTGGTTCTGGTGACTATAGTGTCCCTTGAATATAAAGAGGAAAAAAGAATCATCACAAATGTAAGAAATAAAATGTCTGTATCATTATTCTAAAAGATTTTTTTTAAAAATATGCATATTCCTAGCTTAATTTTTAGAACGACATAAGACACAAACAGTACTTTGCAGATTACTTTTTATATTTTTTTATACGTATACAGATTGTGTAATACTGCCCCTGACTTAGGGTGACCACATTTCCTAACTGTCATTCAGTGACACTGTCAGAAATGCATTCCATACATTTTACTACCCGTCTCTACCCCTTCCATTTATATTAGAACCCCACCTACCCCTTCCATGAATATTAGAACCACCCCTACCCCTCCCATGACTATTAGAACCACCCCTACCCCTTCCATGCACAAAAGAACTCCACCTACCCAGGGCCGGATTAAGAGCACAGTGGGCCTGGTGCTGACAATTATGATGGGCCTAATTACGGAATCTTATCGACCAAAAACACTAAAACAACCATACCTCCCAAGCGTCATGTATCTGATGGAGATGGTGCTGGAGGGAAACTCATAGGATGCAGCTATATGAAAACACATTCCCTATGCTAATTTATCTCTAATTTATGCTTTCATCTTTCAAGTAAATCCATAACAACTAACAGCAGTGTCCAGTGAAGCAGGAAGTCAATGGGCTGGGTAAAAGGGTGTGCCACTGGTGCAAATCACGTGACAAGACCTGCCAAAAGGGGTGAACATGCCCAAAAAGGGGGCATGTTTGTCCAAAGAATTGGAAGGTCAGCCTGGAATGAATGCATGTCAGGCTGCCTGCCAATTCTGCAGGCTGTCCAACTAAGGGCATACTAAGCAGGCAGCTTGACATAAATGCATCTAATGATGCGCTCACTCAATTCTTTCTAAGGACTGTCCCCTAGCACTCACTGGTCCACTTGTCTCCTTACCTTATTACTAGCAGGCAGAAGTTCCTGGTATATAGTCTGAGACAGAGAAAAGGTGTCTGTAGTGAGTGTAGAAGAAAGGGGACATGCCACAGTGTTAGAGAGACCAACGTCTGCATTACCTAAACTAACTTTAATGTCAGCCAGTGCACACAAGTTTTGTTCCCATACATCCCTCTTAAGCTTCCAAACTTAAAGGGACTACAGCTTATTGTATTTGTTCTGGTAAGTAGAATCATTCCATTCAGGCTTTTTGCAGTAAACACTGTCTTTTCAGAGAAAATAACTCCACTGGCCGCTCCTTAGATGGCTGCTAGAGGTGGTTCCTGGGGCAGTACTGCCTAGTGTGCAGCACTGCCATTCAGTGTCGCCACCCTCTGCATGCGATACTGAACTTTCCTCATAGAGATGCATTGATTCAATTTATCTTTATGAGGAGATGCTGATTGGACAGGGCTATGTTGGACTTGTGCTGGCTCTGCCCCTGATCTGCCTAGTTGACAGTCTCAGCCAATCCTATGGGGAAGTATTGGAATTTGCTCAGACCACCATTCTGAGCCAGCAGCTGCAGAATTGAATACAAGTAATATTTTACTATATTTAGGGAGGCAAGATGGGGGCCAGGGTGGTGGTTTTAACATAATAGGGTCAGAAATACATGATTGTGTTCCTGACCCAATAGTGCTCCTTTAAGCAAGAGTATGTGAAGAGTAGTTAAGGTTGCCACCTTCCTTGGAAAAAAATACCAGCCTTAATCATTTGTATAATTAATTAGTTATGTGTGACATCACATGATGTAAATCACAAGGAGTGACATCAGAGAAAATTCTGTAAAATCACCAACAAACTACTCACAGTTTGATTCTGCTGTATAGATGGATTGCTCCCAGTGTCTCCCTGTCTCCCAGTCTCGCAAGTCACCCAGTGTCTCAGTGTCCCTATGTATCACAGTGTCAGTGTCCCCATGTCTCCCAGTCCCCTAGTCTCCCAGTGTCTGTGTCCCCATTTCTCCCAGTGTCCCAATGTCTCAGTGTGTCCCCATGTCACTAGGATACTGGGGACACTGAGAGACCCGGGGACACTGGGAGACATGGGGAAACTGGGAGAAATGGAGACACTGAGACACTAGGGACACAGACACTGGGAGACATGGGGACACTGAAACATTTGGGGACATTAAGACACTAGGGACACAGACATGGGAACACAGACACTGGGAGACTAGGGGACACTAGGAGACTAGAGGACACTGGCTGGGAGACAGACACTTGGGGACACTGGGAGACATGGGGACAGTTGTGGACATAGACATGTGGACACTGGGACATATAGGGACACTGGGAGACATGGGGACACCAGGCACACTGAGACACTAGGAACACAGACACTGGGAGACATAGAGACACTGAAACATTTGGGGACACTAAGACACTAGGGACACAGACACTGGGAGACTAGGGGATACTGGGAGACTAGGGGACACTGGCTGGGAGACAGACACTTGGGGAGACATGGGGACAGTTGTGGACATATACATGGGGACACTGGGATACATGGGGACACTAGGCACACTGAGAGACACGGGACACAGACACTGGGAGACTTGGGGACACTGAGACACTAGGGAGACTGGCCGGGGGACATAGTGTCTCCGTGTCCCAATGTCTCCCAATGTCCCTATGTCTCACAGCGTCCCCATGTGTCTCAGCATCCCCATGTGTCCCCATGTTTTCCAGTGTCTCCAAGTGTCTGTGTCCCCAGGTCTCCCAGTATCTGTGTCCCCTAGTGACAGTGTCCCCTAGTGTCTGTATCCCCATATGTCCCCAAGTGTCAGTGTCCCCTAGTGTCTCAGTGTCCCCATGTTTTCCAGTGTCCCCAAGTGTCTCAGTGTTCCCAGGTCTCCCAGTGTCTGTGTCCTAATGTCTCAGTGTTCCCTAGTGTATGTGTCGTCATGTGTCCCCTAGTGTCTGTGTCCCCTAGTGTCTCTGTGTCCCCATATGTCACCTAGTGTCTCAGTGTCCCCATGTATCCCCTAGTGTCTGTGTCCCCATGTGTCCCTGCTGCCTTTCCCACCATCCCTCACTTACCTGAGCAGTAGAGCTGCTGTCTGGACTCTCTGTGCTGTGTTGCTGCTCCCCCACGGATCAGTAAGTAGTAGAGAGAGGCAGGGATATTCTATAACTTCCTATTCCTGCCTCTCTCCACACACAGTGTGGCCGGTGCTGGTATTGCAGAGTAATTTCAATTTATTCTGAGAAAATTACCTGCATTTGCATTGCCAGTATTACTGCAATACCGGCACGGCCAGGCAGCCTCAAATACAGTCTGTGCCATTAAAATACCAGTCAGGTGGCTAACCTAAGAGTAGTGTGTTAAAAAAAAATAAAATAATCCCCTATGTTAATCCGGCCCTGCACCTACCCCTTCCATGCATATTATCCCCCCTACCCCTTCCACGCATATTAGTACCCCCCTAACCCCTTCCATGCATATTAGAACCCACCCTACCCCTTCCATTCATATTAGTACTCCCCTAACCCCTTCCAATAATTTTTCTACCTCCCCCCTCCTCCAATCCATATTAGTAGCCCCCCTAAACCCTTCCAATTATTTTTCTACCTACTCCTCTCCCCCTATCCTTATTAGTAGCCCCTCTAACCCTTTCCAATTATTTTTCTACCTACCCCTCCCCCCATCCATATTATTTTTCTACCTTTGTCCCCCCTTTTACCTGACATAGCAGAGGGACCACTGGACGTCCGGCAGGCGCAGTGTCAGACTGAGTGCCGGGTAGTCACGTGACACTCGGCCAGGGCTGGTGCAAGGATTTTTGCCGACCTAGGCAAAATTAAAGTTTGCCGCCCCCCCCATGTGACATTACAATGCCCCACCCATATGATCTGCCATGTTACCTAAAGCCAGTTCTGGAGTGCCACCATGTTTACATTAAAAGGCCTGCAGGGAAAGGCTATAGACACCAGAACCACTACATTAAGCTGCAGTGGTTCTGGGGACTATAGTGTTTCTTTAATGTGAGGTAAATTAGAGATTAGTGCAACGAGTAATATGCTAGATTGCCTACTTACAACCAGATGAGGATGATGATGGGCTCTAGCTGCAGTCTGGCTCCACTGGTCTGGTGTAGAACAGGCCCTCTGGAGGCTGTTTGTAACTGTGGTCACAAAAATCAATGTTCTGGGAGAACGGGAAGCAGCTCAATTTTTTGGGGGGACCTTTACACAGCTCAAGGTCTGGGTCCCAGGGTCCACCTTCATGTTCCACCAATTGTTCACAGGGGGTGGAGTGTGTAGGGGATGTCCTGATATGTGTGGGAGGAATGCATTGTGTGAATCTGTGTTTGTATGTGTAAGGGCTGCAAGGTGTGTTTCTGTGTATGTACGGGATGCAGCGTGTGTGTGTGTGTGTAAGGGGTGCATTGAGTGTGTGTAAGGGGTGCATTGTGTGTTTCTGTGTGTGTAAGGGATGCATTGTGTGTAAGGGCTGCATTGCTTGTGTGTGTGTGTCTAATTCATTGTGTGTGTAATGCATTGTGTGTTTTTCTGTGTCCCCCTGTTCCTACGCCCATGACTACAGGGATGCAGACAGACGGAAACTCTGGTCTGATGCCCTGGAAGATGCCCAGTGGCAGCAAGGTGAGAGTCTCCCCAGTGATGAGCAGCGGCTACAGAAGCGTGTGGCGATGAGGATGTATCTATTGGGAAAGCAGCCCCTGGATGAGTGGGTGACAAGACTAGAGACCCTGGTATGGCGAGAGATCTGGCTAGACAACGCATACCAGGCCCTCTGGTGGCATACCGTTCGACTTACCCCCTGGACGGCCGAGCACGACTTATCGGAGGTGGATGATTATGATGGCCCGGGTTTATTATGGGATGCCTTGGAGGATGATATTGATCTTGGCAGCACAGAGGGGTCTATGTTTTGGGACATCTATGACTACAGGATGGGCATGTATGTCTGGGCTGATGAACGCGAGGTGAGCAAAGACATAACCCACCTGGTAACAAGGGAGTGAGAGCTGAAGCTGGACTACCAACACCTGCTTAGCTTTGTGCAGCCCCAACCTACCCGACAAGCAGAACCAGACCTCATTGACTGGTCCTGGGATGACCTCCAGATGGTAGGTAGAGATGGGACCGAGGTCTCTCTACCAGCCCTACAGGGATACTGGGTAGTGATGTCGCGAACCCGAAATTTTCGGTTCGCGAACGGCGAACGCGAACTTCCGCAAATGTTCGCGAACCGGCGAACCGCCCGAAACGCCATTGACTTCAATGGGGAGGCGAATTTTAAAACACACAGGGACTCTTTCTGGCCACAATAGGGATGGAAAAGTTGTTTCAAGGGGACTAACACCTGGACTGTGGCATGCCGGAGGGGGATCCATGGCAAAACTCCCATGGAAAATTACACAGTTGATACAGAGTCTGGTTTTAATCCATAAAGGGCAGAAATCACCTAACATTCCTAAATCACAATCAATATGGATTGACACCTGACATATGACATATTGACACCTTGACATATGGATTGACACCTGTCCTCAGAGCCCCTGATGCACACGGACACAGAGCAGAATAGGGACTGGTCCCCCTACATAGGGTCACTTGGCAGATATGGATTGACACCTGTCCTAAGGATCCCTGATACACACTGACACAGAGCAGAATAGAGACTGTTCCCCTACATAGGGTCACTTGGCAGATATGGATTGACACCTGTCCTAAGGTTCCCTGATACACACTGACACAGAGCAGAATAGGGACTGTTCCCCCTACATCGGGTCACTTGGCAGATATGGATTGACACCTTGTTACAAACTGCTATTTGTAACGGGCCCTTTAAATGGCAAATTGCCCTGCTTCCCTGGGTTGTGGAGAAGCCTATTTGCCAGCCTCCTCCCGCATGACTATGGCCCCTGGGAGATTGTGAAAATGTATGCACTTTTATTTGGTGTGTATGGCCCTTTAAGACTGTCGGTGGGCATATTGGGGCTTATGGACTCTTTATGTGACTGGTGCTGGCCCTTTAAACACCTTTTTTGGGACATCAGGAAGATTGGGACACTGCCCCTTTAAGGCCGTGTCCCCAGACTTGTTGGGGACACGGCCCCTTTAAGACGGTGTCCCCTGTGTCCCCAGACCTGGTGCAAACCCTTTGTGCCTGCCTTGCTATTTCCCACTTGGTTCAGTAAATGGGAAATTATTTCAGCTGCAGAGACTAAGTCCCATTCGGCGATGGGACTTAGTCTTTTTTTCAGCCGTTTTTTTCAGCCTTATTTCAGCTGCAGAGACTAAGTCCCATTCGGCGATGGGACTTAGTCTTTTTTTCAGCCGTTTTTTTCAGCCTTATTTCAGCTGCAGAGACTAAGTCCCATTCGCGATGGGACTTAGTCGTTTTTTCAGCCCGAAATAGACCGACCTCACAGCCCAAATCTATGGAACTGTTTTGGGCAGGAAAATGTGCTTGCGGTCGGTCATAAAGGGACCTCCAGCTAACTTTTTAACCCCTGGATGGATTTGGCTGATTTTTGGTTATGTTTATGTTTTAAGTGTGCTGGTTCCAAATATGTAATTATGAAGATGGGATGTGTAGTTTTAAAGTTACAGGGTATGGCTAAAAACTGTATTTTTACTGCCTGTGTTTAATTATGTTAATCTCTTCCCAAACGTCATTTCGTTCAAAGTGGAGAGAATGTTAAAAAAATATATTTTTGTTCGGAGTGTGAGAAATGCTTTTCAGCCGCTTCTAATCTTAAGCATCATTTGAGGAGCCATACAGGAGAGAAACCTTATTTGTGGTGTGTTTAGTATTGTTCTGATCAGTTTAATACCTTCCGCGTCTCCTATCAGTGGACGTGTATATGGCAGCCATTTTAGGAACCGTACACCTGGGACCCGAACAAGGTCACCTCGTTCAACAGGCGACAACATTTGTCCCTGGAAAACTATCCTGGACATTCTGTACAATTTGTATGGATATGGCAGTGATTTCTGTAACAGGGAGATGGAAGAAGATGCTTGGTGGGTCCTCTTAATTCAAATTTGGGGCACTGCGCGGTCAAGCTAATGTGCCACCAGATAGGAGTGGTGTGTTTAGTATTGTTCTGATCAGTTTAATACCTTCCGCGTCTCCTATCAGTGGACGTGTATATGGCAGCCATTTTAGGAACCGTACACCTGGGACCCGAACAAGGTCACCTCGTTCAACAGGCGACAACATTTGTCCATGGAAAACTATCCTGGACATTCTGTACAATTTGTATGGATATGGCAGTGATTTCTGTAACAGG
>OW240920.1:105239486-105252543 GCA_933207985.1 Pelobates cultripes | reverse complement strand
CTATTCAATCTATAACAGTAAAAAAAGTTTTTTGTTTTTAAATCCAAGCTATTGTGACACAGGATCTAATTGGTGGCACTTGTCAGCGTATCCACTGTTAGCGTAACACACCCGCTTTAAGGACACTGACTGCTATTCAATCTATAACAGTAAAAAGTTTTTTGTTTTTAAATCCAAGCTATTGTGACACCAGATCTAATTAGTGGCACTTGTCAGCGTATCCACTGTTAGCGTAACACACCGCTTTAAGGACACTGACTGCTATTCAATCTATAACAGTGAAAAAAGTTTTTTGTTTTTAAATCCAAGCTATTGTGACACCAGATGTAATTGGTGGCACTGACTGGGGAAATGGGCACAGTATGCACTGTGAGCCTGACACAGAAGCTGGCAGCAGTGGCAGACAACTGACTGCTATTCAATCTATAACAGTGAAAAAAGTTTTTTGTTTTTAAATCCAAGCTATTGTGACACCAGATGTAATTGGTGGCACTGACTGGGGAAATGGGCACAGTATGCACTGTGAGCCTGACACAGAAGCTGGCAGCAGTGGCAGACAACTGACTGCTATTCAATCTATAACAGTGAAAAAAGTTTTTTGTTTTTAAATCCAAGCTATTGTGACACCAGATGTAATTGGTGGCACTGACTGGGGAAATGGGCACTGTGAGCCTGACACAGAAGCTGGCAGCAGTGGCAGACAACTAAGTGCATTTACATTACATAGAAAAAAAAAAATCAAAAAAAGCATACCCTTATCCCTAACCTAGCTATGCTTTTCCCTATCTTATGAACAGCAGCTACACTTTCCCTCCTCTTACTAAGCATGCAGCTTGAGAATGAATCTAAAATGGATGCTGTCCAGTAGGTGGGAGGGTCTGCTAGGGAGGCTGTGCTGCTAATTGGCTGGAATGTGTCTGCTGACTGTGAGGTACAGGGTCAAAGTTTACTCAATGATGACGAATAGGGGGCGGGTCGAACCGCGCATATGTTCGCCCGCCGTGGCGAACGCGAACATGCTATGTTCGCCAGGAACCGTTCGCCAGCGAACCGTTCGGTACATCACTAATACTGGGCAGCCATCCCAGATCTCCAGCGACAGTGTGAGTCCCAGGGAACTGAAGGTGACGTCCTTCCTCCACAGCAACAGTGTGAGTTCCAGGGAGCTGAAGGTGTCGTCCTTCCTCCCCAGTGGCAGTGTGCGCCCCAGGGAGCTGAAGGTGTTGTCCTTCCTCCCCAGCGGCAGTGTGAATCCCAGGCAGCTGAAGGTGTCGTCCTTCCTCCCCAGCGGCAGTGTGAGTTCCAGGGAGCCGACGGTGTCATCCTTCCTCCCCAGCGGCAGAGTGTGTCCTTAGGAGAGGAGAAAGTTAGGCCCTCTCCCCAGCAGTCCAGTGAGTCCCAGGGAACCAAAGGTGCCGTCCTTCCTCCCCAGCGGCAGTATGCGTCACAGGGAGCTGAAGGTGTCGTCCTTCCTCCCCAGCGGCAGAGTGTGTCCTTAGGAGAGGAGACAGTTGGTCCCTCTTCCCAGCAGTCCAGGGAGCCAAAGGTGCCGTCCTTCCTCCCCAGTGGCAGTGTGTCCTGCAGGGAGCAGAGATAGTCGGTCTTGCTTCCCAGCAGCGGGACAATATATTGAAAGGGGAGACAGTCAGTCCCCCTCTCCACCAGCAGAGAGTGTCAGGGAGAGGAGCCTGTTACCCCCTCTCCCCAGAGGCTGAAAGTGTGTAAGGGAGAGGAGCTTGTTACCCCCTCTTCCCAGCAGCAGCGTAGCCCACCAAGGGGAGACACTAAGCTCCCCACTGGCGCAGATGGGACCGTGGTCTCTGCGCCTAAGCTTACGGGGAGTACGGACAGTCAGTCCTGCTCCCCAGTGGCAGAGTATTCTACCGGGAGGGGAAAGCCTCGTTCCCCCTCCCCTGCGGCAGCCTAGCCCACCAAGGGGAGATGATAAACCCCACACCGGTGCAGATGGGACCATGGTCTCTGTGCGCAAACCACAGGGGGTAGGGATGGTCGGTCCTGTCCCCCAGCAGCAGAGCTGTTTATCTAAAGAGGAGACAGCCTGTCTTCCCCTCCAGCAGCAACACGAGGTCCAGAGGGAGGAGCCTACTAACCCTTCTCCTCAGCTGGGCTCCAACCAGGCTACTTCCGTGGTAGCGTGGCACCAGGGCAAAGTACCACTGGTCTCTGCCCACTCAGCAACCCACCGATCCGGAAGGCTAGTACCCCCCAGAGCTGTGGTGGAGCCCCTGGACATGGACAAGCTACCCACTACCCCAGGTGCAATAACCAATTCTTGTGGGTGGGCCACTCTGTTTATGTTTTGTGGGTGGGTTGCTGGACTAACCAAGCCACTGACCGACAGGAGGTCAGATACCTTGTTAGTCTTTTTGGGAAAGGGGAGAAATGTGGCGAAACTGACCTCGCCACTGGGCATTGGAGAAGACTGATTGCCAGCCTCCTGCCATGTGACTATGGCCCCTGGGATGTATTGCCCTTTAAGACCCTTTAATGATTTGGGCATAAGGGATTTGTGTTGTGCTGCTGCTGGCCCTTTAAGAACCATCTGGGAACATACTGTGGAGTTACTGGGTGGCCACCATTTCCTGTATCAGAGGCACATGGTGAGAACAATGGAGGAAGCACATGGTGAGAACAATGGATGGCGGCCATTTTAACTCACAGACACTGTTTGGACTTTTCTACACGGTGCCATCTCGCCGGTATTTGGTGCACAAAGACATTGTGCAGTAATTTCAAACTATACATCAGGGGACACATTATACAGTAATTAATTTTCATATAGACTGTATATGTTCTGCGTAATCTGCATTAAACTGTAGCTTCCAAACTACTGAACGGATCTGGGTGAATTTTGGATATGTGGTTCACCCAGATCCCCCGGTTCCGTGGGTTATTTTTATGGAGTTATTGCATGTTTTGGGCTCCCTATGATATGTTTTATAGTACTGTATTTCTCTGCCTGTGATAATTATATTAATCATATCACAGGCAGAGGGGAGGATTTTGTGTGGGAGTGTCTGTGTGTATTGTACGGATTGATTGGTTGTATTTCAAAACCCTGTGGGCAGCACTATGTTTGTGGATTGTGAATAAAAGAGGCTGTATGTGCCAGTACAGTCAGTTCTGCTTGACCTCAAAACTAAGTGTCGTCTCGTTATTGGGGGAATTGGATTGTATGCTGATTGCCAGGAGTGTAAGCCGCTTACAGCATTCATATGCTTGAGGGCATTCGTATGCTTCTACGGTTCGGTGGTTGTGGTGTTTGCTGCAGTGATTGGAGACCTCAGGAAGCATTAGGAGCATCCTTCAATGGAGGTACCCAGTAGGGGTGCCAGGTGATCCGTTACATCATATATGAACTATGGTAACCCTAAAATGAAGACACCTGAGGTATAAATAGGTGTACTTTCAAATTTTAAGACAGAGAGAGGAGAGATTTGGAGACAACCGCTGCCCCATCTTAAAATGACAGAGGCTGACATGTTGACTAGAGTTGAGCAAACCCGGACTGTAAAGTTCATGTTCATACCGAACATTACGTTTTTTGGACCCCGGACCCGAACACGGACATATCAGTGTATGTTCGGGTTGGAGTTCAGTGTTCGGCAATTTAATGGCGCGTTTGGGGGAAAAAACCCACACCGCGCAGGAGTTGTGGACGGGCATGAAACAACAGATGGATGAGTGAGTGGTTGTTGCCACTGAGCCTCAAGCCCGGCCTGGTGGTGTGCGATAATGTCAAAATCTCATAGCATCTCTGAGCCTACCCGGTTTGCTGCACATCCCTTGCCTGGCGCATGTGCTGAATTTGATGGTGCAGAAATTCCTGAAAAACAGCCCAGATGTATCAGAGCTGCTGCAGAAAGTGCGGGCCATCTGTGCGCGCTTTTGGCATTCTCACCCTGCTGCTGCTCACCTGTCTGTGCTGCAGTGTAACTTCGCCCTTCCCGCTCACCGCCTCATATGCGACGTGCCCACAAGGTGGAACCCTGCATATGCTGGAGAGACTGTGCGAGCAGCAGCAGCAGGCGATAGTGGACTTTCAGATGCAGAACGCACGGGTCAGTCGCTCTGTGGAACAGCACCACTTCACCATCAATGAGTGGACCTCCATGCGAGACCTGTGTGCCATTTTGCACTGTTTCGAGTACTCCACCCACATGGCCAGTGCTGATGACACCATTCTCAGCCTTACTATTCCGCTTCTATGTCTCCTTGAAAAAATGCTTCGGGCGATGATGGATGAGGATGTGGCAAAGGAGGAAGAGGGGTCATTTCCACGGTTATCAGGCCAGTCATTCACAAGTGGCTTGGAGGGTGGGTTCCTGCACCACCATAGGCCAGGTACACAATTGTCCAGCCAGGGCACAGTTCTGGAGGATGAGGAGGAGAATGATGAAGATGAGGAGGAGAAACCATGTTCACAGCAGGCTGGCACCCAACACAGCTCGTGGGCATCACTGGAGCATGGCTTGGTGGATACGGAGGACACAGACGATACACCTCCCACAGAGGACAGCTTGTCCTTGCCTCTGGGCAGCCTGGGCAGTGCCTGCGCAACAACTGCCGAGTTACCCACATTCTAACTTGTGCTGACTTACTGGGTGGCCATCCTGCTGGATCCTCGTTACAAGGACAACATGCCGTCCTTAATTCCCTCACTGAAGCGTGATCGGAAGATGCGCGACTGCCAGCGCACGCTTGTAGACGCGCTGCTTAAGGGCCTTCCCAACTGACACTGGGTGCTCAGTGGAAGCACAAGGCGAAGGGGAAGAGGTCGCCAACGCAGCTGGGGCACCGCCAGCACCTCAGAAGGCAAGGTTAGCATGGCCAAAATGTGGAAAAGCTTTGTCAGCACTCCACAACAACCAGCACCACCATCTGATATAGAACGTCTTAGCAGGAGGCAGCATTTCAGCAACAAGGTTGAACAGTACGTGTGTACACACCTACACGTACTGACTGATGGGTCTGCCCAATTCAACTTCTGGGTCTCCAAATTGGGTACATGGCCTGAGCTTGCCCTTTATGCCTTGGAGGTGCTGGCCTGCCCTGCAGCCAGTGTATTGTCTGAACGTGTGTTTAGCACGGCAGGGGGCGTTGTCACAGACAAGCGAAGCCGCCTGTCCACAGCCAATGTGGACAAGCTTACGTTTATTAAAATGAACCAGGCATGGATCCCACCAGACTTGTCTGTACCTTGTGCAGAATAGACATTTATACCATTCTCACCCAGCCATTGTTATACTCAAGTGCACTTATTCTTTGTTTTTTGTTTTTTTATATGTCCCAATATTTTGGGGGCTACTCCAAGAATTTTTTTTTTTTTTAAAACAGTGTTGGCTACCTCCTCCTCCTACACCACCACGGTGTATACCCAGATATATCAGAGCTGCTGCAGAAAGTGCAGGCCGTCTGTGTGAGCTTTTGGCGTTCTCACCCTGCTGCTGCTTGCCTGTCTGTGCTGCAGCGTAACTTCGGCCTTCCCGCTCACCGTCTCATGAGACTGTGCGAGCAGCAGCAGGCGATAGAGGAGTTTCAGCTGCAGTACACATGGGTCAGTCGCTCTGCGGAACAGAGTTATCTTTTTTTATATGTCCCAATTAAAAAAATATATATATATATATATAAAACAGTGTTGGCTACCTCCTCCTCCACCGCCGCTTCCACCTACACCGCCATGGTCCCCACCTCCTCATCCTATGGGTCACTTAGTATAAACTATGTACACAATAGCAGAGCCTTGTGAAGGCCTTTTCTCCATGCATCAGGAGTTGAGCAAGTCTCCATGCATCAGGACTGCAAGAAATGCACCACAGGCCGCAAATGTTTCTTTTTTTTTTTATGTCCCAATATTTTTGGGGCTACCCCAATTAAAAAAAATAAAATAATTATATATATATATATATATATATATATATATATATATATATATATATATATATATATATATATATATATATATATATATATATATATAAAACAGTGTTGGCTACCTCCTCCTCCACCGCCGCTTCCACCTACACCGCCATGGTCCCCACCTCCTCATCCTATGGGTCACTTAGTATAAACTATGTACACAATAGCAGAGCTTGTGAAGGCCTTTTCTCCATGCATCAGGAGTTGAGCAAGTCTCCATGCATCAGGACTGCAAGAAATGCACCACAGGCCGCAAATGTTTCTTTTTTTTTTTATGTCCCAATATTTTTGGGGCTACCCCAATTAAAAAAAATAAAATAATTATATATATATATATATATATATATATATATATATATATATATATATATATATATATATATATATATATATATATATATATATATATAAACAGTGTTGGCTACCTCCTCCTCCACCGTCGCTTCAACCTACACCGCCACGGTCACCGCCTTCTCATCCTATGGGTCACTTAGTATAAACTACGTAAACAATAGCAGAGGCTTGTGAAGGCCTTTTCTCCATGCATCAGGAGTTGAGCTCAGTTTGAACAGTGAAAGAGATTCGCTTCAGGTTCGGGGTCAAGTTCGATCCCAAACCCAGACTTTTTTTCAAAGTTCAGCCTAAGCCGCGGGACCCGAACATCCAGGTGTCCGCTCAACTCTAATGTTGACCTGTTCAGGAGGGTATGTTAATCTATTAATGATATTTGCAAGCATTCAGTTTAATCTTATAAACTCTGCTATAAATTGTTTTAATGGATTTTATATGTCTATATTTATATAATAAATATCTAAAGGACAAAGCTTTATTGCTTCCAAGACAATCCTTATTTTATATTGTATTCTTAATTATTAAAATCTTGCACTCCACCAAAAAATTACTACACCCTGTTCCAAATTATTATGCAAATGATATTTTTCTCATTTACCTAAATAATTGATGTAAATAAGTCAGCATAATTCTCATGTTATCAACTATTAAGAGTGCAATTCAAATTTTATTGAACAAACCTCCTAATGATAACAGTATTTTTTTCAAACATAAACGTACAATGCACTGTTCCAAATGATTACGCACAGTAAGTTTCAAAACACTTAGGTTGTAAAGAACTGAAAATTGTCATTTGTTGTGTTTGCAGCATATTTACTGAAATCAAAAGCTATTTCAATCAAACTGCCTCCCACCCT
This sequence comes from Pelobates cultripes, assembly GCA_933207985.1. Classification (NCBI taxonomy): domain Eukaryota; kingdom Metazoa; phylum Chordata; class Amphibia; order Anura; family Pelobatidae; genus Pelobates; species Pelobates cultripes. The sequence continues at coordinate 105,245,395 of OW240920.1, read as the reverse complement.
CGTAGATAGTTACATACTGTGGCGGAACCAACCTCGCCACTATGCACTGGAGAAGCCTGGTTGCCAGCCTCCTGCCATGTGACTATGGCCCCTGGGATGTATTGCCCTTTAAAGACATGATTTGGGCATAATGGTTTTGTGTTGTGCTGCTGCTGGCCCTTTAAGAACCATCTGGGGACATACTGTGGAGTTACTGGGTGGCCACCATTTCCTGTATCAGAAGCACATGGTGAGAACAATGGATGGCGGCCATTTTAACTCACAGACACTGTGTGGACTTTTCAACACGGTGCCATCTCGCCAGTATTTGTTGCACAGAGACATCGTGCGGTGGTTTTGGACTATACAGCAGGGGACACATTATACAGTGATTGTTTTTTATTTAGCCTGTATATGTTCTGCAGAATCTGCATTAAACTGTATTTTCCAAAGTACTGAACGGATCTGGGTGAATTTTGGATATGTGGTTCACCCAGATCCCCCAATTCTAAGGATATACTTGGGGGGTTATATGCATGTTTTGGGGTCCCTGTGATGTGTTTTATGAAACTGTATTTCTCTGGCTGTGATAATTAGATTACCCATTGTGTTCAGTAATCATATCACAGCCAGAGGGGAGGATTTTGTGTGGGAGTGTCTGGGTGTATTGTATGGATTGATTGGCTGTTTTGTAACGCCCTGTGGGCTGTACTATGTTTGTGGATTGGGAATAAAAGAGACTGTATGTGACAGTACAGTGAGTTCCTGTTTCAACCCTCAAAGTGAAGTGTCGTCTCATTATTGGGGGAAGGATTTATTGTATGCTGTTCCAGTTTGACTGCTAGGAGAGTAAGCCTATTCGTATGGTTCCTATTCAACTGTCTACAGCATTCATATGCTTGAGAGGATTCATATGCTTCTCCGGTTCGGTGGTTGTGGTGTCTGCTGCAGTGCTTGGAGTCCTCAGGAAGCGCTAGGAGCATCCTTTAACGGAGGTACCTGTAATAACTGGCTGTGTTTTTCTATAGTTGAATAAGTCTTGTATGTTTATATATATAGATATTTCTTCTTGTCTTCAGTTGATTGATATACATACGTCTTGGGCCAAATGCTCGCCACAATAATATATGTCTATATTATTGAAAATTAGTAATACGCAATCTGACGTTCTTTATAAAAAATTAGTATTTATTCTACATTCAACAGGAAACAGTTATATATACTTAACAGATGGTAATTCTTAACGATGTTACAGAGAGTCGTCTTGACATCAGAGAGGAGAGCAAACGGATCGTAGCAGGAAGAGAGCCCGTAATCCTTTGTCCTTGACTCTATATACCCCAAATTACGTCATAATGTTTAGTTTAGACCCTGCCATATAAGGAAGTTCCCTATATAAAGACCGCCTCAAATCTCTTATACAGGAAATTCCAGAGACCTCATATTACAGAGTAGCAAACACCATCTGTTCTGTTTAACCCATTAGACAGCCACACCTTAATATGTATTTGAATAGGAACATACAGAATATGCAATATTCTACATTTCCCTCTGTTTATGGTTTATTTATAAACCATAATAATGTTATTTACCTGTCCATTCATACATCATTCGTATCACATTTCATATCACATTCGTTGGGTATAAGAAGAGATGTGTTCATAGCTACCCGGTATCTGAGATTCCTTGGAAGTATTGTGTATTACCCTGTTTACAGTTTCCTTTAGGGTATTCTCCTTCTGTTTTACCTTTTCATTTATGAGTATATACAGTTTTCTAATTCTACATTGCATAATTACTTGTACAACAATACATATTATAGATACACATATAACAATAATAAATGGATGAAATAAAATATTTACAATTGCTGATCCTACAGATGATTTAGCAAGTGTGTTTGTACTTTTAATTATGTCATTCCACCAAGAGGAACTAGAAACAATTGACCATTCATGTTCTATCTCCTTTAATTTACCCTGTTCATGTTCAAATTGAATTTCTGTTTCTTTCAACTGTTTTTGTAACGAATATAATAATATCTTGTCTTTCCTAATCTCATCTGCCCACTTTCTCCATGGAAACTCATTTGTTTGTGAAACATTTAATTGAATAGGCATGATATCTATCTCTTGTATAGGACTCTTTGATATGTTAACTTGAGTTCCTTGTATATGTATTATTAGTGGACCCCCATTGATACAATATAACCCTTTCTGTAATGTTTCTGAATGTGTACATTCTGAAAATGTAGCTCTTACTAACTCATTATTTGACATAACCTGTACACATACTTTGTCTTTTTCTATGGGAGTTACAATTTCATGAGGATTTTTAACTGTTTTAATTTTACCAGAACATGAACTTTGGTTATGAAAACATGAATGATAAATGGTTTCAACTTGGTTATTTAAACATATTATTTTGGATGGAAAATGTAGACACCTAGAAAGATCTACCTGCTCAAGTTCAGTAATGTTATTATAAGATACAAAATCAGGATATTGTAATTTATAAAATAATAATTGTGTGTTACTAATAGGAATTCCTAATACCGACATTGAAAATAGTGTTTTTTCAATACCAGAAATTGGTATTAAAGAAGAACTTATACATATATCATTGTTACATCCCAACCATTTGTTAACCCATAAATCTGTATGATTTTTAGCGAACGAAAACTCCTCAGGTAAACTACGTTTGAGTTCTATAGGAGTAGTACCACCTTGTAATGCTTGTGCCATCACCTTAAAATCTGTAGAATATTCAACTTGTATCTCTAAACAAGCTTTGGCTACCTGGGATGAATCTGCATTTCTCATTAATGCCAAAGTAGCTTCCTGTAAATGTTGAACAGAGGGTGCAATAACAGAGGCTGTGTTCATAACCATATTTTTCAATATTTGATTTAAACCTCTTTGAATATGCAATCCTTTTCCCCCTATTAACCCTACAGTTCCCAAATCATTCTTTAATGTTTGAATATCCATAGAATTGGTGATACTTCCTATAGTACCAAATCCAGCCATAATTCCTTCTACTATATCTCTTTTTTTTCTGTTTGATACTTTACTTCCTCCAAACCAATGTTCTAAGCCTCGTTCCATATTTAATAAATGTTCCTTACATTGTGGAAATTTACTTGAGATTTTCCACTGTGAAACATTGAAATGCCAAACTATTGTTGCAAATTTCCCATCTAATAACAAAGGCTTTGATTGAAAATGATTCAATTGAAAGGGACTTGATAACTTAAAAACCTTATTTTTGCATTCTACCATTCTGGGAGGGAATACATTTACCTTAACATCACCACATCTCTCATGATGATTTCTTAACATTATACAACATTGATAGTTTCCACTATCACTGTAGGTAGGATTGTCTAAATAGAAAACAAACATTTCTTCCGACCAATCCACCTTTCCTAGTACACCTCTGTGAATAACCTTTGGCGTTGTATGTGACATACTACCCAAAAACATTCCTTCCCTTTTCCATGTCATTACAGACTCAGGGGGTAAACTTATATGTGTACTACATGTTAATCTAAGTCTTTCCTTTCCTTCCTGGATATCTACAAGACTAGGCTTCATTATAATATCTCGCATAACATAATCAGTTTCCAGAAACATCATGTTAACTCTTACTGTCAATGATTCCCTAGATGCTTGTATTTCCCATATCCAAGGTATACCTGGAGTATTGTTTTTTAAGAGGAATTCTGGCTCTAAATGTATAAGCCAGTATTGTATTGTATAAAGTACCTCACCACCTCGTCCTCGCGTTGTTACAGAAGTTTGTGCAACGTTCACATACATGTCACCTGACCAATTTACCATTTCCTCTCCATTAACTACAATCATGATATATGCATTTTGTAATATGTTAAGTTCCCATGATCCCGTTTTTACATTGTCTTGTACAAATGAACCTTTGGTCCAACTAAATAAATCATTAGGACCTATTGTAATGTTTAAATTAATAACACTATCTCCAGTGAAATTAATTCGCACATTGCATACTTGTAGATAACCATCTTTTGTCCCGAAACAAACATGACCTTTTAATACTTGTTCATTGTCTCTCTTTTTTCTAATATTTCCAAATAAGTCATTCTTTAATTCCTGATTGAAAGTCGTTTTGTTCATCTTAAAAATAACTATTACAAGAACTGTAGTCATCAATGTTAGCAGGATGCTGACGAACACCTTCTTTCTACTACACGGTTGTCTTTGCGAACACATCGTCTGTCACCGGCCAACTTTCGTCTGTAGGTCTGCTTACAAATTATCTAAAATAAACTAAGAAAAACAAAGCAGTATCAATATTTTACCAAATTATGTTGTAGGTTTATACAATTTACACTGATCTGCATGAACCCAAAAACAATTTTGCCTCCGTTTATTCCGTGAACCATCAAGAGGTCTTTGCACTTGTACCATTGTTTGTCCCATTGTATCTGTTATGTTATAAGGACCTTCCCAATTTGCCTCCCAAGGTCCAGTTTTCCTAAAAGTTTTTATCATGACCATACCCCCCTTTAAAAACTTTGAAAAATCAGGAGGTGCCATTTTGCACATACGAGTAGCTGCATGTGGAAGAATTTGCTCCAAATTTTCCTGCAGCATTTGCAACCATTTATTTTTAGCAATTGCATCTTTCTGTGGAGTAGACAAATATGGTTCATTAGGAAAATTTAACTGCATTTTCCTACCTGTCATCAATTCAAATGGAGTGTATTGTGTAGCTGAAGACATAGTGCCTCTAATACCCATAAGTACAGCAGGAAGTGCCTGTACCCATGTGTTGCCTTTCTCAAGTAACATTTTTGAAAGTCTAGATTTCAATGTTCGATTCATACGTTCCACAATCCCAGCAGATTGAGGATGATGTGGAACATGAAATCTCTGCTCTATGCCTAGAATAGCACACAGTGCTTGCATGATTTTCCCTGTGAAATGGGTACCTCTGTCTGACTCTAGAAGTCTAGGAAATCCCCATCTTGAGAAAATGTGTGTCCATAATGCTTCAGCTGTTTTTTGTGAATCATCTTTAGTCAGAGGAATTACTTCTAACCATTTAGAGAATACATCCACAACTACTAACGCATATTTTAATCCATTCTTGCCTGTTGGTAATGGCCCAATAAAATCAATTTGTAAAGTAGTCCAAGGACCATTTGCAGGTGCTATACGTTGTATAGGCGGTTTTTGTCCTTTAGGTCTGGGATTTATTTGTGCACATATCAAACATGATTGTACTACCTGTTGTACAGTCTTTTCCATGTTATCCCAATAAAACTTATCTCTGAGTACCTCTAACAATTTCTGCTGTCCAATGTGACCTAAACTTTCATGATTATATTGTGTAAATAACACTTTTAGATGTTCTGGCATGACCGGACACAGTTCTCCGTTTTGGTCATGACACAAAACCCCTCATGAACAAATGGAGGTTTTGGATCAACCCGAGAAGCCGCAAGGGACGAATCCTTTGCCTGTTCTTCTGCAAAAGATGGAGGCTGTGTGTTAGTCTTTCTAACCACTGCTACTGACATAGGCTCTGTCTGCAATGCATTTTCACCAGTTAAAGCTGCTCTTTTTGCAAATTTATCAGCTATTTCATTTTCTTCACTAAGTAAATCTTTACCTTTTTGATGGGCAGGAACTTTAACTATAGCATGTAAACATGGCTCTTGAGACGCAAATCCAAATATGGTCTCTAGTGTCTCTTTGTGTGCTAACACTTTATTTGAGGCATCTACGAACCCTCTTCTTTTCCATATAGCTAAATGTTCTGTTAGTGATCTAACCACATATGAACTATCACTATATATCACTAGGGGACGCCCTTCTTTTTCCTCAAGTGTCAGTACTGTTTTTAATGCTTCTAGTTCTGCTCTCTGTGCTGACAAATGACCTGGCAAT
>OW240920.1:105132244-105238264 GCA_933207985.1 Pelobates cultripes | reverse complement strand
GGCGGCGATACTTTTTACTGTTTTGAAACACAAATATTTGTGTTCAGCGAAGTCTCCCGAGTACAACAGTACCCCTCATGTACAGGTTTTATGGTGTTTTCAAAAGTTACAGCGTCAAATATAAGGCTTGTGTTTCATTTTTTTCACATTAAAATTCGCCAGATTGGTTACGTTGCCTTTGAGACCCTATGGTAGCCCAAGAATGAAAATTACCCCTATGATGGCATACCATTTGCAATAGTAGACAACCCAAGGTATTGCAAATGGGGTATGTCCAGTCTTTTTTAGTAGCCACTTAGTCACAAACACTGGCCAAAATTGGCATTTTTTGCATTTTACACACACAAACAAATACTAACACTCAGTTTGGCCAGTGTTTGTGACCAAATGGCTACTAAAAAAGACTGGACATACCCCATTTGCAATACCTTAGGTTGTCTACTATTGCAGATGATATGCCATTATGGGTGTAAATTTCTTTCCTGGGCTACTATAAAGTCCCAAAGGCAACGTAACCAATCTGGCGAATTTCAATTTCAAATGTAATGTGCTATATTTGACCCTGTAACTTCCCAAAATGCCATAAAACTTGTACATAGGGGGTACTGTTTTACACGTGAGACTTTGCTGAATAAAAATATGTGTATTTTATTGCAGTAAAAGCAAACAGTATTATGACATTGACCGTTAAAATGTCATGTAGAACTAAAATTTTTTTAAAAATCGTATTTTCTCCCATTTGTTTCATATTAAATTATGTTTCATAGCTAAATATTTGATATTAAATGAAAGCCCTGTTTCCCCTGAATAAAATGATATATAATAAGGGTGGGTGTATTTAATATGAAAGAGGTGAATTACGGTTGGACAGACATGTAGCGCAAATGCCAGGTTTTGTTTACATTTTGTTTTGTTCACAACGTGTACATTTGGCTCCGTCCTTAAGGGGTTAATGACAACTCGTTGTACTCTATCCTACCCAAGAACAGGAATATTCATCTATACCAATTTCTTTTAGTTTGAAGACTAACCTATTGTGAGGAATCGTATCAAATGCCTTGGCAAAATCCAAGTAGATCACATTCACTGCAACACCCTGATCTATACTTCTACTTACTTCTTCGTAGAATGCAATTAGGTTAGTTTGACGACCTATGTTTCATGAAACCTTGATGATTATTGCTAATAACAAAGTTCTTCCCAATGAATTCCTGAATATTATCCCTTAATAGCCCTTCAAATATTTTCCCAGCCCCAGAAGTTAAGCTCACAGGTCTATAATTTCCAGGCAAGGATTTTGAACCCTTGTTTTAAATATAGGAACAACATCTGCCTTCCTCCAATCCCTGAAACAATAGAATCTTGAAAAATTAAATACAGAGGTTCACTTATTTCCCCACTTAGCTCCCTAAGTACTCGTGGGTGATTACCATCAGGGCCCGGAGCTTTATTTACATAAATTTTCATTAATAGCTGTAGCACCTTGTCTCGAGTTATCCAGTCACAAGTTATCTGCAAGTTTTTTGCAGCAATCATTTGCATATCTCTTGCCATAGGATCCTCATTAATATATACTGAAGAAAAATAATTATTTAAAATGTCTGCTTTTTTTCCTGGTCTAAATTAGCTAACAAACCCATCTCTGATTCCATTGTACCTACACTTTCATTTTTTTTTTTTTTTAGAATTGATATACTTTTGGGGGGTTGGTTTTGCTTTCTTTGGCTATCAATTTCTAATTTTCTAGTTTAGCAACTTTAATTGCCTTTTTTTTCAATTTGACAATTTTTATTCTTTTGGGTTACAGAAAAGAAAAGGGGGATAAGGGAAAAATGCAGATAAGCCAGTTTTACAACACTTCAGTACATCAGGGTTATGGTGATATAGCATAGCTTTATTTATCTTCACCTGTGCAGTTGTCTTACTGTAATGGTAGGTGATTAACCTTAGTGTGATGTTGTAGTATCGGGGTGGGGACGGAGCACAAGTGCCAAGAGTAAGGGGCACAAGAGGGGGCGGTTGGTGTAGGGATTGGATCCGCTTGCAAATGTGCTCTTCCTCCTCATCCCTCCACTCTCTCATTTGGTATGTTAATGGCCCTCTAGACCTTTGACCCGAAGGTCTTTTATTACCCTGCTTTATTGGGGAGTTATTGTCCCCTCTATACCTCCGTGTGGTTCACTGTCGCCTGCGCCTCTGAGGCTTGCCATTCCTCAGTTTGCTCCCTTTTGGGTTGATCCTAACCCTCCTTTGGTGGCTATCTGCCACGTGGGGTAAGGTTAACTAGATTTAACAGTGTAACTAGTATGTCATAGCGTTGTTTCGTTCTGCTCAGTCATCTTTGTTCTGTCTCTTTTGGCTACTTCTGAGGGAGTCATCTAGGGACCCGTCCCTCTATAAAAGCCCTCCAAAGTTCTTTTGCTGTGGTGCTCCCCTTGCCTATTTTCGTTTGGTGCCACACTATTGTCTCGTATTCCAGTGTTGTGGAGACCAGTGTGGTTACTTCCGCTATGGAGGGGATTATTGGGGTTTTCCGCTGACGTGCTAATAATGTGGAGGCCGAGGAGAGGATGAGGAATATTAGTTTAGATATACAACATGGCATGTTAATAGGCAAGAGTTTGAGTAAAAAGGTTTCGACATTGTATTCTAAGATGCACCCTGTAGCACCCCGTATGAGATCTTCTATTTGTCTCCAGTACGGCTGGACCGAAGCGCAGGTCCACCAGATGTGGAGCATTGCTCCCTCATGGGTTAGACACCTCCAGCCGTGTTAGGGTACATTTTCTTAAGACATTGTCATGTACCATCTATAGAGTAATTTTCGAGATGACTCCAAATGGGAGGCACACGAAGTAAGACCCTTGTGGGTTGCGTAAATGTGGTTCATTTCATCCTGTGTGAGGTCCCTGCCTATGTCTTTATGCCATTCGGTTTGGAACCGCCAATTGGGTTCAGTGTTGTGTGCGGTAACCAGTTTATAGCAAACTGACAGTGTTTTTTTAATTGGGAGTTGGTGTAGGCACATCCTCTCAAAGATAGTGAGGGTGGCGTCATATGTGGGTGTGGGGTCCTTGTCTTTGGTGTCACCTATTAGTGCTTTGAGTTGCCAGTAGGAGAACGTTAGTCGCTGTGGTAGATCGTGTGTGGACTGTATGATCGGGAGCAAGTGTAGGCCTTGTAGGTTGCACAGTTGGTGAAGGTGTGTGAGGTTGCAAGCCCTCCACGCTCTGTGTGGGAATGTATCATTACAGAGATTGATTGTGTGTAGTGGCATCACCAGGGACCACGGTCTGGCAGAGCAGAACGTGTCTCTGTGGTTATCTCATGTGTTGTACAGAAGTTTAGAGGTGGACAGGGTGCTCAGGGGTGTACGCCGCAAATGTCTGGGTATCCACGTAGCCGCCGCGAGGTGTCCCACTGCAGCTGGCCTCAATCTCCATCCATTTGTGGGTGTATAAGTTGGAGCCAGAATGTTAGCTGTTTGTGTTGCCAAATAATATGCCTTAAGATTTGGGAATCCGAGTCCCCATTTGTCTGTCGGACTCATGAGTAGTGTTCTAGGGACCCTGGGATGTTTCCCTCCCCAACTAAATTTAATCAGACTAGATTGTAGCCTTTGTAGGTACGACTGTGGCAGGGGTATTTGCAGGGAGCGGAGCATGTAGAGGATTTTCAGTAGGACTGTCATTTTGAAAGCCGCTATTCGGCCCAGCCATGACAGAAATTTATTCTGCCATGAGTGTAGTATGTGCTCTACTTCTTTGGCTAGTTTAATGTAGTTAGTAGCAAAGAGGTTTGTGTGTTTTTTAGTTAGTTTTATGCCTAAGAATGTTAGGAAGTCGTCTCTCCAGTCGTATTGGAATGTAAGTCGATATCTCTCTTCCTTTTCTTTTGATATGTTTGTACACATGGCTTGAGTTTTAGTTAGGTTTAACTGGTAATATGATTGCCTGCTGTAGTCTCGTATTTCTTTGTGTAGGTTTGGGAGTGATATTGACTGATTGGTTAGGGTGAGTAAGATGTCATCTGCAAATAGGTTAAGTTTATATTCATTGCCTCCTTTGGTGATCCCTTTAATATCCTGATTGGCTCTGATAGCTATTGCTAGCAGCTCCAGGGCAAGCACATAAAGCAGTGGGAGAGGGGGCAGCCCTGACGTGTGCCGTTGGTAATTGTGAAGGGGGTGGAACTGAATCCGGAATTTAGCACTGTAGCTGATGGGGAACTATATAGGGCCTTCACCACATTGAGAAATTCGGAGGGGAATCCATAACCGCACAGCGCACGCTGCAGAAATCGCCAATTAAGGCGGTCAAACGCTTTTTCTTTTGTGTTCTGGAGCTGTTGAGGTAATGTAAAATGTCTAGTAGTTTCCTCGAGTTGTCTGGTCCTTGTCTGCCAGACACTAATCCCACTTGGTCTGTAGATATCAGATCCGGTAAGATTGTTTTAAGCCTCTCTGCGTATATCTTAACGTACAGTTTGGCGTCTGCATTCAGCAGAGAGATGGGCCTGAGGTTTTGGCATATTGTTGGTGGTTTTCCTGGTTTGGGCAGGGTGATGGGCTGCAAGGAATTTGGTCGGGAGGTTGCCCTGTTGTGTAGCTTGATTGAAAGCTCTTGTTATGTGTGGACATATGCATGTTTGAAAGTTGCATAGTATATATTGGTAAGACCATCCGGTCCCAGTGCCTTTCCCTTTGCCATCGACTCTATAAGTTTCATTACTTCTTGGGTAGTGATGGGGCTGGTTAGTTGTGTAATGTGGTGTGTTTAGAGTTTAGGCAACTCATACCTACGTAGGTATTCTTGTATTGTGTGGTGGGTGGGTTGGGGTGTTTGCGGGTTGTCCTTTAGATTGTAAAGGGAACTGTAATAATTTGCAAACTCATTACCGATCTTCGTAGGTTGGATTAGTTTGTGTCCCGTTGGGGACAGCAGGTAAGGGGATTTTAGTTTGTGCTTGCCTGTCTCTAAGTCTTTGGGCTAATGCTTTGCTAGCTCTGTTTCCTAGGACGAAGGTAGTGGATTTTAATTTTTTTAGTGCATAACTTGCTTTTTGAAAGTTTGTGACGTTGATTTGTTTTTGCAGATCAGTTATTGCAGTTTGCGTGGTTTTCGAGGGAGTGATTTGGTTGGCTCTGTGGAGGTCTTGCAATTTTTTAAGATTTTGAATATGTGCCTGGTGTTGTTGTTTCTTGAGGTAATTAGAATTCCCCTAATGACCGGTTTGTGAACCATCCAAAGGGTGAGGGGGGAGATGTGAGTAGTATTGTTGGATTGGAAGTATGTATGCAGGTCCTGCTGCAGTGTGTGGACAAAGTGGGGGTCATTGAGGAGCTGGTCATTTAGTCGCGATGGGACGCGGTTTTTATAGTTGTAGTGATCTGCAATTGTAAGTGTAACCGGATTGTGGTCCGACTAGGATGAGGTCCCTATGTCGCAAGCTATTACTCAATTGAGGTGCATGCTTTGAAGCAGAAAGCCATCTATCCTTGAGTATGTGTTGTGCACTTGGGAGTAATGTGTAAATTCTTTCTCATTCGGGTGCAGTGTGCGCCATGTATCGTATAGGCCGTATGTTAGTAAAAGTTTGGTCAGAGTTTTGCACTTCTTGTGAAGTGTTTTAGCTCTGCGGGTTGTGTGTCGCTGAGGAGTCTAGTATGGGGTCCTGAATCTGGTTAAAGTTTCCACACAAGATAGTGGTACCTGTTTGGAGCTGTGTTATGAGTTGCAGGAAGTTACAGAGGTACTCCCCTTGGTTTACATTAGGTAGGTATGCGTTTACTATAGTATAGGTGGAGTTGTTGATGGTACAGATCAGAATAATGTATCTGCCTTGTGGGTATTGTTTAAGTGATATTTTATCAAAAGCTAAATGTTGGCTGAGTAGGATGAAGACTCCTTCGCTTTTTGTGGATGCGGTGGCATGATATTGGTGGGGGTACTGTGTCTTTCCCAAGACGGGGCTAGTGTTTGTTTGAAAGTATGTTTCTTGTAGGCACACCACATCAGCTTGAATGCTTTTAAGGTCCTTGAGAAGTGTGTGTCTCTTTTGTGGGGTGTTTAACCCTCTGACGTTGTGTGTGTATATTTTCATATTAATTTAAGTTAAGTAAGTGTGTAACTTTGGGGCTGCTGGTTTGTCTGAGTGAGCATGATCGCCCACGTCTGCGTGAGCTATGCTGGTGTGGAGGCGCATGCAGTCTGCTTTGCATGTACTGCTGTGAAGGGTGGGTTAAGTTTCTCTGTATATGATCCTTGGTGTGGGGCCACCTCTGGGCATTGTGGCTTTGTAGAAATCTCGCTTTGCGTGAGCAGGGGGTTGTATGGACATAAGCATTCAGGAGACATACATCTATATAACATAACATAAAAATAAACAGTTTAAACCATAAACAATAAATGGGCACTACATTTGAAGTGACCAGGTATCTTATTGTGAAGGTTGTAACTTAAACCTTCTCGGGTTGGGGGTAGGTGGACAGGTCCTACCGGCTTGGTCTCTGATCTATATTTCTCTTAAGCTGTGGCTCATTGTTGCTAGGACTGCTGTGCAGTATGGCCCTTTAGTGTTAGTGTTTATGGCATTTATGTGGGGACACATCTCAGTGTCCTTCTGGTTTCTGTTTTAGAACTTGTGACTTATGGTCCTAGCATGGTGTCCTTTCAGGACTATGCATCTCGGTCGTGCACGTGGGAACCTGTGTGGGGCTCCTGGTCCACGCCTCAGTTTGGTCCTTTCCTAGGTTGTAGTTTGGGATGAGGTTCGAAAAATTATAATTTTTTTTTTGATTATTCTTTTATTTATATATATATATATATTTTTTGTATTTTTCTTTTTTTTTTTTAATCGTGTGGTTCAAACTCTCATCTGGTTTTGTCGCCCTTGTCCGTTCCCTTATGAAGTGTGGATGCCTGCTTGTCTTGTTGGCCTGGCTGGGAATTTTGAGGGCTCCCAGGGGGGCGGTGGAGCCATCTCGCCCTTCTCCTTGTTCCCTCTAGGTTCATATTCCCTGTTGTGTATTGCCCGCCCGGGCACTGTACGTTTGTGAGGTTGTGCGTTAGTTTTTGGATGCTAGGGCATGGTGACCTTCCCTGTAATCAATGTGATATGTCCCCTCTTTTCTCCCCACCTTCCCACTCAGTCCCCTCAGTTCAAAGCTTTGACCATGGACCTCGACCAGTTAATGTCCAGTGTTAATCACTGCGCCATCCGTTGAGCATTCTGCCTCGTTTTAGCTGTCTTCCACTCCCCTTGCGTTCTGATGCTGCGAGGTTGACGCGTGGTTGGGTTGTTCACCGTTATTCCCCATGCTTGGAGAAGTTCAATGCCCTCTGTGTGGGATGTGGCCATGTGTGTCTTGCCGTCCTTGTTGATGAGCAGCTTTACCGGGTATCCTCAGCGATATTGGAGGTTGTGCTGGTGTAGGGTTTCTGTAGATCCGTCTAATCAGTGTCTCGCTGATTAGCCTTCCCGTTACGGAGTTACGGAGCCCCTGAGGTTTTCGTGCGTAAGATGGCCGCGGCCACGTGTTTGTATGCCGAATGGCGGCCACCCAGATAAATGCACAAAGTACCAATTAACCTGCGGTTAGAGAAGTGTGAAGCATAATGAGGTGGACACTTCTCTCTGGGGTGGTCTATTGGTTTGGTAGTTTTCATTTGTATGGTTTTAACTATACAGAAGACTAAACACACAAATTTCAGTTTTAACACAGTCTTTTAGGACAGCCTTAATACCATCCGCTACATTGCTCCCCCTTGCCCACAAGCCGGCATACACAGTCTGATCCAACACGGATGGGGATGTCCGGGGATGCTCATGGATCATTTCTCCAGGTCTGTTTGTCTCGACAACCCCGGGCGGTCAGGGCCGTCTTTAACGTGGGGCAAACGGGGCAGCTGCCCCGGGCCCAGTTTCTCTTGGGGGGCCCGAGGCACCTGCCCCGTGGGCCCCGCTGACCCCGGCGGGCGGGTGGCCAGTCGGGCAGGAAGGCGGGCGCGCGAGGGAGCACTCAGTGCTGATACCGGCATCCCTAAGCGGCGCGCGAGGGAGCTGAAGAGGAAGCAGTGAGTGCTCCCTCGCGCGCCCGCCTTCCTGCCCGACCGGCCACCCGCCCGCCGGGGTCAGCAGCACCACTGGACCCCAGGGAATCCCCCCAGCACTCCAAAAGGTAAGGAGGCTGGGGGGATTACATTTTTTTTTAAAAATGTGTGTTTGTGTGTGTATGTGTTAGTGTATGTATGTGTTAGTGTGTGTGTGTTTGTATGTGTTTGTGTGTGTTTATGTGTGTTAGTGTATGTGTTTGTGTATGTGTGTTAGTGTGTGTGTGTTAGTGTGTGTGTTAGTGTATCTGTGTGTTAGTGTATGTTAATGTATGTGTGTGTTAGTGTATGTGTGTGTGTGTCAGCATGTCTGTGTGTGTGTGTGTGTGTCAGTATGTCTGTCTGTGTGTGTGTCAGTATATATGTGTGTGTATATCTGTGTGTGTCAGTATGTGTATGTGTCAGTATGTCTGTCAGTGCGTCAGTATGTCTGTTAGTGCATGTGTATGCATGTGTCAGTATATCTGTCTGTGTGCCAGTATGTCGGTGTGTGTGTGTGTATGTCAGTATATCAGTCTGTGTGTGTCAGTGTATGTGCCTGTGTGTGTGTGTCAGTATTTCTCAGTGTATGTGGGTGTCAGTATATCTGTCAGTGTGTGGGTGTCAGTATATCTGTCAGTGTATGTGTGTCAGTATGTTGATCAGTGTATGTGTCTGTGTGTGTGTGTCAGTATGTCGGTATATGTGTCTGTGTGTCAGTATGTCGGTATATGTGTCTGTGTGTCAGTATGTCTGTATATGTGCCTGTGTCAGTATGTCTGTCAGTACGTCTACCAGTGTATGTGTCTGTGTGTGTCAATATATGTACCTGTGTCAGTGTGTCTGTCAGTGTATGTGCCTGTTTATCTGTATGTAGTCAGTGTATGTATCTGTGTATCTGCTTGTGCGTCAGAGTGTGTACCTGTGCATCTGAGCCGCAACTTTAAATACAAATACACCCCTCCATTCAAACTTCAACACTACATATAAAACACACTCCTGCATTGAAACGTCAACACTACATACAAGCACACTCCTACATTCAAAAAACAAACACTACACATAAATGCACACTTGCATTCAAACTCCAGTACCACATACAAACACATTCACACAAACATACTCCATACAAACACATGCTTACATTCAAACATACTAACATGGCTCAGTGCTAAATACAACCCTGCAAGCATGGGAAATTGGTAGAGTCCCAGCTGTCAAAGCATTGTTGGAGTTGCACGACAGATGGGGTTCTACCTTTAGTCCAACCTTGCAATTGGGGTCCCAATAAAATTCATTCTACTTTAGTACCGCCACTGCGTTGGGATGGATGCCGTGATTGCATACCAGGGAGTGAGGGGCGAGAGCGGCAGGGCACAGGGGGCCCAAGCAAACACTTGCCCAGGGTCCATTCGTTATTAAAGACGGCCCTGCGGGCGGTACTGAATGTTAATGTCAAAGGGCTGCAGCGCCAAACTCCAACATAGCAGCCTGCTCTTTTAGCAGCTGCTCTCTTGATTAGAGTTGAGCGGACACCTGGATGTTCGGGTCTGGCTGCTTAGGCTGAACATTGAAAAAAAGTCCGGGTTCGGGATCAAACTTGACCTCGAACCCAAACCCCATTGAAGTCAATGGGGACCCGAACGTTTGGGCACAAAAATGCCTCTTAAAAAAAGTCCTGGAAAGGGCTAGTGGGCTGCAAAAGGAAGTAAAATGGTGGTAAAAGTAGGACAAGTACCCTGCAAACAAATGTGGATAGGTAAATCACTTAAAATAACATAAAAATAAAAAATCCAGCTGAGCCATAAAATAGCACTAGATGGAATCTTTGATCAATCAAACTCTAAAGCATGGCTGTCTATTTGAGAGAGGGTTGGAATGCAGGGTATTCTTTCATTGTTCAAACTGAGCTCAACTCCTGATGCATGGAGAAAATGCCTTCACAAGCCTCTGCTATTGTGTACATAGTTTATACTAAGTGACCCACAGGATGAGGAGGCGGTGACCGTGGTGGTGTAGGTGGAAGCAGCGGTGGAGGAGGAGGAGGTAACCAACACTATGTGCATGTGTGTATATATATACACGTGTAAGTAATTTTTTTTTTTTAAATTGGGGTAGTCAAAAAAAGAAAACTCTGTTCCACAGAGCGACTGACCCGTGCGTGCTGCAGCTGAAACTCGTCTATCGCCTGCTGCTGCTCGCACAGTCTCATGAGGCGGTGAGCGGTAAGGCTGAAGTTGCGCTGCAGCGCTGACAGGCACGCAGCAGCAGGGTGAGAACGCCAAAAGCGCGCACAGATGGCCCGCACTTTCTGCAGCAGCTCTGATATATCTGGGTAGTTTTTCAGGAAACTCTGCACCACCAAATTCAGCACATGCACCAGGCATGGGATGTGCGTCAAACCGGCTAGGCCCAGAGCTGCTACGAGATTTTGCCCATTATCACACACAACCGGGCCGGGCTTAAGGCTCAGCACTCCTGCGCAGTGTGGGGTTTTTCCCCCAAACATATGAGTTTGAATACAGCCTGCTGTCGTTTCCCCCTGGCTGTGCTGAAGTTGGTGGTGAAGGTGTTACACTGACCGGATGAGGAGGTGGTAGAGGAGGAGGAGGCAACAGGAAGCAAAGCTGTGTACCCGAATAAAGATTGTCAAACGTTGTATCCTGGAACTGTGTCCCATCCAGTTATTGGGGAAATGGGTCTGACCTATTCTAATCAAAGGGGATAACCATCGGTTACCCAGATCCCGCTTCAATTGGTGGCAAGCGGAGGGATCCCATGTCCCTGCCAACAGACCCATGGACTACAGTGCTCTAAAGTGACCTACACTGCAGTACTTGTGTGGAGCCAGAGAAATAACACCTGGTGGGCGTAACGAGGCCGAATTGACTGCTGCGCTCATGGAGGACGACCAGGCACACAGTGAGGCAATGAACCCCAGCCAGGGGCCGGAAATGAGGAGGAAGTGCGCAAGGAGGTGTAACGGTACCTGGCATATTACCGAGAGCCACCCTCAGAGGAGATTGTCAGCAGGACCTTTTTGGAGGTGCAATCCTATGTCCTTGCCAATAGACAGAGGGCGACCTCCATGAACACAGATGAAGGAAGAAGGGAGCAGAGGGCACCGGGAAGCACAGCCTCCCTGGCACACAAGCTACTATACAATGTCTTCAAAGACTTCAAGGAAGCAGAAAAAGGCATCAATTACTTTTTACAAGACTTTGAGCGCCAGTGCCTACTCCAAGACGTGGACCCCAGCGACTGGGTCACCATCCTGGCCAGCAAACTAGTGGGGAAGGCAGCGGATATTTACCGGGCTGTACCAGAAGAGCAGATCAGAGACTATCCCTTTATTACCTAAATCCTCCTGGCCCGGTATGCGGTCACCCCTGAGCAATACCGCCAAACGTTTAGGTAGACCCGGAAAGGGGAGAAGGACTCCCATGCGGAGTGGGCATGCCACATCACAATCCCAGAACTGGCTTAGCTCCCATCAAGCCAAGTTCCCGGAGGAGATCACCCAGCTCGTCATGCTAGAGCACTTTTTTCAATGGGCTCCCCAACGACGCATTCGTATGAAATCCATATCAACATAAGGATGCCATTTACTGCGCCTACCATGGTGACCACTTGTAAGGGGGAATCAGGGTTTGATTCCGGAGAGGGAGCCTGAGAAATGGCTACCACATGCAAGGAAGGCAGCAGGCACGCAAATGACCCACTCCTGACGCAGGAAAGTAGTGACGACAACTAACAATACAGGACTCTTTAGAGGCCCTGTAATTGTAATGAATCCACTTGAAATCCTTTAACTCTGATCAATTGGAGGGCAAGTCTGGTGCAGAGTGACTGACCCATGCGTGTTGCAGCTGAAACTCCACTATTGCCTGCTGCTGCTCGCACAGTCTCTCCAGCATGTGCAAGGTGGAGTTCCACCTTGTGGGAACGTCGCATATGAGGCGGTGAGTGGGAAGGCCAAAGTTACGCCGCAGCGCAGACAGGCGAGTAGCAGAAGGGTGAGAACGCCGAAAGCGCGCTCAGCTGCTACAGTAAATGTCACATCCTGTTCCAAGTTGCGGATCAGTCTGGTGATGGCTTCTTGTATCCAGTACTCTTTTTACTGAACCTGCATCAGGGTCCTGGTATGTGGCCACACAAACGCTGGTGCTCAACACCAGTGGGCGTGCGATTACCCTGCACCAGACCCTGCTAATCCATTCCACACTGTGACTCCTAACCTCAACATAAGGCATACTGGGTCCCGGTCACCGCACTGCGAAACTGAGAATGGCTAGTTAAATCTGTTATGGTTCCTTTTATCACTCCATCTGTTACTTGGATAACTGTGGGAATTCTAAAGATAATACATGCCGATGAGTGCTATGGGATGGCCGCTCCACTTTTGCACCCTGCTCCCTCTTATGCTGTGCTGGTGCCTCTGTGCGACCAGCGCCTCTTCCTCCAAACTACACATTTTACTCGCATGACCTTGATTCCATGTGGGGTCTAGGACCTCATCATCCTCCACATTATCTTCCACCCACTCTTCAACCTTGCCCTCCTTGCCGGTCTGCACACTGCAGAAAGCCACAGCAGTTGACACCTGTGTTTTCCCACATGTAAAGTCTGCAAAGGACATATGGCAATTGTTTTAGAATTGTATCCAGGCAACAGTTTTCCCTATAAACTGACCTCTCAGTTTGACTTGTGAGGGTATTGCCCCCGAATTACAACATTGTTATATTGGTATTTGACAATTCTATTTGACTGTCAGATATGAAGTCCATAAAATTTGAATTGGTCAAAGTGCGCTGTAACCACAGTGTTTGACGGTTCTATTTGACTCTCAGATATGAAGTGCACCGCAGGCCGCAAATGTACTATTTAGCAGCCAAAAAATGTGAATGTTTAAAAATGCTATGTCACAGCACTATTTGACGCTTCTATTTCACTCTCAGATATGAAGAGCATGCCCCAAATTTACTATTTAGCAGATTAGCACCCAGAAAATAAGAATGTTTCAAACTGCGCTGTAAGCGCACTATTTGACGCTTCTATTTGACTCTCCGATATGAAGGGCACCCCACTAATATACTATTTAGCACCCAAAAAAATTGACTTTTTAAAACTCCGATGTAACCACAGTATTTGACGCTTCTATTTGAGTCTCAGATATGAAGTACACCCCACTAATGTACTAGTTTGCAGAATTCTTTCCTAATTTGTCCCTGAAAGCGGCAGCATCCTCTTCCTACACTAATAAGAGCTCATGTGCATGCGGCGCTACGCTATTCCTACTTATATATAGAGGTTGGTTCGCATGCTCCACTGGCCAATCACAGCCATGCCATTAGTAGGCATGGCTGTGATGCCTTTTAAGGGCACACAAGTCAAACGCTTGTTGATTGGCTGCCCTGCAGCCTTTCAAAATGCACCATTAAGTTGCTGAACACCGAACTCCAACCTGAATATACAGTGATATGTCCGTGTATGGGTCCGGGGTCTAAATAACTTAATGTTCGGTATGAACCTGAACTTTACAGTCCGGGTTGCTCAACTCTACTCTTGATCCGATGCTTGGATCTGGCAGAAACCTTCCTCAATGTGCCTTTATCTGCACAAACCTGTCTGTGCTCTGAATCAGCCACAAATCTCTTTATAGTGTGATGATCACGCTTACGTTTTTGTGAAATATCTAATGTTTTCATACCTCGTCCAAGGCATTGAACTATTTCCCTTTTTTCGGCAGCAGTGAGATCCTTTTTCTTCCCCATATTGCATGAAAATGGTGCTCTGCTTAATAATGTGGAACACCCTCCTTTAGTAGTTTTCCTTAAATTGGGCTCACCTGGCAATCTAATTATCACAGGTGTCCGAAATTGTTTTCAGTGATCAAAAGAGCCCTGAGACACCATGCCATCCATGAGTTAAACTGAAAAACAAAATATTTAATCTTTGTGACACTTAAATAGAATTTGCATAATAATTTGGAACAGGGTGTATAGTGCCCGGTGCTTGTACAGCCAAGAATACAAAAATTGCAAAGGATAGCACTCCAAGGACTTATATAAAATTTTACTTTTATTTACCTTCCAATAAAAAATGGTCAACATTTCAGCTTGATTCCCTCAAGCTTGGCCTGATGAAAGCTTGAGGGAATGAAGCTGAAACGTTGACCGTTTTTTATTGGAAGGTAAATAAAAGTGTATATATTGTGTGTGTGTGTGTATATATATATATATATATATATATATATATATATATACATATACATATATACACACACACACACACACACACACAAGTAACGGATCACCTGGCACCCCGCCTGGGTACCTCCGCCAAGGAAGGACCGCTTCCTAGCTGGACCAGGGGACAAACCGCAGTACTTCTTGCCCTCAGTCGCCGTAGTTTGACTGGGGCCCTGGAACTGCCACCTCCCTCCTGGAGCCGAAGGGGAAATTAGCTCTGACACCTCCAGGCACAGGACGACACTCATTCTTGGGAACTCTGGAATTAGCTCTCGTCCATACAAGGACTTTCCCCGTTGAATCTCCTGCAAGCTGGAACAGCAGACACAGGAGCAAATCTTCTTTCCCTCCAATAACTGGACGTCACACAGTTTTGGAGTGTAGGCAGGGATATCTGTTTAATGGGGCACACTGGCCTTTATACAAGTTTCTCAACAAGATTGAAGACCAGGTGGACCTTGTTGGGCATAGGACACAAAACAAGCAATCCAATAAAAATGAACGACCCTCCCACATACATTACACAATCCCTCCCCTCTGCCTGTGATACAATTAATGTAGATCATACAATAACCCAATTATCACAGGCAGAAAAACACACAATTTCCACAAAGTACAGAAAACATAACATATCCCCATAAATATTACATCCCATGATAGACCTGATCTGGGTGAACAACATATCCAAAAATCACCAAGATCAGAGCAGGGGTTCAGGAAATTCCTGGAAGTCTTTTTTGACCGACCGCACGCCTGATTTCATGCCCAAAACAGTTCCAGAGAATCAGGGCTTGCGGCTGGTCTAGTTCAGTAGTTTGCAAGCAAACAAACTACCGAACGTAGTCAATATTCTTACCCTGGGGCTTGTTCCCTTCATCCAGACGAATGATCTCACTGAACAGTGCCCTTCTAAGCTGAATAGAAACGAATGCAGGCGATGATGGAAGTTCAGCAGTGTTCGGGAGTTTCTGTATCCGATTTCAGTTCCATGAGATTCATGCCCAAAGACCGCTGTCAGCATTCATGCGAACAAGATGGCCACCACCTCGGGGTTCTTCAATTAGAACAATGTTGTAAAAAACGTTCCAAGTTGTTAATATGTGTTAACAAGCTCCAAATTCACTTGAAAAAGGGGAGTTTGTTACCATACATATATATTTGTGTCTGGGTTTTTGCTTTTTTGACCCCCCCATTCTGCTGTAGATATAAGCACTGTACCTGGCTCTGCTGTTGGAAGCATGGTGGTGGGGTGTTGAAGGTACAGAGTTGCCTGGGTTGTGCCACTGGTCCAGGAGGGACTGCTGTAGATCGAGGCAAGGCTTTGGGTTGGACCGGTATTGAGGTTGGTGGGCATCCAGATATTCCTCTGCCCACTTTGCTGCTTCTGTGATGGTAGTGGGGTTGCGATCCCTTACCTACTCCTGGATTTCTGAAGCCAGTCCATTAAAAAATGTAACAGTTCCTCCATTGTGCTTACTTTGTCGTCTTGTACCCATCCCAGGGCGGCTCGGTATAATCGGCAGGCTCATTCTGCATAAGAGTCTTTTTCAGAATTCTTTCGGTCTCTGATCCACCTGTGGTATGCCTCCAGAGTGATTGCATGCCTGGCAAGTATCACTGCCTTTACCCGACCATAGTTCCGTATATCCTCACGGACAGCCTACTAGCCAACAGGGGAACCCAGTATTCCGGACTGATCCTATGCAGTGTACATTGTCTCTCAAAGTCTTGGAGGAAGGCATCAATATCAAAGTTTTTAAGTGCACCATAAGGTATTTTGGGCTTACTATCTGGTACCATTGTCACTGCCTGGGTCCTTTCGGGAGTTTGATGTTCTGTTTCAGCACAAACTTCTGGACCTCCTACATAGTTCAGGCAATAATAGCTGTCGATGGATTCTCTCCATAGAAAGATAGACGGAATTGCAGTTCTCTTTGAAAATCCGTCATTTCCCATGCGTGCTTAACCGAAGCACCGTCTGTTCGGTATTCCGCCATCAGTTTGGCAATGAGGGTGACCTTTTTCTTGTTACTTACTGCTATCCTTTTTGCTTCCAGGAGTTTCTTTAGCGTGGACTGTTTCAGGAAGGTATAGTCCATCTCCATTCATGGTCCATCTGGTGCTGCTAAATGTAGCAGAGCTCCCTGTACCCCGGCTGGAACCACCACCAGAGGGGTTGCTTCCTAACTGGAACCATGGAAAATGGGTAGGGGAACTAGCTCTATGCGCTCCTGGAAGCTGCATCCCCTGCAAGCTGGAACAGCAGACACAGGGGTTAAATCTTCCTTTCCTCCAGTAAAACACTGACCATCTTTATTTGGAACACAGAGCTTTTATGCACAGACCAGAGGGATATGACTCCAGAGGGACACAACTATGATGGCCCTGGTCTCCTTTGGGATTATTTGGGAGATCCCTTCAGTTCGGAGACATGGACCTTTCTAGCTTCCGGGACATCTGAGAGGAACGGGAAGACTGCTTGATTCTGGCAGGGATAGCTGAACTACAGCTGGATCTGGACCATCTGGTAGACCAGGAGTGGGATCTTGAACAGGACTATATATGCCTATTCCAATGCATAACACTACCTTGCTCGGGAATAATGGCGCATATGGACGTTGCAACCCCGGGAGCATGGAGCCCCACCCTTCCTCCCCAGTGGCAGTGTGAGTGCATGGGAATGGAGACACTCCCCAGTGGGAGTGTGGAGTGTGAAGTACAGTGAACGGAGACAACCGGTGTCATTCCCCAGCGGCAGTGTGAAGACCTGGGAGAGAAGTCTTCCATTCTTGCTCCCCAGCGGCAGTGTAAGGTTCAGGGAATGAAGACAACCAGTCTCATTCACCAGCGGCAGTGTGAGTTATCAGGAGAGATAACCATGGGTACGGAGGGTGTGGTGGCTGGGACCTGGTCTCCATGAGCACCCCACAAGGGGAAGAGTTGGTTCTTCCTATGGTCTCCCAGGAACAGACAATTGTGGAGACGTGGGCCTCCGGGCCAAGAGCAGGTAGCCCTCGACTAGCCACAGGTACAGCTGGACGGCATGCCATCATAAGGCTCAGTAAGCATTGTTGATCCACAGTTCTTTCCAGACCAGCCTCTCTAGTTCCCCCACCCATTCCTCCAAGGGCTGCTCTCCCAGGAGAGGTATCCACAGGTCCAGCTGATCCTGCAGTCGCTGTTCTGGAGTTGGGAGGGGTTCCCTCTGGAGAACCTGGAGCATCCCAAGGTTTTCATGCCAGAGTTCCTTTCGGATCTGGTCCCTAAGGTCTGGTTCATTCACGTTAGAGGCTGGTTATCCATACTCCTCCAGCTGTTCTTGCAGTTTCTGCTGGTATCTCTCTTCGTAGGGGGGCACTGCACGGGAGCTTGTGCCTTTCTTTTCCCTACTTCCCTTAGATGGGTGTCTCCAACAACGAGTCTTTTTCCCCATGGCTACGAAGCAATCCCACTGCTTGCCACTAGTTGTAGTGGAGTTCCCTGTACCCCAGCTGGGTACCTCTGCCAGAGGGGTTGCTTCCTAGCTGGAACCAGGGAAAATGGGTAGGGGAACTAGCTCTATGCGCCACCAGGAAGAGACAGCACTCTTAGTCCTTACAAGTACTTTCCCCGCTGCATTCCTGCAAGCTGGAACAGCAGACAGAGGGGTTACATTTTCCTTTCCTCCGGTAACCAGATGACACACAGTTCTGGAGGTTAAAACACTGACAATCCTTATTTGGAGCACACAGCTTTTATGCACAGACCTTCGCAGGGAGTTTCCATTCAGATCAACACAGTGTTACAGATAGCAATCTCCCATTCTGGGAGATACCAACAGCACACACATTAAAACATATTCCATATGGGGGTGACCTTTGGGGCTATGTGCCCTAGGATGGGAAGCGGTCACATAGATAAAACCCTGGATAGCCCCAGGTCCCATCTGGGATCCCTGCAAATATCGGAGGGATCGGATGTACAGAGCCCAAGAAATCACTGTCTAAAGTCTGGGATTTGAGGCTCTGTAAATCCCCGAAATTAGTTCCATGAAGTTGCTTGGTTTAGTCAAGCGAATTCAAACTTCACGCCTAAACCAAGCACAACTAATCAGCTGAAAGGCTGAAACCGAACCGCGCCAATCAGCTCACAGGGAGGAGAGGCGTTTCGCCACATCAATCAGAAGAAAGGGTGCGATGCCTGGTTGCACCATAGCTGCCAGGTAGGGGAAAAAGTAATTATATTAAAAAATAAAGTCTGATATGCTTCAGATATGTTCTCTCTGTAATGGCACAATTTGAGCTAAACCCAGCTTGAGATCTTAGCGGGGACCCACTAAAGGGCAGGCTAATTGAGCCGTTACCTGTTCTCACCTCTCTTGCTACTTGTTTTTTCTCTCCAAATAGTGATTATAGCTCCGCTAGGAGCAGGTAGGGCGATCCCTGACTCAGGGACCTGAAACCGTGTGGCAGGCCCGTTCGGGAAACAAATGCTTTCCCTGCTTGGCGTTCGGTTATATGAACCGGCGGCTTGTGATTTTCATATTTCGTTACAAGGTGTGAATGTTCTATACTAACATTCTAACTGAGGTATCGGGGTTGTACCCGTTCGGGAGGCTAACAGGTTCCATTCATATGAGCTCTCCCGTATGGGGAGCAGGTAAAAAACACAAATACATGGGGAAACACAGAATACAAGAGACCAGTGGGAATAAGCATTGGGAACACAATATACAAAGGCAAAACATTTGAATATTCAGTGGGCATGGTACTTCGTTGCAGTGTCCCACCACACTAAACATCCACTCTGGCTCTTGCTCCTCCGTGGGCTCTGGATCCAGATGCTGCCAACCAATGTAGCGGAGCCCTTGTCCTAGCAGGGAATCTTCTCCGCTGGATCCACACAAGTAAAGTCAAGAACAAGTAAAACAGCCAAGTAATATCCCATCTCCTCCCCAGCAACTGGATGACACACAGTTCTGGGAGTACAACTGAAATTTATTGTCACATAAATGGCTTTTATGCCCAGTCCCATGCAAGAGGTTTCACACACAATAATGCAGGGGTTTCAATTGCAGGATCTTCTGTGCCTGAGAGATAATTGCCTGAGAAAACTCCTTTAATTTAATTCTCTCCCAGATACAGAAAATCCAACAAAATATCCTGTACCCCAAAAGTATCTCAACCATACCCAAGAACCCCACGAAAAGTGCATTCCTTGATAGCTCCGATCTGAGTGTCCAACATATCCAAGAATCCCTCAGATTGGTTTGGTAGAACAGGAATGCCATCGTGGTAAAGTTTTGACCAGCCAGGCACGAGGCGCTAGACAGTTGCAGGGAAATAGGTGCCCTTGCCGGTCTCCATTCGTGATGTTCTTGTGTGAACACCATACAAGGGAATGTCTTTATTTCAGGATACAAATGCTCCCCCTGTTCTGTAGTTCATATCTCCCAAACATTGTTCGTGTAGGTGGTCGGGAACTGGAATGGGCAGTGATCTAGTTTCTCTCTGCCACATGTTCGGTTATACGAAATGGCAGCCACCCAGGGGAAGAAATCATCAATTGTTTCCCTTGCGGTTTCGCACTTAAGTGGTTGGTGTCAACATTCTAATGGGGCACAGGGGTGATCCTCGTTCGGAAGATGAAGGGATTCCATTCATATGAAGTCTCCCGAGTGGCCAAATTGGAACCACACAAAACAGGGGAAAACACACACGAAAGGTGAAAGTTCTGCTACAGGGGGTACGGACAGCCAAAAAAGGGGAATAAAGTGTCTAGCAAGTGTCCATTCCGCTACATAGTTCTGGGCTGATTCCTCACCGTTCTCATGATCATTGAAACTCCACGTGGTGAGATCTTGCATGGAACATCAGACTGAGAGAGACTGACAGTTATTTGGGGTTTCTTCCATTTGCAAATAATCACAGCAACTGTTGTCACCTTCTCACCAAGCAGCTTGGCTATGGTCTTGTAGCCCATTCCAGCCTTGTGTAGGACTACAATCTTGTCCCTGACATCCTTGGACGGCTCTTTAGTCTTGGCCATCGTGGAGAGTTTGAAATCTGATTGAATGCTTCTGTGGACAGGTGTCTTTTATACAGGTATGAGCAGAGATTAGGAGCACTCCCTTTAATAGAATATTAATAGAAATATAATAAATATATAGAATTACTACTTCTTTCTTTCACCTTGATCTGCCCACTGGTTTGGCAACATCTGTGCAGCCTTTCTTACCCCAGCTGCCCAGTGGAAAACACCACTTGATTTTTACCCTTGCCAATTAGCAGGCTTAGGAACTGGTTCTGGCGTCAGACATCTAATGACCCTGAGAACCATTTCTAATGCTACATTGTTTGCATTTATGTTTATGGGAACTTGTGTTAAGATCCTGGCATCCAATTGTGTTGAAAAACATTCTCTGTTGAGCAAATTCAGCCCATAATTTACCCCTACATATAATGGAGTAGAATATCAGGAGTGCCTTACCATCCCCCCATTGTAATAAGTCATTTCTTACCTGGGATTTGTTCACTGGACCCTCTGTTAGCTCTCCTGAACTAAGCCCTGCAGTGC
Source organism: Pelobates cultripes (assembly GCA_933207985.1). Classification (NCBI taxonomy): domain Eukaryota; kingdom Metazoa; phylum Chordata; class Amphibia; order Anura; family Pelobatidae; genus Pelobates; species Pelobates cultripes. The sequence continues at coordinate 105,217,368 of OW240920.1, read as the reverse complement.
ACTCAGTGCTGGAAGAGAAATGTGTTTTTTAGCAATTTTGCCCTTTTTTTTGTATTTTAGGTTGGCATATAATAAGGGTTATGCTGACCAAAAAACAGTGTAATTTTAAAAATTTGAAATGCTCATTGTGTTCTAAGATATTGTGCTGCATAATGCAAGCTTTCTGTTTCAAACTATATAATGGCAAACACTCAGTCTGTGCTTTTTTTGGCATAATCATTTGTATATTAAAAAGAATATTAGTCTTGTTTTCATGTGAGCATTTACATAACTGAATGTATCTGCACCCTGGATTATGTGAGTAAGTAGTAGATTTTCGCAACTAATGCTATAGGTTTATGTGTAAAACAGAATAAAAATTGAGTTACATAAAAATAACACATAACAAAGATTTTGCTAAAGAAAATTAGTTTCATCAGTTTCATATAATTTTATGGTCCCTCCTTTTTAACTACATACAAAGTCGGAAACATGAGTCAGTAGTACAAAGAGAAACGGATGAAGTTTCTCTTATTAGATTGTAAACACTCTTTCTTAGACAGCCTTAGTAACATGTTCCATTTCTATTCCAAAAAAAGCCATAATTTAAATAAAAAAAGCAATATTTCAAACACTTCCCAACTAGTTTGAAAAAATGCCAAACTTGAATCATAGAGCAGCTGCAAAGGAGTAGTGACAGTTACTAAGTTGTCATGATCCCTTACCTCCTCATAAACCACACATCCTGCTTTCTTCAGCTATCTTGGGATAACATTTAATCTCCTGAATACATTTCCCATGAGATGTTTTCCATATAACCAGTAATTGATGAATTCATAATTCATGTATGAGAGTTGAGTTTCCAGAATTCAGACTCACCGCATCTTTTTACTACACAGATAGTTTAACAGTGAAGTCAAGGCATATTTGCTGACTAAAACTGATGAAGTCTGCCTCACACAGTTACATCATAGCCAATGTTGAGAAAAAAAGTAGACAGTAAATGACTCATCTATAATTAACTCAGGAGATTAGTACTAGCCAAAAGCAGGGAAAACAGCTGGATAAAAGCCACACAGCAACCATGACCTAACAATGTGCTATAAAGAGCAAATAGAATAATAGTTATTTCATCCATTTCATTGACAAAAAGTTAGGTTTTAGCATATGTTGTTTGAGCTAGTTCTTGAAAACAATTGCAACATTTCACTACCGCTATATAGCCAATCACAAGGGGATTGAGCACACAGTCCAGGCTAAATATTTTTATATTATTTCAATTATAACCAAGTCCTTATTTTTATATTACTGATGCAAAAAACTTTCATATAGAAATATAAAACAGTATGTTATTGTAAAAACTGTCTTTGCTACTTTACAATTTAAATAATATATGTAAATGGTTTACATTTCATAATTTATTGGTTAGTCAGTAACAAATTTGTGATTAACTGAACCTCGTCATTGGTTCTTGGAGGAGCCTGTTTGCCAGCCTCCTACCCTATGGCTATGGCCCCTATGTTAAACCCTGGTTGAAACCACAGTTTGTGCCTTTTTGGACTGGACAGTAACACTTCAAACTGCTGAAGTTGTTTGAAGCGTCACTTCGAACTCCCGAACGGTCAAAGTGGTTCGAAGCGGCATTCGAACACGTGGCAGCGGCCATCTTAACCCGCGAGTACAATGAGCGGTATTTGGTCGTCGAGTTCATGGCACTCAAATTGGACACTCGATGGCACAAACTAACTATTTACCTTCCAAGGATGTTCGGCTATTCGAACGGCGTTCGGTAGGAACAAACTCCCAAACAAGTGACATAAACTGACTACTCACGAATGGCTATGTTCGATCTTTTGGACTTTATCCCGAATTCCCGAAATAGACCAATCACCGCCTGATTCTCTGGAACTGTTTTGGGCATGGGACCATGTGTGCGGTTGGTCAAAATGTGGCTTCCATAGAATTCCTGAACCCCTCAACTGATCTGGGTGATTTTTGGATATGTTGGTCACTCAGATCAGGGCTATCAAGGGATGTAACATTTATGGGGATATTATGTGTCTTGGGGTACTTTCAGGGTTTTATAGAAATATGTTTTTTTTTCTGCCTAGAGATAATTGAGTTAATACTCCCCTCCTGTCCCTTAGAGCTCTCCCCTCCTGTCCCCTAGAGCTCTCCCCTCCTGTCCCTTAGAGCTCTCCCCTCCCCTCATGTCCCTTAGTGCTCTCTCCCCTGCTCTCTGTCCATTAGTGAACTCCTACACTACGCATTAGGAATACAGGTTGTGACCTGAACAAGGACTCAAGCTACTTGAGCTGCTGTAAGATACATATTAGGTTATACAGTTTGTTAGTTAACCAATAATTACTCAAGTATAATTACATAAAATATAAATAAATAAATAAATATATATATATATATATATATATATATATATATATATATATAAAATACACTTATAATGTTAGTGTAGCGGTCACCCCGATAGAGTGAGGGTTTTTTGCCGCCAAGAGATGTCCTTTCTCCCCTTGTGGTGAGAGGGAGGCTGTAGAGCAGAGCAGGAACAGCTCTTAGAAGAGCTAGTGATTATAAGACTCAAAAGAGCAATCCCAAGAGCAGGGATTATCACAGATATAGCTTTTCCCTACAAGCACGAGACCAGGCTCTGTGTTGAGGGTAAATCAGGAACTGAATTTTAATGGAGGCACACTGGTCTTTTATGCAAGTTTCTCTACAAGGTTGACACCGATGTGGACCTTGTTGAGCACAAGACACAAAGTATGCAAGCCAATAAAAACAATGTGATTAGGAACAACACTCCCACATATAGTACACAATCCCTCCCCTCTGCCTGTGATATAATTAAGGCAGATAATGTATAAACTTAATTAACCTTAGGTAGAAAAAACACACTTTTATAAAATAGCACAAGTACCCCAAAATACAACATATCCCCTGATAGCCCTGATCTGGATGAACAACATATCCAAAAATCACCCAGATCAGAGCAGGGGTTCAAGAATTTTTTGGAAGTCCATTTTGACCGACCGCACGCATGGTTTCATGCCCAAAACAGTTCCAGAAAATTAAGCTGTACGTCCAGTCTATTTCCAACTGTCGAAGTACCATTCGAATTACCAAACAAAATAGTACATTAACCCCTTAAGGACGGAGCCAAATTTACAAGTTGTGATCAAAACAAAATGTATACAAACCACAGAATTTGACTCTCTGTCTGTTCAACTATAATTTACCTCTTTCATACTAAGTGCACCCACACTTATTATATATCGGTTTGCTCAGGGGAAACAGGGCTTTCATTCCATATCAAACATTCATATATAGAACTCCATTTTATATGAATAAAATCTAAAAACGTTTAAAAAATTAAGAAATTTTAATATTTTTCAATTTCTGCATGTCAATTTAACTGATAATGTCACAATACTGTTTGGTTTTACTGCAATAAAACATACATATTTGTATTCAGAAATGTCTCATGAGTAAAACAGTACCCCCCATGTATAGGTTTTATGGTGTTTTTGAAAGTTACATGGTCAAATATACGTCTTGTCTATTTATTTATTTTTTACATAGAAATTTCACAGATTGGTTTGCTGGGCTTAGGTTGCCTTTGAGACCGTATGGCAGCCAAGAAATGTAAGTTACGCCATCATGGCATACCATTTGAAAATGTACACATCCCAGGGTATTCAAAATGGGGTATGTCCAGTCTTTTGTAGTAGCCACTTGGGCATAAACGCTAGCCAAACAGTGTTCATTTTTTTTTTCATTTTTCAAATAAAAACTGTATTTTTGCTGATAATATTATTGTCAGTATATAGTTTACTGCCCTGAAACACTCCTAGTTCTGTTCAGTGATGTCTCACGAGCGGCACGGTATGCCCTATGCATACGTTTTAGGTGGTTTTTGAAAGTTACAGGGTCATATAAAGGTTAACAAATTTAAACCTATTTAGTTTAGAAAAACATCGCCTGAGAGGGGATATGATAACATTATACAAATATATTCGGGGCCAATACAAACCATTGTGTGGAAATCTATTCACAAACCGGACTTTACATAGGACACGAGGCCATGCGTTTAGACTGGAAGAAAGAAGATTTCGCCTAAGGCAAAGGAAAGGTTTTTTTACTGTAAGAACAATCAGGATGTGGAATTCTCTGCCTGAAGAAGTGGTTTTATCAGAGTCCATACAGATGTTCAAACGCTACTAGATGCATACTTGCAAGAACAGAATATTCAAGGATATAATCTTTCAATGTAGGGTAATAACTGCTTGATCCAAGGATAAATCTGACTGCCATTCTGGGGTCAAGAAGGAATTTTTTTCCTAGCTTGTTGCAAAATTGTGCTTCAAACTGGGTTTTTTTGCCTTCTTTTGGAACAACAGCAAAAAACAAATGTGAGGAAGGCTGAACTTGATGGACGCAAGTCTCTTTTCAGCTATGTAACTATGTAACTATGTAACTATATATACGGCTTATCCATTTATGCTTTTTCACAATGGAATTTGTCAGATTAGTTTGCTGTGTCTAGGCTGCCTTTGAGACCGTATGGCAGCCAAGAAATGAAAACTACCCCTTAATGGCATACCATTTGAAAAAGTAGACATCTCAGGGTATTCAAAATGGGGTATGGCCAGTCTTTTGTAGTAGCCACTTGGGCACAAATGCTAGCCAAAGTTAGTGTTCTGTTTTTTTTTTTGCGTTTTTCACATAAAAACTGTACTTTTACTGATAATATTAACGTCCGTATATAGGGAGTGCAGAATTATTAGGCAAGTTGTATTTTTGAGGATTAATTTTATTATTGAACAACAACCATGTTCTCAATGAACCCAAAAAACTCATTAATATCAAAGCTGAATATTTTTGGAAGTAGTTTTTAGTTTGTTTTTAGTTTTAGCTATGTTAGGGGGATATCTGTGTGTGCAGGTGACTATTACTGTGCATAATTATTAGGCAACTTAACAAAAAACAAATATATACCCATTTCAATTATTTATTATTACCAGTGAAACCAATATAACATCTCAACATTCACAAATATACATTTCTGACATTCAAAAACAAAACAAAAACAAATCAGTGACCAATATAGCCACCTTTCTTTGCAAGGACACTCAAAAGCCTGCCATCCATGGATTCTGTCAGTGTTTTGATCTGTTCACCATCAACATTGCGTGCAGCAGCAACCACAGCCTCCCAGACACTGTTCAGAGAGGTGTACTGTTTTCCCTCCTTGTAAATCTCACATTTGATGATGGACCACAGGTTCTCAATGGGGTTCAGATCAGGTGAAAAAGGAGGCCATGTCATTAGATTTTCTTCTTTTATACCCTTTCTTGCCAGCCACGCTGTGGAGTACTTGGACGCGTGTGATGGAGCATTGTCCTGCATGAAAATCATGTTTTTCTTGAAGGATGCAGACTTCTTCCTGTACCACTGCTTGAAGAAGGTGTCTTCCAGGAACTGGCAGTAGGACTGGGAGTTGAGCTTGACTCCATCCTCAACCCAAAAAGGCCCCACAAGCTCATCTTTGATGATACCAGCCCAAACCAGTACTCCACCTCCACCTTGCTGGCGTCTGAGTCGGACTGGAGCTCTCTGCCCTTTACCAATCCAGCCACGGGCCCATCCATCTGGCCCATCAAGACTCACTCTCATTTCATCAGTCCATAAAACCTTAGAAAAATCAGTCTTGAGATATTTCTTGGCCCAGTCTTGACGTTTCAGCTTGTGTGTCTTGTTCAGTGGTGGTCGTCTTTCAGCCTTTCTTACCTTGGCCATGTCTCTGAGTATTGCACACCTTGTGCTTTTGGGCACTCCAGTGATTTTGCAGCTCTGAAATATGGCCAAACTGGTGGCAAGTGGCATCGTGGCAGCTGCACGCTTGACTTTTCTCAGTTCATGGGCAGTTATTTTGCGCCTTGGTTTTTCCACACGCTTCTTGCGACCCTGTTGACTATTTTGAATGAAACGCTTGATTGTTCGATGATCACGCTTCAGAAGCTTTGCAATTTTAAGAGTGCTGCATCCCTCTGCAAGATATCTCACTATTTTTGACTTTTCTGAGCCTGTCAAGTCCTTCTTTTGACCCATTTTGCCAAAGGAAAGGAAGTTGCCTAATAATTATGCACACCTGATATAGGGTGTTGATGTCATTAGACCACACCCCTTCTCATTACAGAGATGCACATCACCTAATATGCTTAATTGGTAGTAGGCTTTCGAGCCTATACAGCTTGGAGTAAGACAACATGCATAAAGAGGATGATGTGGTCAAAATACTAATTTGCCTAATAATTCTGCACTCCCTGTATAGTCTACTGCCCTGAAACCCTCCTAGTTCTGTTCAGTGATGTCTCACAAGCACCACGGTATCCCCCATGTATAGGTTTTATGGGGTTTTTGAAAGTTACAGGGTCTTATATACGGCTTATCAATTTATGCTTTTTCACATTCAAATTTGTCAGGTTAGTCTGCTGTGACAAGGCTGCCTTTGAGACCGTATGGCAGCCAAGAAATGAAATTTACCCCCTTCATGGCATACCATTTGAAAAAGTAGACATCCCAGTAGTTTTGTAGAAGCCACTTGGGCACAAACCCTAGCCAAAGTTAGTGTTTGTGTTTTTTTTTTTTTCATTTTTCACATAAAAACTGTAATTTTACTGATAATTTTAGTGTCAGTATGTATTTTACTGCCCTGAAACACTCCTAGTTCTGTTCATTGACGTCTCACGAGCGCCACAGTACCCCCCATGTATAGGTTTTATGGGGTTTTTGAAAGTTCTAGGGTCTTAGATACGCCTGTCCATTTTGGTTTTAAACATTGAAAATTGGCAAAGCGATTTTCTGGGCCTATCTTGCCTTTGAGAGAGCATGGCAGCCTGGGTAAAATTATTTTCATTATTATGGCATACCATTTTCAAAAGTAGGCAACCCAGAGTATTTCAAATGGTGCATTTTAAGATGTTTGGTCTAACCACTTTATCAGAAATGAAGGGCCCACATAGCGGTAATAGATTAATTTGTGCATTTTTCCACACATGAAATCACTTTTCAGAGGACATTTCCTATTCCTGGTATGAGTTATTGCAACAAAGCCTCACTATTTTTTTTTAACATTGTCTCCTGAATATAACAGTACCCCCATGTACCAGATTTTCTGTTTTTTGGGGAAGTCACAGGGACAAATATATTAGATGTCCATTTCAAAATTGGAAATTTGGCAAAGTGATTTTCTGGGCCTATCTCGCCTTTGAGAGAGCATGGCAGCCTGGGTAATAACATTTCCACTATTATGGCATACCATTTTCAAAAGTAGGCAACCCAGAGTATAACAAATGGCATAATTTGAGATGTTTGGTCTAACCACATTATCAGAAATGAAGGGCCCACATAGCGGTAATAGATTAATTTGTGCATTTTTCCACACATGAAATCACTTTTCACAGGACATTTCCTATTCCTGGTATGAGTTATTGCAACAAAGCCTCACTATTTTTTTTTTAACATTGTCTCCTGAATATAACAGTACCCCCATGTACCAGATTTTCTGTTTTTTGGGGAATTCACAGGGACAAATAAATTAAATGTCCATTTCAAAATTGGAAATTTGGCAAAGTGATTTTCTGGGCCTATCTCGCCTTTGAGAGAGCATGGCAGCCTGGGTAATAACATTTCCACCGTTGTGGCATACCATTTTCAAAACTAGGCAAGCCAGAGTACAACAAAATGCAGACCTTAAGATGTTTGGTCTAGCCATTTTAACAGAAATGCTGGGCCCATGTAGTGATACCTACTTTTAGTTTTGTCTTTTTAATCACATAAATTGCATTTTCACTAGAAATGTCATAATTCTGGTATTAGTTAGTACACTAAAACCTCAGTATTTCGATTTAACACTGTCTTCTGAATATAACGGTACCCCCACGTATCATTATTTCAGATTTTTTTCTGATACGTACAGGGCAAAATATATTAGATGCCCTTTTAGCTTGTAAGTTTGGCAAAGTGATTTTCTGTGAGACCACTAAGGTGCAGGGGAGAGCTCTACGGGACAGAAGGGGCAGCTCTATAGGACAGGGGCCAAGACAGGGAGCTCTTTCACACTACGCGCGCGCACCCACACACAATGCATCCCTATACATACACAGAAACACAACATGCTTCCCTTACACACAGAGAAACACACAATGCATCCATTACACACACACACACAATGCAACCCTTACACACAAAGACAATGCATCCTTTGCACACATACACAGAAACAGACAATGCAAACCCGTACACACATATGCAAACACACACACTTCTTTTCTTACATACACACAGAAACACAATGCATCTCTTACACTCAATGCACACACATACAGACACACACCTTGCATCCCTTATGCATACAAACACAGATTCACACAATGCATCCCTTACACACAACCAGAAACACATAATACATCCCTTATACACAAATACACACTGCTTCCACTACACACAAACACACTACATCACCTGCACAAACTGGTAACCCTATACACTACATACCATAAGCACACATATTAGATCCTCTACAATAACACATAACACATCCCCTACACACTCCACTCCCTGTGAGCGAACTCATGGGTGGGTGGAACTTATGAGTGGGCCTTATGGGCATACTCACCGTCAGGCCCTGGGGCCCAGACCTTGAGCTGTGTAAGGGGCCCCAAAAAATGGAGCTGCTTCCAATTCTCCCAGAACATTGAATTTTGTGACCACAGCTGCAAACAGCCTCCAGAGATCCTGTTCTACACCAGACCAGTGGAGCCAAACTGCAGCCCATCATCATCCTCATCTGCTTGTAAGTAGGCAATCTAGTATATTATTAGTGACACTAATCTATAATGTACCTCACATTAAAGGGACACTATAGCTTAATGAAGTGGTTCTGGTGTCTATAGCTGGTCCCTGCAGGCTTTTTAATGTAAACACACACTGTGTGCAGCACTGGCGTTAGTTCATATGGGTGGGGCATTGTGATGTCACATGGGGGGCAGCAAATTTTTATTTTGTCTAGGGCGGCAAAAATCCTTGCACCGGCACTGATCCTGGGCAGGTGCACCAGTCTACTGGTGACCCACAGGAGGGGAGTGCACTGATTGCACTGCACTCTCCTCCTGTCCAGCCCCATCTTTACCGCAGTGCAAGTGCCCTCTGCCCCTAATTTACAGTGGCTCACACTCACAACAAGCAGTGCCTGGAGCCGTGAAGGAGCGGGTATGGCAAAGAGCTACTGATTAGCATAACATCAATATCCGTTATAAAACCAGGAAAAGGTGGGCATGGATGGTGAACTGATTTGGTGGTGCAATGGGCCACTTGACTGGTTTTGCCCCCCAGGCCTAAGGCTGCCAGCCCTCCCCTGCCCCACATACACTTTGATCTGGAGGCAGAGAGAGGCAGAGAGAGGTTTTATCTCACATAGAGAGTTACTGTGTGAAAAAGCTGAGAAGTTAAGAAAAAAACCCTGTGATTTTATTAAGCCTTTCAATGCTAATCGCAGCATTAACCCTGTGATTAGTTTTTTGCTTTTTTTTGTGAGGGCACATTTCAAATACTACAATTGTAGTATTTTGAGTTGTTTGGTGTAGCCACTTTAGAATGGCTAGCGTAAACAGGGACAAGCCAAGGTCAGGGGAATCCAGAAGTTAGAGTAGTTGGTAAAACAAGCCAATGGGTCGGTACAGGCAGCTAACAAAGCGTAGTCAGGACAAGCCGAGGTCAATAATCCAGGGAAATCAAGCAAACAAACTGCCAAAGTCCCATACAGAGTGATTTAGAAGTTCAGCTCTGTATGGTAGACTTTGAAACAGTCTGTTATGCAGAGGCCGGGTTTAGATGGACAAGTTGGGCAATAATAACTAGAGTCCTTTCGGACTCCTTTCTTGTAGCAAACACAGCACTTTTTTGGGGAATTTCTTTTACTAGCGGTGGCAGGGATTCGGGAAGGGAAGTGTTTGCCACAAAGTCTTTGGAGATCTTCTGATCCCAAAGTGGGATTGGGGGGCTGGGTAAATAATAAATGTGACAAAAGGCTTAGAGTGAAGTCTAGGAAAGGGCAGGGCCTACCTATGACCTCTTTTTTATAGAGGACATAGGCATTGAAAATTGCAATCTGGCTCACGTAGATTGCAATTTTCTTGTACCAGGTCCTAGTTTTCCGGTTCACTAGATAGGGCTGTATGCATTGGTCAGCCAAGTCTACTCCCCCCATAAACTTGCTGTAGTCTACAATGCACTTCGGCTTTTCCAGATGCTCAGTGCTACCTCTCACAGACACTGGCACTGTACTTTCGTCATGCATTGTAGACAGCATGTATACATCCTTTCTATCTGTGAAACGAAGGGCAAGCAACTCATCCTGGCGGAGGGCTGAAGAGGAACCTCTTCTGCTTCTGCCTCTTGCCAGGGTTTGGGGGAAACCCCTGTGATTCTTCCTCACTGTGCCACAGGCTAGGGTTTCAAAGTAATATAAATTTTTAAATAACTGTATACTGGTATAATAATTGTGAACCCATAGCCTATATCCCTTATTTAACAAGGGAAGGGATAGATCTCAAACAATCTTTCCACTTGTACCCACAGAATCAGGACATCCTGGTGGGTCAAGATGGCTATCCTTCCCCTGGTAAATGCGAAACGCCCATGTGTAACCAGTACAGGATTCGCATAATTTATAAAATGTAACGCCATATCGGGACCGCTTAGAAGGAATGTATTGCTTAAATAGCAGTCGACCTTTGAATTTCATAAGGGACTCGTCAATTGAAATATCTTTATCGGGGATATAATTTTCAGAAAATTTGTCTGACAGGAGTTGGATAAAGGGACGAATTTTATAGAGCCTGTCAAACAGTGGGTCATTTCTAGGGGGACACAGTGAGTTGTCATTAAAATGAAGGAATCGCAGCAGTTGCAGATAGCGATCCCTCTGCATAACCTCAGGGAAAAGAGGGGTAGCCATGATGCGTTGCTTGCTCCAGTAGGACCTGATACTGGGCTTTTAAACTATACCCATCATTAGGGTTAAAGCCCAAAACCGCTTCATCTCTGCGACATCCGTGGGTCTCCACGTATTCCTGCGATTATGATGGGACCCCGGATGTGCAGAGAGATACTGCATAGCAAACAAATTTGTTTGCTGAGCCATGAGCTCAAATACATCGTCCGACATAAATAGCTCAAAAAAACGAATTGGCTCGCAGTCGTCCACTGTTACAGTGATGCCAGGTGTAACAGTGAACGGCGGTATTTCTGGTGCCATCATGTTTGAAGGCACCCAGTCTCCCTCTGGCATTGGGCATTCTGAGTGTCCTCTTTCGAGTGGTGGTGGGGAACCATCACTTGAGGTCTCACTCAGAGGCTCAATGTCAGAGGCAGTGATAGTGTCACTGTCTTGCAGAGTGTCACTATCACTGCCTGCCAGAATGGCATACGCCTCCTCGGCTGAGTAGCGACGTGCCATTCTAGGGGGAAAAAAATTAAGTGAAAAGGGCTAAGGGGCTAATTAATTAACTACCTGCCTAACACCCACTACCCACTCTCAAAAATAAAATAAATGTACTGATCACAGTAAAGGGAGTTGCGATCAGTACTGAAAGGGTTATTTTTAAGTTATGAAAAAAAAATAACCCTTAAAAAAAAAAAAAAAAGTCAGCCTGATCAGAGAGCCCTCTGATCACAGTGATCACTGATATAGTACCGTACAGCAGATATACTGTACAGTACAGTGATCACGGCAGCAGGGAAAGGGTAATGGAGATTTGGGTTGCTGCAACTGACACAATGGGTCAAAAAAAATGAGAAATTATTTTTTTTGACCCAAATTTTTTTTAAAAAAATAAAGTACAAAAGTACTTGATGCCCTATTCAGCTGATGACAGTAATAAACTGTGATCAGTGCTGAAAGGGTTAAATAAAATATATATATTTTCAAAACTTTTATAAAGTAATAAAACTTTTTTTTTTTCCACAGGAGCTCTAAAACCAACAATGTCTCTGCCTCTCTCTCTCAGATCGAAGTGAGGTGAGGAGAGGGGCAGAGACAAAGTGTCAGCCAATGACCTGAGGTCATTGGCTGACACATAGTAATAGTGATCACAGTGACTGGCTGTCACTGTGATCACCTCCTGCAGATTGGTTATTTGACCACAGGGGGGAGTGCCTGGGTGGTACAAGCACTCCCCCTACCAATCTGCAGGGGGATCATGGTGCCTGTTACATGTATCAGCCATTAGGCTGATACATGTAGCACTGATCGCAGTGACAGGCTGTCACTGCGATCAGAGCACTCTGAGAAGGTGCAGATCGCGGTCACTGACCCCAGGGGGACTGCCTGGGGGGCCAGGTAAGTCACCCGACCGCGATCTGCACAGCAGAAAGCCGCCGGCCACGTGTGTGATCGCAGTGACAGGCGGTCACTGCGATCACAGCACTGTGAGATCGCAGTGACAGCCTGTCACTGCGATCTCACACAGTGCAGATCGCGGTCACTGACCCCAGGGGGACTGCCTCAGGGGCCAGGTATGTCATCTGACCGCGATCTGCACAAGGGTAGCCGCTGGCCACGTGTGTCCGCCGATTTCAAATCGGCTGACACACGTTTAAAAACTGATCGTAGTGACAGCCTGTCACTGCGATCAGATGCTGCAGATCGCAGTCACCGGCCACAGGGGGGGTTGCCTGGGGGCCAGGCATCCCCCCCGACCATGATCTGCAGAGGAAGATTAGAGCCGGCCAAGTGGGCGGCCATTATAGCGAGGGCGTACTATTACGTCCGCCGGCGTTTAGAGCCGGCTCCTGCAGGGCGTAATAGTACGCCCTCCGGATTTAAGGGGTTAACATAGTCATTGTGTGTCCCTTGTTCATGGGCTTCGACTCATCAAATGCCGTTCGAATTGTCGAAGTTTCCTGGCAGGTAACTTTTCAACAGTGTTCATTTCAGCCAAATAAGATGGCCGTGGCCACTTCGACTTCTTCGACTGTTCGAAATGCTATTGTTCAAAGTCCAAATAGGCACAAATAGGGTCTCTCAATATTAAAGGGGCCATATTCATAGGGAAAATCAAGACTACTGAGCAAACAGATGAAATAAGAAATAGAATATAAAATCCAAGGACAGAGTGGTCTGTCACAGTTAGTCCATAGAATACCAGTCTAGCTACTGCAAGCAGGGAAGACTGATTCTTAAGGAGCTTAGTGTTTAAAAAATTAATGCTTGTAATGATTAGAAAATTCAGAGTACATATAACAACACTATATACACAATAATTAACGTAATCTAGAAAGGTCAAAGTCTCTATAAATCTTCATGAGTACAAATACTTAATGCCAAATAATCATGTTTGTCTTAATTTTTTTTCTCTGACACTTCCTGTTATAATCTCTGGAAAATGGTCTATGACCATTTTTAGTTGGAAAAGTATACTATGTAAAAAGGATGTGTATTAATTATAAATATACAGGACAGAAGAGAATAAAAATAAAAGCTGGAATAATAATTTATTGCATGGCTGGAAAGTGCAAAATGTATTACGTGTAACATGTTCTTAACTTCTTCACTACTGTGCACAATTTATTAAAAAAAATAAAAATAAACATATTTTGTAAGGGAGTTGGTCCATTCTGCTTTGGACCATATTACCCCTGTTTCAGTTGCCCATTGTGCCCTATAGGAGATGCTCTGTATGATGGTCTTGTAACGTAGAGAGAGAGCTTTAGGTTTGGTGGGCATTTTGCGGCACCTGTCGTAGATCTCTAGAGCCTCATTTTGACCTGCATGGGACAAATCAGCCTGTGCGTATACATGTGTGTGAATAATGCTTTTGAGCTGCAGGTACAAGAAAAGATAGGAGTTTGGTAGACCAAATTGCTGTTGTAGCTCTGGGAAGGGGAGAACTTTGTTCTGGTGTTGCATGGATTCAATGGATATTATGCCATGTTTGACCCAGTTTTGAAAGGTAAGCCCAGGGCTGACCATGCTGATGGATGTGAGGGGTGCACCTGGATGGAATCGAAGGTGGGTGTGGTGTTGCTTCTGAAGGAGGTCCCAGTGGTGCATTGCTAGTTTCGTAGTGAGGAACAGGCCCGGTAGGTTTGGGCGTAATGCTTTAGGGGTCCACAGTAGGTCTGTTAGCCTCCGTCCATGGCTGCTCCCATTTTCTATGTCCACCTATTGGAGTGTTTTATCTGGGGTATGTAATTTTATTGCTGCTTCGATATGGATGGCTTTGTAGTAGGACAGTAAATTATTCCTCCCCTAGAGCTCTTCCTATGTAGTAGGGATGCAGGTATCCTTGGTTTGTCTGGAGCCCACAAGAAGGTCATAAAGACCGATTGTAACTGTTTGCAGAACGAGACAGGGATATGTATTGGCAACATGCGAAAAATTTATAGGACTTTTGGGAGCAGGACCATTTTGATTGTGTTATTTCTTCCTAGCCAAGAAAGGTGGATTGACTTCCACTTGAGGATGTCTGTTTTGCATTGAGAGATTAGTGGTTTGAAATTGTGTGCAAATAATTCTCCCGTTGTAGGGGCTATCTTGATCCCTAGGTAGGTGATGTGGTTAGTGCGCCAATGAAAAGCGTGTTGTTGTTGGAGCGTTTGTAATAAGGTTGGGATGGCTATAGGCAAGGCCTGGGTTTTGGATCTATTCAGCTTATAGTTAGAGACTGCACCTTATGAGTCCAAGATAGACAACAGTGCCCGTAGTGACTTGTCAGGTTTGCTTAGGGTTAGTAGTATGTCATCTGCAAATAGGGATAATCGGTGTTCCTGTTTTCCTATCCGGATTCCCCTAATGTGTTGGTGCGATCTAATCTTGTGCGCTAGGGGTTCTAGTGACAGGGGGACAATGGGCATCCCTGCCTGGTCCCATTTGTGATTCAAAATGGTGTGGATAGGAATCCTGCGTTAGATACTCTGGCTGTGGGGTTGTTGTAAAGGGCCATTATGCCTTGTAGAAACACGGGTGGGAAGCCGTTATGCAGTAGAACCTGGGACATATAGGTCCAATTTAGTCTGTCAAAGGCCTTCTCCGCGTCAAGGGTGAGGAGGAGGCCCCGGCTATTGTTCGAGTGCATGTGAGATAGGATGTTCAGCAATTTTCTGGTATTGTCTGACCCTTGCCTATGTTTGACGAAGCCTGATTGATCATTATGTGTGAGGGAAGGGAGGATTAAAGACAATCGGTTCACCAACAGTTTTGCATATAATTTTACATCTCCGTTGAGTAGCGAGATGGGCCTAAAGTTCTGGCATTGTGTCTTTCCCTGGTTTGGGTAGTGTGGAGATGTGGGCTGTTAGCATTTCACTTGGGATTTGGCCTTTGGAGTAGCCGGCGTTAAACAGTGCCGTCAGATGTGGGGCAAGTGTGTCAGCGTGCGTTTGGTAATATTTGTTGGTGTATCCATCAGGGCCTGGAGCTTTATGTTTGGGTAGTCGATGTATGGCCTGTTTAATTTCCTTTTCTTCGAATGGTGTGGATATGGAGTCTGTCAGCTTGAGTTAGTTGGGGTAGATGAATGTCTGTGAGGAAGTTTTGAATAGACTCTATGGTAGGAAGCGTAGTCTGGGGGTCATCTGTGAGATTGTATAGATTGCTGTAATATGAGGCAAATTCATTAACCATGTCTTGGGGGTTTAAGATTTTGGAGCCCTGTTTTGTGTGTAAATAGGCAATCTTGGTGTTGCATGCTTTCGCTTTTAGTTTCGATGCTAGCAGTGTTCCTGCTTTATTGCCTTGTGCGAAAAAATTGTGTTTGTATCTTTGTAGGAGATATGTTGTTTTTTGAAGTTCTAGATTTTCTTGTTAGAGACATGCCATTAGCGGGTTGTTTGACCTTGTGCGGAAATTGGTGGATAGTTTGTGACTTATTACAGGTGGACATGGGGTGGGCGGGGGGGACATTTAAACAGGACAGATAGAGGGTAAAACATATGTACATTAAGCCATCTGAGGCAGCGCGGGTGCGTTGCGATGGCAGAATCATGGCTCTGAGGAGCCTGTGGGGAGTGAAGGTGGGTAGCCCACCTGGCTTGCGACCCATGGTGCTAATAGTGAGTCAGGGTTGGTGTTACAGGAACCAGTTGGACCGTAGTCCCTGGTTGTGTTGCTTAGGGATGCGGAGTTAGTGTTAGTGTAGTGAATGCAGAGTGTGTTGATGTGTAGCGAATGCAGAGTGTGTGTCAGTGTAGTGGATGCAGTGAGTGTGTTAGTGTGTAGTGTATGCAGAGTGTATGTTGTATTAGTGTATGCAGTGTGTATTGTATTAGTGTATGCAGTGTGTATTGTATTAGTGTATGCAGTGTATGTGTTGTGTTAGTGGGTGTCTGACCCCGTTTCTCTTGACCAGCATGATGTGGCTATGTGTAGAGCTGGGCCAGTTCAATGAGAGGTCATGGAAACTCCAGTGCATGAGTCGTCCCAGGGAAGCATATTTCTAGTGGTGTTGGTTCTCATGTCTATAAGCAATGTTAAGGGGGTATCCCATCTATCCCAAACAATTTCCAGTATAAAATTGGATGAAAAACACAACATTTAAACATTTAAATGGTGAAACATGTATGCATATGTCATACGTTACCACGCCGTTAGTCGGCAAGGGGCTTGCAGGCAGGTGTGCTTGTAAAGTAAAACAGTCACTTGGCTGTTGCCACAGTTTGACAGTCCCTGGTTACTCTCGTGGGGGAAGAATGCATGGTTTTTGACTGTTCTGCAGTGCCCGGCAGGTGAAGCTGTATGTTCCATTCCTCCAGCAGTTGTCCTTCTTCTATGTTGGTGATGTGGCGTTCTACTCCATTATGACTCAGCATGAGGTGAGTCGGGTACCCCCACCTGTACATGATGTTGGCATCTCTCAGTGCTTTTGTGATGGGTAGGAGGCTTTTACGCTTTGAGAGGGTGGCCGCTGAGAGGTCTGTATACAGCGTTACGCCTGTGAACCTGTCCGGCAGTGTTGGCTGTAGTTTAGATGCTTGTATGATCTTTTCTTTGGAGGTATAGTAGTGCAGTTTAATAATGGTGTCTCTCGGTACTGAGGGGCCAAGATGTCTAGGCCGCGGCAGCCTGTGTATGCGGTCCATCAGCAGGAAGGGTTCCCCGATGTCTGGGACCAGGGCTTGGAAGAGGTCTGTGGCATAGGCCCTAAGGTCTTGTGGCAGGACCGTCTCAGGTATCCCGTGCAGGCGTATGTTGCTGTGCCTGCTCCTGTCCTCTTGGTCCATTAGCTTGTCAGTCAGGTATTCTACATTGGATGTTAATTCCCCATAGGCATCCGCTAAGGTGTTGTGGGCCGAGATCAGTTCTTCTGTTTTGTCCTCTAGGTGTGTAGTTCTGTCCCCCAGTGCCTGTATTTCCACTTTTATGCCTCTGGCTACTTTTGTGATGTCTGCTTGTAGCGTAGACTTTAGGTCTTAGACCATCCTGTGGACAGACAGGTCTGTGGCAGGAGCTGTGGTAGGTAAGGAGATTGTAATGTTATCAGTCCGTTCGGAGCACAAGGTAGGTGAGCTGGGGGATCTGGCGCCATCTTGGTGTAGCTGGCGCGGAGAGGTAAGCGCCGCTACTTGAAGTGCTGGACGTTTGCGTCTCTTTTTTTGAGCTTTTGGTTGCCATAGCCTGGCAGGTAGGTCTTGGCTGGATTAGGTTTGGGTAGTCGCCGATTTTCTGCTCTGCTTATCGCTGTTTCGGGTCGCACTGTGAGGGAGCGAAGCTCTCACGCGGCCATCTTGGTGCGCGTCCAGACCATGCCCCCACACAAAACTATTTTTAGATCCACAAATGAGAAAAGGAAAGTAAAACAAGGATTGGTTAGATTAAAAATAGAAAACTGCCTCAATGAATATTTTTGTTCAGTATTTACAGATGAAAATGAAGGAAAGGGACCTCTGTTAGGAAAAAGGACAAATGTGTAATTTGTTACATGTGAGTCTACAGAGGAAGATGCTCTATTTCAACTGTCAAAAATAAAGACAAATAAGTCAATGGGGCCTGATGGAATACACCCAGAGTTATTAAAATAGCTTTGGTGTACTAGCAAAACCATTAACTGATTTATTTAACCAAATCATTGTTAACAGGGGTAGTCCCAAAAGATAGTAATCAAATGTTGTTCCCATTCACAAGAAAGGTATTTGCTGGCATTATATAAATAATAATAATAAAAGGTAATAGGGAGGAGCTGGGTAACAATAGGCCAGTAAGCCTTACTTCAGTAGTGGGGAAAGTGATGGAAACCATATTAAAGGATAGGATTGTTGAACATCTAAAATCACATGGATTTCAAGATCAGAGACAATATGGGTTTACTTCAGGGAGATCAATCCAAACTAATCGTATTGATTTTTTTGATTGGGTAACTAAAATAATAGTTTAGGGTGGTGCAGTAGACATTGCTTACCTAGATTTCAATAAGGCTTTTGACACTGTTGTACATAGAAGACTTGTCGTCGGGGACAATAAGCCAAGTTATAGTAGTAGTGGCATAACTCAGTTGTAGTGTGCGGGAACCGATGTTCAGGTAGGCCTGTAAAAAGAGGGCCAACCAAGTTGAATTGTTTGATAAAGGGAGCAGTGGGTGGGATGATCCATGCAGCAACAGCATAGAGGAAGGGGAAGCCTGTATATTTATAGGCAAACTAATCCATCCCATAATTCCAGGCTCCACCCACAGGCTTAACCTTCTATTTGTGGTCGGGGACAATAAGCAGAGTTATAGTAGTAGTGGCAAGTCGGTTGTGGTGTGCGGGAACCGATGTACGGGTAGGCCTGTAAAAAGAGGGCAAATGTTTAATAGTTTACAACTTATTACATGTTGACATTACATAACCAATACTTAAATATTTTTCATCATTATAACCATACCTAAAAGAGCAACAGTTTGTTAATGGGAGATACTGTATAACACGCAGGTACTGGTTGACCCTTATTAAGCCAAGTGGCAAAACTATTAAGCTAAATTGGTGACTTGGGAACCTAACTAGTTGCCAAGGGGTGATGAGAGGCTCTATATATATCTAAACCGGCGGTGGTGGGGAGGTTCGAATGGGTCTAGCAATACAGGGTGGCTGCGTGATCTGTGTTGGGATTAATGCAGGTAACAGGTAGGATGCAAAACAGAAAAAGGTTGTGTAGTTGTGGAACATTTGTATAGGACTGAGACATGATGATGATGATGATGATGAGACGAGAGTTACTTATAAATATCAAGTGTATGAAATGTTGAACAGAATAGAGACTGTGTGTAAACTCTTATACACTTAGTATTATACATACCCACTGATCCAAATAATCATGGTATCTGCAGACTGACCCATAACAGGAACTGAGGCCCATGCCTCTAGAATGCAACAGTGGGCGAAAGGCTTTAGTGGGTTTAATGGCCATATACTACATAAGAGTGTAATGAGATATAAGACAAATGTATGGAACTCTTAGGAGGATGATAAATACTTATAATAAGCCTGGAAGAATAAGGTTGAAGGCTGGGGGATCCGACACAATGTTAGAATAATCGTAGAATAACAGTAATATTAGCATAAGCTATAACTTTATTGATTAATGAACATGACTGCATGAGATAAACTGAACGCATGTGGATTGAATGAATATGACAGTAAAAGTTATTACAATACCTGGGCCAGTTGAAATGTGGTCGTGGTTATTTATTTTTTACAAAGTTCTAAATCATATTAAATCATTTGAAAAGCTTATTCAAAAATAATAAAATATTAAATTATATATTTTGATACATCAGAAATTCATTCCTCTACAGGCTTTTATAGTCTTAACTAAAGTATAAATAAAGCTTAGCCATTATAGACCAGATTAACCTCTGCAAAATACTTGAAAACTAACATGTTTTTACTCAATTTAGGTACTGAAGTGGTCAAGGAGTATATGATTACTGGATGAACATGATATAAAATTATTTAAATCACACCAACATACTTTCACCCAACATACCACTTGTGATCCAGCTAAAATAATTGTTTTGGATTTAATCTCCCACAGGTTTAACTAATCATACCAGTTGCTTATTTATTGCTATTCTGAATATCCAGTACCTGACCTTTGGATGACTCCCATTTATGAAACTCTGCTGCCTGACCTGAACTTTTGCCATCCAGCCTAACCTTTTCCTTATTCTTACCTCTCGTTGGGCTTTCTCAGTCTATTACTGCAACCTGGGCTCAGTAACTCCAAACACAAGCAGCTTCCTTCATGGCACCAATATCACAAACCCTGCAAGATGCTCATCTTAGTAGTATTTTTATGATTTTTCAGGAAGGTAGGAGTACAAACATACCGAATTGCGATAGTTGCATTAAGACTACTAAAACAGGTAACCAAATATCCCAAACTCTCATCTGGCACTCACAGTATGAATGTAAGGGATCTGTATCTAAATGTAGATATTTGGATATTGATTATAGTGTGTGCAAGCCAATATCAGGAGAGTCTAAATGTTTCGATCCCCAATTCCAACCCCGTACAATTTGGTTGGTAATTAGGAATAGTAATTCCCAGGGAACTTTGATAAATAGGACTGTGATAAATGCCATACATTCTACAGGTGTTCTGCTATTTGATGCATGTAAGGTGATTTCTGGTAGTGAAAAACCTTGGAATGTATGTGGTAATCTTAAATGGGAACGAACTTATGGGTTTAATGATAAATACTTATGTCCCAGTAAAAGATCTACTGATCCTGATTGCCCAAATAGAGATTATAATTTTTGTCCCTATTGGTCTTGTGTAGGGTGGGCAACCTGGGGAAAAACAGTGGATCAAGATATGATTATCCAAAGGTTGCCTACCACACCATACTGTAAATCTATGGAATGTCCATATGACCATCTTTAATCCCCAGCATTTTATTGACAAATTTGGAAATATTTTTGGGTTCCAAATATATGGCACAGGAGTAGATCCAGAAACAATAATATATGTAGGTCTTGAAACTGAGACAGTGGCAACTCAAACTCTTCAGGTTTTCCATTCCTTTTATGAGGAGATGAGTGTTGAGGATAAAATTCCCCATAATGTTAATAACCTATTTATTGATTTGGCTGAGAGTATTGCAGGTCGTCTTAATGTAACTAATTGCTATGTGTGTGGAGGTACAAATATGGGAGACCAGTGGCCATGGGAGGCAAAGGAAATATGGTACTCTGGCTCTGAGACATATGAACAACAGATACCTTTTCAGTCTGATCATCAAGTAAGTACTAGAAGTAAATCGGAATGGCGGTTAAAAACCTCCATTATAGGTCATGTTTGTATAGCCGGGAAAGGGACAATGTATAACATGTCTGTAGGTGAGCTAACTTGCTTGGGACAAAAAGTCTATAATGTTAATATTAAAAATACTACTTGGTGGTCAGCTTCAAATGTCTCGGAGCCTACTAATCCGTTTGCCAATTACACTCATTTAAAGGAGGTATGGTTTGACTTATCTGCTACATCTAGTTGGAAAGCCCGAGCAAATTTATACTGGATCTGTGGTAGGAAAGCTTATTCGGAGTTACCACATGTGTATTAGGTATGCTCAAGACATCCTTCTTCTTGTTGCCAATTGAGACAGGAGAGACCTTGGGAGTTAAGGTTTACGATGTAAATCATAAAAGGAAGAGAGCATCCTTGAATATAGGTAGTTGGGAAGATGATGAGTGGCCCCCTCAATGTATTATTAATTATTTTGGACCTGCTACTTGGGCAGAAGATGGCACTTATGGATATAGAACTCCGATATATATGCTCAACCGCATTATTAGACTACAGGCAGTGGTTGAGATTATTACTAATGAGACAGCTCAAGCGCTTAATCTTCTAGCTAAGCAAAATACCAGGATGTGATCAGCCATATACCAGAATAGGCTAGCCCTTGATTACTTATTAGCAGTGGAAGGAGGTGTATGCGGAAAGTTTAACCTTAGCAACTGTTGTTTGCATATAGATGATGAAGGTCAGGCAGTGGCTGAACTTACTAGTCACATGGTTAAACTTGCGCATGTACCGACTCAGGTCTGAAGTGGGTATAACCCAAGTAGTTGGTCTGGAAATTGGTATGAGCAGCTTGGAGGAATTAAGGCGTTAGTAGGAGGAGTAGTGTTTATCATATTCTTATGTCTTTTTCTGCCTTGTCTAATTCCACTAGTGGTAAGGTCTATACGTAGTATTATAGAGAGCACTATAGAGAGAAAGACAGCGGCTCATGTAATGGCTGTCTATAGATATGATCCGCTAGCCCAAAGAGAATATATTCAGGATGAGGAATGTTGAAGAAGTTTTTAAGATGCTTACAAGGTCTGTACTGGTTCAATGGTTACTTGAGTGGTGTTGGCAGATTATGATTAGTGATGCATCTGGAATAATGTTATATCAGAGGCATCGAAGGGGGGAATGTGATGGGATTCCAGCATGGTCAAAATCTCCACATGTGATATGCTAATTAGTATCTGATTACTAACAGTTGGATGAGTCATCAGTGTACTGAGCATGTGCAGGAATGCAGGAACTGAAATTGCACTTATTTCCTTTGTCTTGGATGAGCCATGTGGTTTGACTAGATGTACAAGTCTATATTCTGCTCATTGATTGGTTAAAGGTATATGTGGGTGTAGCTATTAATGGGAGGAGTTATAGTGCTATATAAGGAATGTACACCATGTGTTGGTCTCTCAGATCTTTTGGAACAGGAGTTCATCTGAGACCCGATCGGTAATGTGAATAAAGGCCTTTTACTTACTGAAGACTTGTGTCCATATCTCTGTGTTTGGCTTCTGCATGCTTACACTGCTACACTACAGCAGAAGAGGTTTCTGCTCTGCTCCGGTCCTCCCGCCCCACCACCTGTTCCCTCGATCCTATTCACTCAAATCTCATCCGCACTTTGTCTCCCTCTCTTGCTCTTCCTCTCACTAAATTTTTTTAATCTCTCTCTTTTCTCCGGCACATTTCCCTCACCCTTCAAACATGCAATTGTAACCCCAATTCTGAAAAAACCCAACCTTGACCCCAACTCCCCATCCAACTACCGCCATCGCTACTGCCATTTGCCTCCAAGATCCTCAAGAGAGTTGTGCACACCAGACTGACTGACTTTCTCAAATCCAACTCTCTGCTTGACCCCCTTCAGTCTGGATTCCACGCTGGTCATGTCGAAACGGCTGTGACCAAAGTATCCAACGATTTAATTGTTGCTAAATCTCGCGGCTATTACTCTATCCTAATTCTCTTTGATCTTTCTGCTGCCTTTGACACTGTTGATCATCAACAGCTTCTCTGCATTCTCCATAATTTTGGTCTACGGGATACTGCTTTCGCCTGGTGCTCCTCCTACCTCTCCCAGCACTTTTTCAGTGTTTCTTTCTCTGACTCTGCCTCTTTCGGCTGTTGGTGTCCCCCAAGGTTCTGTCCTTGGTCCCCTACTGTTCTCTATCTATACCGCCTCCCTTGGTAAACTCATCAGCTCCTTTGGCTTCTGTTATCATTTCTATGCAGATGACATGCAAATCTACCTGTCCTCTCCTGATCTCTCTCTGCCCATCTTGACTCGTGTCTCTGACTGCCTCTCTACGATTTCCAACTGGATGGCTGCTCACTTCCTTAAACCCAACCTGTCCAAAACAGAACTTTTGGTCTTTCCTCCCTCAAGTGTTACCAATCCAGTGTCTGTCTCCCTCCAAGTCAACGGCGCTACCATCACCTTTACCTCGCAGGCTCACTACCTGGGTGTTCTTTTTGACTCTAACCTCTCCATCACCCCTCATGTCCAATCAATAGCCAAATCCTGTCGCTTCCATCTCAACAAACAGATGCGGCTAAGGTGCTGGTCCATGCTATTCTCTCTCGCCTTGACTACTGCAATCCCCTTTTCAGTGGTTTTATGTGTTCCCAGATTGCACTGCTGCAATTTATAATGAATGCGGCAGCGAGGCTCATTTTCCTATTCGCTCGCACGTCCCGGGCCTCCTCGCTCTGTCAGTCCCTGCATTGGCTTCCAGTTAGATATAGGGCTTAGTTTAAAATTATGGTGCTTGCTTACAAGTCCCTACATAATGCTGCTCCAACCTACCCATCCTCCCTAAAACACAAGTATGTCCCGTTGAGGCCCCTACGCTGCGACAAAGACCTACGTATATCCTCTGTCCGTTCTCCCACCTCTAATGCTCGCCTCCAAGATTTCTCCAGGGCTGCACCTCCTCTGTGGAACTCCCTTCCCTTCTCCGTAAGACTTTCACCAAGTCTCCACTCATTCAAAAAAATCATTGAACAGTCACTTCATGAAAGCATATCAGTTAAACTGTTAGCAGGTTTTTATCCCCCACCCCCATGACTCCTCTCCTGCAACTGTCAAAATTACCTACTAAGCCCTCAGTGAATACTTTTCTAACAACCTACTTTGTACCCCTACTTTTACCCTTTGTGTCACTATACCCCACTCCCTCTAGAATGTAAGCTCATTGAGCAGGGCCCTCCACCTCTCTGTTCCTGTACGTCCAGCTGTCTGGTTACAATTACATGTCTGTTAGTCCATGCTATGGAATCTTATGGCGCTATATAAATAATAAAATAATAATAATTCAAATTTTAAACACTGTAATATACTGTCTCTCAGGTACTCCACAAGAATGGGCTCATAATCTTTTGCGTACCAATGATCCAGCTTTACAGTCCTGGGATGCGATTATCACTTTAATGTTCTCCATGTACAAAACTTCCACCAGACAAGAAACTGCCCAAACCACCATCAGAGCCTTAAAACAAGGCCACAGACCTTTGGAGGGTTTAAAGATTAAAAAAACAGATTTAAAACATTACGCTACAGACACATTGTGGAATAAAATCAGTCTCATAAACCATTTGATATTGGACTATCAGAATAACCAAATGTTGATTTTGCTCACTTCAGAATTCCCAATTCCTTGAAAACTCTAATTGACATTTGAGAGAGAGAGGCATCTAGAGAAAGACACCACATACAATACAAATCCCAGGGTCTCTGCTGTCAGCCAAGGCAGTCCTCAAACTGCCACTACCAGTTCTATGCAGAATCTATACAGATTGGTCTTATTCAGGGGTGCCTTCCCCAGCTGAGCTACGAAAGAGACACAGGGACAACCTTTGTCATTACTGTGGCTGGTCTAATCCCACTAGGAAAACATGTCCTGAGAAGGCAAAAACCGAACAATGTAAGTGGGCCTTCAATATGATAGAAACTTCAGCTGAGGTCACTGATACACAACTTTTTTCTGTTTTTCATCTGGTACAGTAGAACAAGATCTTCTATGACTGAAAAGCATTGATATATTCAGGTGACAGTGGCTGCTTTATGGACCTCAAAGCTGCCCATGCCCTCTCAATACTGGAGTTAAATAACGATAAACCATAAACATTTGTTGATCATTCTTTTCTAAAATATATTCCTGTTTGTCAACAAACTCCTAATGTTCAAGTCACTATAGGTGAACATTTGAGCTAGTACCTCCCCCCTTGTTCCTGGTTATATTAGGTATCCCATGGTTACATAATAATGATGCCTTTATCTCTTGGTCCAAAGGTACTATAACTTTCTCGTCTCCTCTCTGTACTTCACAATGTCTACAAGGTTCCCTGACCCAAGGAATTGCTTGTTCTATACTGGAAATGAATATGAAGAAAAGCAATGTTACACTTTTCTGAAGCATATGCTGACTACTCTTCTGCCCTCAGAAGAGAATACAATTATCCAATAGACCAGGGTTGACAAATCCCAGGTCACCATGGTGACAAGGAATTTGTCTTGGTGCCAGCCCATTCAGCAGCCAGGGAAAATGGAACTGGCCGGCTGAGGGACAGTGGAGGTGGCTGCCTGAGTGAGAGAGAATCTGGGCAGCAAGGGAGCTGAAATCTTCCAGCTCTTCTTGCTCTCCTCCTTCACATGTCCTTCTGTGATGCTGTATGCCGGGATATGACGTCACTCCATTCCTGACATCACTAAATAATAAATTATGAGTCTGTAAGAGAATGTGTGTGTATCTGTCTGTCTTTCAGAGAGTGTGTGTGTCTGAGTGTGTGTATGTCTGTGTGTCTATCAGTCAGTGAGTGTTTGTCAGTATGTGTGTGTGTGTGTGTGTGTCTGTTTAGGCGACCGGCTCCCCTCCGATCATATGGGACAGATGTTTTTACTCACCTTTTTTACACGCTGTGCTGGTCTTGCCATGGCTGGCTCCACCCTCCTATTATTGTTTTCCCACCTGCATGGCAAACTGATGTGCTGCGCCTATTAGCATTCCATCATTAAATCAATGCATCACTGTGGGGAACATTCTTCGACTCCATGCAGAGCAAGGAAATGCTAAACATGCACACTCTGAACTAATAAGCACCTCTAGTGGCTGTCGGCGTGACATTCAATAGAGTTGTCATTTGGCAGCAATGTAAACAATGCTTTTTCTATAAAAAGCAGGGCCGGTGCAAGGATTTTTGCCGCCCTAGGCAAAAGTAAAGTTTGCCGCCCCCCCATATGACATCACAATGCCCCATGTTAACTAACGCAAGTGCTGCAGTGCCGCCGTGTTTACATTAAAAGGCCTGCAAGGACAGGCTATAGACACCAGAACCACTACATTAAGCTGCAGTGGTTCTGGGGACTATAGTGTTTCTTTAATGTGAGGTAAATTAGAGATTAGTGCCACGAATAATATACTAGATTGCCTACTTACAACCAGATGAGGATGGTGATGGGCTCTAGCTGCAGTCTGGCTCCACTCGTCTGGTGTAGAACAGGCTCTCTGGAGGCTGTTTGTGTTCTGGGAGAACGGGAAGCAGCTCCATTTTTTTAAGGCCCTTTACACAGCTCAAGGTCTGGGCCCCAGGGTCCACCTTCATGTTCCACCAATTAGTTTGTTCACAGGAGTAGGGGATGTCCTGATATGTGTGTAAGGAATGCATTGTGTGAATCTGTGTTTGTATGTGTAAGGGCTGCAATGTGTGTTTCTATGTATGTACGGGATGCAGTGTGTGCGTCTGTAAGGGGTGCATTGAGTGTGTGTAAGGGGTGCATTGAGTGTGTGTAAGGAATGCATTGTGTGTTTCTGTGTTAGTAAGGGATGCATTGTGTGTAAGGGTTGAATTGCTTGTGTGTGTGTGTGTGTGTCTGTGTGTGTAATGCATTGTGTGTTTTTCTGTGTGCAAGGGGTGCATTGTGTGTGTGTGATGGATGTCAATCTCTCCCCCCTCCCTTGTCACTCTCTTCTCCCCCTCTCCCTCCCTCGTCACTCTCTTCTCTCCCCCCCTTGTCTCTCTCTTCTCCCCCCCCTTGTCCCTCTCTTCTCCCCCCTCTTGTCCCTCTCTTCTCCCCCCTCCCTTCTCACTCTCTTCTCCCTTGCATGTCCCTCTCTTCTCCCCCCTCCCTTGTCACTCTCGTCTCCCCCGTTGTAACTCTCTTCTCCCCTCCCCACTCTCATTCCCCCTCCTAACCCCGTCAATTCCCCTCCCTGTCAATTTCTCCCCCCCACCTTGTCAATTTATTCCCCCCACCCTGCCTGTCCATTTATTCCCCCACCCTGCCTGTCCATTTATCCCCCCCTCCCTGTCCATTTTGTCCCCCCCTCCTGTCCATTTATTCTCCCCTCCTGTCCATGTATTTTTCCCCCCCCCTGTCCATTTATTCCCCTTTCCATTTATTCCCCTCCTGTCCATGTGTTTCCCCCTCCCTATCCATTCATTCATTCATTCCCTCCCTGTCCATTTATTCCCCCTCCCTCTGTCCATTTTATTCCCCCCCTCCCTGTCCATTTCCCCGATCCATTTTATCCCCCTTCCCCTCCCCTGTCCATTTATTCCCTCCTGTCATTTATTTCCCCTCACTCCTGTGCATTTTATTCCCCTCTCCCTCTGTCCATTTATTTCCCCTCTCCCCTCCCCTGTCCATTTATTCCCCCCCCACCCTCCCCTACCTCTATTGTAGGCATTGCTCTGTATTAGGGTACAGGGAGCTTTGTTTCCTGTACCGGCCGGACTAACAGGAAGTGCATACTCAGTGTGCACTTCCTGTTAGTCCGGCCGGGTACAGGAGACAGATGCTCCCTGTACCCGCGGACCATGCTGCAGGGCTCGGCCACGCTACAGTGAGGGAGTGACAGGAGGGAGCGCTGAGCGTTTCCCTCCTGTCAGCCCCTCTCCTCAGGCTGCGCCCGGGCGGTGCAGTCCGCCCTCATGGACGCACCGCCCGGGCAAAGCTGCTCGGGCGGCTGCAGCATGGGGGGGCCGGCGCTCCTGGCGGCGCCCCTTCCTAAGGGGCGCCCTAGGCGGCTGCCTAGTCCGCCTTACAGGTAGCGCCGGCCCTGATAAAAAGGCAGTGTTTACATTAAAAAGCCTGCAAGGACAGGCTATAGACACGAGAACCACTATATTAAGCTGTAGTGGTTCTTGTGACTATAGTGTCCCTTTTTTGAATTTTATTTTTGTAGTAAAAAATAATGCTTTGTTAGTTTTAAAATAACCTGGCTCCCCAACTTTTTTCACTGGCTCCAAGCACGTTTTCCTGTGAGAACCTATTTCATATGGTTAGATATATTCTCTAGCACAAAATGAGTTATGCATTATTGAAGGAGTATTTTCAGGAGAATTTAAGTAAATTATTAATTTGAACATCAACATCTACTGCAGTAGCTGGAATTTTTTTGGGGGGAAAGAAAGTAACTTTGCGTTCTTGTTGTGACTACAGGGATCTAAATAAAATCACAATCAAAAATAAATATAGTTACACAGTTACATTTGAAGTGCCTATAACTTGTTGCATGTTCGCCAAGGGGATGAGTGGAAGACTGCATTACATTTTTTATATGGACATGACAAATATCTGGTAATGTCTCACGGTTTGTGTAGTGCCCCCGCTACATTCCAACATTTTTTTTTCATTTTAAAGAGTTAAACAAGCAAGGAAGATATTACTGGAAGGTCAACCATTATACAAATGGTATTAAGATTGCAAAAGAGAACCTGCTCCTCCTTATATGGTTGGTCAATCTGTCTAGTTATCTACAAGAAATTTCATACTATCATGTCAAACTAGGGAACAGGGTCCCAAATACATTGGCCCTTTTCACATAATCAAACTTATTTAACTTATTCAAAAAAATATATTTGAATATAGCCTCATTACGTCCTGACGAAGCCATCTGAGAACAGCAAAACGTGTAGACGACATCAGCACGCACGTAAGGTGGGAGGAACCAAGTGGAAGCCGGGAGGTTTGAACGGCGATTGCATTACAGCGGATTAGCTTGCAATCTGGACTCCATATATTGGAACCTCGTCTGACTTACCTGCAGGAGACATCTCCCAGCGTGGGGAAGCGTGCTTGTGAGTCACGGGAAAATATATCGTTGTACTCACCATCAACTCTAGTAAGCAGTTATCTGTTTACCATTTCCAATTCAATTTTGAGTGCTTTGTATTTTAATGTTTTACTGTATATAGTGTAGTATGTTGAGCTAATAAGCAGGGGTAGTTATGTAGATAGGTGTACACTCACATATTATGGAGTCTAAATATTAGCTCCAAAAGTAATGTGTGAAGTGGTATGATCCCTTACTCTAGGGTATAGGTGATGTGGATTTTCCAGTAGTACGTACCAGAAAATTAGAGTGTAAAGCACAGCAATATTAATAAAAGCCTACTCACATGCTTCTAAGCAAAAGGAGATTTGCTCGATCTTGTTGGCTTCGGTGTTATTATCCCCACCAAGGATACATAGCTCAAGATTCAAGAGCAGAAGAACATGTCCAATAAAAAAAGTACACTTAACATGTTTCTCCTGAAACAGGCTTAGTGTGGAGACTTTGGCTGTTAGTACCCAGGAAATTTAGGACCAGGCATTTGTGCATCACCCATGACATTCCTCTATCAGGACATTTAGATGTGGTTCCCAGGAGAGTGTAGTCTGTTGATTTTTATCACAAAAAGGCACATATTTTCAGATATCCTCTAACTTATGCGTTTTATATTATTCAATCTTACCTTACTTGTAACACTCAATGTTTTGCTTATTTATTATTTTGCAAACTTAACATACAATATATACAGCAAACTAAGAAAATAAATTCAGGGAACACAGGTCAGTAATTCTACACAAACAAGCTAACAATCCATTGTTAGTTCACTTTAAACAAGCTCATAATTTAGATCCTAGTGGTCTAACAGACATGGGTATAGAGTTGATACCTTACCACTTGACAGGGCAACCAGGGTTAAAACCCTGCTCAGTCAAAGTGGATTTATTTACTAGATAGACTATCTACCAGTTACTATGCCCACATAGCCCATAGCAGGCTATTTCAAAGGAAGGGAGCCACAAGCGTGAGTTGGTTGTAAGGGTGCGAGCAGCGGACAGGAGAAGGTCATGGACAGAGCGTTGTGAATCAGTGAAGAGATATGAGAGGCTAGAATTGTTCTGTGGTATATTCTTTATAGGTATGGATAAGTACTTTTAATTGACTCCCATAGGATACAGAAAACCAATGTAAGGACTGAC
Source organism: Pelobates cultripes (assembly GCA_933207985.1). Classification (NCBI taxonomy): domain Eukaryota; kingdom Metazoa; phylum Chordata; class Amphibia; order Anura; family Pelobatidae; genus Pelobates; species Pelobates cultripes. The sequence goes on along the minus strand of OW240920.1, from coordinate 105,186,793 downwards.
AGAGGGGTGAGGTGTGAGAGGAGTGACTGGAGAGGAAAAAAAATCAGTCTGGCAGCAACATTCATTACAGACTGTAGCAGCAAAATGCAGCTTCTGGCAAGACCAATTAGGAGTGGGTTACAATAATCCATGCAAGAGATTACTAAAGCATGGACAAGCTCCTTAATAGTATCTTGAATAAGAAAGGGGCGGATGCGGGCAATGTTTTTAAGGTGGAATCAACAGGTTTTGGTAACAGACTGGATGTGAGACTTAAAGGTGAGGCCAGAATCAAGTGGAATGCCAAGACAGCGTGCTTGCAAGGATGGACTGATGTGGGTACCACTAACTTGAAGGAAGAGTGAAAGAGGAGGATCAGTATTAGGAGGAGGAAAGGCATGGAGTTCGATTTTAGACAGATTGAGTTTCAGAAAGCGGGAGGACATTCAGTCAGAGATGGAAGAAAGGCAATTGGTGAAATGTTGCAGGACAGCAAGAGGAAGGGCACGGGAGGTAGCGAAATCCAAACAAATTAACGAGTTTGCCAAGAGAGGCAGTATGGAGAGAGAACAAAAGGGGGACCTTGAGTGACTCCAACTGAGACAAGATGAGGGGAGGAGGTGTCATTGGAAAAGGAGACACTGAATAAACATTGGGAGAGATAGGAGGAAAACCATGAGAGGGCTGTGTTACAAAGACCAAGACATTAAAGAGTTTGGAGGAGGAGGACATGATCAACAGTGTCAAAGGCAGCAGAAAGGTCAAGAAGAATTAGTATGGAGTAATGGCCTTTGGATTTAGCTGCAATTAGTTTGTAATAATTTGTAACTTTAATTAGAGTGGTCTCTGTGGAGTGGAGAGGGCGGAATCCAGACTGAAGATGGGATGGGATCAAGTGGACATGAGGTGGGACAGGAGGAAAGGAGAAGCACAGCCTCCTCCTGTTCAGTAGCTGGAGAAAAGTCTTGGAGGGTAGGGATGGTATGGTCCAATTGAGGTTGAGATAGAGAGGAGTGAAGGGAGGAGAATATTTGTGACGAGAGCAATCTCGCCACATTGCATTGGAGAAGCCTGGTTGCTCGCCTGTTGCCTTTGGATTATGGCCCCATGTTAAAAGGCTTGATTTTCCCCTGCAAAGACAAGAAAGCCGGGTCATTTGGTGCTTGCCCTGTTTGAGCAGTGATACCCCAGATAGCTATGCCATGGAGCCCATTCGTATAATGAAAGACTATGGGAAAGACTTTGGCTCCATGGCAATTGAACTGTATGTGTGTGCTCTGAGCGCCATTCAGTAATAATGTGCGCTCAGACCTAAGCTATCTGGGCATATGTTGCATGTCTGTATTTTATGTCATAAATGTAACCTTGTGTATTTTATTGTATTTTACTGTCTTTTGCTGCCATGTGTTCAATGGAGTTTTGCCTCTGTCTTTGGAGATAATTGGATTACTTCCCAATTATCTCCAGGATAGAAGACTCTGTGGAACTGGTTTTGGACAGAAAAGCCAGGCTTCCTGTGGTCACAAAGGACTACGATCTATCTTTTGAACCACTGGATCAATTTGTATGATTTTGATGTATATTTGTATTTGGAGTATGCTGATTCTGAAAATGTGAATGTGATGCATACTTTTCAAGTTATGAATAATGTGGAAAAATTGTATTTCTCTGCTTGTGCTAAATTACATTACCCATTGTGTAAGGTAATGGAATCACATGCAGAGGGGAGGAATTTGTGTGGGAGTGTCTGAGTTTATTGTATGTGTTTATTGGTTGTGTTCCAAAACCCCGTGGGTGGTACTAATGTGTATATAAGCACAATAAACCCACAGCTCTGTCTGACCACTGCTTGACCCACAACACGGAGCCTTGTCACGACTTTGGGGGGGATTTACTGAATGCTGATAGAGACTGATTGCTAGGAGTGTAAGCCGCTTGGATGCTTTTCCTATTCGTCTGCTAGCAGCGATTCGTATGGTTCCTGTTCGTGTGTTTAGAGTGCTATCTTGGATGCCGTTCGGGAGTTTGGAGCATTCACTTATTGGCGGTTCGTGTGTTTGGTGTTCTACAATAGCTGTGCCTGCATCTCTGGAAAGGGGGACGATCGCCTAAACGGTTTTTACCCTTTGTGTGCAAAACGGTCCGTTACAATATTAATTCCTTAACTGTTTAATATTTTCAGTCAAGTAACATGCAAAGCTGAAAGATTAGTTTGGGGGGTGGCTACAGCAGGGGGAAGAAGAGAGTTAAAAGTATTAAAGAGATGCTTAGTAGTGTGAGAGCATGAACTAATGAGAGAGGAAAAATAAAACTGTTTTTCAAGAGTGTGTGTTGAATATTTAAAATAGTGGCCTCCAGGTGTGCCAAAAGCGGATATGACATTGCACTCTTTTGTCTGACATTTTTTATTTGGGGCAAAGACTGGCATGTAAGCCAAGCAAAACAATAAGAGGGAGGTAATCCAAAAAACACCTTAAAAATAGGGCGGGCAATAATATAAAACTTGAATAGGAGGGGACACCTAAACAGTGAAATAAAGGAAAAGGAAAGTAATGTGGTAACCTCCATTCGCTGTATCTCATTGCCTTAAAGATACCTATGCAACAATAATATCCGACTCATTGCCAGTGTCTAGCACCCGGAAGAATGCTGGATGAAAGTTCAGCCAGAGAGGAAGGAGACGGAAGCTGCACCTTTGAGAACATAGACTAGCTGTGAGGGAACATCCTGCCCTGGAATGGGCTATGTGGGCATAATAACTGGTAGATAGTCTATCTAGTAAATAAATCCACTTTGACTGAGCAGGGTTTTAACCCTGGTTGCCCTGTCAAGTGGTAAGGTATCAACTCTATACCCATGTCTGTTAGACCTCTAGGATCTAAATTATGAGCTTGTTTAAAGTGAACTAACAATGGATTGTTAGCTTGTTTGTGTAGAATCACTGACCTGTGTTCCCTGAATCTATTTTCTTAGTTTGCTGTATATATTGTATGTTACGTTTGCAAAATAATAAATAAGCAAAACATTGAGTGTTACAAGTAAGGTAAGATTGAATAATATAAAATGCATAAGTTAGAGGATATCTGAAAATATGTGCCTTTTTGTGATAAAAATCAACAGACTACACACTCCTGGGAACCACATCTAAATGTCCTGATAGAGGAATGTCATGGGTGATGCACAAATGCCTGGTCCTAAATTTCCTGGGTACTAACAGCCAAAGTCTCCACACTAAGCCTGTTTCAGGAGAAACATGTTAAACATGATAATAACCATCAGACTCTCCTCTAGTCGTCAGTTATTTAAAAAGTGCCTTTAAACCCATCTATACAGGAAAGCTTCTGGCTTCCCAGAGTAAACTCTACCTCACATACCTGTCCCTTACTCTTTCCTAAGGGCAGCACTCTACTTTCTCCTTCAGCTCTACCTCACTCCCAGCTTGTTTGATAACTATCTCATGTTCTATTGTGTTTTATACCCCACCTCCTCTAGACTGTAAGCTTGTTTAACCCCTTAAGGACACATGACATGTGTGACATGTCATGATTCCATTTTAATCCAGAAGTTTGGTCCTTAAGGGGTTAAACAGGGTCCTCCTCATCCTATTGTTCCTGTAATTTTTAAATCACCACCTCCTATAATATTGTAAAGTCCTATGGAATTTGTTGGCAGTATATAAATGCCAATAATGATGATGATAATAATAATAATAATAATTTAGGAGTAGTGGTTCTGCCTATGAATTATTTGTTTTGTAATGTTGTATTTACTCATCTAATTGTTAACACATTATTTCCAAATAGTCACATTTTAGTCATATTACATTGATATTAATTTCATAATAGGAGAACACCCCTGTTTATGCATTAAGTGCCCCTCATAAAACTAGAATTCCTGCAACCCCTGGTCCCTCCTCAGATAACCAGCCTAGCATTTAGGATAAGCAGAAAAGTGCATATATCTGCTGAATCCCTAAAACTTGTTTTTAAATCCATTTTGAGATCAAAACCAAATTTGTAGTGGATTTCCACTAAAAGGTCTCTCTGGACAGAACGAATCACAGGACAGGACCCAAAATTGACACTGCCCTATAGAATTCAGTACTTTGAGTGGTATGTAATAGTAACAGGAATCATGTATTGGAAAGTGGGGGATGTGTTACTGAGGGTTCCCCATGTGTATAATGTGGTGAAGTTTGGTGAAGTTAGGGTGCAGATCAGTATGTATTTAAATGGTTCTCTCTGTAAAAGCAGCGAGCAAAAGATCAGTGAGACCTGATCTGTGAATATAGCACTTACAGAGTCTCAGAGTATCTGTTCCAGTAGGCAAAGAGCTGACGCCAGACAGGTTGTAGGGAGGGAGCTTTTAACAGGTAAGCAAGCTCCTAATCAGGCATGCATCTGTAAGCATGTGTCTACTTTGGCTAATGGGACATTCGGCTCTGATTCTGTTAGAAGTGTATTCAATAAACACCAATTTTTTTCAAATTAACTATTTTTGCCTTAATCTTACAAGCTAATTTTCATTGTCCTGCAGTTTGGTGTTGTATGCATAAAAACTGCAGTCTCTGTGTCTAATGATCTGTTTCATTTGAACTATTTCTTTCCTTATAGGCTCCATTACTCTGTCATCAAATTTTCCTCATTTTTTTCCTCCACTTGCGGTCTCCATCTCTGCTTACACTTCTCAACTTGAGCTTTGCAGTGTATCACTTTTTTTTTTGTTAGTGTGTCTTGCCCTTTAAACAGTTCATTGAAAAATTAGAAAAACATAGAAATGTTAGAAAACAGTCTCCATTGAATGTGAGTTGAAGAAGTTTTCTAACTTTGCTATGTTAAAGTTTTAGGTTTTAGAGACTTATCAAATCACTGTTTAGTGAATAGACCCCAATTGACTGCTTTTTATTTTTTTAAGCTAGACAAACACATAGTAAGAAAGAAAATGAGGTAACAGGTGTAAAGGATTCAAACAGCTGAGAACTGTAAAGAAAGAAGACCGATCTATATAAATACACTACCTAATGAACACATCCATACATACAATGCCTAATACATACATATATACAGAGGCATACCTAGGTTACAAGGCATTCAGGACCGAAATGTATTTTTGCACCCTGCACCGCTTAAAGGACCACTATAGTGCCAGGAAAACATACTCGTTTTCCTGGCACTATAGTGCCCTGAGGGTGCCCCCACCCTCTGGGTCCCCCTCCCGCCCGGCTCTGGAAGGGGGAAAGCGGTAAAAACTTACTTTTTTCCAGCGCTGGGCGGGGAGCTCTCCTCCTCCGATCCTCCTTCTCTCCTCCCCGTCGGCTGAATGCGCACGCGCGGCAAGAGCTGCGCGTGCATTCAGCCGGTCGCATAGGAAAGCATTATCAATGCTTTCCTATGGACGCTGGCGTGCTCTCACTGTGAAAATCACAGTGAGAAGCACGCAAGCGCCTCTAGCGGCTGTCAATGAGACAGCTGCTAGAGGGAATGGGGGAAGGCTTAACCCATTTGTAAACATAGCAGTTTCTCTGAAACTGCTATGTTTATAAAAAAAATGGGTTAACCCTAGCTGGACCTGGCACCCAGACCACTTCATTAAGCTGAAGTGGTCTGGGTGCCTAGAGTGGTCCTTTAAGCTGCATAATGTATTTTTGTAATGTATTTTTGTGTAGCCCTCTGCATCCCTCGACCTCCTATGAGGAAAATTACACACACAGACTCATATACACATGTTCAAACTCACTCACACTTGCAGACAGTGGAGGAACTACAGAGGTTGCAGGGGTCGCAGCTGCAACCAAGCCCACCACTCCAGGGGGCCTGGCCACCCTGCAGGCCGCAACCACGTAAAGGGGCCCATTAGGAGGAAGGAGAGGAGGGAGTCAGAGTGGGGACTCTGACTCCCATCAGGCTGAGCCACTGGACCCCAGGGAAAGTCACCCTCCTGCACCTAAAAGGTAGGAAACAGGAGGGTGTCCAAAACATTTTGTATATGTATGTTTGTGTGTTTGTGTATGTTTGTCTGTATGTGTCTGTATGAATGTTTCTCTGTATATGTGTGTATGTTTGTGTTTGTGTGTGTGTGTGTGTGTGTCTGTGTTTGTGCCTGTCTGTGAATGTGTGTGTGTTTGTATGTATGTCTGTGTGTCTGTATATGTGTGTCTGTATGTATGTATGTGTGTGTGTCTGTATATGGGTGTTTGTCTGCATGTTTGGGGGCAACATATGGGAGGGGGAGGGTAGATGTATGGGGGGGAAGCAGGGAGTAGATGTATGGGGGTGGCTCCAGGGCAATTTTTGCACCGGAGCCTTGTGGGTTCTAGTTACGCCTCTGCTCACAGGCATCATAAACACACACACATACTTACACACAGACTCACACATTTATATACACAATTTTTATGACGTATGTCCGGCCTCACTTTTCCTACATTGACATGGAGAGCTGGAAGGGAACTGTAGCGGACCACCTGGTAACCCGACCAGTTACCTCCACAAATTCCCTTCCTTCAGCCAATCAAGAACCATTTAAAAAACAGAGACACATTTCCCCCCAGACACAGTTCTAGAGGTACAACTCTGACAATCTTTATTGAAACAGGCTTAATTTATGCACAGACCCAGGGCCGTATTAACATTGTGGCTGATGGAGCTGCAGTTCCAGTCCCAGGCCCATGGAATAAGCCCATTAAAAAAACACACTACTCTTAGGTTTGCCACCTGATTGGTATTTTACTGGCACCGCCAGTATTTGAGGCTGCCTGGCCTTACCAGTATTGCAGTAATACTGGCAATACAAATGCAGGTATTTTTCTCAGTATGGAAGTAGATTACTCTGCAATACTAGCACCGGCCAGTAGTGGTCACTTTGTGTGGAGAGAGGCAGGGATAGGAAGTTACAGCATATCCTTCCCTGCCTCTCTCTACAACTCACTAATCTGTGGGAGAGCAGCTACACAGCACAGAGAGGCCAGACAGCAGATCTACAGCTCAGGTAAGTGAGGGATGGGGAAAAGGCAGCAGGGAGACATGGGGACACTGAGACACATGGGGACACAGACACCAGGGGACACTGGGAGACCTGGGGACACTGAGATACTTGGGGACACTGGAAAACATGGGGATACTGAGACACTAGGGGACACTGAGACATGGGGACGCTGAGACACATGGGGACGCTGTGAGACATAGGGACATTGGAAGACACTGAGATATTGGGACATGGAGACACTAGGGACACAGTGTCTCCATGTCTGCCAGTGTCCCTAGTGGCTCAGTGTCCTCATGGCTCCCAGTTTCCCTTAGTCTCCCAGTGTCTGTGTCCCCATGTCTCTCAGTGTCCTTAGTGACTCAGAGTCCCCATGTCTCCCAGTGTCCCCATGTCTCCCAGCCAGTGTCCTCAGTGTCTCCATGTCTCTCAGTGTCCCCGAGTCTCCCAGTGTCTGTGTCCCTTTGTCTCTGTGTCCCCATGTCTTCCAGTGTCCCCAAATGTCTGTGTCACCATGTCTCCCAGTGTCCCCATGTCTATGTCCACAAGTGTCCCCATGTCTCCCAGTGTCCCCAAGTATTTGTCTCCTGGCCAGTGTCCCTAGTGTCTCAGTGTCCCTAGTGTCTTAGTTTTATCAAATGTTTCAGTGTCCCCATGTCTCCCAGTGTCTGTGTCTCCATGTCTCTGTGTCCCTAGTGTCTCAGTGTCCCCATTTCTCATGAATGGGTTAAGCCTTCCCCCTAATCCTCTAGTGGCTGTCTCATTGACAGCCACTAGAGGCGCTTGCGTGCTTCTCACTGTGATTTTCACAGTGAGAGCACGCAAGCGTCCATAGGAAAGCATTGTAAATGCTTTCCTATGCGACGGGCTGAATGCGCGCGCAGCTCTTGCCGCGCGTGCGCATTCAGCCCAGGAGGAGGAACGGAGGAGGAGAGAAGGAGGAGAGCTCTCCGCCCAGCGCTGGAAAAAGGTAATTTTTTAACCCTTTCCCCCTTCCAGAGCAGGGCGGGAGGGGGTCCCTGAGGGTGGGGGCACCCTCAGGGCACTATAGTGCCAGGAAAACGAGTATGTTTTCCTGGCACTATAGTGGTCCTTTAAAAGCTTTGCATTTATTTTATCCCCCTGAGGTCTTAAACATGTTTTTGCTCACATGAGAGAGAAAGTTGGTCTGTCTCTTATCATACTAATTTCAACCACAGGAATGGTACATATATAAAATGCCAAGGTGTACAATGTTCTCTCTGAATGAAAGATACAACATCAGGTGATTGTTTTGGCTTTGTTTAAGTCTCATCAGGGAGACACAGCTGATAGCCCTCTAGAAACAGTGAGAACAGGTCCCACATCTGGAATATCCCTTTTAACTTAGGGATGCCTTAAGCAAAACAGGCGATATGAGAACACTGAGATGGGCAACAACTTGACAGCTCACCTTTCAGTGAGTCACCACACATGTGTTTGCTCATTTGAAAGGTTTATGTCCGTGATATCAATTGTCAAGACTGGCCTTAACCCTAACCTAACATTTGTTAGTTACTTACTACATTTGGCCCTCATCATTTGGCCATATTGACTTTTATCATACGCAATTCGGTTGTCACCCTTCTTTTAATGTTTTATTTGTCTGCCCTCTGGGTATTCATGCACTAATTAGGACTACATTGTTTAGTATTTATGTGGCTAGGTGTTGAAACTGTCTAAATTTATGTCAGGCCCACATTTGGGCCTATACATGTGGTTGAGGAAATTTTATTTTATATACATTCTGTGTACACAATAGAACTTGAAAATTCCTTATCCTGTTTAAAGTGCATTATCTTCTAAATGTCTAAAAAAAATCTTCTTACTAAACAAACTCAAACTAATAAAATGTATCATATGCATTTCAGTTGCCACCCTATTTTTCAATGTTTTATTGTCTTCCCTCAAGCACTCATTGAACCTACATTGTTTATAAATTATGTGGTTAGGTGCTGCAGCTGACTGCATAAATTTATGTCAGGCCCAAACTTGAGAAATATAGTAAAATCTTACTGTATTCAAGCCTGAAGCTGTAGATCTGCATGCTGTTTGCCTCAGAAAAACAAGCTGTCTGCTGACATCATCAGAAGTGGTAGCCTGAACCAATCACAATGCTTCCCCACAGGATTGGCTGAGACTGACAAAGAGGCAGATCAGGGGCAGAGCCAGCACAATTCAAACACAGCCCTGGCCAATCAGCATCTGCTCATAGAGATGAATTGAATCAATGAATCTCTATGAGGAAAGTTCAGGGCATGCATGCAGATTGAGGAGATCCTGAATGTTTGGATGCATTTTAGGCAGCCATGACCCAGGAAGGATCTCTAACAGCCATCTAAGGAGTGGCCAGTGAAGTTATCACTAGGCTGTAATGTAATCGCTGCATTTTCTCTGAAAAGACTGTGTTTACAGCAAAAAGCCTGACGATAATGATTCTACTCACCAGAACAAATTCAATAAGCTGTATTTGTTCTGGTGACTAAAAAACTGGATTTGTTACACTGTAACAGCCTGTTTGGTTTGTTTTGTTATCGGGATTTGTTTATTGCACGCTTATTAAGTACTAAGTCATCCCTGCATATTTAAGACTTAACTAATTCTCGCTCACTAATGTTGTCCTGTTTTCTCACATGTTTGCCCTAAGTTGATTTCAGATTTTTGTTATAGACAACAAACTATGCAACAATGTGCAATGTCAACCAGCAGTGGCTAAGGCCAGTAAGGTATTGTCATGCATGAAAAAGGGCATTAATTCTCGGGATGAGAATATCATTTTGCCTCTTTATAAATTACTGGTAAGACCACATATTGAATATGCTGTGCAATTTTGGGCACCTGTTCTAAAGAAGGATATTATGGCACTAGAAGAAGTGCAGAGGCAAGCTACAAAATTAATAAAAGGAATGGAACATATCAGCTATGAAGAAAGGATAAAAATTTAAACCTCTTTAGTTTAGAAAAATGTTGCCTGAGAGGAGATATGATAACATTATACAAATATATTTGGGGCCAATACAAACCATTGTGTGGAAATCTATTCACAAACTGGACTTTACATAGGACACGAGGTCATGCGTTTAGACTGGAAGAAAGAAGATTTTGTCTATGGCAAAGGAAAGGTTTTTTTTTTTTACTGTAAGAACAATAAGGATGTGGAATTCTCTGCCTGAAGAAGTGGTTTTATCAGAGTCCATACAGATGTTCAAACAGCTACTAGATGCATACTTGCAAAAACAGAATAGTCAAGGATATAATATTTCAATGTAGGGTAATAACTGCTTGATCCATCTGACTGCCATTCTGGGGTCAAGAATGAATTTCTTTCCTAGCTTGTTGCAAAAATGGAAGTGCTTCAAACTGGCGTTTTTTGCCTTCTTTTGGATCAACGGCAAAAAACAAATGTGAGGAAGGCTGAACTTGATGGACGCAAGTCTCTTTTCAGCTATGTAACTATGTAACTATGTTTCGGTAGCACTAACATGTGTCAATCACATTGATGACTTTCACTGTCTTATCCATACTGTCTACATGCATTACATAAACCTCATCCAGTTATGTTTAGTTTAAGCATAGCTGATGTTAATATTACTACCATTGTTCTAGCATTTGCCATTGCTTTCAACCCTATTCTTCCATGCCAGTTGTGTATGCATAAGTGTTTATCATCCTCCTAAGCATTCTGCATGTGGGTCTTTTTAACGTATATCTGATATCTCCTGTCTCTTCCTATGTATTGTGTACGGCTGTCACGGCCGCTAGCCTCTCCAACCACTGTGGCATTCAAGAGGCATGGGCCTCTGTTCCCATTTTGATTCTGTCTGCCGACACCCCATTTTATTTAGCTCTGTGGGTATGTATTATATGATGCTTTATAAGTGTTTACATACGGTTTCTATTGTGTCCACCATTTCATAAACTAAATGATTATTAGTAACTATCAGGTTCTCTACCATCTCATCACCAACATGTTACATACAACTTCTCCGCAACAATTCTCTGATTCACACCCTACCTTCATCTGCATTAATCCCAACACAGCTGCACAGCCACCCTGTAACTCAGGACCCAAATTGGGACACCTTCTGGTTTTATACAGAATTTCCTACTCATGGCCCTCACTAGGCCTTTACAATGTGCGGTCATATGCCCCACAGTGGGCAACATGCCACATCCTAATTTCATTCCAATCATATGGCCCCCCGTGGGTGGCACAATAAGACTAATTCAGCCCATCATTTGGGCTTTGCATAAGTACCTTCCTGCTTCATGGGGGTAACATGTATACACCACTCTTTCGTACAACATTGTATCATTATTATTATTATTATATTACTTATATTGCGCTAGAAAATTCCATAGCACTGTACAATGGGATTACACCACTTATACTCGCTAGGCCTATACCAACCAGCCTATACGGCCCTAACTCGGCCTACACAACTCCATGGTATATTAATTCCTTACTCTATGCACTGTATCCTTACTTCACATACTGTCACTTTGTTCTTGCACAGTATTAGCAATGTTAAATGTCTCAAGTAACCTACATTGAAACACCACATAATCTATTGTAAAACACTTCGATTGAAAAAGCCTGTGCGAGGATCAGCTCCAATTCTGGACATTCCATTACTGCTTTTATTTGTTTATTTACTTTTTATGTTAATACTTAATACATCTATTTTAAGTCCTATTGGCTGCAACTCCGTCTACTTCCAGCAAAGAAGGGTTACCCACCCACCTAGTGGGTAACAGGCATTTACACCCAGAGCCAGGTTTATTTATAGGCTCTGACAAAGATGAGCAAATTTAGATTATGTTCAACACTACACCTGTGGTGTCTTATTTACTGCACTAGAAGTCCCTTTCTCTGCTTTCTCTTTGAGCACAAAGAAACCAATGAGAAGAGGGAAAAGTGTTACCTAAGTTCACCAAAGCGATTGTGATTTGAGCCAGTCCTACACTTGGCTCTTTATTTGTGAGTGTGTTTTCTATTTATTTATAGTTTATTCCTTTTACCATATGTACCTCACCATTAGATTCTCTTTATTTTTTATATATGTGAACTGGATTTTACATACCCCCAATTTCTAAGGGTGAGTGAATACTTTTAAGCGCTCCACTTAAGGTTTTTTGAGGGTGTATGTCACCTTATCAAACACCTTATTTGCACTATATATAATCTATTGTCTTGGTTTTATACTTGTCATCCTTTGGCATTAGCCTTATAGTCAGCCTCCATTGCATGCCACATTACTATCCTTCTAGTCTAACTACTATTCCTACCTTTACAAATGGACTGGACCAAGCACTAGTGCTTCACTATCGGTCATTTCACAACACCTGCACTTTGGTATGCTTATCCTTCTTTTGTTCGTGCCATACATCCGTACAGCCCTATATCTCCATCCAGCAGCTCAGGACTAACATTGACATGGCCCTCAGTAGGCCTTCACTCCATAAGTTTACACATGGCCATGGGCACCATGACAATTTGGGCAATTATATACGTCAATTTCCTGATATACAAGGGTAAAAAAAAAAAAATTACAACCTTTCATACTACATTACACTATTGCACATGGCCTCGTTAGGTCCACGCAAGTCTTTTCCATACGGCCCTCTCCCAGCACACTCCCGAGAACCTGGAACCTATCACTAAGCATTTAACATATTAAGGCCTCTTCGGTCTGCCACTATTTTAACTGTTTAGTACCTCCACTTTAAGGAACTTACAGGATTTGATTAGAAGTGATGGTTGGTTATTTCTCAGGCTGTTCTTTCTCATGCACACTTCAGGTCCTTCTAGTGGAAGGATGTCCAGTGGGAACTCATGCCTAGATTCAGTACAATCCGGTATAAGGTACCAGCTTTTGATGTATTCTGTTAATTTTCAGTTACTCCACATGTCTGCACTGTTATGTTTAATATTATGCCTTTCTGTCACAATGCCTACTTGCTCCAAACTTGCGGCTGGTTGTCCGCAACTTGATAATTTGTGAACTGTACCCTCACCTCTTGACATATACTTCACAGGGGTCATGTTGTTCATTATTCTGGTCACCTCCTTAATGGCCTATATCATTACGCCAAGTCTCACCAGGTAAACTTTATACCGACCATTGCATATCTAGGGGTACTTTTGCATGTATGGTCAACAAAGTCATTTATTACACTGTTCAATTTATTTTTGTTAGTTTGGTAACAGATATCAATAGAGTATTTTGTTTTCTGGGTTTTTTGCTTTTACTTTATCTACCTTACAGGCAATCTCTCTGTTGTATTTTCATTGGTGTTGGTGTCGTAGTTCTGAATTATGAACACTAAGTTCTTTGGTGTCACTCTCTGGTTGGAGTTTGGTTTTGTACCTCTGTAAACATTTTCTTTTGAATATTCACCTATTCTTACCATCAACTTTTGGCATAGCTTTCATTTATCTGCCAGGTGTATGTCTAATCATGACAGATTTATTGTTTTGCATTTGTTTTTCAAGTCATCACGTAAGTGACTCTCTTTACGATACTACCTCCCTTTTTAGAACAACAACTCGCTCTATCTTTAGCTTGGCCTGGCTGTTAGGGTATTTTATGTGGCAATAGGAAATTTTCGGCTTCTTGTGCAATTAAATAGCTGTCCCGCGGGGCCAACTCCCATCCTTAACTACGGAGGTATTTGCCCCTCGGGTCAAATCATAGTCACTGCCTCGCATTTCCGCCCCTCTTGGCAATAGCAGTTAGGGCCTCACCTGTCACGGCCAACTTATTTTGAATCTCTTTATTCCCCCCCAAGAGAACAACACCTACCCAACGGGCCAAATCATAGGTGTAGAGCCTTTCATCGCCAATTTAGCTTAATTATTTCGCCACTTGGCATAACATAGGTCAGCCAGTATCTTGGTGTTATAGAGTATCTCCCACTGACAAATTTTCTTTTTCAGGTATGGTTAGAAATGCTGATAAAATGTAAAGAATTGATTGAGAAAAGTAGACCCATATTAAAGTGTTAAACAATTCACTTTTTGCCTTCTTTTTAAAGGCCTACAGAAATGACGGTTTCGGCACACCACAACCGACTTGTGCACCACTAACATAACTCGGCTTATTGTCCCCAACCTCAAATGGAAAGGCTGAGCCTGTAGTTGTGGGAAGGGAAATTGCTATAAATACACAGGTCGCCTCTTCCTCTGGGCTGAGACTGTCAGCCCATCCATCACTCCCTTTATCAAGCCATTTAAATTGGTGGGCCCTCTTTTTACATGCCTACCCGAATGTCAGTTTCAGCACACCACCACAGACTTGTGCACCACTAACATAACTCTGGTTATTGTCCCCACATACATATATGTATGTGTGTATATATATAACCCAGACACTACCAAGCCTCAATAAGCAAACCAGTAACCAACCTCATGCTGATAAGTTGCGTTAACAATGAAACAGCTGTCCATGAGTGGTTCACTGGTTTTGCATCTTAGTTGTGTTCCAAGATGCTGTATACAGCAAACACAGACTAAAAGGAATCCATGTTTAAAATGGAATGAGGCAAAAATGTGATTCTTTGTTAAACTAATTTGCATATGCCCACCCAGAATCCTTTGCGGTAGTAACATTACTGCAGATTTGGGATTTCTGTGGGAAAAGCAAGTCTTATGGCTTGACTGGTGTGCAGATTTTTGTTTAATATTGTATTAACTAACTATATATATATATATATATATATATATATATATATAAAAAACACAAGATCCAGCGCACTCACCTATCCACTAAACAGCAACTTCAATGTTGAAAGATTTTATTAGTTTTTTTTTTAAAACACCTAATCTAGGCAAAAATAATGGGGGTTTAGTTACATTATATGATCATACATTGCATAAGCCTGCCACAACGTCAATGTACCCCATCTTTGGCAGGTCCTACACTGACAGCCTAATGTCTGCTCTTATGAGATTAACCTACTTGGGAAAAAAATTCCATCTGGGGCTCTCTGCAGTACAAGGCTAAATAGGGCCCTGGGATGAGGCACCCGTGACAGGGAGGGGTGCAAAACCAAGGAGTTGGCTAGACTCCCAAATATATATATAAAACAAGAGGGGGTTGGCTGCACTCACCTTAACATGCATAAATGGGGGGTGCTGCTGGGGGCCAAATAATACAATACACAAGATCCAGCGCACTCACCTATCCACTAAACAGCAACTTCAATGTTGAAAGATTTTATTTGTTTTTTTAAAAACACCTAATCTAGGCAAAAATAATGGGGGTTTAGTTACATTATATGATCATACATTGCATAAGCCTGCCACAACGTCAACGTACCCCATCTTTGGCAAGTCCTACACTAACAACCTAATGTCTGCTCTTATGAGATTAACCTACTTGGGGAAAAAAATTCCATCTGGGGCTCTCTGCAGTACAAGGCTATATAGGGCCCTGGGATGAGGCACCTGTGACAGGGAGGGGTGCAAAACCAAGGAGTTGGCTAGACTCCCAAATATATATAAAACAAGAGGGGGTTGGCTGCACTCACCTTAACATGCATAAATGGGGGTGCTGCTGGGGGCCAAATAATACAAAACACAAGATCCAGCGCACTCACCTATCCACTAAACAGCAACTTCAATGTTGAAAGATTGTATTAGTTTTTTTTAAAACACCTAATCTAGGCAAAAATAATGGGGGTTTAGTTACATTATATGATCATACATTGCATAAGCCTGCCACAACGTCAACGTACCCCATCTTTGGCAGGTCCTACACTAACAACCTAATGTCTGCAGGCTTATGCAATGTATGATCATATAATGTAACTAAACCCCCATTATTTTTGCCTAGATTAGGTGTTTTTAAAAAACTAATAAAATCTTTCAACATTGAAGTTGCTGTTTAGTGGATAGGTGAGTGCGCTGGATCTTGTGTTTTGTATTATTTGGCCCCCAGCAGCACCCCCATTTATGCATGTTCAGGTGAGTGCAGCCAACCCCCCTTGTTTCATATGTATATATTTGGGAGTTTAGCCAACTCCTTGGTTTTGCACCCCTCCCTGTCACAGGTGCCTCATCCCAGGGCCCTATTTAGCCTTGTACTGCAGAGAGCCCCAGATGGAATTTTTTCCCCAAGTAAGTGGGTTAATCTCATAAGAGCAGACATTAGGCTGTTAGTGTAGGACCTGCCAAAGATGGGGTACATTGACGTTGTGGCAGGCTTATGCAATGTATGATCATATAATGTAACTAAACCCCATTATTTTTGCTTAGATTAGGTGTTTTTAAAAAAACTAATAAAATCTTCCAACATTGAAGTTGCTGTTTAGTGGATAGGTGAGTGCGCTGGATCTTGTGTTTTGTATTATTTGGCCCCCAGCAGCACCCCCATTTATGCATGTTCAGGTGAGTGCAGCCAACCCCCCCTTGTTTTATATATATATATATATATATTATGGCCACCTCCTCCCTTTTATTAATGTGAGAAGGAGTAGGTAGGGTCTTTATTTTTTGGGGTGGGTGGGGTATCTGGAACCCATAGCCACCGGAAAATGGTACTATTATATGGGAGGGGACAATGGCATGTCCACCCACTCGCCTGCATGGGTGGGGACCAGCTGAGTGTACACTCTGCCCCCCCTTATTATAAGTATAATTTAAAGCAGCCTCCTCCAGATGCTCACAGGATGCTGCATTTTCTAGCAGCTGGGCAGAAATGGCTGCCCAGTCACAAGTTTAATTGTTTAGAAGATATGTCCCTACATGCCAAATGGCAGATGGGGGCATATGGAGATAAAATACCTCTGTTTTAAAATATGGGGATCTTCTTGACCCCTATAGAGTTTCCTTTATTATTATTATTATTATTTTTTTTTTTTACTATTTTCTTAGGTGGTTGGTTTACAAGGGCTGGCCAGTCACTATGTAATTATTCCTTGCACTGCTTGCTGCCAGCAGGCAAACTGTTCGCCTTTCTTTTACTACATTCAACCCTGATTACAGCCGCATAGTGAAGTTCGGCCTGGCTGAAATCCAGGCCAATTTAAGGCTCATTCGGGGCCTGAAGTACAAAATCCGGACTTTGATAAAAACCAAACGTTGTATATGGATTTTAAGTCGGAACGTCCCCATATGCAGCCAGACAATTTTGCCCCATTCGATTCAGAACCTTTAGGACTTTAGTGAATAACCTTTTAGTATTTGAAAGATTCACCGACTGATTCAAGCAAAATACTTCCCCATAAATTAAAAGTTTCAAAAAGTCATAAATATGTAAATATGCAAATCGGCTAAAGGCAATTTGGTACACATTTAGATTATTTATTATTCCCCGCAAGTCTGTTTCTGCTAAAATTCACCATCATTTGCTGTGTAGTGAATAAAACTTATAGTGAATATTCAAATAGTTTTTTTGGTTTTTTTTTGTTCTAAATTTTTTCAAACATCTTATTGAGCTTAATAAATATAAGGAGGTAAAATATATATTATGCAGCAATACTCTTATTCTGTTGTTCTACTTAAATGTCCAGCTATTTATATATGTGTTTAACAAAACCGCAAGACGTTAGAAACATTATAAATCGTGTCAACCAATTTAGCAGTGAGGTGCATTACAGTTACAGGAAATAGTGGGGGCACCAAAATCCCAAGGGCTAAAGAGATTTATATCCTGTCCTTGCTACTATTAACAGTACTCTTAACATTGCTTCTTTCTATACTCCTGAAAGAAATTTAGAAGCATAAAACATGGAAAGTTTCAAGATTTATTTGCAATGTCTGAAAATTTCCTATGCCTTTGCCATTTACCAGAGATATGGTTATCACATCAATGTAAGTATCAGACTAAAGTTCAAATGCCATTCATTCACCATACGCACTCCACAAGTACGGAGGTTATTTTTGGAAAGTACTTTCTATTTAATCATTATGAAACTAGCAATCAAGTGTTAATTAGTCATAGCTTCCCACCCATATAGAAAAAGAAATGCATTATATGTTAACCAATATGACATATGGAAAAACAATAGCCATTTTGACGCTAAGGGGTAAAATCAGCATTAGATACTGAGACCACCCAACATGTCAGAAGAATTCTTAGTGAATCCAGAATGATTTATGTCCACTATATAGATGTCTGTAAAACCAGAAATGTACTGTCCACTCATAATGTCAATACAAAGGAATCCTCACAACGTGAGAAGAACACAAAGAAACAAACAAAAACAAAAAAAACATTTGCTTATTGTACAGGTTTAAAGTGATTTTTCAAGAAAGAAAACTTTCTTAAATTAAAACTGCTGGTACCTTAACTTTCATACTATAAGTGTACATAACTGGTACTGTGGTAGAATTGTCTTGTTTTGTCATCCACAGTAAATATTTGATAAGTTAAGAATAAAGAATTTCTAGGCTTGAGAAATAGTCTTCATGGTTATATGAGATGTGGAATATTTGACTCACCACTAGATACATTTGGAGAGAATGATGTGGTATATTTTTCTTTTTTTCCATTGATTGATAAAGATAAGCATAAAACCAGAAGCTGCATAGGAGGGAAAACTGAGGACTTCTTTCCACCACTTTACTACCAGATCTTTTTCATTAAAGACAGATGCAAACTCAACCTTCATGAAGAAAGAATGCCTCATTCATTCTTTGCTGGGTCTCGTGGGACCTGCAATATCCGCTGCAGCACAGTCAACAAAAAAGGTGAACTTTGTAGCTCCCTGAGGTTTAAAGCACAGCCATCAATTTTACACAATGGAATATGAGATCAAGCAAACTAAATTTCCAACAGAGTAACCGAGGAGACAGAATTACACATTAACCCAAACATTTTATTTTAAAATCTGTGCTTCCCCATTCTTATTCCTATGTCTGAGTGTACTATTTCCTGTTATTACAAAGAATGCCTCATTTTTTGCAGTAGCTGTTCATCTCATATGTATGGATTACATTGGATAGCTTCTGAAAACTGTATACAGACCTTTACTGACAATACATATTTCAGAGATAAAATTTATCAATTAATAATATTGTTATTAATTACAGATAAAACAGTGAACGCATAAATCAAACTGAGCAAATATTTATTATGTTGGGATTATATTTTTATAACAGTAAAGAAACTATAACAGATGGTTTAAATTCCTCTGCTACCTCTTCTTTCATATTGCCATTTTAACCATTAGATTGTAAGCTCACAGGTAGGGCTCTCTACTTTTTGTATTGGTCTGTTTATACTGTAGTGTCTTTTTCCAATTGTACAGCGCTGCGGAATATGTTGGAGCTTTATAAATGCCAGTAATAAATGGCATAAACAAATATATAGTAAGCTGGTGAGATAACTCAAAAGTGGGACCTCTACAATATCACTAGTACTTGATTTTGATTCTAAGCTTCATAATTTATAACAGGATATCCATTCATAAGGATAATAATGAATTATTATTACTATTGTTTTGATTTTACTGTTAGCAAGTAACTGCTGTTTAGTGACAGCAAAATTCCACAGCAGTGACAGAGAGTTACTGCTACTTAAAGGAACACTGTAGCGTTAGGAATACAAAGGAATACAAATTCCTATTGCTATGGTGTCCTAGTCACCATTTAGGTGACCAACCCCCACCTGTTGGCATGAAAAAAGGTCGCTGGTCTCCGGTATTCTGCTCCGCCTATTTGGCTAAAAGCATCAAAAACGATTATTTCAGACCATCCAATGTTTTTCTATAGGAAAGCATTGAGAGGCTAGTGTGCATGCGTGGCAAAATGCCACTGTGGCAAACCTAGCCACTTGTAATATTCAGGACTATGCACATAAAAAGGTTGCCTATAGTAATCCCTGTAATGTCTTGTATAACTTGGCTGTACCATATGTATTAATTTATGTGTATATTGAATTCTATGCATGCAGCTGAAAGCCGCTAGCATTCATGGGTTTCGTTTCACAAACAGCAACTTTACAGGCTGTTCGTGAACCAAATGAGCTATTCCCTAATAGCCCACACACAGAGAGACGTGTGGCGCTCATTAACCGATTGCAACAGTGTTGCAATCAGTAATTAAAGGCTTTCGTAGGTGGCCGTCGTTCGGCTACCGACCACGCGGCGGTCGGCCATCTTGGATCCTTTGTCTCACCAGCGGTGTTTGGTCGTCGAGCGCGTGGAACTGAAAATGGCTACTCGACGGCGCTAACACCACTGGACTTCCAGGCCGTTCGGGAGCTCCGGTCTTTCGTTATTGTGGTTCCTCATCGGTGTTCGGTACTTTTAGGCGAACTCGATGGCAAAGTGTATTTCGTGCGGCGTTCGGTTGTTTATGCTAGGATCTGAGCGGTATTCCCACGAAATGTGCACTCAGACCCCAGCTATCTACCGAATGTCCGTTCGTTTAAATGGACTAAGTATTGTTGAAGTTATGGATTTAAATGTAGAATGCCGGTTCTGCTGCACGGAGGGATAATCCACTTAACGGTATATTCCAGTGGGAGTGTCCCTCTCGTGCAGCAGTGCCTGATGGGAGAAAAGGTCTGAATGTTAAGTCCCCCATGTAGTCCCCTACTGTATTACCCCTGCTATGTCAGTAGGGAAACCCCTGTAATGCATGGGGACTTGCATAAATACTGGATGCTGTGAATAAAAACCTCAGTTAACTCCCAGAACTGTGTCTCGTCCGGTTACTGGGGGAGTTGGGATATAGCCTTACTTTTCAGCGCTTGAATGTGGATTACCTTCTTTACCAGCAGAGATTTAATATTGCCGCTCCGCTACAATTGGTGGCAAGCGACGGGATCCAACCTTGCAGCCGAAAAGCGCCGTTTGTATAAAGGGAAACTACCGAACGAGAAAAGGGAATGGCAATTCGTATACAGCAGACAACCGAATGAGAAAAGTGAATGGGGACGGATTACACTGTATTAATAAGGCAGACACTAAAGGAACTGCTGGAAGCCAGGGGAAAGATAGCCAGCAACAAGCCGAATGCAGTGCTGATCGCCGAACTGATGGAGGGAGACAGAGCCCACAGCGTTACACCCCCACCAGCCAAAGAGAGATGCGAACCAGGATGGAGTTTCTGCCGCAGCCAGTACCCCTGGAAATATTGACCGTGCTGATGGCGGATGTGCAGGAGTATGTGATGGCACACCGTCCACAGGAGACACCGTCCAGGGCAGAATCCATTACTGCCTCCGTCTACGGCCAGGTAAAACCCAAAATCCCATACCATACCTTTAAGTTGTTTTGTGAGGAGAAGGATGGGATTGACGGATATTTGCAAGATTTTGAAAGGCTATGTGACTTACATGACTTGGAACAGGCAGTATGGGTGCCGTTACTGGCAGGCAAACTGTCAGGTCAGGCAGCAGAAGCCTATCGCGCTGTACCCAGAGAGGAGAGCAAAGATTATGCGAAGGTAAAAAGAGCCATACTGGAAAGATATGCCCTTTCTCCGGAGGCATACCGGCGCAAATTCAGAGGATTGCGCAAAACGGAGAAAGATTCTCATGCGGAATGGGCTCACAAGCTGGATCAAGCATCACAGGGGTGGATACAGGCAAGTCAAGTCACCACTATGGAGGAGTTGCGACAATTGATGCTGTTAGAACAATTCTTTAATGGCTTGTCCCCAGAGGCACAAGAATGGGTGAGAGACCACAAACCCCTCACCCTAACTGAAGCAGCCCGATTAGCAGATCAACATTTTGACGCAAGGAGGCATCACGGGCCCTTGAATCGGAATTACCCTCGACCCACTGTGCAACCCAGTACAGTCACGCCTACGACTTCCACCACAACCCCCTTTAGACCTACCCAGGGGAACCAACCTCCACCCTCCAGATACAAAGGCAGGGTGAACATCCAATGCCATACCTGCAGGCAGTGGGGACATATGTCTTGAGAGTGCACTCAGAATCAGAGCCGACAAGCATGGAACCAAGTCCGACAGAACCCTGCACCAAGGGCTGCTGCCCATCATTACCAAGAAGAGCCAGCCACCCAGGAGATATTGAGCACTCAGGCAGAGGAGCCCCTGGGAATACTACATGAAGTGATGTTGGTACAAGCCACTGACAACCGGCAACATCATCGCCAGCTGGTGACCCTGGAGGGGAAAGAAGTGCAGGGGCTCCAGGATGCAGGAGCCACCCTAACTTTGGTAGCACCCCATTTGGTTCCGGGTACAGCACACACTGGCAGATCCGTGGTGGTATGAGTGGCAGGGGGAGCAGTGTACCGACTACCCACTGCCAAAGTACATTTGAACTGGGGTGGTGGGGAGGGGATGGTAGAAGTGGGCCCAATGCAGAAGTTACCTGCAGATGTTGTGCTAGGAAATGACTTGGGCCGGATGACCTCTGCTTTTATACCTCAGGCTCCACTCCAGGAAGACCATTCAGTGACCACCCGGCAGCAAGCTCGCACCACGGTTCCGCCAACACACTCTGAGCTCAGGTAAGAGACAATGACCCCCATGTGACACGTATGACCTGGGATACCCCATCTACATTTGGGGCGGAGGTGAAGTTAGACCCCACACTGCAGGTCTACAGAGACAGGGTGAGCACAGATCAGGCCGGGTTAGAGGGGGAATGGTATACCTGGGAGAAAGGGCTACTGTATCGTATTGCGGAAAGAGTAGTAGGGGGATCAGTCACAGTAATAACTAAACAGTTAGTAGTTCCCCAAAAGTGTAGGCAAGAACTGCTTAGGATTGTGCATGATATTCCCTTGTCTGGGCATCTGGGAATGACACATACCCGGTACAGGCTGACCCACGCCTTTTTCTGGCCAGGGATTTCCAAAGATGTGAGGCATTACTGCAACTCATGTGACATTTGACATTTGCCAGCGAGTGGGGAAGAGTGGTGACCGCCAAAAAGCTAAATTGTGCCCCCTTCCCATTATTGAAGAACCGTTTAGTAGAGTGGCAGTAGACATAGTGGGACCCTTGCCCAAGCCTAGTTCCTTAGGTAAGAAATATATTTTGAATGTAGTGGACTACGCCACCCGGTACCCCGAGGCTATCGCCCTCTCTAATATTCATGCCGAAACTGTGGCCGAGGCTTTAATGAAAATATTCTCCAGGAGATCATATCTGATAGGGGTACCCAGTTCACCGCCGAGGTCACCCAACAGCTGTGGAGGATATGTGGCATTAAGCCGATAGTAAATTCAGCATATCACCCCCAGTCCAATGGTTTATGCGAGAGGTTTAATGGTACCCTGAAGCAGATGCTCCGTACGTTTGGAGAGGCCCTTAAGGACTGGGAGCGATTTCTACCTCATCTGCTTTTCGCTTATAGAGAGATACCACAGGAGTCGACCAGATTTTCCCCTTTCGAATTGTTGTTTGGGAGAAGGGTGAGAGGGCCATTGGACCTAATTAGAGAGCATTGGAAGGGAGAGAGTAGTGCTGATGGGACCCCCATTGTACCTTACGTGCTGGAGGCCCTAACCAAGGCCGTGCACACCAATCTCAAGGCAGCCCAACAACGACAGCGCCACTGGTATGACAGGGGAGCCAGAGACCGCAGCTTTCAAGTGGGACAGAAAGTGTTGATTTTAAAACCTGTCCGCACAGATAAGCTGCAGGCCATCTGGCAAGGCCCATACCAGGTGGTGGAACAGAGATGTGACACCACCTATGTGATTGGCCCCTGCTCAGGGGTAGGGAAGAGATGCATGCTTCACGTGAACATGCTCAAACCCTATCATGAGAGGATAGAGGACGTGGCAGCAATATGCGCCGCCGCCTCGGAGGATCAGGAGAACCTACCACTACCTGACCTATTAGAACAGGACGACCAGACAGAGCCCTCCAAGGGGGTTCAACTGGGGGAGCGGCTAAGCCCTCAGGAGCGAGCCCAGGTACAAGAGTTGATAGCGGCTAAAGGAGCCACCTTCTCCAATTTACCTGGGTACACTCCGCTAGCCACTCACCGAGTCGAGACCCCTGGACAGCTACCGATGCGGCAGACCCCATATCGTATCCCTGAAGCAGTCAGGGAATATATGAGGAAAGAGATTGAGGAGATGTTGCAGCTAGGGGTTTTTGAACATTCCGATAGCCCCTGGGCATCGCCGGTAGTGCTGGTACCTAAGAGGATGGCACAACACGGTTTTGTGTTGACTACCGGAGGCTAAACGACAAAACGGTGTCTGTTGCCTATCCGATGCCCCGGATAGACGAGCTGCTGGATAAGATGGCACGAGGCCAGTATCTCACTACCATAGAACTATGTAAGGGATACTGGCAAATTCCACTAGACGAGGATGCCATCCCCAAGTCGGCGTTTGTCACCCCGTCTGGCCTGTACCAGTTTTGGGTCATGCCCTTGGGGATGAAAAACACCCCGGCGACCTTTCAACGGATGGTAGATCGGCTACTGGATGGGTTCCAGGAATATGCATGCGCATATCTGGACGATATCGCTATATATAGCCAGACCTGGGCAGAGCATCTGCAACACATAGGGGCCGTTATTGATCGTATTGGAGAGACAGGGTTGACACTGAAACCTAGCAAGTGTCACATAGGGATGGCAGAAGTACAGTACTTGGGCCACCGGGTGGGAAGCGGGCAACAAAAACCTGAACCAGCCAAAATTGAAGCAGTTGCCAAGTGGCCCACCCCTAGGACCAAGACCCAAGTGCTAACTTTCCTGGGCACTGCAGGATACTATAGAAAATGCGTGCCCAACTACAGTACCCTGGCCAAACCCCTGACTGACCTGACCCACAAGAATCTGCCCCGACAGGTCGTCTGGGCCCCAGAGTGTGATCAGGCATTTAACCAACTCAAAACTGCTCTAACTAATGCACCTGTACTTGCTGCTCCTGATCCAACTAAACGATTTCTTGTCCATACAGATGCTTCAATGTTTGGATTGGGAGCATTGCTGAGCCAAGTTGGAGCAGATGGCGGAGAACACCCCGTAGCATATCTAAGCCGGAAACTGTTACCACAAGAAGTAAGCTACGCCGCCATTGGAAAAGAATGCCTGGCCATGGTGTGGGCCCTTAAAAAGTTGCAACCGTATCTCTATGGACAACCTTTTTCCTTGCTCACAGATCCCGTTGGTATGGCGAAACCGTGTGACTGGAGACAATGCCAGGCTGCTGCGCTGGAGTTTAGTGCTGCAGCCTTTTGACTTTACAATCCATTATCGGCCGGGAAAACAAAACGGTAACGCCGACGGGTTATCTAGACAAACTGAACTTGAGAAGTGATCTGTGGGCACTCCTCCGGACATCCCCAAGCCGATCCGTTGGGATCAGACTGTGTATGCCGGCTTGGTTCTGGGGGAGCATTGTGGCAAACCTAGCCACTTGTAATATTCAGGACTATGCACATAAAAAGGTTGCCTATAGTAATCCCTGTAATGTCTTGTATAACTTGGCTGTACCATGTGAATTAATGTATGTGTATATTGAATTCGTATGCTAGCTGCCGAAAGCCACTAACATTCATGGGTTTCGTTTCACGAACAGCAACTTTACACAGAGAGATGTGTGGCACAGAGAGACAGTGTTGCAATCGGTAATTAAAGGCTTTCCTAGGTGTGAAGAAACCCCCCTATTCCCTATGTGATTTACAGTTTGCATTCCCTTTTATCCTCTATTTGCTGCCTATTGCATTCGGTAGATAAAACTACAGAACCGGGACCACCCTCTGGCTCATTAAACATCAAAGGTTTAGGTGAAATTGCTACCTCTGTCTGTGCGGCCAGCGTTCATTAGTCGAACGCCACGTGGCAGAGAAAACCGCGGCCATCTTTGTTCATGCTAACAAAGGCAGCGGGACCTGGTCGTCGAGTGCATGGAACTGTTTTACGGACACTTGACTTTCCGAACACCGGTCCCAAACAGACGAATGCTGGAACTCTATTTACCGAATAGCTAGAAGAGCGCTATTCGATACTTTGGTGCATTCGACAGAGGGGCACGGACGCTGATAGGAGCCAGAGGGATCCATTCAGTACTTTTATTCGTTTTTATGTTTTTCGAAAGTGACCGGCAAAACCCACCAAATTCATGGAACTGTTTTGGGCATGCAGCCCAGGGTGAGCCGGTCACACAAGACTTCCATAAAATTTGCGAACCCCTGAACCGATCTGGGTGAAATTCGAATATGTTGGTCACCCAGATCAGGGCTACCAGGGGACACATAATTTATGGGGATACACCCAGTATAAAGGGGTGTTCTGAAAGTTGGGGAAAAAGTGATTTTTTTCAGCCCGGAGATAATTAAGTTACTATTTTATCAGACTAAATTATCTCCTGGGCTAGGGGAGGGAATTGTAGGTGTGTGTTAACATTTTACTGTTTGTGATTGGTTATTGTTTGTCCCCCCTGAGGGCTGTCCCCTTGCATGGGGACTTGCATAAAAGCTGTGTGCACCCATTAAAGGACATTTCATTTTGTACCCTTCTTGACTTTGGCTGATGTTTGGGGATTTGTGTGTTTCACTGAGGGAATTATCTGGTGAGACTATTGGAATTGCTATAGGATTCGTCTACCCTAACTACCGAACAGAGGGCTATAATCACTAAGGCTCTGGTGGTTCGGGAGGAAACTACCGAATGAGGTTTAAATATACTTGGTTTCCTTACACTAGGTGGCCGTCGTTCGGCTACCGACCACGCGACGGTCGGCCATCTTGGATCCTTTGTCTCACCAGCGCGAGACGCGTGGAACTGAAAATAGCTACTCGACGGCGCATACACCGCTGGACTTCTAGGCCGTTCGGGAGCTCCGGTCTTTGGTTATTGTGGTTCCCCATCGGTGTTCAGTACTTTTAGGCGAACTCGATGGCAAAGTGTATTTTGTGCGGCGTTCGGTTGTTTTAGCTGGGATCTGAGCGGTATTAACACGAAATGTGCACTCAGACCCCAGCTATCTACCGAATGTCCATTCGTTTAAATGGACTAAGTATTGTTGAAGTTATGGATTTAAATGTAGAATGCTGGTTCTGCTGCACGGAGGGATAATCCACTTAACGGTATATTCCAGTGGGAGTGTCCCTCTCGTGCAGCAGTGCCTGATGGGAGAAAAGGTCTGAATGTTAAGTCCCCCATGTAGTCCCCTACTGTATTACCCCTGCTATGTCAGTAGGGAAACCCCTTGCATGGGGACTTGCATAAATACTGGATGTGGCGAAACCAACCTCGCCACTGTGAACTGGAGAAGCCTGGTTGCTCGCCTGCTCCCTTTGGACTATGGCCCTGCAGGTTAAACTGTTTATTTCCCCTGCAGAAAGGCTTATTTGTGTGATCTGAGTGCCATTCATCTAATAATGTGCACTCAGATCCCAGCTATCTGGGGATATGTGAAATGTCTGTGTGTTATGTGTAAATGTGACTTTATGTATTTTAAAGTGTTCTGTGTCTTTTTGCAACCATGTGCTTAATGGAGTCTTGTGTCTGTCCTGGGAGATAATTGAATTACTTATCTCCAGGATAGAAGACTCTGAAACTGGTTTGGGCCAGAAAGCCATGCTTCATTTAGCCACAAAGGACTTTTTACTAACTTTTGAACCCCTTGTCTGATTTGTGCCATTTTTTGAATATGTTGTTCCCCTGAATGGATTGATTGTGAATATGTAATTTTATGTGAATGTGATGTATGGTTTTGGAGTTATGAAAGTTGGGTAGAAAGTATGTTTTAACTGTATGTATAATTGAGTTTCCTCTCAGGATAAGGGGAGGGAATATGTGGGATGTAACTGTGATGTGATTGGTTGTTTTGTAACGCCCTGTGGGCTGTACTATGTTTGTGGATTGGGAATAAAAGAGACTGTATGTGACAGTACAGGGAGTTCCTGCTTAACCCTCAAAGTGAAGTGTCGTCTCATTATTGGGGGAAGGATTTATTGTATGCTGTTCCAGTTTGACTGCTAGGAGAGTAAACCTATTCGTATGGTTCCTATTCAACTGTCTACAGCATTCATATGCTTGGGAGAATTTATTTGTTTCTCCGGTTCGGTGATTGTGGTGTCTGCCAGAGTGCTTGGAGTCCTCAGGAAGCGCTAGGAGCATCCTTCAACGGAGGTACCCAGTCGGGGTGCCAGGTGATCCGTTACATTGGTGGCAGCAGTGGGATGGCGTCCTAGTGCGAGGTAAAGCAGCTCAGAGACACAGTTCGTTTGGATTTACAAATTGAGGGCAACGCTAGCACACGTGCAGCGACCCTGGGAGCAGAGGTATCCAGCGACTTGGAGCAGACAAGTATGGAAGGCTCTGGCGATGATTGGATGGCCGAGGTGAGGCAGCGAGTGGCCCAGTATGGGGATGATTTACCCATGGAGGTACGCCGGGTGATCTGGAACCAGGTCACGGCCGAGCGAAACACAAGGCTGGCCCGAGAATTCCGGCTGGCGAAAGAGTATGCTCAGCGGAAGGAGTGTTACAGCAGCCGAGTAGAGGCTGCATCCGAGGAGGCTAGCCGTCTCCCCCTGAGGCGGCCGCAGGAACCCGAAGTAGGGGTCCTCATAGACTGGTCCTGTGAGGAACCACAACAGGCATGTGGAGATGGGACCGGCCCAGATCCCCAGCAGCAGCCGGAGTTGCCAGGTGCGGAAGCAGGTGGTCCTTACTCGCAAATGTTGAGGGACCTCACAGACTGGTCCTGGGCAGACCCACAGATGGCAGGTGGAGATGGGACGGTGGTCTCTCAACCGGCCCTACTTGGATGCTGGGCGGTCGGCCCAGATCTCCAGCGGCAGTATGTACCCCAGGGAGCTGAAGGTGCAGTCCTTCCTCCCCAGCGGCAGTGTGCACCCCAGGGAGCTGAAGGTGCAGTCCTTCCTCCCCAGCGGCAGTGTGTACCCCAGGGAGCTGAAGGTGCAGTCCTTCCTCCCCAGCGGCAGTGTGTACCCCAGGGAGCTGAAGGTGCCGTCCTTCCTCCCCAGCGGCAGAGTGTCCTGCAGGGAGCAGAGACCGTCAGTCTCGCACCCCAACCACAGGACAAAATAATGAAAGGGGAGACAGTGGTCCCCCTCTCCACCAGCAGAGAGAGTGTCAGGGAGAGGAGCCTGATACCCCCTCTCCCCAGCGGCAGTTTACAGTTCAGAGAGAGGAGCTTGTTACACCCTCTCTCCAGCGGCAGCCTAACCCAGCAAGGGGAGATGTTACACCCCCAACAGTGCAGATGGGACTGTAGTCTCTGCACTTACAGCACAAGAGGTAGGGACAGTCGGTCCTGTTCCCCAGCCACAGAGCGGTGTATCCAGAGGGGAGACAGTCGGTCTCTCCCTCCCACAACCAGGCTCCCACCAGGCTACTTCCGTGGTAGCACTGGCATCAGGGCAGAGTACCGCTGGTCTCTGCCCACTCAGCAACCCACCAAGGCAGCCTAACAGTTGCCCACACAGTCGTGGTGAGGCACCTGGACATGGACAAAGTTTTCCTCTACCCAGGTGTAGTAACCAGTTATTGTGGGTGGGCTGTACTGCTGTTTCTGTTTTGTGGGTGGGTTGCTGGACTAACCAGGGCACTGACCAGCAGGAGGTCAGATACCCTGTTAGTCTAGTTGGTAAAGGGGAGAAGTGTGGCGAAACCAACCTCGCCACTGTGAACTGGAGAAGCCTGGTTGCTCGCCTGCTCCCTTTGGACTATGGCCCTGCAGGTTAAACTGTTTATTTCCCCTGCAGAAAGGCTTATTTGTGTGATCTGAGTGCCATTCATCTAATAATGTGCACTCAGATCCCAGCTATCTGGGGATATGTGAAATGTCTGTGTGTTATGTGTAAATGTGACTTTATGTATTTTAAAGTGTTTTGTGTCTTTTGCAACCATGTGCTTAATGGAGTCTTGTGTCTGTCCTGGGAGATAATTGAATTACTTATCTCCAGGATAGAAGACTCTGAAACTGGTTTGGGCCAGAAAGCCATGCTTCATTTAGCCACAAAGGACTTTTTACTAACTTTTGAACCCCTTGTCTGATTTGTGCCATTTTTGAATATGTTGTTCCCCTGAATGGATTGATTGTGAATATGTAATTTTATGTGAATGTGATGTATGGTTTTGGAGTTATGAAAGTTGGGTAGAAAGTATGTTTTAACTGTATGTATAATTGAGTTTCCTCTCAGGATAAGGGGAGGGAATATGTGGGATGTAACTGTGATGTGATTGGTTGTTTTGTAACGCCCTGTGGGCTGTACTATGTTTGTGGATTGGGAATAAAAGAGACTGTATGTGACAGTACAGGGAGTTCCTGTTTTAACCCTCAAAGTGAAGTGTCGTCTCATTATTGGGGGAAGGATTTATTGTATGCTGTTCCAGTTTGACTGCTAGGAGAGTAAACCTATTCGTATGGTTCCTATTCAACTGTCTACAGCATTCATATGCTTGAGAGGATTCATATGCTTCTCCGGTTCGGTGGTTGTGGTGTCTGCTGCAGTGCTTGGAGTCCTCAGGAAGCGCTAGGAGCATCCTTCAACGGAGGTACCCAGTCGGGGTGCCAGGCGATCCGTTACACTGGATGCTGTGAATAAAAACCTCAGTTGACTCCCAGAACTGTGTCTCGTCCGGTTACTGGGGGAGTTGGGATATTGCCTTACTTTTCAGTGCTTGACTGTGGATTACCTTCTTTACCAGCGGAGAACGTGGGATTTAATATTGCCGCTCCGCTACAGCCACATTGCACCAATCAGATGGTTTTTTTTTATTCTGATTGAAATTGTAGAGTTTTACTTCAGTATTTCGCAGAAGCATCTCTAGTGGCTGTCTGTATGACAGCCACCAAAGGCAGGTTAACCTTGAAATGAAAACATTGCAATTCCAGCCACTAACCGCTACATAGTTACCTGTTTCCTTTCTGTTTAAAGGGACACTATAGTCACCTGAACAACTTTAGCTTAATGAAGCAGTTTTGGTGTATAGAACATGCCCCTGCAGCCTCACTGCTCAATCCTCTGCCATTTAGGAGTTAAATCCCTTTGTTTATGAACCCTAGTCACATCTCCCTGCATGTGACTTGCACAGCCTTCCATAAAAACTTCCTGTAAAGAGAGCCCTATTTAGGCTTTCTTTATTGCAAGTTCTGTTTAATTAAGATTTTCTTATCCCCTGCTATGTTAATAGCTTGGTAGACCATGCAAGAGCCTCCTGTATGTGATTAAAGTTCAATTTAGAGATTGAGATACAATTATTTAAGGTAAATTACATCTGTTTGAAAGTGAATCCAGTTTTTTTTCATGCAGGCTCTGTCAATCATAGCCAGGGGAGGTGTGGCTAGGGCTGCATAAACAGAAACAACGTGATTTAACTCCTAAATGGCAGTGAATTGAGCAGTGAAATTGCAGGGGAATTATCTATACACTAAAACTGCTTTATTTAGCTAAAGTAATTTAGGTGACTATAGTGTTCCTTTAATGGCTGCAGGTAAAGCTAAAAAAAAAAAAAACACTCGCCTGCTCCAAATAAGTTAACAGAAAAATCAACATGACATTATATTGAAACCCTAAAGAACATATCAAACCATATTAAACAATATCAAACTGCAACAAAATGAAAGAAGAGGCTACACACTTGATATAAAGCATACAAGTATTTCAGTTACTGATATGCATATGTAATTTAAATGAACACATAGCAGAAATTAACCTCAACAGTTACATTGATATGTATCTGGCATACCACAAAATCACAGTTTAATACATTGTATACACCCTCACCATCTACTGCTAAGGCCAATTACAAATTGGAGTAAAAATGCTTAACTTACATAGTGTGTCAGTTTGGTTGCCACCTGTCTCCCATTTTGCATAACTTTATATGTATTAAAATATATACATACAAGCATATGTTTCAGAGAACAGCTAAGTCTTTAGGAGCAGATGTTATTTCTGGTCAGTTGGTAAAAAAACAGAGACAAGATTGGAAATCAGTTGGTTATTAGTAACCACTACTAATTATCAACCGTTATTAATGGCAACAGGTTACAGCAACTATATACAGATGATGTAGGGAAGGAGTCCTGGTATTTATGGAGGATGAATTATTAAGATTCTCTAGTTTTCAAATATTTCCTGGGGCTTGCAAATGAGACAATTTTGGATCAAGGTTACACTTTTAACATATACATAAATAAAATAATTATGCATTATCATGATGAAAGTGCCAAAAAGTGTCTGTCCTGAATGCATGGAAAATGCAAGGTTTAATAAAGGTTTAGTAACTCATTTTCGAGTACATTGATTGCCAGTTAGTGGTTACATCTTTAATAACTCTGCAACAGTGAAATTCATAGGAGTATGCGTGCAGGGGTGCCCAGGAACAGCTTGATGGAGATGTAGGGATGGCTTTTGAACAAGCTGGCAAAGAGATTAAAAGATCTCCCTGACTTGCCTTATGGTGCCTTAATGATGTGAGGGAACTTCGTTGCACCTCTGATGGGTGAAGATCACTGTGTGCTTCCTCACAGACCTGGAACATAAGATGTTTTTTTAACCTGCCAGGGTGCACCTGCCAGGGTGCAGAAAACAAGCTATGAGCAGTTGACTACCTGTGAGAAACACACAGACTTCACTGGACTACCAGGAACCAAGGTCACAGCCCACAGTGGACCTCTAGTGACCATGATCACTGTTGGCACCAGACCACATCATACACAGCTCTACACATCACTCAAAACTACCAACACACAGCCACTCACATCACACATTAGCCAGCCAAACACACAACACTCACAGTTACCCATATCATTCACAACCAACCACACACAACCATATCACACATATGACACAGTGAAAAGCACTTCTGGCTACTCAACACAAACACACTGTAAACCCCACAGCTTTCACACAAATAAATAATAAGTCAACTGTTTAAGAAATATCCTCAAAAAGAAAAAAATAACACAGGGAACAATTACTGGGTGTATACACTAATATAGTAGAGGGAAAAACAGACTGAAGTTTTAAAATATTGACACTGTGTCTTGTGTCTTTCAGCTTCAGCTTGGTAGCTCGGGTTGAGGAATTAATTTCTAATATGTAAAATACAATATATAATTTAATATTATGTTATGAGAAATGGGAGACAGATGGCAACCCAATTGGCAAAACGATTCCATGTGTGCAATTGCATAATTAATGTATCTTACTCCAAATAGCTTCCTACATAATGTGTGCATAGCACACCAAGCAGCAGGGGTTTCCTTGTCCTAATAACAACATACATCAGTCGCAAAATAGTAGAGGGGAAGAAAAAGGGAAATAAGCAAATTGGTTGCTTCTTTCTAAAACAATCACATGGGATGTCCCCACAGCGAACTTTGTGAAGTTATTCTAAACCTTGTAATTAACAGGAGAACATTAAATCTTTGATTTACAGGAAATAATTCAGAAGACATCATTGGTGTGTATTACAATCCTTGTGAATCCATGTGAGTGCCTGAAAAATTTATCGGTATTTTAAAACCTACAGACGGGGGCGGCTCTAGACTTTGCGAGGCTTTAGTCGAAACTCAAAGATGAGTCCCCCACTAACTCCATTAGTGAAAAATAGGAGTTGACTTGTGTGTGTGTATAATAAGCTGTAGATATAATAAAGGGCAGGCTTGCAGCATTGGACACAGAAAGGTAGTCTCTATATTCATCTTCAGAGGCTTGCATTGTTACGGCTCCCTATGCCGCTGCTTTGTGAGCTCTTTGACTGTAGTTATGGCATAATTTGCAATCATTGCTAATCATTTATACATGATTGATGGGTATAGTTGTATAGCCTGGAAGTTGTGTATACATAAGTGCCAGTGTAAAGTCGTTATTTGAAACAAAATAAAAATTTTGGTTGGGCTTTTAAAAAAAATAATTTACCAAATAATAAAGTTGTCAAGTCATAGAAAAGTGGTTCCCAAACTTTTTAGGTTCAAGGCGCCCTTAATATTTCAATATTTTTCCAAGGCGCCCCAAGTTAAAATAATTTCTTAGGTTGTATATATGTACAGCATAGCAACATATACTGGGCCCCTGTTCGACAGAAACGCTTGCCGTTCAAGCGCAGATCCAGAACCTAATCTAGAGAGGGGCACTGGTAGATTATCTAAAGAAACAATCCAGGCACAATAAGCACTTCAGCAATGTGTAGTGGTTATGGTGCCAGTAGTGCCATAGTGCCCTCCCAGAGTAAGTAGTCAAACTGTTTAAGAACAATTTGACAACTCACATGGGATCTGCCAGGATATAGGGCTGTAGTAGGGGCAGGGCCGGTGCAAGCATTTTTGCCGCCTTAGGCAAAAAAAAAAATTGCTGCCCTCCCCCCCCCGTGACATCACAATGCCCCACCCATATGATCTGTCATATGAACTAATGCCAGTGCTGCACACAGTGTGTGTTTACATTAAAACGCTTGCAGGGACAGGCTATAGAGACCGGAACCACTTCATTTAATTGCAGTGGTTCTGGGGACTATAGTGTCCCTTTAATGTGAGGTAAATTAGAGATTAGTGTCAGTAATAATATACTAGATTGCCTACTTACAAAAGGATGAGGATGGTGATGGGCTCTGGCTGCAGTTTGGCTCCACTGGTCTGGTGTAGAACAGGATCTCTGGAGGCCGTTTGTAACTGTGGTCACAAAATTCAATGTTCTGGGAGAACGGAAAGCAGCTCCATTTTTTGGGGCCCCTTACACAGCTCAAGGTCTGGGCACCAGGGCCTGATGGTGAGTATGCCCATAAGGCCCACCCATAAGTTCACGTATAGGAGTGTGTAGGGGATGTGTTATGTGTTATTGTAGAGGATCTAATGTGTGTGCTTATGGAATATAGTGTATAGGGATACCAGTTTGTGTAGGTGATGCAGTGTGTTTGTGTGTAGTGGAAGCAGTGTGTGTTTGTGTATAAAGGATGTATTGTGTGTTTCTGGTTGTTTGTAAGGGATGCATTGTGTGAATCTGTGTTTGTATGCATAAGGGATGCAAGGTGTGTGTCTGTAAGTGTGTGCATTGAGTGTGTGTAAGAAATGCATTGTGTTTCTGTGTGTATGTAAGAGAAGCAGTGTGTGTGTTTGCATGTGTGTGTAAGGGATGCATTGTGTGTTTATGTGTATGTGTGCAAAGGATGCATTGTCTTTGTGTGCAAAGGTTGCATTGTGTGTGTGTGTGTAATGGATGCATTGTGTGTTTTTCTGTGTGTAAGGGAAGCATGTTGTGTTTCTGTGTGTGTAGGGATGCATTGTGTGTGTGTGAACGTAGTGTGAAAGAGCTCCCTCTCCTGCCCCTTGTTCTATAGAGCTCTCTCTTCTGTCCCTTAGAGCTCTCCCCTGCCCCTTAGTGGTCTCTCCTCTCCCCCCACCCTCCCCTAGTGGTCTCTTCTCACACCCACCCACCCTCCCTGTGTTCTTCTCATCCCCACCCTCCCTGTGTGCTCCTCACCATTCGCTCCCTGTGTTCTCCTCACCTCCCCTTATCCTCACCCTCTCTCCCGTGTTCTTCTCACCCCCCGTGTGCTCCTCACCTCCCTCCTCCCTGTGTTTTCCTCACTCCCCCCTCCCTGTGTTCTTCTTACTCCCCCACCCCCTCCCTGGTTTCTTCTTACTCCCCCCTCTCTCTTTTCTTCTTACTCCCACTTCCCTCTTCTTCTTACTCATCCCCCTCTTCTTCTTACTCCCCCTACCCTTCTTCTTCTTGCCCCTCTCCTCTTCATCTTACACCCCCCTCCCCTCTACTTCTTACTCCCCCCTCCCCTTCTTATCCCCCCTCCCCTCTTCTTCTTAATCCCCTCCCTCTCTGTACCATGGCCGAGCTTCTTAATCCCCCCTCCCTGTACCGCGGTACGGGAGTTTCTGTTTCCTGAACCCGGCCGGACTGACAGGAAGTGCACACTGAGTGTGCACTTCCTGTCAGTCTGGCCATGACCGCAGACCGGAGAGGAGCTCGGCCACGCTACAGGGGAGGTTAGGTGAGGAGAGAGGCAGTGCTGCAGCCACCGGAGGCTCTCTATAGAGCGCTTAGGCGGCTGCACCATTTAAAGGGCCAGCGATTGGGGCGCAGGACACAACCCCTGAGTAGGGGATAGGGGCAGTAATGTGTCTGAGGGGTGCAATATGTGTGTGTGTGAGTGGTGGAGTGAGTTTGTGTGTGTGTGTGTGAGGGGTGCAGTGTGTGTGGTGCAGTGAGTGTATAGGGGTTGATTGTGTTTGTGAATGATGCAGTATGTGTGCATGTGGGGAAGTTTGTGCATGAGGGTTACAGTCTGTGAGGGACAGTGTGTGTGTGTGTGTGGGGGGGCAGTGTGTGAGGGGTACTGTTTGTGTGTGGGGGGGGGGCAGCCTGTGTATGAGGGGATGGTGTGTGTATGGGGGGGATAGTGTGTGTGTGTGTGTGTATGGGGGGGGCAGGTGGGCAGATAAATACTTATGTTTGATTTTTTATTTCAACCCCTTAAGGACAGAGCTTCAGAAGCTTGTCTTTCACTTAATGACAGCAGCATTTTTTGCATTTTTTGCATTTTGCGTTCAACTGCAACTTGCATTTTACTAATTTATTGCACTGACACATATTATATACAGTTTTTTAAAGGACAGAAAGGGCTTTAATTTGATGTAATATATATATATATATATATATATATATATATATATATATATATATATATATATATATATATATATATATATATATATACATATATATATATATATATATATAATGTGTATATATATATATATACGTATAAGTATATATATATATATATATGTATATATATATATATATATATATATATATATATGCTTATTTATTATAAAAAAA
Source organism: Pelobates cultripes (assembly GCA_933207985.1). Lineage (NCBI taxonomy): Eukaryota > Metazoa > Chordata > Amphibia > Anura > Pelobatidae > Pelobates > Pelobates cultripes. Next base: position 105,150,078 of record OW240920.1, on the reverse strand, counting down.
TACAGAAACATGCAAAAAAAATTACATTTGTTGTGTTTTATTTACAGTTTTTGCAATAATAATGTGTGCATAATTAGTGCAGGTTAAGGAAAGTAATTAAAAATAAATTCATTTAGTTGTTCTGATTTACAGAATATATAATGTGTCTGAGATTTTCAGTTTTTTTGTGGTAGTTACAGGTCACAAAGCACAAGGAGTAAAATAAACTTTTAATGTGGAGCGATTTTAGAATTTGGTATGTTTGTCTTGTAAGCTTAATAGCCATAAAAGAAATCAAAATTGCCACACAAAAGTATATATATTTGTATAAGGTAGACATCACAGGCTATTTACCTAAGGTGGTTTTGACATTTTCTACATAGCCATTTCACCGCCAACCTCTACTAAATATTGGAGTAAAATTGTGGGGTTTTTTTTGTTTCTGGCACAGAAACTTATAACAAAGAACTTCTCATGTATATTTTGTAAAGTTGGTGTGTGCTATTCCTGTACAAAGCTTTATTTTGTGTAGCTTTATTTTGTGTAGCTTCACCCCCATTGTATGTCCTTGGCACTATTTCGTGAAGCTACAGTGTCATATAGGAGACCTGTCCTTTTCAGTACTCACAGTAGAATTTTGAGAGACGGATTTAATGAGCCTATGCTTCCATTTGGGGTATTATAACAGTTTCAATGTTTCAATTCTGGCACACTGGTTGAGTTCCATCTCTCTTTCCTGGAGATAAGAGAGTCTGGATTGCGTGCCAGATACTGCTGCGCATAGAGATTAGTCTGGGTGACTATCTCCCCAAAAATCTCATCCCCCAAGAACAGCTGCATAACAGCCAGCACACTATAGCCAGACAGGTCAGCCTGTATGCCAGGATTGGCTGTAAACACTGGGATGTCTAGGGAAAAATTATTAGGGGGTACCCAGTCATCTGCGCCATGTTCAGCATTAGGGGAATCGGCGATTTCCCCTGATGGACCTGCAGTATCTGGAACATAGTCCCTGTGCCCTGCGTCACTCCCTGCGTCACTCTCTGAGGCAGTGTCAGTCGCATCTGAGTCAGCCGCTAACAGTGCATAAGCCTCCTCTGCGCTATACTTTCAAAACATTGTTAATACAGTTAACACAGCTAACAAAACTTTAACTAAATAACTAAACTTTTTTTATTATTATTATTTTTTTTTATTCCCTAATTCCCACTAAATTCCACCCACCCAAGTAACTAAATCACAAATTAATAAAATCAAATAATAAAATTTAACCCGGGTTACAAAAAACATAAAATTTAACCCTTGAAAGTAAAAAAAAAATAGATCACATTAAAGTACTGTGACCTGTATATTGATCACTGCTAGCAGTGATCAAGCAGCAGGGAAAGGGTTAATTTTTTTTTTTACATAAAGGGGAAAGGGATTAGGAACTTTTTATACAACTTAACTATTCTTCTGGGACACAATGTAGCACCGATCCGTCTCTCTCCACTTTACAAACCCACACGAGGTGGAGGGAGGCGGATCAGATATCCCAGCAGCATTGTGACCGCTGTGACTGGCTGTCACAGCGATCACATGGGCTGGGATATCGGGATTTGCTGTTGCTGGCCCTGACTCTGCCCCTGACTCGGAGGCACCCAGCAACAGTGTTAACCCCGAGATCGCCGGCACCGCGGCGATCGGGGGTTAATTTTAACGCGTGACGGACAAGGTCCATCACTCGTCATTAACGCTTTCCCCTGAGTGACGGACCTCGTCCATCACTCATCGTTAAGGGGTTAATTCATAAAAAGTTTTCTAATATTAATAATAAAAAAAAACAAGTCGCATGGAGTAGGAGCTCCGTACTTTTTAAGCCCTAAAGCAAACAATAATTTGGGAATGAACATCCTGCTGGATACATTTAGTGTAAAAACAGTGCTTTGGTTTGCTTCCAGGATGATGGACCAATTGATCATCCTAATAGACTGAACTATCGTGGTCGCAAGGGTCACAGCTGCATCCTGGCCCATCACTCCAGGGGACCCAGCCGCCCTGCACTGGGGTGCACGCCATCACTTCCTCCAAACTAAGAGCCACGTGGGTGGAGAGTGTCGGGTAGGAGAGCTCTGACTCCCATCATCTGAAGGCAGTCACTGGACCCTAGGGAAGTCACCCTCCTGCACCTAAAGGTAGGAAACAGGCGGGTGACTAAACATTTTAACAGTTTGTTTGTCTGTGTGTGTGTGTGTGTCTCTTTTGCCTGCATGTGTATCTGTCTGCATGTCGGTCTGTATGGGTATCTGTTTGCATGTGTGTCAGTGTGTGCCCCTATGTATTCATGTAATTCTGTGTATCTGAATGTTTGTCATTAAGTGTGTCTGTATCTACATGCATGTCTGTGTATCCACACGTTTCCTCTGTGTCTGTATCTGTATCTGTATGTAGTGATGCACCGAACGGTTCGCTGGCGAATAGTTCCTGGCGAATAGTTCCTGGCGAACATAGCATGTTTGCGTTCGCCACGGCGGGCGAACATATGCGCGGTTCGATCCGCCCCCTATTCGTCATCATTGAGTAAACTTTGACCCTGTACCTAACAGTCAGCAGACACATTCCAGCCAATTAGCAGCACACCCTCCCTAGCAGACCCTCCCACCTACTGGACAGCATCCATTTTAGATTCATTCTCAAGCTGCATGCTTAGTGAGAGGAGGGAAAGTGTAGCTGCTATTGATTTGATAGGGAAATGGATAGCTAGGTTAGTGTATACAGTGTGCACTACAGTCCTGAAGGACTCATCTGACCTCTGCTGTAAGGACAGCACCCCAAAAAGCTTTTTTTTTTTTTCTGTGTAATGTAATTGCAGTTGCCTGCCTGCCAGCTTCTGTGTCAGGCTCACAGTGGATACTGTGCCCACTTGCCCAGTGCCACCACTCACTCACTGGTGTCACAATAGCTTGCATTTAAAAAAAAAAAAAATGTATTTCACTGTAATAGATTAAATAGCAGTTAGTTGTCTGCAAGTGTCTGTGTGTCAGGATCGCAGCGTATACTGTGCCCACTTGCCCAGTGCCACCACTCACTCACTGGTGTCACAATAGCGTGCATTTAAAAAAAAAACTTTTTTCACTGTTATAGATTGAATAGCAGTTAGTTGTCTGCAAGCGTCTGTGTGTCAGGCTCGCAACGTATACTGTGCCCACTTGCCCAGTGCCACCACTCACTCACTGGTGTCACAATAGCTTGCATTTAAAAAAAAAATAGTTTTCACTGTAATAGATTGAATAGCAGTTAGTTGTCTGCATGCGTCTGTGTGTCAGGCTCGCAGAGTATACTGTGCCCACTTGCCCAGTGCCACCACTCACTCACTGGTGTCACAATAGCGTGCATTTAAAAAACAAAAAACTTTTTTCACTGTTATAGATTGAATAGCAGTTAGTTGTCTCCAAGCGTCTGTGTGTCAGGCCTACAACGTGTACTCTGCCAACCTTTGCCAGTTCAAAGTGCCACTCTTATCTGGTGTCACAATAGCTTGCATTTAAAAACCAAAAAACTTATTTCACTGTTATAGATTGAATAGCAGTTAATTGTCTGCAAGCGTCTGTGTGTCAGGCTCGCAACGTATACTGTGCCCACTTGCCCAGTGCCACCACTCACTCACTGGTGTCACAATAGCTTGCATTTAAAAAAAAAAATTTTTCACTGTAATAGATTGAATAGCAGTTAGTTGTCTCCAAGCGGGTGTGTCAGGCTCACAGTGGATACTGTGCCCAGTGCCACCACTCACTCACTGGTGTCACAATAGCTTGCATTTAAAAACCAAAAAACTTTTTTCACTGTTATAGATTGAATAGCAGTTAGTTGTCTCAAAGCGGGTGTGTCAGCCCTACAGCGTGTACTCTGCCAACCTCTGCCAATTCACAGTGCCACTCATATCTGGTGTCACAGTAGCTTGCACGCATAGTACCACTAATCGAAAAAAAAATGACAGGCAGAGGCAGGCCACCCCGCAGGGGCCGTCGTGGTCGTGGTGCTGTGATTCCCTTTTGCCCTAGAATAATGCCCAGTTTTCAGAGGCCAGGTACCCTGAACTTGAAAAGTTCTGAGGACATAGTTGACTGGCTAACACAGGACACCCAATCTTCTACAGCTTCCGCTCGGAACCTTGACGCAACATTCTCCTCCAGCTTAGCTTCGGGCACCTTTCAAGATACCACTCACCCGCCTGCCGCCACCACCAACACTAGCACCACAGCCACTTCACTTGGTATGTCAGAGGAGTTATTTACACATCCGTTTGAAGAAATGAGTGATGCGCAACCATTATTGACAGAGGATGTAGATAACAGGGATATGTCTCAATCAGGCAGCATTACACATGTATGGTGTGATGATGATGATGTTGTACCCGCTGCTGCTTCCTTTGCTGAGTTGTCAGATACAAGTGAAGCGGTTGATGATGACGATGCGTCCATGGATGTCACGTGGGTGCCCGCTCGGCAAGAAGAAGAACAGGGCGAAAGTTCAGATGGGGAGACAGAGAGGAGGAGGAGATGAGTTGGAAGCAGGGGGAGGTCGTCGCAAGGAGCTAGTGGCACAGTCAGACAGCATGCATCGGCACCCGGGGTCAGCCAGACAGCACGCCAATCAACGCATGCTGTTGCCACCACCAGAATGCCGTCATTGCAGAGCTCAGCAGTGTGGCATTTTTTTTGTGTGTCTGCCTCTGACAACAGCGATGCCATTTGCAACCTGTGCCAAAAGAAACTGAGTCGTGGGAAGTCCAACACCCAACTAGGTACAACTGCTTTGCGTAGGCACATGATCGCATATCACAAACGCCTATGGGATCAACACATGAGTACAACCAGCACACAAACTCAAAACCGCCATCCTCCTCCTGGTCCAGCATCTTCAGCCACGTCAACCACTGCTGTCCTCCTTGCCCCCTCTCAACCATCCGCCACTCCGTCTCTCGCCTTGAGCAGTTCCTGCTCATCTGCCCACAGTCAGGTGTCTGTCAAGGACATGTTTGAAAGTAAGAAGTCAATGTCAGAAAGTCACCCCCTTGCCCGGCGTCTGACAGCTGGCTTGTCTGTACTATTAGCCCACCAGCTTTTACCATACAAGCTGGTGGAGTCTGAGGCGTTCAAAACATTTGTAGCTATTGGAACACCGCAGTGGAAGGTACCCGGATGAAATTATTTTTCACAAAAGGCAATCCCCAACCTGTACTCGATTGTGCAAAAGGAAATAATGGCATGTCTGGCACACAGTGTTGGGGCAAGGGTCCATCTGACCACTGATACCTGGTCTGCAAAGCATGGTCAGGGCAGGTATATCACCTACACTGCGCATTGGGTAAACCTGCTGACGGCTGCCAAGCATCGAATGCGTTGCTCTGCAGAGGAGTTGGTGACACCGCCACGACTTGCAGGCAGGCCTGCTGCCACCTCCTCTACTCCTCCTACTCCATCCTCTTCCATAACCTCCTCGACTGAGTCCTCTTTTGCTGCTGTGTCTTGCTCCACATCAACGGCACCCCCCAAGCTCCCAGGTACTATTCCACATCCCGGATACGGCAGTGTCACGCTGTCTTGGGTTTGACTTGCTTGAAAGCAGAGAGTCACACCGGACAAGCACTCCTGTCCGCCCTGAACGCACAGGTGGAAAAGTGTCTGACTGCGCAGCAACTGGAGATCGGCAAAGTGGTTTGTGACAACGGAACAAATTTGTTGGCGGCATTGAAGTTGGGCACATGTGTGTAATCTGATCGTACAACGCTTTGTGCATAAGTACACAGGCTTACAGGAGTCCTGAAGCAGGCCAGGAAGGTGTGTGGCCATTTCAGGCGTTCCTACATGGCCATGACACACTTTGCCGATATCCAGCGGCAAAACAACATGCCAGTGAGGTGCTTGATTTGCGACAGCCCGACACGTTGGTATTCAACACTCCTAATGTTCGATCGCCTGCTCCAACAAGAAAAAGCTGTTAAGGAATATTTGTATGACCGGGGTGCTAGGACAGCCTCTGGGGAGCCGGGAATTTTTTTGCCATGTTACTGGATGCTCATGCGCAATGCCTGTAGGCTCATGCGTCCTTTTGAGGAGGTGACAAACCTAGTCAGTCGCACCGAAGGCACCATCAGCGACATCATACCATTTGTTTTCTTCCTGGAGCGTGCCCTGCGATGAGTGCTGGATCAGGCCATAGATGAGCGTGAAGAGGAAGAGTTGTGGTCACCATCCCCACCAGAACCAGCCTTATCAGCATTGCTTGCTGGACCTGCGGCAACGCTGGAAGAGGATTGTGAGGAAGAGGAGTCAGAATAGGAATGTGGCTTTGAGGAGGAGGAGGAAGACCAACCACAACAGGCATCCCAGGGTGCTCGTTGTCACCTATCTGGTACCCGTGGTGTTGTACGTGGCTGGGGGGAAGAACATACCTTCATTGAGATCACTGAGGAGGAGGAACGGGAAATGAGTAGCTCGGCATCCAACCTTGTGCAAAGCGCTCAGATCCTATTCACACAGTTCAATTGCCATGGAGCCGAAGTCTTTAACTACACGAATGGGCTCCATGGCATAGCTATCTGGGTTAACACATTTACATAAAGTCTGGTCCATAGTCCAAAGGCAGCAGGCAGACAGCCAGGCTTCTCCAATGCAATGTGGCGAGATTGCTCTTGTCACATCTCTCCCCTTTTCCAAACAGACTAACAGGGTATCTGACCTCCTGCCGGTCAGTGCCCTTGTTAGTCCAGCAGCCCACTCACAAAACAGAAACAGCAGTACAGCCCAACCACAATAACTGGCTACTACATCTGGGTAGAGGAGAAACTTGTCCATGTCCAGGTGCCTGTGTGGGGGACTGGTAGGCTGCTTTGATGGGTTGCTGAGTGGGCACAAACCAGCGGTACTCAGGGGGGTAACAGGCTCCTCTCCCGATAGAACACTCTGCCGCTGGGGAAAGGAGACTGGGCTCTCTATTCCCTGCACATTGATAATCTGCCGCTGGGGAGAGGGGGTAGCAAGTTCCTCTCCCATACATACTTCCAGCCTCCGTGGAGGGAGACCGACTGTCTCTCCTCCCAATACAGAGTCCTGCTGCTGGAGAAAGGAGACTGGGCTCTCTATTCCCTGCCTGATACTCTGCCGCTGGGGACTGGAGACTGGGCTCCCAATTCCCAACAAATAACACTGCCGCTGGGGAATGGAGACTGAGCTCCCAATTCCCGACACATCACACTGCCACTGGGGGATGGAGACTGGGCTCCCAATTCCCGGCACATCACACTGCCGCTGGGGAATGGAGACTGGGCTCCCAATTCCCAAAAAATCACGCTGCCGCTGGGGAGGGAGGACACTGCTCTCCTCTCCCTGGACTTCACACTGCCTTCCCGGCATATCACTTGGCTGCTGGGGGGCAGGAACAACTACCTCTGCCCCCTGTAACTCAGCCTGTCGCTGGGGAGGGAGGACACTGCTCTCCTCTCCCTGCACTTCACACTGCCTTCCCGGCATATCACTCTGCTGCTGGGGGGCAGGAACAACTACCTCTGTCCCCTGTAACTCAGCCTGCCGCTGGGGAGGGAGGACGCTGCTCTCCTCTCCCTGCACTTTACACTGCCTTCCCGGCATATCACTCTGCTGCTGGAGGGCAGGAACAACTACCTCTGCCCCCTGTAACTCAGCCTGCCGCTGGGGAGGGAGGACGCTGCTCTCCTCTCCCTGCACTTTACAGGAGACTGGGCTCCCAATTCCCTGCATATCACACTGCCGCTGGAGAATGGAGACTGGGCTCCCAATTCCCTGCAGTACCTGCCGCTGGTGTTTTTCCCAACATGCCAGCTGACCTTCTCTTTCTGCCCGGTGTTGCAGATTCATGAACACTAGGTTCCTCATGGACTGCACGTATTTCTCAGCTGGATTGGGTCCAAAGAACTTCAGCCGCAATTCCATCATATTATCAAACTCTCTCCTAGAGTAGCTGTACGCCACTGCTGGTTCCATCCTGGTGCTGTCAGGGTCGCTGTACTGGGACATGCGTTGCCCTCAAATTGTAAATCCACGGAATGGTGTTGCCTGTAGCTGTCCTGTAGTCTGTGGGAACGATCCCGCCGCTTGCCACCAATTGTAACGGACCGTTTTGCACACAAGGGGTAAAAACCGTTTAGGTGGTTGGGAAGTAGCGCTCAAACTCTTTTAAAAACAAAGACAGGTGATCGTGCACCAACTGGCAGAGAGAATGTTCAAGCTCAGTCTCGCCTAATGTGACGAGAGCAATCTTGCCACATTGCATTGGAGAAGCCTGGCTGCCCGCCTGCTGCCTTTGGACTATGGACCAGACTTTATGCAAATGTGTTAACCCAGATAGCTATGCCATGGAGCCCATTCGTGTAGTTAAAGACTTCGGCTCCATGGCAATTGAACTGTGTGAATAGGATCTGAGCGCTATTCGGTAGTTTTGTGCGCTCAGATCCCAGCTATCTGGGGATATGTGAAATGTCTGTGTGTTATGTGTAAAAGGTGACTTTATGTATTTTAAAGTGTTTTATGTCTTGTTGCAACCATGTGCTCAATGGAGTCTGCCTCTATCCCTGGATAATTTGATTACTTTCCCCATTGTTTCCAGGCTAGAGGGCTCTGTAAAACCTGTTTGAGCCAGATAGCCATGTGCCAGCCAGGGCCCAAAATATACTTTTACTAACTTTTGAACCCCTGGTCTGATTCATGCCATTTTTAAATATGTTGTTCCCCTGAATGGATTAATTGTGGATATGTAATTTTATGTGAATGTGATGTATGGTTTTAGAGTTATGAAAGTTGGGTAGAAAGTATGTTTTAACTGTATGTGAAATTGAGTTTCCTCTCAGGATAAGGGGAGGGAATATGTGGGATGTAACTGATATGTGATTGGTTGTTTTATACCTCCCTGTGGGCGGTCCTGTATTTGAAAAGACTGTAATAAAAACCAGGCTGGGTGTGCCAGCACCTCAGACCACTGCTTGACCCTCAACACGGAGCCTTGTCTCGTTCTTGGGGGGATTCACTGTATGCTATTAGCGACTGATTGCCAGGAGTGTAAGCTGATTGCCTGCTTTTCCTGTTCATCTGCTAGCAGCTATTTGGGAGGTTCCATTTCGGGAGTTGGAGTGTTATTTTGTATCCAGTTCGGGAGTTTGGTGTTCTGCAGTAGCTGTGCCTGCATCACTGGAAAGGGGGACGATCGCCTAAACGGTTTTTACCCCTTGTGTGCAAAACGGTCCGTTACACCTAAAATCCCCGCTAATGTCTGAAACATGTCCAAAATGCCTCTGTTCACGCGCCGTCCCCACAACTCCAGTTTGGCTTTAAATGCAGCTACTTTGTCTGACAACTTGAAAACAGTTGTCATTTTCCCCTGAAGGCCCAGATTGAGTTCGGCCAATGGCGTGGGGTTTGCCTTACGGCCAATCAGGAAGCGGGAGGACCCAGGAGGAGGATCAGTGTAACAATAGGGAATTTTCATTCGCTATTGTCACACAATGGGCGGGCTCGGGAGGGCGCCACAGTGAAATTAAAGTTCCTCTGGTGGTCCGGTACCGTTTGATCCACGTACCGGTCCGCGGCCCGGGGGTTGGGGAACACTGTTTTAGGGCACTTTCTGCCTGGGAAACAAACATCAATTCTTCTGGCCGCTGCTACAGCAGCGGCTGCAACAATACCTAATTTTTCAGGCATGTGTACATGCCTACTTTTTCGGGCCTCTGGTGCTGCACTGTGGTTTCAAAAACCAAACCAAAAAAAAAGGCACATAATAGGGATTAAACTGATAAGAATAATACTACTTAACACAACTTATAATAACGAAGAGAGAGGCAACGCAGAGAGAGGAGTCTGAAAAAGAGGAGTCAGAGGAGGAAGGTGGCTTTGAGGAGGTGGAAGACCAAACACAGCAGGCGTCCCAGGGGGCTTCTTGTCACCTTTCGGGGACCCTTGGTGTTGTACGTGGCTGGGTGGAAGAAGAGACCTTCAATGACATCAGTGAGGACAAGGAACGGGACATGGCTAGTGTGGCGAAACCGACCTCGCCACTCGGCATTGGAGAAGACTGATTGCCAGCCTCCTGCCATGTGACTATGGCCCCTGGGATGGATTGCCCTTTAAAGACATGATTTGGGCATAATGGATTTGTGTTGTGCTGCTGCTGGCCCTTTAAGAACCATCTTTAAGAAGACACTGTGGAGTTACTGGGTGGCCACCATTTCCTGTATCAGAGGCACATGGTGAGAACAATGGATGAAGCACATGGTGAGAATGGATGGCGGCCATTTTAACTCACAGACACTGTTTGGACTTTTCAACACGGTGCCATCTCGCCAGTATTTGGTGCACAGAGACATCGTGCAGTGGTTTTGGACTATACAGCAGGGGACACATAATACAGTGATTGTTTTTCATTTAGCCTGTATATGTTCTGCAGAATCTGCATTAAGCTGTATCTTCCAAAGTACTGAACAGATCTGGGTGAATTTTGGATATGTGGTTCACCCAGATCCCCCGGTTCCAATGATATATTTTATGGGGTTACTGCATGTTTTGGGGTCCCTGTGATGTGTTTTATGAAACTTTATTTCTCTGTCTGTGATAATTAGATTACCCATTGTGTAAGGTAATTGTATCACAGGCAGAGGGGAGGATTTTCTGTGGGAGTGTCTGTGTGTATTGTACAGATTGATTGGTTGTTCTGTAAAACCCTGTGGGCAGTACTAAATTTGTGGATTGGGAATAAAAGAGGCTGTATGTGCCTGTACAGTCAGTTCCTGCTTAACCCTCAAAGTGAAGTGTCGTCTCATTATTGGGGAAGGATTTATTGTATGCTGTTCCAGTTTGACTGCTAGGAGTCTAAACCCATCTGTATGGTTTTTGCCTATTCAGCTGTTTATAGCATTCATATGCTTGAGAGAAGGTATATGCTTCTACGGTTTGGTGATTGTGGTGTCTGCCAGAGTGCTTGGAGTCCTCAGGAAACGCTAGGAGCATCCTTCAATGGAGGTACCCAGTCGGGGTGCCAGGTGATCCGTTACAGCTAGCTTGGTATCCAACCTTGTGCAAATGGGGAGTTTGCGGTTGTGCAAATGGACTGTTTGCGGTTGTTTGCGGTGCGTTAAACGGGGAGTTTGGTCTGTCACTGTGAAGCGGGCGTAACCCTTACACTACCTGATCGATACAACATCATACAGTAGGTCCCCCCTCATTATTTTTATGGCCCCCACCCACTGCTCATGGGTGGGGGCTGGCGGGAGGACAGTAGTTCCCCCCCATTGATATTTATGGCCCCCACCCACCGTGCATGGGGGGTTTACTGAATATTCCCCTGTATAACAATGTTTGGCATTTAGTGAATATTCCCTATTCTGCTCTGTGTCAATGTGTATCAGAGATCCTTAGGACAGGTGTCAATCCATATCTGCCAAGTGACCCTATGTAGGGGGAACATTCCCTATTCTGCTCTGTGTCAGTGTGTATCAGGGATCCTGAGGATAGGTGTCAATCTATATCTGCCAAGTGACCCTATGTAGGGGGAACAGTCCCTATTCTGCTCTGTGTCAGTGTGTATCAGGGATCCTGAGGATAGGAGTCAATCCATATCTGCCAAGTGACCCTATGTAGGGGGAATATTCCCTATTCTGCTCTGTGTCAGTGTGTATCAGGGATCCTGAGGATAGGTGTCAATCCATATCTGCCAAGTGACCCTATGTAGGGGGAACAGTCCCTATTCTGCTCTGTGTCAGTGTGTATCAGGGATCTGAGGACAGGTGTCAATCCATATCTGCCAAGTGACCCTATGTAGGGGGAACAGTCCCTATTCTGCTCTGTGTCAGTGTGTATCAGGGATCCTTAGGATAGGTGTCAATCCATATCTGCCAAGTGACCCTATGTAGGGGGAACAGTCCCTATTCTGCTCTGTGTCAGTGTGTATCAGGGTCTCTGAGGACAGGTGTCAATCCATATGTCAAGGTGTCAATATGTCATATGTCAGGTGTCAATCCATATCCATTGTGATTTAGGAATGTTAGGTGATTTCTGCCCTTTATGGATTAAGACCAGACTCTGCATCAACTGTGTAATTTTCCATGGGAGTTTTGCCATGGATCCCCCTCCGGCATGCCACAGTCCAGGTGTTAGTCCCCTTGAAACAACTTTTCCATCACTATTGTGGCCAGAAAGAGTCCCTGTGTGTTTTAAAATTCGCCTGCCCATTGAAGTCTATGGCGGTTCGCCCGGTTCGCCGGTTCGCGAACATTTGCGGAAGTTCGCGTTCACCGGTCGCGAAGCGAAAATTTCGTGTTTGCGACATCACTATCTGTATGTCTGCATGTGTGTCAGTGTGTGCCCCAATGTATCTGTATGTGTGTCACTGTTTATATGTGTATGCATATCATTCTGTGTATCTGAATGTTTGTCATTATTTATTTTATGTATTTATTTATAAAATATTTTACCAGGAAAGATACATTGATATTTCTCTTGTTTTCAAATATGTCCTGGGTCTACAAAACATTGCATTGTTACATTTGGGTACAATAAAATACAAAAAACAATATTAATACACAATTTATACAAAATTTAACATAGAACAGGTAGGAAATCAACCATGACAGGTGCATTCTGTTTTGAGGTATGTAGAGAGGGATCTCTTAAAGGACTTTAGGCTTGGGGAAGATTTTAAAGTGTAGGGGAGGTAATTCCAGAATTGTGGTGCTCTGTAGGAGAAGGAGGATCGGGCTGCTTCCTTTTTGTACTGAGGTAGATTAAATAAAGTGCTGGTACTGGATCAGAGGTTATAGGAGGTGGGAACAGATGAGGAGAGCATTTTGCTCAGGTAGGGTGGGAGTTTCCCAGAAAAGCTTTGAAACACAAGACTGGATTCCAGCGACAGCCAGTTTAGTTCTTTTAGCATGTCACAATGGTGGATCCTGTAATTACATTGTAGCACAAATCGGCAGAACGAGTTATACATATATGTATTGAGTTTATTAATGTGGGATTGCGGTGCAGATGCATATACTACATCGCCATAATCAATGATTGGCATCAGCATTTGCTGTACAATCTTTTCCTTTACTGAAGGCCTTAGGCAAGATTTGTTTCTGTACATGGCACCTAGGATTGGATAAAGTTTAGATGCAAGTTTTTCTATGTGGAGTTTTTCTATGTGGAGATATATTGGGGTCTAACAACATAACCAAGTATTTGAAAGAGTGGACTGCCGTCTGTGTGCTATTTGAACTTGTTATGATGGATAGGTGGGAATTGTGTAATTTATGTAATTTAGGTACTATTCCAAAGATCTTTGTGACAGTTTTGTCAGAGTTTGTTTTTTGCGATCCACTTTTCTACCTCTGTAAACTGGTCTATGAGCACAGCCTCAAAATGCGGTAGATCGGATTTGCTCGCATAGATTAGTGTGCATACATGTGTACATTTGAGGATTTGCAGACATTAGGCAGATCATTTATAAATAATGTAAATAGTAGGGGGCCGAGAATGGAACCTTGGGGAACACCACACGTGACTGGGAGAGGGAGGGAGTCACTGTCAGAAATGGACACATATTGCAAGCGATCTGATACATACAATCCAAACCAGGTTATGAACAATCACCAATACCTGAGTTTTTGAGTTTGTGCAGTAGAATGTCGTTGTCTACTGTGTCAAAGGCCTTTGCAAAATCAAGGAAAATAGCTCCAGTTAGGTCTCCTTGTTCCATGCCAGTTTGGATGTCATTGCAAACTTTTAAGAGGGCAGTTATAGTGGAGTGATTCTGAGAAAAGCCCGATTGATCAGGGGTCAGATAGTTTGATTGTTTGTAGTTTACACATAGTTGCGTATGGACACATTTTTCTAACATTTTTGACAATACCGAGAGCAATGATATTGGGCGATAGTTAGAAACCAAAGTAGTGTCACCCCTTTTTTTTGGATAGGCACTACTCTCGCAGTCTTCCAAAGTTTGGGTATATATCCAGACACCAAGAATTCATTAATTAGGGTTGCGACGGGTTTAGCAAATGCCGGCTCACTGAGCTTCAACAGCATTGCTGGGATTTGATCAGGTCCAGACTGGTTTTTCATTTTGAGATTATTAAGGTGTTTTTTAATGACACTAATAGGTACAGGTCTAAAAATGAACTTGTCTATATTGGGCCTTTGCAAATTTAGTGGGGCCTGATCCACATTTGTAGTTTCAGGATGCGTGTCATTTATTAGCTTGGCAATCAGGGCAGTAGAGCATCCGACAAAATATTTGTTAAAGGCATTTGCCACATCTAAGGGACGTTGCAGGGTTTGGTTATCCACTTTGACAGTTGAGGGTTGGGAGTGGATTGGGGGAGTTTGTAATTTATTTATGACTTTCCAAAAGTTTCTAGGGTTTGATAGGTTATTCTTCAGATTTTCACAGAAATATTGGGCCTTGGCCAATTTTGTTTGTTTTGTGTATCTATTTTGCCATTGTCTATATGCACAGTGATCATTCATAGAGCCTGTACGCTTGAACTTTGACCACAAAGAATCCCAAAACTGGTACATTTGGATGAGGTCAGCTGTAATCCAGTATGTGCTCCTTTTACTCTCATTAAGTGTTTCTGTATCTGCATCTGTATGTGTATCCGTTTGTCTGCATGTATGTGCATCTGTATGGGTGTCATTCTGTTTATCTGCAAGGGGGCCCAGGGCAATTTTTGTGTCTTAAATAAACGAAGAACCCTGCACACTGATACAGTGTAAATGCTTCAGCCATCCACAGTGGAGGTGCTCCGTGTCAGGCCAACATCGTTGGACCCACCAGTAGTCTTTAAAAAGGAATAAACGCAGGCAACACTCCAATAGTAAGGATGGTATATATATTGATAGGTGAACCACCCCATAGAAAGTGTGACGTTTTGGCTCAGCGGAGCCTTAATCATACATATGGATAACAAAGTGCAAATATAAACCTACAACCAATCAATTAATCAATAAAAAAACAAAACAAATGTATCTAAATGACATACATAATAACATTAGTAATACATGACATGGAGTTTTTTCAAAGTATGAAGCAGTATAGCTAAATACATGGCATGGAATTTAACAAGGCATAAGATGGTATGTTTTAATGTTAAAGGCACAGTGCAATAATAAAGGTTATATTCCAGCAAGTTAACTTAACCCCTTAAGACCGGAGGGCGTACTATTACGTCCTCTAATAGGCGGCTCTAAACGCCGCCGGGCGTAATAGTACGCCCTCCGGTCTTTCTGTACTTACCCGGTCGCCGGCGGTCCCACGCCGGCGATCGCGGTGGGGGGGACTCCCAGGGAGCCCCCCGCGGCACGACCGTCCTCCAGGAAGCCCCCCGGCGTGTGAGAGTGGGGTCCTAGCGAGGACCCCACAATCACATGGCCGGGTATAGCTGGCTTCTGTATTGCCAGCAGGGGGGCTGCCTGTAATGACAGGTGGTCCCCCTGCTGGCTGAAAATAAAAATGAAATAAATAAATAGTGTAAAAAAATAAATAATATATACTTAGATCATATATATATATTATATATATATGATCAAAGTATATATATACACATATACATACACACATGTACACCGTCTAGGTGTATTTTACTATTAATATATATATAATTATATATATATATATATCAAATTACACGTACACTGATACTGATTAAATATATATATAATTATTGTTATATATATATTTATATATAATAAAAAAAATTAAAATGTAAATACGTTAAAAAATAAAATTACAAAAATAATTAAAAATAAATAATTAAAAAATATATAGATGTGTGTTATTTCGTTCTAACTGTATTGTGAAATTAATATATATATATATATATATCAAAATACACATAGAACGAAATAATATATATATTTATACACATAAATATATACGTATATATCACTATATATATACCTATATATAAATAAAAATATTTTAAAAAAATTATATAGATATATACATATATATACACATACGTATATATATACATATATTGATTCTACATATATATTTATGTAATATTTTTACATAATTAGGTATCTTAATTAATTACAATTAGCAGGACCTGCATGACAACCCATGCCGAAAGTAAAGGGAATTTAATTTGCTAGCACTATATTTAACCCTATAACTTTCCGAGACACCATAAAACCTGTACATGGGGGGTACTGTTCTACTCGGGAGACTTCGCTGAACACAAATATTAGTGTTTCAAAACAGTAAAATGTATTACAACGATGATATCGCCAGTAAAAGTGACGTTTTTTGCATTTTTCACGCACAAACAGCATTAAACGGACAATATTATTGCTATGATACTTTTTACTGTTTTGAAACACAAATATTTGTGTTCAGTGAAGTCTCCCGAGTACAACAGTACCCCTCATGTACAGGTTTTATGGTGTTTTCAAAAGTTACAGCGTCAAATATAAGGCTTGCGTTTCATTTTTTTCACATTAAAATTCGCCAGATTGGTTACGTTGCCTTTGAGACCCTATGGTAGCCCAAGAATGAAAATTACCCCTATGATGGCATACCATTTGCAATAGTAGACAACCCAAGGTATTGCAAACAGGGTATGTCCAGTCTTTTTTAGTAGCCACTTAGTCACAAACACTGGCCAAAATTGGCATTTTTTGCATTTTCACACACAAACAAATACTAACGCTAACTTTGGCCAGTGTTTGTGACCAAATGGCTACTAAAAAGACTGGACATACCCCATTTGCAATACCTTGGGTTGTCTACTATTGCAAATGGTATGCCATTATGGGTGTAAATTTCATTCCTGGGCTACTATAAAGTCCCAAAGGCAACGTAACCAATCTGGCGAATTTCAATTTCAAATGTAACGTGCTATATTTGACCCTGTAACTTCCCAAAACGCCATAAAACCTGTACATAGGGGGTACTGTTTTACACGTGAGACTTTGCTGAATACAAATATGTGTATTTTATTGCAGTAAAAGCAAACAGTATTATGACACTGACCGTTTAATTGTCATGTAGAACTAAAAAAATCCAATAAAATCGTATTTTCTCCCATTTTTTTCATATTAAATTATGTTTCATAGCTAAATATTTGATATTAAATGAAAGCCCTGTTTTCCCTGAATAAAATGATATATAATAAGGGTGGGTGCATTTACTATGAAAGAGGTGAATTACGGTTGGACAGACATGTAGCGCAAATGCCAGGTTTTGTTTACATTTTGTTTTGTTCACAACGTGTACATTTGGCTCCGTCCTTAAGGGGTTAATGAGTTTTTGGGGTTCATTGAGAACATGGTTGTTGTTCAATAATAAAATTAATCCTCAAAAATACAACTTGCCTAATAATTCTGCACTCCCTGTATTCTACTCTAAAGCATAAAGATACATGGTTTAATGTGTATGTATATGTGTCTAAGTTATAAAATATGATTTGTGCTTATACTAATGAAAGTCCAATATGCTGTGACATAAATGTTAGTGTGGTTTGTTTATATTTTTTTTTAAGTTAAGCTTGGAGTTATGTATTATGACTCTCTAAGGTTGTCCATGAGATAATTCTCTTTTTTTCCTGTGTGACTTCTGCCAAGCTGCAATCTTTTAAAAGGGCGTGGGCTCCATGGTTGGAGTTGGAGGGATCGGGGTATTGGGAGAGTGGGGGTTATTTGGAATTCCTACAGTGGGTCCCCCCCCCTTTTTTTTAATTATATTTTTATATTGCACATATTTAAATAACTGGGTCGGTTTTTAGTTTTTATTTATTGTTCCAAGGAGTTTAATTTCATGTTATTTACCTTTTTCACTTGAGAGGTCATGGAGGGCATTAGCAGTTC